>OY982533.1:10551200-11751200 GCA_963859965.1 Ceramica pisi | reverse complement strand
GACGCCGTGTTGCTAGCCTGACGGTTTTCTACCCGTTGCATTTTGGGGAATGTGCGACGGAATTGCATTATTTAATTCCGCCAAGCCCGTTCCATCATCGGACCACAAGACGAACGGCGATGCGCCACCGGTACATGGTGGACATCCCACCTACATGCACAAAACGTTTTGGTAACACATTCATAGTGCATACAGCAAAGTAGTGGAATTCCCTGCCGGAGTCTGTGTTTCCTGATAGCTACAACCTGGGAGTCTTTAAGTCAAGAGTGAATAGGTTACTTCTAGGCAAGCGTGCTCCATCTTAGACCGCATTATCGCTTACCTTCAGGTGAGATAGTGGTCAAACGCGTGCCTATCAAAAGTAAAAAAAAAATCCTTCAGGGTAACACTCTGTCTTCATCAGAAAGGCTAGACCCAGTCGAATAACAGCTGAATTTAACAATATTTTATGATCGAAGGAAGAAGTATCCTGGTTCCTCAGATTAACAAACAAATCTAAGTTTGTAATTAAGCTTTCCATTATTCACTATCACTAAGACGCACGGTGCTATCAGATGTTAGCAGTAGAAATGCTCAAAATGAACTGAAGTTACGAACCTGATTATTGACTATTTATTGTTATTGACTGAGGGTATCACACATAGAGTATATAACCACTAGAGAGCGTATAGGCCGATTTCTTCTAAGTACGCGGCTCACTACAGCGGGCCGGGAGACGAGGAACAACGCGCGGCTGCAATTGGTCCGTTCAAGGTCAAGTTGCATAGGTAGCCTATGGTTAGTGGTGGCACTACTTGATTAAAGGAAAATAGTCGATATCGATAAAATGGATTTTAACATTATAAAAATACTCAATCCAAACAAACAGCGCTATATCTTGTTTAAAAAAGTTTCCCTATTAACCTTATCTTTCCACTTTTATTTTAATTCTGAAATCTTCGAAAATCTAAAATGAAAACATGTATGTCAAACACACAGATGAAAAATCTGAGACCCTCCTCCTATTTTTAAAGTCGTTTAAAAGTAGTTACGTGTTTAATGTAAGTATGTGAAAATTGTATTAGTTGTAATTTTATGATCATCGATAAATCGACTTCAATCATTAAACGTAACAGCACAGATTTTTACGATAAAAATACAAAGGGTGAGAAAGGGATAAAAATATAAGTATTTCCTAATGAAAGAAAGAGACTTTTCCAAAAGACATCAACGCGCGCTTCTCACAGTGTGCTCGTTCACCTAACCGCCATTTTATATAGACCCCTGCAGTGGCTCATCATCTGATTCAAATCAAAAATATTTTGCGTAGTCTTTACTCTCCGATGAAAAGTTATGCCATCATTTTTGTAACAAAAGGTCTAGGAATGTTTCCCACACAAATTCACCGGGTATGAAGGCATTTTTATGCGTTAAAAATTGCATAAAAATTAAAACGATTTGTAAAAACTTAGCATGCCCACAGGTCTAACAATTGGTCACAACTAAAATGGTTACTAGTGCCTGCTGCCTAACATCTGAGCAAAAACACTAATAGTTTTCGTGCGTCGGGGCACTGTATGCGCAGTCAAGTGGTTTAATAGTCTTTGGTATCACATGAATTATCTAATCACCCTCATTATGGTTATCCTGTACTCATTGCTAAATTAACGTATAGGCAGGTACTCTAATTATTTTTCGTGTGTATCGTTTAAACTAGTTAATTCATTAGGTACATAAGTACCTATTTAGTGATATGAGGTGATTACCCCAATGAGGTCGTTAGCTAATAAGGACTATATCTTGACCATTAGAGGAAATTACATTCAAAAGGAAATTCATAATTACCATGTTATTTGCAGTCGAAGTGCGGGTCGCATAGCACGGCACGCCAACATCAACGACATTATCCGACGCGTTCTTGTCGCCGTCGGCGTGCCAGCCGTATTAGAACCCATTGGCCTAGGCTGGCACGCGACGATGGCAAAATACCAAACGGTATGTCTTTATTTCCATGGAAGATGGGTAGGCCTTTAGTGTGGGACGCTACTTGTGTCGATACTCTTGCGCCATCCCATCTTCCTAGCTCCGTCGTGCTGTGCTGGTTCTGCGGCTTCGGCTGCTGAAAACGGAAATATAGTATAGGTAGCCTTATTGGCAACTACATTTTTGAGCCGTTTAGGGTTGAAACTCTTGGACCGTGGGGTCCGAGTGCTCACGTCCTATTTAAAAGATCTAGCAAAACGCTTAGTTGACGCTTCGCGTGACCCAAGAGCTGGCTTTTACCTTGGACAGAGGATAAGCATTGCCATACAACGTGGCAATGCAGCCAGTCTTTTGGAATCACTTCCAGTCGATAGCGATGGGGACGAATTTTTTGACACCATATTATTTAGGAGTTTTATTTTCTATTTTAAGTGTTAGTTTGTCTACATAAATATGTCGCGTCTTGAGTGGGTGAGCTGCGAAGCATCTGGTCTTCTTCACGATCCGACATAATCTTACGTGGATGTGGGCACTGTCGTCTGTACTCGAACGTAGGATAATTTAATTTAAATCAATAGCACAAATGGTACCGCAATACGAAGTATGTCAAAACATTACAAATAAATAGTACCTACTATATCTGTATGTAAGGATATAATGGCAAAGCTTATGATTTCATGTCAGCGACATACAATTTTTTCTTAAAAAAATTATAACTCCTTCATTAGTACACGCAATTGCCTCATACGAAATTTTATAGTAAAGTAATGATCAGCAGAATTCATTTCTAACAAAAACGGTCCTTTCAAAATTCAAGCCTCTAAGTCTATGAAAGGCGATTTTCAACCAACCGTGCGTCGCGGCTCTGTATGCGCAGTCAAGCGGTTTAAGTCTTTGGCTAAAACCTACCCTCA
Organism: Ceramica pisi; assembly: GCA_963859965.1. Lineage (NCBI taxonomy): Eukaryota > Metazoa > Arthropoda > Insecta > Lepidoptera > Noctuidae > Ceramica > Ceramica pisi. The sequence goes on along the minus strand of OY982533.1, from coordinate 11,748,324 downwards.
GCGGGGTCAAGCCTCCCCTAATGACAATCCTGGATCCGCACTGCTATCCAATAAATAATCGCTTGTTAGGGTTCCGTACCCAAAGGGTAACTAACGGAACCCTAACAAGCGCTGACTGTCTGACAGCGGTATCTATCTCAAGAACCGCAATAGGTAGGTAGACAGTTAATTTTTTTACAGATTATTTATTTCTATCGCCGCTTTAACAACAAATAATAAAAAACCGGCCAAGTGCGAGTCGCACTCGCGCACCGAGAGTTCCGTACAAACCTGTAGGTACATATAATTATAAGCAAAAGTTGCGGTTTACGATTTATGACGACGTATTAAAAAAAAACTACTTACTCGATCTCGTTCAAACCAATTTTCGGTGGAGGTTTACATGGTAATGTACATCATATAATTACATATTTTTTTGTTTTATCATTCTCTTATTTTAGAAGTTTTACACACATTTTACCACTTTAGAAAAGTGTCTCTCGTACAAACTATTCAGTTTAGAAAAAAATGATATTAGAAACCTCAATATCATTTTTGAAGACCTATCCAATACCGTATGGCCGTGCTTTTCTTAGCAAACGGATTTTGGTGCGGTATTCACCCTTAGCTAACCAATTTGTTCCGGAACGTTTATGATATTGCATTTGTTTATTATCTATGCATATTAAAATGACATAATAATATATATATATTATTCCATATTCTGCAACAGTACTGCTCCAACCGGGGATTGTCCTTGGGAATACTTTCACAGTGCATACAGGGATAATCGCTGGTTGGTGCCCCATTACATTTGAAATGTCTAACGGGGTCTCTGCCCGTTGGTTTCGGCCCCTCGTACGCCTACCAAAGGACCGGGTATCCAGGGACCCGAGAAAGTAAAAAAAATATATATTTATATTACCTTATCTTATCAAGTCTTGAAAATCAACAAAGACATGGTAGGGGCAGGTGGCAATTTAAAAATAAACTATATTTTTTTATGTTTTATTTAGTATAAAATATAACAACTCCATTTAACTTACATGCTTGATAACCACGATAATAAAATGACGATAAGCAAATTAAAAGACTCGTATTATAACGGAATAAGTATAAAAAACATTAAAATTCAATGTTGTTTCCATAGTTATCTGTTTTATTAACCGACTTTCCAAAAAGGAGGAGGTTCTCAATTCGGATGTTTGTATTTTTTGTTTTATGAGTCTTTTATCGGGGGACGACATTGCATCATAGTATCTAGCTAGTTAGCTACTCAAAATAACAGAAACTAACAAAAACCCAAAACATTTAAACAAGTATAAAAACATGCTTAGTGTACCCTAATCCTAGATAATTATCAACATTTGATCAAATTATCACAATTTTTCCGTCCGAGTTGAGCTTAAGTTAGTCTTTTGTTTTCAAATGGGTTTCAATTCAAAGTTGTGAAATACAGTTTAAAAGACAAAAAGTTTAAGAAATGAGAGGTATTATTTTTAAATACATATAAACGTGGAAGAGAGATCTTTAGTTAAATATTAAAACAGGTTACACCTGGGCTTTGTCTGTAAGAAAATGCAAGTGTGTGGAATCCATTGGCTTATTAGAAGCCGGTTATCACAGCTTTTAAAACATTGCTCTAACTATTGGCAGCTAGAAACAGAATAATGGAAAACTAATATGATTCAAAGACATTACATTTAATTGTTTATAATACAACTGAGCTCTTATATAGCAGGTTTCGTCTGTGGCAAACAAAGATTATAGTGAGCAGTTTTATTCCAGAAGTCGGAATTCTTCCAGCCACACCAACCCTTGCTGATGACAGTGGACAAATCTTCAGCGCCCGTGTAGTGGGGATCTAAGATAAGATAGCGGATGTCGTTAGTCGCTGAGTTGTATTCGACTCCCAGAATAGTGTGTGCCAGTACTCCGCCACCTACAAAAAGAGTACTTATTTTAATATGTAATTAGAACAAACACAAAAAGTAATATAAACAAAAAAAAAATCATCTGTCTTCAGTTGTGTAAAAAACAATACTTGCATAGTTAAATTTACTGAAGACCGATGATTTTTTTAAAGTCAAGATGTTGTTATAAGAATGTGTGTAATACTTTAGCTAGCAGACAGAGCTTTGAAATCGGCCTGTAATTTTCAATTTTGTCTTTAGCACCCTTCTTATGGACTGGTGATATAAAAGCAGACTTCCATGAAGAAGTTGATATAAAAACTTACCAATCATAATAGGACTTCCATGTGTCTGGAAATGATGAACTAGATCATGAGCATAACTCTGTAATTCAGCTCCAGTATTAGCGAATATAATCCTTGATTGAACACCTAGAAGTGTTTCTAAACAAAACATCACTTCTGTAGAACCTATCCATTGTTTAGATCCTAAGAACGAAGGCTGCTTATCACCAATGTTTACAAGGCACTGTTGAATATCTCTGTGAGTTGGTATTTCAATGCTTGTATATCCCTGGAGCCTAAGAAAAAAACGATATTTGTTAATGTGATATTATAGGAAAAAAATTACAGATATACGCCTTGGAGTACTGTAAATCTTACCTAAACCATGAAAATATAGTTTGCATGGATCGGTAGGCGCAACCCCATCCGTCATCATTGAAGTTGTCCTGCATGTAATGGTGGTAGGTGTACCGCCCTCGGACGAGTGCCACGGTGACGTCACGCTTCAATGGCTGTTGTGCTATAGCTTCGTGGGGATTCACCAACCGTCCGCCGCTTTTATCAGAATACGCATTACCTCTACGGAATAAAGGCCTATTCAGGGGTAAACCTAACTGTTCGTGCAACAAACGCCGTTCTTTTTCTGTAAATATTTACAAACATTTTAGAATCCTAATATATAAAATTCATCCGTTACTGAGTGACTGACAGGCAACGCACAGCCGAAACCACTGGTCGTAGAAAGCTGAAATTTGGCATGTATCTCATCTACACTCTAGGGGAGCACTATGAGAGGGTTTACCAAAATACCTACGGGAACGGGAAAAAAATGGGACATGCGCGTACGAAGTCGCGGGCAAAAGCTAGTTGAATATAATATGTCAAAGTAGTGATGAGGCTACTCAAAATTTCAAAACTTACCCATACTTTCATCTGGTATAGCTTTAGGTACTACTCTAGTGATGAAATGCCCCAATTCTTGTGGCAGGAAGTGGAAAGTTTCAGGTAAACGTAGCCCAGCACCATCTCCAATGCCTTCTTGTCCTGAAGCATAATTATAAATAATTACTGTGATCTAGTGTCTGAATGAATATTACTCATCAAGTCGTCATGACAATCTACAGTACGCGGCTGATAGAAAGCACGTCAAGATTTAGGATAACTTTGCTTTGCTGAGTGTCACCTATATCACACAAACTTGTGGAAAAAATCCTTTTAAAATTCGATCTGCCTTAAAAAATTTAGGTTTAAGTTAAGTTCATAAAAATATACAAACCTAGTTGTTCTATTAGGATACTTTCTAGTAACCTGAGTGACCTGCAGGCAGCCTCCACAAGAACTGTATAAAGTTCCAATAACTTTGTGTTCCGATGGATTATCGCCAATGTGTCTATTCTCAAGGGCATACTTATGCAAAATGCAGCTGAAACAATTGTAATTCAATAAATATTATAATAATGCCTAGACTATGCCATTTTAACTTTATGTAGTTTGTATTTATTACTAGCTGATGCCGAGGCTTCGCCCACTTAACAAATCTTATACTAAAACCTTCCTCAAGAACCATTCTATTCATTAGTGAAAACAGCATGAAAATCGGTGCAGTAGTTTATGAGTTTATCGCCAACAGACAGACAGAAGCAGTGGAGGACTTTTTTATATAATATTTAGTGATTTCTTACGTTTTCTTTGAGTTGTCATCATTTTAACTGCAGTCTTCACAAGCTTATCTGACAAAATATCTTTTGTTGTCTTCAATACAAGATTTATAGGTACTATTTCCTGAAAAAAAAAAAAAAAGTTTTATAAATTTAGCTAGTAGAAATTACCTGTAAAACCATTCATCTATTTCAATAGTACTATCCTAACTAATTATATGTATACGAAAGTGAGTTTGTTTGTGACACTTTCAACTTGAATCGCCAAACTGATTTTGATGAATATTGGTACAATGATAAATTAATGGCAACCTGAATGGTTCTAGGCTACTATGATACGAAGGAACCACTGTTAAAACAACAAAGCAGATGTTGCAGGCAGAAACTTGTTTGATTTATAAAGAATACACTTTATCCAAAGATAAAGCCACATTATTATTTGATGTAGTTTATTATTTTGTAAGTTATTTCTTGTAAAGTAGATCTTTATTTTTTACTAGCTGACCGCGCAACTTCGTCTGCGTCACATTTTCCATTACTGCTCCGCTCCTATTTGTCTTAGCGAGATGATATAGCCTTAACCTTCCTCGATAAATAGGCTATCCAACAAAGAAAGAATTTTTCAAATCGGACCAGTAGTTCATGAGATTAGCGCGTTCAACCAAACAAACAAACTCTTCTGCTTTATAATATTAGTATAGATAGGCTCATGTTTGAACACTATCTCACCTAATAAGGTAAGGGATGATGCGGTCCTAAGATGAAGCACACTTGCCTAGAAGTAACCTAGTCATTCCTCACTAATAAATGTATTTTTAGTTATGTTTAAATCATACTTACAACAGTATTTGTATTATGCTTCTTTTTCTTAGGCTGTTCTGGGCTCATTGAGTCAACCAATTCTCCTATGGTTGCTTCTGTGCTGGTGCCTGTCAGACCCACATCTGACGCAACACCAAACAAGTACACTGATGTTTCATCAACATGGAATGACACTTGTCCAGAGGCAATCTGTCGTAAAACAATTTCAACATTACGAAGGTACCTAGTACTACAAAGGTCCTAGGTATCTATCATCATATAAAATGTAAAAATGATTGCATGATAGCCACAGTCAAGAAAGTACTGGTAGTAGAAAGGTGATATTTGGCATGTAGCTCTCAGACTCCATCGGGGATCTCTAAGAGATGATTTCCCGAAATTTCTACAGTTACAGGAAAAAAAAATCGGTTATGCGCATTATACAAAGTCGCAGACAAAGCTAGTACTTTAAATAAAGCAGAATCTAATGTTAGCACATAACAAGTTGATAAAATTATCAAAATAATAATTGGCTCATAAAATTAGAACAATTTAAATCAAGCCCAATTACCTTTTTCCTCTTATTCTGCAGGATATTTTTGACACCAGATATTGTTGCCTCACAGGTCAGTGGGAGTATTGTGTTCAAGCGCACATGTAGAAACTGTTTCCACATGTCATCAGCATTCAACACTTCATATTTGGTCTCCTCAAACTTGTCATGGACCAAAAAATGAGTTTTCATTTCTTTCTTTTCATTGACTATCATTACCAAAGGGTTGTCTGTTATATCAACATCCTGAAAAAGAAGTACATGGTTAGTGTATAAACAAACAAAATCTGATGAGTAGGATTTTTCAATTTTATCTAAGTAACTTATTGTGTATTGTCCAAACATACAGTTTCAAGTTAAACAGTACTTAATCATACAGAGTTATATTTATTCATTTCAACATGTTGTACCCACAGAATTTCTGTGGGTACAGCATGTCCCAAAGAATAGGCGGAGTCCCAACTGCTTTCTGTGAAAGAAAGGACTCCGCGCCTAAGACGACTTGCTGACCATGACAAGGCAATAATTACCTGCAATATTTCTTTCATTGTCATCCCCGTAGTTAAAGACTCGCCAAACCTTACGACGCCGCATAGTTCTATTTCTGCAGGAAGGTTGAGCAGTAACTGCCTATATGTGTTCTTCTCATTTTCAAACAATTCTAAGCTCAGTCCAACCACGAGCAATGTTCCATCGTACATGAGGCCGTACAGACATCCTGTAGTTTCATTCGTGTCTATCGCAGACAGCCTCTAAAATCGTCAATAATCAGCGTCATTAGGCGATATTTTGTTAAGACAAAATATTTAAAATATCAACCCAAGTAAGTGGTGACTTGAGATGATGACGTATGTAATTAAACAATGTTTTAACATAAATCTAAGACACCAGTATAGATTTAAATAAAATGCGAGCACTTTATTCACTTGAATAAACAAAAATTAATACTTTACAAAGCGTTGTTTTAACAAATTAAAATAGTTTACCTCAATAACATAATTTGATATTTTGAGACGTGGTGACATTTTAATTGAATGTTACTAGCCGATAAAACTTAGACTTACTGTCATTTTTTGACTGTTTAAAATTGTAGCCAATTAAAATATAATATTCCTTTTTTATTCTATTCGCATTAATTCGCATATTCTCATAGACATTCCGAAAATAAAATATAATGTTCTAATATCTTTATGATTTGTTGAATAAAGTCGTTTTCATAGTGTTTTTTCTATCTATATGCATGTTCCGAACTTATTTATCTTTACTAATGCTCTATTAGGCCTGCTTGCACAGAAAGTAAGTAAAATAACTTCAGGTTTGGCCAGCAGACTCTGTTATATGTGTTAGCAACAACTAACTCCATTTTTTTTTATGAAAGTGTAATATTGGTATTGGTAATGCCAACTTGCAAAAATCAGAGATCTTTTTTACTTGAAGTTAGTTGCTAACCACAGCGTACGTGCTCTCTGGTTTGTGCAAGTGGGCTTTACTATACCAATATTACACTTTCAGTCCAGTGGTATTATAGTAGTACTCTGTATCTCTATGTAGTCTGTGGTAATTACACTCGGGGACATAGGAGCGATAGTCTGCGATATAATAGGAGCGATAGTCTGCGATTTAATTACACTGTTTACCTACACAAACGGCGGTAGGGTTTGGTTTGTTCGGCGAATGCAATAAAATAAAAGATTGAATTGTTTTTGATTAACTTTTTTTGTCAAAGCAATAGTTTCTACCTAGATTTTTCTTTTTTTTTACTTTCTCGGGTCCCTGGAGACCCGGTCCTTTGGTAGGCGTACGAGAGACCGAAACCAACTCGCAGAGGCCCCGTTAGACATTTCAAATGTAATGGGGCACCAACCGGCGATTATCCCTGTAGTGTATGTACTGTGAAAGTATTCCCATGGACAATCCCCGGTTGGAGCCGTACTACTGCAGATTAAGGAAACAAAAGATGAAACGCTATAGGTTTAGGTGGTTTAGTGGACTGATCATCGTTTATTATAGAAGAACTATTGGCCCCTGCCTGACCACTAACAATTTACACGGCGTTTTGCCGGGGGGTGACTTGCACGCTCAATGAATGGGCCCCCGAAAGCGGTCGCTAGCACAAATTGACGTAGCGCCAAGGTGGCAAGATAGCCTGAGGTGCTAGAGGAGTGGAGAGGTACCAGCATCTTACTGGATTATGCATCCTTCTCCCGAGTACGATTGCTCTAGCGAATCTCCATTCAGACCAGCCGATTAAGGCAAGAGGTGGGAGCTTAGTTCCTCGTCAGTGTTCAGTCTGCCCAGCCAATAAAGGTAAGCTGGAGATGAAGAACAAGACTTCTCCCGGGAGATTAGGTTCGTGGGGTTACTACTGCCCAACAGTTTACCACAAAACTGCCTTGCGGATTGTTTCTCTCTTTGTCTGGCCTCTCACCCTAGATTTTTCATTTTCACTAAAAAAAATTGTGAAGGAAAAAGTTTGTTGGCAAAGTCGCTGTGCATGTTCCCGTAAGTAGGGAATGTGCATGGCGTTGATTGTGCCATCTAGTGTTGCATAATATTATTCAAAGCATTAATGTAAGAATAATTTACACTCTGTTTAGAGAAATGCACAAAGACTGTCATCCAGCATTGTAATTTCGAAACTTATACCTAGGTAGAAATATACTTGACAATGACACTTCCAGTGCTGCCACCATAGTTCCTGCACATTCCCTATAGGGATTAATTAAGACTTATAATGGTCAATAAACAATTACAGATAATATACTTCATTTATTATTTTCCAATTCATAATTTTTGATGCAGATATCAACAACTTCTTGTACCACTTGAGCTCTTTCTTTGGCTATTTTAAGAGCCTCTACTTCACATTCTAAAGAAAGGTTACAACCCCCAAACTTTTGAGAACCGCAAAGAGCACCTTTGTTGTAGCATAATATCAAATTAGCACCAAGTCCTCCACTCATTTCTTCTTCATATGATGAGGGGTCTGCTAAAACAATGTTGCTGCAAAAAAATTAAAAGCGTTTATCTCAATACTATTATTTAGTCTATATTTAATAAATAAATCTTTATTTCAGACTATTAGTCCATAATTAAGTTAGTATTTTGGTGTTAGTAACAATGGCACTTACGAAGTAGGTTAGTATTGTTAGTTTATATAAAATATTTATTTATTTATACCTAAGACTGTCCCCACCCAGTGTCCCTGGAAGGGACAGTCCGGTCTGGCAGCTAACATTTTCTCTTTTTTTTCATGTACTTGAGCCTTTGAATATTATTTACCTTTGATCATGTTTGTACAAAGCAAAGCTTGTGGCCACTGGTAGTCCATGAACATTTAACTTTGTTCTTACACTTGTATCTACAGAGATTTCTTCTGTTTCTGTATCATATGTCACAGTTGGAAGAGTTACTGAAAAAATGGTTCACCATTATACATTACATAGCATACTACATACATTATACATTAAGTAGATGATCTAGATTGTTATTTAAAAAAAATTGCAGTTTTGACAAAAGTTAAACTTACATGTTTTTAAACTGGCAAGCAGTGTCATGATACAGGCATCAACCAAGCTACCATCATTGTCAATACACACCATATCACAATACACTACCCATGCCAACTTATCATGCACTATACACAAGTCTTTTAGATCAATGGATTTAGAATTTGTGATAATATCTGAGACTAGGGTACTGGTGACTTGTGCACTGTCTGACGGTGGTCCAGGCCTATATTTGGAAGAACATAATGGTGGTATTTCTATATTTGTCACAATGAAACCCACATCTGGTTCTTCTGCTTTTGGTGTAGCTAGTTCCTGTAAAGTAAGGATATTGTTGCTTAGATGTTTGTACAGTGCATAAGGATGAAATTTTTAGCACATTAAAATGGTGCAGAAGATTACCAGTTTGATCCCACAAACAACTGTAGTGTTACCGCATTTCACTACCGCCGAAGCATCTGCTGCTTTTATAGAATTCACATTCAGTTTAATGTTCCGTTGTTCATGAAATGCTCTCCCGTCTGGCCGTATATTTCTCGATAAATAGTCGTTGAAATACTTGACCGGGTGAATCAGTCTGTAAAATAATGCGAGTGAGATTCGTTTTAGTGTGCGCTTTTAGACACAAAATGATAATATAAGATAACGGTAACAATAGCTCACTTGTATATTTCAGCCATATTCTTGTTGCACACAAAATAAGTATCTCGTATCTGTTATTTTCTCAACAGACTGGTGTACAATATCACAAAACTTCTCGTTCTCAGGATTCGGAAAAAACGTGTTCCGTGTTTATTTATGTTTGGCAGACCAGACTCTAGGGGTGGGCGTTGCGACAACGAACCGTTTTTAAAAACCTACTAGACAAACAACTACTAGAAAAAAAACGCAATTCTATTCCATGAAATGCGGTCGTCGGCGACGAAGGAGAAACTTGGATGAGTTTCTACTTCGTCGCCGTCTTCAAACCAGTTGCAACGACGACCGTTTTCTGCAACCGTTTTCGTCGTCGCGAAAACGGTTGCGTTTCGTCCGTCTAAAATTCGACAACGACCCACCACTAGCAGACTCAGAACAGAGAACTGCAGAAGTGCAGAGAACCAGAACCTAACCTACCACTTTGCCTACCACAGACAACCACAGAACACAATAACTATAACTTAGAATAATAACGCATAGAAGCCGCGTGAGTCTAGAACAAAACCCGAGCAAAATCGTGTGTCCACTTCATTTTCTTTGTGTGCGTGAGCCGAATGTGTCTACGTTCCTCTAACGCACACAGATATAGCTTTCAGTGATACCATAACTAAGCCGTTACCCACAAAATATGGGAAGACGCATTACTATTTTGCTATCAAGGCAAGTATTTTATGTTGTTGGGAACTGGAAAAGGTAAACATGATTTTTCATGTAATATGACATATTTTTTCGGAAGGTATAATTCAATTTATTTCAAAATAAAAGGAAATAAATCGCATAAAGAATGAGATATTGTTCAATGCGTTTAGAATGCTTGATGGGTTATAATTATAAACAATGTTAAAACATCGGGTTTGATATGAATTAACAGTAAGTATTGTATTTTAAAATTACAAAAATGAAAAACATGAATGAAAGCAATGTGGGTATTTTTTCCTCACAAATAGCAACACTGTGTTATGAAAAGTTAGGTTATTAGAATTTTGTTTTATTTATCGATTTACCTACGTAAAAATAGTGCATAGAATGTGAGTACTTATTTGTGAAATGTTATTTTATCACATTTTTTTGTTTTCCTGATGTGCTATAACATCCTTTCACGCAACAAACTGTCATTTTCAATTATTTACTCGCGAGCTGTGTTTGACGGAACGTGACATTGAGTACTGACGGCCTGATGGCTAAGTTTGACGGATTAGGCTAAGTTTTAGTTGCCTCACTTTTTGCACTCGTACTAGGTTTCTATGCGTTATTATTCTAAGAACTATAATGTACTCGGTGACAATAACCCATGAAGGTATACCTTCATGCAATAACCTAGCGGAACCATGAAGGTATAGATTATACCTTGTACCTTCATGAGCGGAACCTACTCAACTGAACCACCAAGGAGTACATCAAAGAGTAAAATAATAATATGGGAGGAGTACATTTTTCACTGACTGACAGATTTATACGTCAGTGAAATATATAAAAGTACTCTGTGTCAGTGAACTGAACCCACTGATTACATTTATCAAGCATTTATCTATACCTTCATGCATTCTTTAGTCATTGCTTCATGCTGATTACTGAACCTATCAACCATAGATTCATTTTAATGCTATCAACCTAGCTAGAGGTTGTCGTAGAATCAATAAACTGTTTTTTTAACGACTTTTCATTTGTCAACGACATAACGAAAAAACAAGTTGAATTATATTAATCTGTTAATTTTCGTCATCGGCTCACGGATTAATTTTATTTATTCGTTTCTGAAAATCAACTGGTCTGGTATGCGAATGCGAAACGATTACTTCCGAATGATACCGGACAATGCCAAACATCGTCGCATTTCTTATAACAAATCAGTAATCTTCAATGAATATCAATTTATTATTTGCAACATTGTCAATCAATGAAAACGTTGACATAAATTTGACGTTGACGCCAATCGCTACCGTTCAAAACCTATTAATAATTTAACAGTTTTTTCAACCATTTGACCATTGTCGATTCACAGCTAATTAAATTACGGGGGGACCGACCTTACCTATTAGAGTAATTTAGGAAAAACGAAAATTTTATCAGCCTGGGGTAACTTAGGAACAGTCACATTTCCAGAAAACCATCAATGACTCATGTACCAGTATTATAGTAGTACTCTATGGACTCATGCCTAAACCTAAACCCAAAGAGTAGTATTATATATAAAGGAACCTAAACCTAGCGGCTTGACACTCTTGACAGTTGAAAGCCATTTGACGTAAAACATTCTGCAAAAATATGGATTACTAGCTGACCCGCGCAACTTCGTTTGCGTCACATTTTTCATTAATGTTCCGCTTCTATTTGTCTTAGCGTGATGATATATAGCCTATAACCTTCCTCGATAAATGGGCTATCTAACAGTGAAATAATTTTTCAAATCGTACCCGTAGTTCCTGAGATTACCCCCTACATACAAACTTACAAACAAATTTTACCTCTTTTAAAATATTAGTATAGATAAGCATAATATAAGTCTGAGAACAACGTTCTCCACCGCGTTACATTCTTATTCCTGAGACAGCTTCGCCATTCTCTATTTTTGCAACTTGATGAAAACATTGACAGCGACAATGGGTCAGAAGTAGAAGACTAGGGAAAACTTGTGGTTTGTGAAGTAAGCTTCATTATTGTATTTCTTTGTGTAAAATGACGTGCATCTTCTGGCATCTAGCACTCTGCGGCAGGATTTCTCTATAAAGTAACACTTAAATTTTTGGATATAACGGGTGTAAGGGACAGCCCTCCTCAAACTGATAGGGTGATTTCAGTAAATCGTACTAAGTTGACCGGTACAAGAAATTATTTCAGGAACTTTATGGGAATCCAATAAAACTGATTTGTTTAATTACCTCACTCGCAATGTATCGCTACCTCTGCAAAACGCACGCAGCGAACGGCAGCGCAGCGAGCTTTCGAAAGGATAGCTGCGCCCGCGCTACGTTTTAACAGCTGATTTCATGCGTCGTTCATGAGATTTTTTTTATTTTTTTTTTATTTTTTCATTTTAGCTGTGTTATTTACAGTTCTGCATACAGATAATGTAACTTTACATTGAATTAAAGCAAAAAAAAATAAAAATCGAAAAAAAAATTAAAAAAAATCCTGAGGAAATTTCCACTGGAATATGATTCAAAATAAGGAGCTGATTGCACCCTGTTAATTTGTGGAGGGCTGTCCCTTACACCCTGTATTATTTAACGACCTTATCAAATTCAAATTGCGAAACAGCAAATTTTATATTTTGGGAAGAAAAGATGGGCGTCGCCAAAAACGAACCCCTAAAACATCACAACTGTCAAAATCGCTTGACATGTGTAACTTGACTTTGACGTTTCTTTTTTGATTTGGTTTGGTGCACGAAGCTCCAAGGTGTGTGTATTTATGAAAAAATCCAATTTAATCGTCTTAAATCTATGCCGGAATAACTGAATTTAGTTTTAGAAAGTGTTCTTAATAGCAGATTTAGGTCCTGTGAGTCTTATTTTGTGAAATTATTTCAGATCACAATGGCAAAACCTAAGGGAGAGAGGAAAGGCAAATCAGCCATCAACGAAGTAGTAACTCGTGAATACACGGTTAACTTACATAAACGGCTTCATGGAGTCGGTTTCAAGAAACGCGCTCCCCGTGCTATCAAGGAAATCCGTAAATTCGCAGAGAAACAAATGGGAACTCCTGATGTTCGTGTGGACACTCGCCTAAACAAATTCCTTTGGTCAAAGGGAGTCAGGTGAGGAATTCAGTACTTGGTTATGTTTTGAGATTCCATATAGAAGCCTAGTTTAATTACTGCATTGTAAAAACATTACAAACATAAAGTAAATAAAAGGTAACCTAAAAATTGCAATGTTTTTGTCAGCTATTAAAATACTGGTCTTCTCTATTGTCAATTACATTGTTATTCTAGTCTAGGTTAACACTGAACATTAGTCAATTAAGTTCAATATCTCTATATTCCCCCTTACCTAAAGAAAGTGAACAGCAAACAGTGTAAATACTTCATTGAATCTCAATCGAAAACGTTGGTCAAAAATGTTTTTTTATACTTAAGTCTTGCATGAATGTATGAGAATAACTAATTTGATTTGAATATTTATTGATTTGATTTCATGCTGGCAAATCAAGTTTTGTATTAATTTAAGTAAGAATTGTAACATGAGATAGACAATCAAATCCTGTATGTATAAGCAAAAAGTTTAAACGCCACAAGAACTTGTTCAGTTTTATAAGTCCTTAATTTTTTTTTATGTCTATTTCAGAAATGTACCCTTCCGTGTCCGCGTGAGGCTGTCCCGCAGACGCAATGACGATGAAGACTCTGCGCACAAACTGTTCACCCTCGTGACCTATGTACCAGTAGCCTCCATCAAGGGCCTGCAGACAGAAAATGTTGATGCTAGCCAAGAATAAACACTAAGTTTAAGATATTACTGCAGTTTCTTTCCAAAACCTGGCTAGGGGTGAACAAGAAAATTAAGGTCAAGTTAAAGAATCTGGCATTACTTTGAGTTCATGCTGATAATATGTTATACTATTTTAACTTGTACAATTCTTTTTAAAAAACAATTTTTACATAATGCATAATATAATGATTGGTAGATTCTGTTCTAAATCAGGATTTTGAATTTGCTAATCAGTATTTAAACTATGGTTAGATTTTCTAAATGAATAAGCTGGTTGTATTCTGCCAAAACTAGAATCAGGAAATAGCTATCACTGGTAAATCTTCTATTAGCAATCTTTCACAGCCACACATTAAAATTGGCAGCATTTCTGCCTTTTTTTTCCAATTTTAATGTGTGACTGTGAAAAATTTGTGGCATTAAGTGTTTATGGTGTTACATACATTATTTCAATTACATAATGAATGAACTGATTTTAATGAAACATGGTATGCCTATACCACTGGAAAATGACAAAAACCATGATTGTTAAATATTGTGTGAAATTGTAAGCTACTTTTTCTATTTAGAAAAAATTGATGTATTGGGAACTATTGAATTTGGACGGGATATTTATATACAAAACAATTTTTTCATAATATATCGAGAAATTCAAATCTAATCAAGATTTATTACAAACTTACGGAGTCTGCCATTTTCCAGCTAAATAGATGAGAACATTCTCGAAAAAGAGTTCAGTGGGAAATCACTTTCTTCGTTTCCAAAAGAACTGATTCCCTTCGGGCTCCTGTTCCATCCATAAGGCGGCTTGCCAGGATGTTTTGACTACGCATAATTCGCTCCTTACATGAGCAAATAATATTGTATACCAAAATGTCATTATCAGTAGAACAAGTGAAAGTAGCTTGGCATAATCTCTAACCAATTTATTCACTCATATCTCTTTTCTGCTGTCGGTAAGAGTCTGACACTCCCTTCTGCTTTGCCCAATGTTGGAGAAGTCATCCCATCCATAAAAAAATTTGCATACAAGTGAAGTTTTGGATCTATTATACCACTAATGCCGCGACTGTCTTGGTACTGATTACACAGGTACAGTAGATTTTAGAACCACCACAGTTGGAACACAGTGTCACCGCTGGGAACTACACGGCCATTTGCAAAGCCATTTGTTTCTCGCTTTGCAACCCAGATACGTCAAGAAATGAGCTTGGTCTGCGAATTGCACCCGACCCCAGGACCACCCCCAATGCACAGATCCATTAAGTTGTGTTCTGTGCGTACATTTTGGGCACCCGGCGATCTACTGCGGCTGCTCCAAAACCCCCAAACTCGCTTTCAAACTGGTTTAGCATGTCAACGCTCACCAATAGCGAGGAAGTCAACCTGTGAGGATCTCATCCTCCCAACTTGCACAACAATGTTATACCACAGAGGGATCTGATATTTGGTAAAAAGGAAGATCTTCTGACCGGACGGTTGTTGTGTCTGTTGGGCAACTGCCCAGTAGTTGAAATTCAGACTATTTATATTATGTTCAAATCGCTCGAAGAATTCTGACAGTGGGATAGGGTAGTGATAGATTTCACTACGTTGGTTTTTTTTAGGAAAAATAGCCTGAGTAAAACCCCGGCCAGACTGTTGTAAACAAGCCCTCCACATCGGTCTCCACCGGCGGTTTACAACAGTGTAAACACTTGTTTGCAACAAAAATTCGTTTGACCTTCAACAACCTCTGTGGACGGACGCGCGTTGCCAACCGCGTGTGGATGTCGCCGTTGTAAACACGTATTCCACAGTGTAAACGCTTGTTGTAAAACACGTAAGGGCAGTTGCGCAGCAGCAACCGTTGCGTCCACACGTTACGCACATATATTTGATCCAGAGGAGGTATCTGAGAGTGACTAGTAGTCTTTCTTCAGCAGAAACAGCCTTCCTCCGATGATTTTTTTTTTAGTTATATATGGCTTCACCATTTCTAATAACTCATAGAATATTTCCTTTTTGATTCTGAGAAAGTTGCGCAGGTCACCAAAATCATGTAGATTCATTAAATTTAGATGACTAAGTTAAAGTGGAAATGGGCCGGTCATATAGCGAGGCTTAGAGACAGAAGATGGACCTGCAGCGCAACCATATGGAGAGGACCTCAAGGGAAAAGAGAAAGAGGAAGGCCCTCTACACGATGGGAGGACGAAATAAAAAAAGTCGCTGGCCCATTGTGGTGGCAAGTAGCACAGGATAGAGAGAAGCGGACATCTTTGGAGGAGGCCTTTACCCAACCTGGGGACCTTGCTAATAATTAATCATAGAGTTATAGTAGGTATATAATTAGTAAATTAAGAAGTAATGTAGCAGGATCAAATAAAAGCTTTTTATTTTAATTTTATTTATTTATTTATTTATAAGCCAACGCTTCATCCAAATTCTTTTCTTTTTTCCTCACTTGTGCACACAAGTGCTAATGTCACGCCAACTTTTTGAAGTTTAGAGCCATACCGCAACGCGTGCTGCCAAACAAACAATCGACAACAAACTGAGGTGGGAGCTTTGTTGTAAACAGTGTGGACGCAAACACCAACCGTGGGCTCCACAAACTTCCCACCAAGGTGACCCCTGTTGGAAGCTTGTTTAGAACAGTCTGGCCCGGCCTTTAGGTGAAATCCACCACGTCGCCTCAGTTGGATGCCATCACCAGTCAAACAGTCTCATCTGCTAACACAACGGCGGTGGCATTTTGACTCGTTTACAGATCACATTGATACTATTCGCTATGAACGATAGTTCGGGTGAAGCCCAGTTTCAGATGACCATCGCTGGAAACCCTATGATGATGTGCGAGTACACGACGAGAGGTAGGAACTGGATGGAAGCTGATGTAACATGGTCAAGGCAAAGTCGAGAGGCATATGCTACCACTAAGATTATGTCAGGCTATGACAGGGCACAAGCTGTAAGGGACGGCTTTCTTCAGAGTCGTCGTAGATCTAGGCTCTACCATATTTTCTAAGGGCTAAGCTTATGCGCACTTAGTCGCGTGTGATAGCTAGTAGGTTTGTCAATTGGTGTTTCAGATCCACGTAGGGGAGAATAGGGCAATGGCGGTCAGTTAAGCAATTTTTGGAATAAAGCTCAAAATATAAATCACAGCTTAATTTGGAACATAACATACCAATAAATTCTACATTAAAGGACTAGTATGTATATTTTGAGATCAAAATAATCATATTTGGAGTATCCATCTAATAGTTACAAAAATAAAAAATAATGGCTTTGACCACCATTGTACGCACTTGAGGGCAATGGTAGTCACGATGTTGACAATGATGGTCAAACACTTCTAACACATGTCACATACGTATCCTGTAGCGGAATCCCAACCAGTGCAAGCAGAGTGAGCCCACAGCCCACAGGAAGTGCAATGGTAGGTACCATATTTCATTGTTTTGGCCGAATTCTCCGCATATATTATAAGACAATGGTTTTCTGGGTCCTCATCATTATCTACGCAGAGGTCCTCAATGTCTACGTCAGTCAATGGCGAGTCATTGTCTTCCTGAAGAACTTTCCGTTTAGCCTTTTTAATACTTTCCTGTTCTCTTTGGTGTTTTTTCCTTCCATATGCCTTTTTGTTTTCCCTTTTCTTTTAAGATCATGTTCAGATTTTAGTTTTCCTTTTCTATAAGACTATTTTTGATTGGCGTGGAGGTCAGAATCGTATAATGTTGCTTTTTCATCCTTGTCTTGTACTAACAGACAGTGTTTTGATAGGAAAATTTTTAAACTTTGGTCGTTTTTTTGGCGGTATTTCTTGCCCAGACGTGGATGCGACTACCAGTAGTTCTTGCACAGATGTTGATGAAACCACCTGGGGTTCCGAAGACCATGCAGCCTTCTGCGTTTTTTTGGATCTATTTTTTGGCATCTCAAAACAAGTTAGTTAATTTTAGTTACCATACGACACTCATAATAACATTGCGGGCAATGATGGTCTGTTGACCACGATAACCCACAACGGACTTCATAGTTTTTTTTTTTAAAAACAAACAAATACATATTTTGATTTGAACTGAGCATTACAGCATAATAATGATGAACAGTCTCAAATAACAAGACAGCGTTTACGTGGATTAATTAAGGAATATTTCACAGCTTACCTCGTTAATTCGTTGAGACGAAAAATTACAACAATTTGGCGCGAAAACAACAAACACTCGCCTTGCAACTACGTCGCGTGTGGAATGATAACAGAAGGCGCTCGACGCTCGCGGATAGTAAGGAGAGAGACGTAATAGGTACACTTCACTTGCGTAAAGGACTGAGGCCCTACTGTGAGTTTTTCGACTCACGTTCGAACGCGTTCGATTGCGAGCGCGTTAGAATTTAGTATGGGAAATTAGGTTCTACGAGTGACCGCCAGGTGGCACTATAACTCACACTAAGGCCTCTGTTCATGATTTAGATGTGTGCGTGACCATCACTGCCCGCTGACCATAATTGCCCTATTCTCCCCTAAGCTTATCTACGAGCTACGCTAAATGAAGTCTCTCCATGTATTGAATCACCTCAAATTTAGTAGGTATCAATCTAAAGACGAATTAGTTTCGAATTACTTATTATTCAATCAAAATATCGTTTGGTCACTATAAGGTATGAATTAAAAAATAATTAATTAAAAAAATTAAAAAACACGCCTGCCATGTCTAGAAATGAACTAAAAAATGATAAACAAGCATTTGTCCAAAAATTTTAAACTGAAAAATAACTTTTTTATTGCAGTCGGGGGACAGTAGTTACTCTGTAACATTTCTTTAAGGGTCCCCCGACTGCAATAAAAAAGTTATTTTTCAGTTTAAAATTTTTGGACAAATGCTTGTTTATCATTTTTTAGTTTATTTCTAGACATGGCAGGCGTGTCTTTAATTTTTTAAATTAATTATTACCTATTGATTGCGATCATTTAAATGATTACGAAAACGGAAGGTCTGCTGTAAGCAAGTGAGGAGTTTGGTATCCTGCAGATTTCAGGACATGCTTCAGCATCAAGTTAAGATCACTCAAGTGAGTTCAAACACGATAACTCTGCTGTAACTTAGTGAGGAGTTGGGTATTCTGCAGACATCAGGTCAATATTACCATGTTCTTGCAATATCATTGAAGTAATAGAATACCAAATTTCTCATCAATCAGACCCACAAAAGCTGGTTAAATGCCTTCATCAACTAGAAAATCTCTCATCAAGCTGATGATCTTCATATGGTTATACCGATTTTGATAAAAGTCTAAGACCCACCGCTAGAAAAACTGCTTTCAAATAAAAAGAATCGCATCAAAATCGGTTCATCCGTTTTATGCTACGGTGCTAAAGACATACAGTTTACATACACTTTTTGGTCGGGGGTTAAAATGGAGTTACTAAATCACAATTACTCAAGTACACATAATCATCATCATCATCAGCCTATAACAGTCCACTGTTGGACATAGGCCTCTCCAAGTGCACGCCATTTGGCTCGATCACCGACAACTCTCATCCAGCTGCTACCAGTCACCCTCCGAAGATCGTCGCTCCACCTAGACTGAGGGCTTCCTACCTTACGTTTGCCGATTAGTGGTCTCCACTCAAGAACTCGTCTACCTCAACGGTCATCGATTCTACGGCTAATATGGCCGGCCCATTGCCACTTCAGCTTGCTTATTCTGTGAGCTATGTCCTCAACTTTGGTTCTCTGTCGGATCACTTCGTTGCGGATTCGATCTCTCAAAGAGACCCCAAGCATAGCCCGTTCCATAGCTCGCTGAGCGACTTTGAATTTATGTACAAGCCGTACCGTGAGTGTCCACGCTTCTCCGTAAGTCTGAATGTTAATTTAAATTAGTTGTCATGAAATTTTGCATGATGCAATTCCTTTAGAACGTCGTGATATTTGACTGCTTTGTAAACAGTGATCTATTCATAGTAAATTGTCCTATAACTCTTTAATTACTAACGGAACATCATTAATACTTGGTAACATGTTGCAGACACTCACAAGGTTTGTAGGTATAAACGTGAAAATCTAGACCCCAAAGTGCATACTTTAAGAACTAAGACCTAATAAGCGTATTTTACGTTTATATTTTTATCTTTTAAGCCCTACGATTTTTTCTAAATATGTTTTTTAAACAAATATAAACAAATTCAAAACAACGTACTTATGTAAAAATCTACAGCTCTCTATGTAAGCGCTTTATATGAAAACTAGCTAATGGCCAAACGTTCGCGTAGCCGAAACTTGAATTTCTCCAAAGTTTATGCATGCACTAATTTTATTCATACATACACAAATTACACACAAATTTTTGGACACAATCATCTCTTTTCTTCTAAAGTCTATGGATTAAAAAAAGTTCCGCCAGGACAACGTTCGCCCAGCGGAATCAGTTTTTGGTAAATTTCTCCACAATGGCTGCGTGCACATTTTTTTTTTACCCTAAATATCTGCATAATTAAAATCTTTAAATTCAACAACATTCCGCTGCGCGAACGCACACAGTCATAACAGGCAGGAGGCTTTGTGGAATACGTGACGAGAAGACTCGGCGAAGCTTCCCAACTGAATTCTTCTGTTAGCCTCTCTCTTAAAGTTGTTCTTACCAAACTGTAGAGTTTGGCCGAGGTACACGTATTCTCGAACAACCTTAAGAGCACCGCCATTGAGAACAATCGGTCCTGGGGTAACGTGTTCGTTGAACATAACCTGCGTTTTGTCCAAGTTCATCCGGAGACCAATGCATGCAGAAGAATCAACTAGGTCGTTCAGCATCTGCTGTGCAAGCACACATAAGACATGGTCAAGAATAAAATTATTAAAATAAACAAAAAATAACGATTATCACACTCACACCAGTCAAACCTAATCGTTTATCTTCGTCTCGAAACGGGAACAATAAGACCTTAGCAAGATTTACTTAGGAGTTACCTACTTTTATGCTTAAATGCTGGAAATGAGAGTATAAAACTGAAGGGTGAGTGAAGCGAACCGGAAAATGATAGCACCCTACAACCACATCGAATTTGATTTTATTTTCAAGCATTTGAATTTGGCGCCCCTTGAATTGTCGCATCGCTCCCGTCAACTGCAAGTTTCATTTTTTTTTTCATAGGAACCTTTGGACAGTAACGAACACAACAAAAAACGGCCCAGCCGTTCACGCGTGATCCGATGACCAAGGGAAATGAGGATTCATCACTACTGAACCGATTTTCATGCTGTTTTCACCAATGGATAGAGTGGTTCTCGAGGAAGGTTTTAGTTTAAAATTTGTCAAGCGGGCGAAGCCGCGGGCATCAGCTAGTTTTATATTTAAACTAACTATTCCCCGCTGCTTCGCTGCCGTCAACTGCTACTTTCTTATTTTCTCTTTCTTAAGAACCTTCCCCTGACAGTAACAAACATAACAAAAAGAATTAGCAAAATCGGCCCAACTGTTCACGCGTGATGGGATGACCAAGAGAAATAGGGATTCATTTTAATCTATACTAATATTATAAAGCAGAAGAGTTTGTTTGTTTGTTTGTTTGTTAGGTTGAACGCGCTAATCTCAGGAACTACTGGTCCGATTTGAAAAAATATCAAATATACCAATAGGAGCAGAGCAGTAATGAAAATGAAAAATTTTACGCAGACGACGTTGCACGGGTCAGCTAGTATAAATCTATACTAATATTATAAAACAGAAGAGTTTGTTTGGTTGAACGCGCTAATCTCAGGAACGACTGGCCCGATTTGAAAAATTATTTCAGTGTTAGATAGCCCATTTACTGAGGAAGGCTATAAGCTGTATATCATCACGCTAAGACAAATAGGAGCAGAGCATTAATGGAAAATGTGACGCAGACGAAGTTGCGCGGGTCAGCTAGTAGAAGATATTATGCAATTAAAACTTACAAGACACGTCATGTTTTTTCGGTTTACAGTACACGGAACCTTTCGGATGAGAGTCCGATTCGCACTTGCAGGTTTTATTTTTGTTATCTTCTAATATATAAAAATCTCGTGACACAGTGTTTGCAATCGAACTTCTCCGAAAGAGTTGACCGATTTTTATGAACATTTTTGTACAGATGTATTTGGCAGACATTTTTTTACTTATATTGCAAAACAATGATTGCCGGGGTCAGCTAGTTTATCGATCAATTGTCTCTTTCCACTCTGGGCGGAGCGGAAGGAAGTGTCAGACTCTTACTGACGAACTTCTTCTTTGCGTTCCAGGCCTGCGGTGACTTTGAACATATTCAGCAATCCTGGCAGACACTGGCCCTAGCGGGCCCCGTCAATTATGCTGACATCTCTGTGAAGCGAGCGTGGAATACAACAAACACCCTGTCGACCTGGGTCTCGTTTTCTACTCCGTATGCATAACAACACGATTTGCCAGCTACTGTCAAATCGTGTTGTCATTCATTCTTAGTTCGGATCCGGAACTAATCGGAAGTTCGTAGGTGATACAGAGTAGAAAACGCCCGCAACTAAGGCCGAAACTACGGACTTCGGGCTTAGAGAGTAGTCATCCAAGGCTGAAAGCGAGAGGTTGCCTCCGCCAATCGCATCTACGATGGTGCTCCGCCCGAATTGTGCTAGTACCTACTACTGTGATTTGTTTGGAATAAGTAACCTACAATGCGTACAACCAGATGCAGAGTTACTATGTATCGTATCTTAAGTTTCCTATGTAGCAGAGCCACTGCGTCAACTTGGCGCCTTAATATAACAATCACTGGGCAAACATTTATAGCATTCTGATTGCTATATTTGGGAAGTGCCAGTAAGTCTTAGGTAGGTATTTTTGGTAGAAAACGTTTTCAAAGAAAAAACGAGTGATTGAAAAGGTTTTAAAAAACCATTATGACCTTATTTGAAACGGTAGAGTATTGTGAAAAAAAAAAACTTTTTACAAGAAAATACAACCGACTTCCAAAAAAAAACTACAAAGTAAAAAATAACTTTAATTTCGGAAGTCGGTGTTTTGTTAGTTTCTTCGTATTTTGACACCGACTTCCGAAATTAAAGTTATTTTTTGTACTCCGCTAGGTCAGCCCAAACCGAATTGTTACTACCAACGCGTGAACGATTGTTAGTCGTTCGGTGTGAACTGACCCTTCCGCAACAAAGTAAACCTACATACTGACTACCCACTTACATCATATTTTTTTTTAGAGTAACAAGCCTCAGAAAAAACAGCAATCAAAGGAGGAAACATTGGCTTAAGCCAAAAATATAAGTTTTGTAGAAACAGAAAATCTTTTTTTTTCTGTTTATTATTGCCGTATGATGATTTTGCATATCTATTTAAGACTGAAGTATATTATGATGAAGAACATGATCAGTCATGAAAGTGAGACCCATTCGGATTTCAGTATAAATGTTTTTATAAGATCTCATCGAGTTTATGAAATATCTAAGATGGAACTTACATAGGTCTAAGTTTTTATTTACACTGAGTTTTGAACTAGTGATTTAGTTGATTTTATTTGAAGTTTTCCTAAAGATAATGTTACTGATTATTAGGAAAACTAGTTGATTTTTGAGTATTTTTTTTTAATATAATCACTTCACTAAATGGCTAAGTTTGATGTCATTTATTGTGACCTAAATAATTAATAAAATCATTCAAGTATATTATTCATTTTATTTCTAATTACCAAATTACAAAGCATAATTACCATTTTGTTAATGCTAATTACCGTGTGTTTCAAATCTCATCACCGTTCGACGAAAATTATCAACTACAAATTCAGACCTACATAGCAGTTTAAATACTGTGCGTTTGATTTATTCCGTTAATCTACACTATAAACTTTACGTTTAATCTATAAAGCTGTAATTGGAAGCATTCTTTGAAGTTAATTTACGAATCCTGAACATGTCTATCTTCAAATATTCACCCTTTTACTTTGTTGTGTTTTTTTTTTTGGAAGTCAGTTGTATTTTTTTGTAAAAAGTTTTTTATTTTTCACTTTTAGTGGTACCTCACACCTAACAACACCACTGCAAAATCGCATAAAAGCAATATAAGTACGCAATTTCGATTACTTGGATGACATAAAACTATCATCCAAGTAGACGAATTCCAGCTATTTCGATTTAAAATCCAAAGTTCTTAACCGATTTTCATAAAATTTAAATGGGACCAATCTGCAAGTATATCCTTTCAGATAAAACTTTTTTCAAGTGGGTTCATAATTGTCGGAGTTATGAGGTAACAAACATGAATTTTTCAAATCGGTTCATAATTGTCGGAGTTATGAGGTAACAAAAATAAAAAAAATAAAAAAAACATACAACTGAATTGAGAACCTCCTCCTTTTTGGGAAGTCGGTTAAAAATAATTTTATTATTACCCTTTAATATTAATAATTTATTATGGTCTGAGTCAATAATCACCACTAGTAAACTTTATGTCGCCCATGTCAATCTACTCTACAGGGAATGAGGAGGGGTTGGCAAATGACGCCAATTGGACATAAATTTGATTAAAAAAACTGGCCAAGTGCGAGTCGGACTCGCACACCGAGGGTTCCGTACCAGTGCGATTCTGTAAACATGTCGAAGTGAACACTTAGGCGAAGTGAATGACATGTGAGCTGTCAAACCATACAAACAAAATGGCATTACAGCTCACTTGTCGTTCACTTCACCTAAATGATTACGGTGAGATGTCTACAGAATCGACCGCCTGCATACAATTTATGACGTATTCAAAAAAAACTACTTACTAGATCTTGCTCAAACCAATTTTCGGTGGTAGTTTACATGGTAATGTACATCATATATTTTAGTTTTATCATTCTCTTATTTTAGAAGTTACAGGGACACACACACACATTTTACCACTTTGGAAGTGTCTCTCGCGCAAACTATTCAGTTTAGAAAAAAATGATATCAGAAACCTCAATATCATTCTTGAAGACCTATCCACACATATGGGTTTGATGAAAAAAAAAAAAATGAGTTTCAGTTCTAAGTATGGGGACCCCCAAAATTTATTGTTTTTTTTTTCTACACAGAGTACATCTACTTACCAAGTTTCAACAGCATAGTTCTCATAGTTTCGGAGAAAAGTGTCTGTGACATACGGACGGACAGACAGACAGACACACGGACACACAGACATGACGAATCTATAAGGGTTCCGTTTTTGCCATTTGGCTACGGAACCCTGAAAAGGAGGCCTAAAAACTTTTCTAATAGTCTCGACTCCCGGAACTTACTATAATTCTTTAGAATTTTCCTAGAGAGGTGAAAATACATCCGAAAATGGGAACTCTGGCATGCGCAAGCCGCCACTTCAGGCATTTTAACAATACCGTTTATTTAAACATTAAATATGAAAAAAAAACAGGCACTTACTACTACTACTTATGAATTTACAATAATTAAAAAAAATATTGCTAGTTTTCAGTTAGTTACTTTAGTACGCAACAGATAAACGTGCAATAGAATACACTGACCTTTCCCTAATATCCCTTCGTAGATAGGTACTCTAACAATAAATTATTGAATCGTTTTCCATTACTAGAGAACGTTAAGGATCACTATGGAAGTTGATTCAGGACAGCTTTATGTCAATATGTCAGTTTTTGAAAAGTCGATAAATGTGTGTGAGTCAATGACGCGTTATTGCACGGGAATCTGATGTCTACCATATACCTAGTATGTCACGTAGCGGCCTACGAAAACAGACGGACAGAACCCTAAGAATCTTTGTGTTGTCCTCACGATATTTTGGGTAAACCCATCTTTGCCTGTTTTGTGGTAGCCGAACTAGAAATGTAAATGTGTGTGTCTGTATATTAAGTTAAGAGCAGAGTAAAAAAGTCGTCTATAATGCTGGGTATATAATAGAATGTCAAGTAGGTACGCTCCTGACCTACCCTAGTTATTTAACAGGAGCCATATATGCTACGTAAATCTCGGGGACCAGAACAACAAAGAGTATTCCCATCAATGGGAGTGTGGCTCTGCTTGCTTCCCACTTAATAATGTAACCGCTGTGTTGTGCACATATGTAGGTACACAGATACATAGGTACATTGTTACTTAACGCTTGTCACTGTTCTGCAGGATGTGGCACCGGGCGGAGGTGTGCGCACCCGGCCGCAACGCTAAGCCTGCGGTTCACTTCCATTAGTACGGCTAAATCCACTACAGATACATCTCGCCTTACTATCTGTATTAAGTGTGCGTCTTGTACGTGTCATATCTACCTGTGTGAGAGATTGCACCTTCAAGTCATAGGCGTAGAGCTAAGGGATCTGTGGCATTTGCGTAAGTAGGTAGTGTTGGAATGTTGTTCTAGCTACAGTGTTTCGAGGTGTTGAAGGTGTGGTTTTCTATCTTTCAATATGAATCGGTTACGGTCGGCAAAGAGTTATTTTTTAACTCTTTACGTAACCATAATATCTTTTCTAATCTAATATAACCTAACCTACGGTGATCAGACTTGAGGGCCAATTCTACTAACTTTTAAGCAATGTTCGCATTCGCAATCTGTCAAAAAAGCCTCAATTTCCATATATTTTTAGCGGTGGTAGGCTCCGTAAGGAGCCGCTTGGCTCGTGACCACCATCCCGCCGGAGTCTGGCGCCAAGCAGCTTTCTGTGTTTCGTCGGTGTGCGGGAGTGCCAGTGCCTTTGGGGCAGAGGGAGGTTGTCAGTTCCGCTGTTCAGAACTGGTCTTGGTTGCTGGGCAAGGCTTTCCGGTTACCTTACTTATTTTGAAGGGTAGTGGGATCCGAAGCACGGTGCCAGCCGTTGGCCGACCGCAGTCAGTAAGAGACCCAAGTAGCACGCCAGCCACGTGTCAAAGGCTGCCCCGCAGACTTGCGAAAAATCCCGATATGCTCCACCGTGCCAGCCGGTGACTGGATGGGAGGACCCGGTGGCCATATGCGGGCGGGGTTCGGGCGTCCCCACAGTCTCCAAATGAGCTCCCCATAGGTAGGATTAGCTTTGGTATTCCACTTGGTTTACTGAGCAGCGCCTCGACAGTTCGATTTTTTCCCCAACTACTCTCACTGTAATATTAAAAAAGTAACGAAAAATAAGGTGACACAACGGCTGCACTTCCTCCCACTAAAAGTGCACCTCACTAACATCAGGGGGTTGCGCTCCGTTCTCGATCTGGTCCATCACCTTCTAGAGACAGAGAAGCCCTTGACATCAAGAAGTCTGAGTCAAAATTTTCTTTTAAGGTTAAACTCCGAAAACAATACTTAAAAGCCTGTCATTCGTAGTTTGGTCTCGTCATAATTATTGTAAGTTCTCTTAATCAGAAAAATATTATAAAACATCATATTTTCCATATATTTTTAGCGGTGGTAGGCTCCGTAAGGAGCCGCTTGGCTCATGACCACCATCCCGCCGGAGTCATACCATGCATGATTCTGATTCATGATTCGCAGATATGTATTTTTATTTTAAACTTTAATTTGTAATCTTGAGCTACTTGCTCACCATGATTTGTACGCCTCCTGGCATAACATAGCGCTCTTTCGTCATTTATAATAAGATCTGTATATATGTACCTATGTTATCAAATAAAACTGATTCTGATTCTGATCAAACGCAATGAGCAAAATTTTTAGGTTAGTATTGTTTTTTATTTTAATAGAAATAGACACTTTGACTTAATCGATGTTTATGTCAGTCTAAGTTATCTCTACCAGCTCGAGAACAGAATTTCGTAACTTCTAAAAGATAGAATTGAAGCTTCTTAGTCACCACAGTAATGGTAACTAGCTCCTGTAACATGAGTAATCCAATCACTTTCTAACCAAAACGTGTACGAAAAGCCGTAGCCCGTGGTTGTCTACGTAACCGCTACGAACGTCTGTAGCACTCGTAGGCCTCGTAGCACGCTCGCTACGACGCTACGTGTGAGAAGGAGCCAACGTTCCTGACGCATTTTGTAGGGTCTTGCTCTAGTGTCCTTTAGGGACTAAGTTCACTTTCACGTTGAGGACAACACTGTGACATTTTAGTTCCGACTAAGACTGTGTACGGTCCTTCAGACTAAGATGCTGTTATGCAATGATCATGGCAGAATCTTTGTCTGTAAATCATGTTTTTTGTAATCAACTGAGTGTTCTTATAATTAAAGTTATGCCTACCTACTCCACTCCAATGCCTACTTAACAATAATATTTATGCTTTTGACAACAATAAATTAAATAAAGCGTAGCTTACTTAGGAAAGTTAAGAAAGTAGGACAGTTTGTTTGAAATACCGCAATCTATTCTCAGTTTGTAAGTGGAAAAGTTTTTGTTGGTTCTTCCCATGGGCACTATTTGATTGGTCACGATATAAAGAATCCCAAGTTAGGCCCTTATGTCCTGTGACACCGTTGTGTAAATGGGTAGTCCATCTATCGTTAGGTGTAGTACACATACTTTTGAATTAACAAAAAAATAGCGATTAAGTGAGGCATAAGGATTTGGTTTAGGTACTTCTCTGCTTATAACGTCTAAGGGCAAGTTTTGTTTGATCCGTTGTCATCTCAACCTACTGTCAATAAATTGTGGTATAATATAGGCGATACTAATGCTGGTCAAATAATTAACTATTAGTCAATAACTGATAAAAAAACTCGCTCTGACTAACATAAATAGGAGAGCTGTTTGTGGTTTCAGACATTAACAGTAGTTTCATAATACCTTCAAAAAGCTAAAGTACCTTGGCAAGAGCAATGTTTGTGTAAATTGAGGTATAGATCCGTTCGGCTCGTTCCACCAGCATGGCTGTGTAGAGGGCGTTAGAATGCGTAAATTATGACACCCGTTTGACCTATTAAAACAAAATAAAAATTCAGCCCGTATTTTCGCCGGGGACCGGCTGAAGTTACAACTTGGGCTTGGTCTTCGTTCGACCATGTTACAGAGTTAAGTAAGTAAAAGCTTTAATTAATTTGATAAGACATTAAGCTATCCCAAAAATATTTACATTATTTATTAACGCGGAACTCAAGAGAGTTTTATCGTTTCTCTGGATCCTGTCGTGCTTCACTGTGTTGGCGCTTTTCTGGAGGTCGACACTGTTGAATCTGGCTTTCAGCTACTATTGTTGGGAATAGTGTGTAACGTAACGTTTTACAGGGGGAGCCTGTAAAATGTGAGGTCACATATAGCACTCACCTACTTAGGAGGGGAATGCGTACTAAAAGGGAAAAGGACAAATAAATAGTATAAAGATTTAATGATTACAAAACTTAAGAACAGATGATGAAAGAAAAGGATGAGTGGACGTGAGATGGAAATGAAAATCTTCGTTGAAGATCCGGAGGACTGGAGGGTCCGTTGAAGAACCGGAGGACCAGCAGGGTCCGTTGAAGAACCGGAGGACTGGAGGGTCGTCACTCTTCAATGGGCTGGAGAGGATGGGCCGAGTAACGTCTTCCTCCCAGGCTCGTTCAGCCCAGGCATCAAGGTGTCCTTTAAAGGCGGCAAGGAGAGAGGCCGACTTATAAGGTTCGAGGAGGTAAACTTGGAAACGTCCTCCTCTAAGTCTACTCTCAATATAGGAGGGAGGGCGACTTCTCTGTTTCTCAGGAGGCAAACTGTCCTCTCAGTCACTCTTAAGGACTTTTTCCGAGTTGTTGCTTATCTCAGCTCCAAACGTAGACTGACCATTTCTTTAAGACGGCTCTAAAATGAAGGCTCGCTTTTATTTTGAATTTGATATGAGTTTCTAGAATTTGATAGAAAAGAAAAAATGGACTTTAAGAATGTCTGATAACAATTTCATATGCGACCTAAAACTCCTAGCTAATTTCAGAATACAAATAAAAAGAAAACTAGGACTGTCTAAATGACAATGTCATAAAACAAGAAATGTAAACAAAGCATTGAAGATAGCTAATTTGCAGAAAAACTTAGAAAATACAAGTTAAAAAGAATCTAGGAATCAAGTTATGGCTATGCAGCTATGTATTAATTTATCTAGGAAGTTTATAAAGAGCGTAAGTACAAACAATAAGACACACACTACATTACCCCGAAAACCCCGGAAAAATTTTGAATGCAATGAAAAATTTTTTCTTGTTTAGTAATTCAAGAGAGCAACAATAGAAGAACAGTAACTAGGTAGTTAAAATTAAATTAAATGAGTATTTACAATGATACAGTAAGTAAAAAAATAATACTATATTACCCAAAACCCCAGAAAGTTAACAACTAGGAAAATTTAGAGGTTGAAAATAAAACCTTGCTCTTTCACATACCTTACATTAAGCTAGGATACCTTTCACACTTCCTCAAACATACATCACCATCATACTTAGGGGATACGGTTCACATTCAATGACGCGTACTCCACAAGGAATTATTTTTAAGATTTACGAAGGCTTATTTATTTTATTAGGTGTCGTAACCCGCACCTTTTTTAAAACCCATTAAATTAATAATAATTATAAGTTTTTCTGCTTAGAAAAGCAGTCCAAGGTTTATAGCATAAAGTGCTTAAGAAAAGCCTTCAAGCTTAAGTCAAGGGTTCAAGGAGATTCAAGACTAAGGATACATAAGCCTTCGAGTTTCAAGTATTCAAGTAAGTTTAAAAAAAAATATTATCTATATACACTAAGGCTTATTTTACGAGTTATAAAACCGCTCGACACAATGGCTTATTTTACGAGTTGTGTACCGCTCAACAAAAAAAAAATAAAAAATTATACAAGCCAAAAAGTTTTTGAAAAGGAGAAGTGATACCGTTCTTAATTCTAAAATAATGGTTTTTACAAGAGTCAATCAAGTACCTAATATAATATATACAATTAAAATAAGAATTTTGAACAAAAACAAGTAATAAGAAGACTATACTAAGATTTTTTTAAAAACATCGAGATAAGTACTAAAATTAAAACATGAGCATGTAAAAAAAAAAACAAAATAGACAAAATTAAACTTTATAAAACCACGCTTGGAACACTATGTCCGTTACCTAGCAACGAATGATGTCAAATAACAAGTCAAACGAAAATAATTTTTTTCGTAATTTATTTGAAGAGTATTCTTAAAAGGTTTTGGTGTTATTTAATAAGAGTATCACCAAAACTATCATAGCTCCTTCTAGGATCATGTAAACTCCCGTATCACAGATTTATAATCTAGGATCAAGTAATTTTTACGAAAACTTCATAAAGATTGCACTAGTGGTAATGAATCGAACGATGATGAAGTAACGTTTAAAGTGTAAGTTTCAGAATATATGATGAAGCAATTGTAATGGGTGTAACGTAGTTGTTTAGGTATGTATAAACGTCTACAGGATACTCTCCTGTGTCTGTCGTAAAGTAACCAATCTCCAACCTTGGTAGCGCCCACGAATGGATATAGAAACGCATCCAAGAGGCCGAAAGGGTGCCAATTATCTCATGATAACGGATTGTATGTGGGGGTGAAGAATACCTTGGTGATAGATAGAATATATAGATTGTATATACTTAATATTTTGATAAAGAGTTAAGTTTAAGGAGTAAACGACATACGGGATATTGTCCAATAGCCGTCGTAGAGTAACCAATCCCTTACTTGGTAAAGCCCAAAAGTGGTGATGGCCACTAGTTGGTTTTAAAAACTACATCCAAGCAGTGAAAGGGTGCCAATTACCAGTGGGTAATGGAATGTGTGTGGGGGTGTAGTATAAGATGATGTAAAGTTTGTAAGAGGAGTAAGGGTTGAGATGGATGAGGATGTATGATGGAAATAGTTACCAAATTTAATCGCCTTGTGGAAGTTTGTTTTTTGAATTTTGAAAGTAAAACTTGCAGAATGTCTGAAAATGATTTAAGGGGTGGGTTAGTAAAAACTGGGCGCCAATCTGTAACGTAACGTTTTACAGGGGGAGCCTGTAAAATGTGAGGTCACATATAGCACTCACCTACTTAGGAGGGGAATGCGTACTAAAAGGGAAAAGGACAAATAAATAGTATAAAGATTTAATGATTACAAAACTTAAGAACAGATGATGAAAGAAAAGGATGAGTGGACGTGAGATGGAAATGAAAATCTTCGTTGAAGATCCGGAGGACTGGAGGGTCCGTTGAAGAACCGGAGGACCAGCAGGGTCCGTTGAAGAACCGGAGGACTGGAGGGTCGTCACTCTTCAATGGGCTGGAGAGGATGGGCCGAGTAACGTCTTCCTCCCAGGCTCGTTCAGCCCAGGCATCAAGGTGTCCTTTAAAGGCGGCAAGGAGAGAGGCCGACTTATAAGGTTCGAGGAGGTAAACTTGGAAACGTCCTCCTCTAAGTCTACTCTCAATATAGGAGGGAGGGCGACTTCTCTGTTTCTCAGGAGGCAAACTGTCCTCTCAGTCACTCTTAAGGACTTTTTCCGAGTTGTTGCTTATCTCAGCTCCAAACGTAGACTGACCATTTCTTTAAGACGGCTCTAAAATGAAGGCTCGCTTTTATTTTGAATTTGATATGAGTTTCTAGAATTTGATAGAAAAGAAAAAATGGACTTTAAGAATGTCTGATAACAATTTCATATGCGACCTAAAACTCCTAGCTAATTTCAGAATACAAATAAAAAGAAAACTAGGACTGTCTAAATGACAATGTCATAAAACAAGAAATGTAAACAAAGCATTGAAGATAGCTTATTTGCAGAAAAACTTAGAAAATACAAGTTAAAAAGAATCTAGGAATCAAGTTATGGCTATGCAGCTATGTATTAATTTATCTAGGAAGTTTATAAAGAGCGTAAGTACAAACAATAAGACACACTCTACAAGTGTAGCGGGCTTGTCCTAGACAAACAAAGAGATAATAAAACAAGCGAAGTTGGTAGGTTATAAGAGAGTAGGTAATGACGTCCACAATGAACATTTCACCTGTGAAAGACACTGTTTTTGACAACTCTATAAATGCTTCTCAAAGGCTTGTCAAAGACCTTCATAGCTTGCAGGTTCTGCAGAATATGTAAAGAGAAGTAAGATTACAATGTGTCACCTGTGCCTTTATTGTGCGGACGGTATTTTGTGGTTTTATAAGGTATGTGTGTATTTCGGCTACTTTCGTGTAACTTATCAAGTTTTTCATTTATTAGGTAAAAATCGCCAAGTAATTGTGAATTCGGACAAACTGGAATCTAAATTGGCAGTTTCCGGAATATTATATCTAATAACCTTCCAGCAACAATACAAGGAAGAGAATAGGCAGTTTCTCGCAAATCAATGATCTCGACAGGTATTGCGGTTTCATCTACATTCTCCAAGCTGAATTCCGTTTAAGTACGCTAGTCATTGCTATCTGTTCGACACAATTCAGTTACAGGTTTGAATATAAATATCCCTTATTATAAACGCTAAGGTCGCAGAGTTTAATGTTCTTCTATCGACAAAAGGCATTAGACTTAGGCTTGACTTGGGTTAGTAATTAAGTAATTACTTGTTTTTTTGTATAATTTGTTTGTACTTACTGCTAGGAGTCAAATATGATTTGACTAAGTAAGCATTAAGTACACGTAGCAATGTCGGGTCTGTAATCATACAATTCAGATACCTGGTAAATCCGACTAGGTATCTGTTGGAAAATACCGGGGAATAGTTAGGTAACCTATAAACGTGGCGTTAGACATTTTCTGGTACCAGCGACGATTGACTGCTTGCTGTTACTGACGGCTTGACGTATTCGACGTACAACGGATATCTAAGTAGATGTGTATTGTATGTAGAGGGGTTCGCAAACTTAGATCGAAAGTTCCGAACTGCGGGCGTTTAATCACGAACTTTCCTAAAAAGCGAGGGCTTTGATCTGACTTGCAGAGTTCCAATAAAACGTACAAAATTATCTTTGCCCACTGAAAGCAGCTGTAAACATAAATAGTAGCATTCTATTCTAGAGTCTAAAGTAAGGAATAGCGTGACTTTCTCTCGTTTGTGTCACCAACTTTATTTACATCCGTGCGCCGACGCCTGATAAAGTTAAAGTATTACTCGTAGCTGGATATGTGTCTACTTACTTGCACAACTTGGGTGCACGTATGAAAAGATACATTTTTATTTTGGCTATCTTTATGAGGAATGAGGAACGCCTTGGAAACTTGTTTCCATATGTTTTAAGACGGCTTTTTTCATATGACCTGCACTACTTGAGCCTTGGGTCATTAAATAGGTTGGAGATTCAAAGATAATTCTATCTGAGTAAAATTTGGGATAAAAGTTCGGTTGTGTTCAAAATTTGTGAGTAGTAAATGTGTCATTTAAAACAAGTTAACTTAGAAAGTACCTGTCTACTTTTGAGCTCACGGGAGAGTTTTCCAATATAATATTTTGCCCAATGCACCAAAATGGCTAGCGCGTGCTGTAAAAGATCGACTGAATAATAGTGAACACATAACTCGACAATGTATTGCAACGTGCATTGGACGTGTCAACATTTTGCTGTGAATGGATCTTTATTGTTCGTGTTTCATCGTAATAACAATGTTGAATAAATTGTGCCACAATCAAACATACGCGATAAACGTAAATATCATGTCAGGTAGGTATCGCAAATGTTCGTATTTAAGTACTCATAGGTAGAACCTATAATCGTAGGTACGTAGTTTAACCTACCTTTAGGGCATAGACCCTGAGATAATTGTACTCAGCCTAGAATAAGTAGCCATGCATTAAACAAATTAAACAGTTAAGATGGTGAGGTTACAGATGCACAAACAATTTTTTAAATATGAAACTAGCTTCTTCCAACTGTTACCTTCCGTGGTTTATCGACAGGAGCCGTGAATTTCCGGGATATAGAATACTCAGCGATAGTGTAGCTATCTATAGATAGAGATAGTGTAGATAGTCTATCAGTAAAAAAAACTTTCGGGCCAGTATCTACCAGCCTTCAAAGATTGCTTCTTGCAAACAATTTGACCTCTTTATTATATTCCTTCAGATTCGATTTAAATGGCAATTAAATCAGCAGTGGACGGCAATTGGCTGATATGATGATGAATCTGCCTAACCTTTTCCTAATGTAATGTGTATGTATTTATAATCTTCTAATATATAAAATTCTCGTGTCACAGTGTTTGTTATCGAACACTTTTGAAACGGCTTGACCGATTTTTATGATTTTTTTTCTGTGTTTTGGTAGGTCTGAGAATAGGTCGCAGGCTATTTTTTTTAATAAGGATTTTTGCCCGGTCAGCTATGTTGTGTTTGGCGTCCATTCTTACCAGATGCAGCTGAGTACTGGTATTTTACATGGATCGACTGCCTCCTCAACCCATTAAGTGGGGTAATACGGAAACCTGTGGCAATACTGGTGTCAGATCTGACTTCTAAATATATGTACATACGTAACATTTATCAAAGATCTATAAACGATAGCCGGGACCAACTGCTTAACGAGAAGTCTGGTCAAATGAAGATCCTCAAAGAACCTCGAGGATCGAATCATGCGGCGGTTATTTTAGCCAACAAAAGCTGAGGCGGTTCTGTGGAGTTTTTTCATGTAAACTGGTAAACGTAAGGTACGTTACACAGGTCATATTTATCAATGGATGAGACTTTGTCTCCGTATTTCAACGCAGTAGGTATAGGTGAGATATTATAAGTGATATACCTACATTGCATGTAGTCTTTGTCTCTACATGATACACACCGTATTGATTAAGTAGTTCAGACAGTGATTTGTCAATAAAGACAGCTTGGATTTAGACCACGGTAAATATTAAGGCCAATCGTAACTGTCGTTTGTTTACGTTGAATCGTTTGCATTCCCTTTAGACGATTTTGAGTACCAACAGGTACCCTGAACTATCTGCTCCGCTTATAAAAGCTGGGTGTTGATTAAAAATGAATACTTTAATTTCACTTCACAGAAAGCGTTAATGTTTTATAGATACCTACACATTATTAATAAAAGCGTCTGTATGACGCTGGTACGCGGTACGCTGTCGACAACACAATAATTATCGGATAATACAGCGCCGATGTTAAAACTTACGTAATTAGGGCAAATTACTATAAACTGAGTAAAAGTATGGAATGATTAAATTGAACTTCTCTCATTAAAACGGCGCCGTTGAGTCTGTTGAGTTGACATAATTGTATATGAAGCGGATTCAAATGAATATTATCTGGATGGAAGCGTACTTTACTTTTATAAATGAATTAAGCACTTTATTTTTATATCGGTAACGTGTAATCCATAGACGTTTTGCAAAAGTTACTTTTGCCCATGGCAACAGTGGTTATTGAATATTGACCCCACGCATGTTTGTAATAGGTAGCTATTATTTACCTATTGATGACGTTATACTCAAAAAACAGACTCTAAGATGTATGTATGCCATCCTGACTCGATATTTATCGTGATCCTCAACGTTTAATACTAATGAAAAACCGGCCAAGTGTATGTCAGGCCACGCACAATAAAGGGTTCCGTATTTAGGTACACATCTCATAAACCATGCCACAAATATACAAATGACTTAGTTTTCAGTCATTTTCTGTGAGATTATTTACTTATCGAATTACAATTTGATAATATTGCGTATATTTTTCCTTTTAACTTCGTGAAATGTACTAACACTGAATACTTTTCACATACCCAAAAACATCGTGTTTGGTAGGGGAAGTACTTTACAATAATAAGATCTGCCAAATGTATTTTATCCAAACTTTGCGGATTGACTGATTGCGATGTGATTTATATTTACAACCATGTCAAATTACAGCTTTGTAGCATCAAAAGTTTTTGAACAAAGCCGTGGACGGACGGACGGACATGGAGAAACAATACATAGGATCTTTATGTATTGTTTCGCCATGTCCGTCCGTTGTTTTACTACGGAACCCAAAAAACGAAAAATGGTTTAGACTTGTAGGTACCCGTTCGTGTTCCTGCTATACGAGTAGATTGCCTACCTATCTATTCGGGAAACTTACAAGGAAACTGAAACACAAATGATCAACTATAGAAAAATATCTAAAAATGAGAAAAACTTAGTTTGCTCTAGAAGAACGAAACATTCACTAACTGTGTCGTTGCCAAGCAAGGTGTGCCATTTAGAAAATTTTCTATCTACTAACTAACACACTACAGTGTCTTATATCTATTATTTGAAATTCTAGAAATAAATATGTCTTTTAACCTCCTGTCTGGATAATCCTGAATGCAAAAAATACCTACTATAATAGTTAGTTAAAACTTACTGACATCACCCATGATACGAGTATCTTACAGCCAAAATATTCGCCGTCACAGAGTTGTTTACAACAAACGTGACCTCAAAGGACGTAGGTGAAGCATTTCATATTAACGACACAAAAGTTATCTCGTGCCATTGTCAAATCGTGACATCTTAGTTAACAGGGTTTTGTGACTCAAACCACGTGCGAAGAGTTACTACTATCGACTTTGCCACGATCCAACTTGCCACCACTTCGGCACAGTTCCCATTTTGACAAGTAATTAATTCTAGAGGTACGTGGCTCTAGTAGAAACTAACGGAATTATGTGCATTTTTAACTAAGTTTTCAATATTTTGAATCAGCGTAGAGAATGAGCTTTGTTACTTTGGCGCATAGATTTGTTGCTTATTTTCAGGTGTGAGCTAAGTGAAAATACATGTTACTTGGTTGACATTTCGAAATAAAACACTGAGTTATATTTTAAATGGCATCTACCCTTCGTACATCAACCCTCACAAAGCCATACAGGTGTAATGATTTACAGTTGGAAACAATACGCTGCACAAACAACGCCAGGACAATTCGTTTTCCTTCGTTCATTTTTGAAACTTGATGATACTTGTGACTTTGCATCGAAAAATACTGAATTTAAGAACATAATGCTCACGTATTGTTTAAATTTCATAGGTACTCTTTTGTGAAAAAGTAGGTAAGCTTTTTGTCTGGCTTTTAAGTAGTATTAGGTAAAAAATGTAGATGAAAAAACAACAAATTACATATTAGATTCAATCACAAAATACGAACATAAGAAATGAAATAAATTCCTATTTTTGAATACAAACGAAAAACTGTTTTATGAGTAAATCTGACAGACTAGAAACTCTACAGTGTAAAGCTTCACAGGCTTGTATTATAAATTGTTCCGGAACAAAAAAGTAAATATAATAATGCTTCGCTCAGGCTTCAATCGCTGAATGGTTATTACTAGGAAGGGCAGCCGGAGGTATTATCTCTCGCGCTTGACCGAGCTTGGATCACTGCTTCGACGACTCCCAAAGCCTTGTTAAGGCCTAATGACACGAGCACAACCGAAATCTCCACTTATTTATACCTTTCAGAGCTAAGATAGCTCTCGAAATGATTCAGGTGATAATCGAGTGAGCGCTTTATGTTATAGAGATAGTCCGAGGGGCTCATGTAATAATATATCATCAATTTAGGTTTCTTTAGTCATTTGGGTTAAGCGAATTTCGTGTAAACTTGTCTTTTATGGCCACTTACTATATTGGACCCATGCCTAAGTAATCTCCTACGATATATTGGCTAAGGTAGAACTGTGTAAGTAATTAATAACAGGCCGTTTGGAGCGGAAACTGGGAAAATTATTTTTCGAAATAAAAACCGGAGTCGTTATGAGAACATGTTTTTTATTATAGTGCCGAAAAGTTAGTCTGTTATCTAGACGGAGCTACAGAACCTGAAATAGAGTGTTCAAATATTTACGCTTCGTACAGCCTAAACAGTTGGTGTACGTCGTGCCAGCAATCAAACACAGATATCATCTACCTCGTAGATCTAATAAATGTCCTGTGTGCGCGCGAACGGAGGCGTACCTCTACCTAAATTATGGACTATTTCGTGACTTTTTTGTTCCACAAACACATACTTCGCTCACATGCTTCGAGTTATTTTTATACAGATTTTCCTTCCCAGCTATTGTCAATTTAGAACTGTAGATTAGTTGTTTTGAGAGGATTAGGTATCATGACTGTTTCGAGAACTAGGTCGTGTTTTAAGATTTTATTTTGGTATGTTGTTGTTATGAAGGTATTTTGTTGGTTGTCTGTGGTTAATGCGGTTATCCTGCATCGTGCTGCCATATTGTGTCAAGCAGTAATCTACTGGGGTATGTTCGTTATGGGATGCTTTAAGCCATATTATATTATCTATTCATATCAGTTAACTTCACAGCATAATAATATAATAAACGCATGAATCTGGGTTTTTAGGGATTTATACATTCGTGCAATAGAAAAAGTTTCACTTTAACATGGAAAATAGCCATCAGAAAGAAAAATATCATTCGAATTATTGATGCATTCGGATCATTAATCATATTTCATTATATATTTGCTCCCAAAAATGAACTGTCAACAAATACCGGGTGATGGCAGATCCGTAACGCATTTCCTCTTCCTGTTACAAGTATAACTTACATATTCTGACACGGGCGCGACCTACATAAAAGTTTTGGATTAAGTACAACTCAGCTCAGCCGGCTGGCAAACGTACGAATAGATAATTTACTGTTAGGTGACCTTCAGCGGATTTCAGTGGGAGATATGAGAAGGGGAGTTGCGCCGGGAAGACAATGTCGTACATATTTTAAGCGGGCACGCCCCGTTCGCACAAAGGCGTAATTTATAGGGCCACGCGGAGACGGGTGCCTGAGTTATGTCCCGACGATAGCGACGAGCTTTTAACTGCCTAATGGAGCGATTTACTCAGACCACCTTGCGCCCGCTCCGCTGTTTACATTGAAGCACGCCGAATTGGGCAGATAACGACGGTGGAATTAATTCTTGTTTGTACCTGTTAGAAAAAGATGGATATTTCCGAGATCTTCAAATTGAATGAATAATGGATATCCTGTGGTGTTATTTCGGCGTAGTAGACGCTGAAGTACGAGTACGTTGGTAGTCTGGCGACGGCGTGTCGGGTGGAGCGCTCTGAGTATTGAAGAGCAACGCGAAAAGTTTTTCAATAAAACATAGCCCTCTGAGACAACATTTCAATGGAGCGCCGTGCGATGTTTACGGCCCGAGCGCCGCCGCGGCGCGCCTCGCACTCTGCAGAACAATCCAATCCAAAGGTATTGATCAAATTGTGCGGATACACATACGTGTAGCACAAACCAATTGAAATAAATAAATGCAATTCCAGCCCCTTAAGCTAAAGCTTAACACATTATCTTCTGTACACACATTCATTTTTTATCCGTTTGATATACCTATCATTTTTGCTATCGAGCAACTCAAAGATTAAGGAAGTCTTGTGATCTTGCAAAATTCGACGAAAATGGATTTTGTACGGTTTATACGTGCTTAAGGTATGTCAATGTAGAGCATCTGGATGATGTTTTGCTTTTTATTACTTAGAGTCTAAAAATGTAAGAAGGTACCTTAAAGCTCATTTATGTTTTTTTCAATCAGTCATTTAAAATCTCAGTATATATAATCTTGGCAAGCTATAATTAGTAACTAGCTGTGCCCGCGACTTCGTTCGCGTGGACGTCAGAAAATGATGTGATGTGTTGCATATACAAAATCTACGTTTAGTTACGTATCCTGATCTCTCTCAGAATTAAGAATATAGGAAGAGGGTACCAAATGCAGGGCACTGTATCATCTCTACCGGCCGAAATGCCGACCAGCCCATGTAATCTCCTGGTACAAACCTATCTTGAATAAAAATCAACAAAACCGACTATCGAACGAATGGTGGTGAATCAAGTTTTTTTTTTTTTTTAAACTTTGTCCCACACTTGGAATTTCTCCTGTATCGTGGGTGCGTTTACAAACATACAAAGTTACATACATAAACAGCCAGACCCGGAACAACTATGTAGGCCATACAAATATTTGTTCCGTGCGGGAATCGAACCCACGACACGCGACTCAACCACTGCGCCAACCATGCCGTCAAAAGTTGACTCTTAATATCGTCCAGCACATTCCAAAAAGAAACACATTTTCTCCGATTTTTCCTGACAATATTGCTGATTGTAGACCACTGATTGATTTAATTTTTTTTTTACATTTTATAATATTAAAAAAGTTTTACTGGGTTCATAGAATCAATTTATTATAGAGGAGCTCATGGCTAAATAAAAACAGCCGCACAGTTCGATCTTCAAGGTTAAGCAACGCTTGCCAAGGTTGGTCTATGGATGGGTGACCATCTTAACATACCGAGTTTCCTTTGTGCTTCGGAAAGCACGTTAAGCCTTTGGTCCTGGCTATCATTTGTAGATCTTTGGCAGTCGTTACGGATAGTCAAAAGCCAGTAAAATCTGACTGCAGTCTTGCCAAGAAGTACTTTGTTACCCAGTCAATGGATTGTGAGGTCTAGTAAAAAATGGCTCAAAAATACATTGTTTTGGGGTCTTTTCACACATTTGTTACTGCAACTTTATCAATAGATGGAATTGCAAGTATCTGGAGTCTCAATGAAAACAACCTATTGTAGCGCTCGACTAAGTTTCTTCCTAAACTTTAAAATTCGATATCTTTTGATTTTGTGGGTCGATTTTGATGAAATAAACGCTAAATGATTTTCCGGTTATCACTTAATATTTTTAAGTACAGATTTTGAATACAATCCTTGGTTTATGCGTGATGCTCCCACAAACTAACAATCAAACAGACAAAAATTTAGTTTTTGTGTTCTATGTCTTTTTTCTGACATTTCTATGTATTTTTTATGCGAAAATATTCAATGTACAGACACGGCAGCTCTACAATTTTATTATATGTAGGTATAGATAGCTTTAAGTAATTTGTTACAAACAGGAAAAATAACAAAAGAAAAGTTTTACCTCAGAAACGGCCACTGTGTTTTCTTCAAACTTCCGGCGTGTAAGACCTCTCTACAAATCGTATAACACACATATATTATTTTTTTATGAAATAATATAAAATATCCACCACGTACAAAACTGCATGATTCGCGAGAAAGGGTCATGCTACTTACATTTATTTACAATCAGCATTTCTTGGATTAATTTTACGTTCCTAAGCTTTACGACCTATTTATAAGACAAAATTATAATTTATTAAGAGTGGAACGAGTTAGATATTACAAAACCGTGATAAGTTTAAGATTAATTTAATTGCTTTTGCCAATTATTTTGAGATGTTTGAATATTACATTAAAACAAAAATAAAGCTTGTAAAGCTCTCTCAGCACAAGCAAAATATTATGTGTATTTAAACTGCAATTCCCTGCGGGTATTATTTTCATAAGTGCAAAATATGGTAAGCCTCTCATATCGAACCACAAGAGAAGTGTGCAATGACCCAGATGCTTGTTGCATTCTCATCCGCCGGCGTTTCCTTAGAACACTTACATACATGCATATGTTATGATACTTAGAATATACATATGTATACGAACGAAACTTGGTTCTTTAGATCAGAAAATTCCGTGTGTTTTGTGAGCGCTCCCTGTAGCCGTCTTTTGTTGCACGTTTTGCATTGCAGGTCAAGTGCAATCCTCGGAGATTGCTGCAGGCTACGCGCGGAATAAAGAAAACCTTTTGGAGAGCCTAACGACCGTACAAGCAGAAAGTTTCAACGTATTTATAATGACTTTAGTATTTCCCTTATCGAGTCTACGTGACATCTATTCAATAAGACATCGCCTAATCGAGCAATGTAACAGAACA
Source organism: Ceramica pisi (assembly GCA_963859965.1). Taxonomy (NCBI): domain Eukaryota; kingdom Metazoa; phylum Arthropoda; class Insecta; order Lepidoptera; family Noctuidae; genus Ceramica; species Ceramica pisi. Next base: position 11,705,881 of record OY982533.1, on the reverse strand, counting down.
TCGGATAATAATTGTCGTATTAAGTGATCCTCAATTGTCATTAGAAGAAACAATTAGGTCGGTAGTGGATTACTGAGGGTGGTTGCGTCGCGGAACGAGGTATTTGTGTCACATCGAGCGATCGATCCGCCCACTCCCAGCCAATTACTGCCGATACACGACCGAATATTGTTCTCGATACACCCGATACAGCGAATACTGTGGGCTTATACTACAGAGGGTACATTCACGCGAACTCCCGATCTCTGTATGAAGCGCTAGGGCAGGCGCGAGGCGCGAGCCGGCGACACCGCGCGATACGGCTCGCCGGCTGGATCTAGTTGCGCCTTTGTCACGGATATCTGCACTCCAATGTTTTGACGATAACCCAATTGAATGTTCGTGATCTGATCACAAAACGTCTACTGCGCGTTTTTTATTTTCCTTCGTAGTGTGATTCTGTTGAAATGTGATACGTTTGGGTTTTTCTTCTGTAAAAAATGTGAGGTTTGTCATATATAAATGAGTAACGTATCGTTATCTTATTGCGTTGGTCCTTGTTATTGTCTTATTTGAATAATTGTGAAAAATAATCTTACACAATTAAAAACTGCTTATTGTTTACAAATTTATCGCATAGATTTGCTCGAGCGCCGAAGCCCCGCGATTGTGATAACAACAGTAGATAAGGAGGACATTAAACGGTCAGTGGAAAACGAATTGTCAGTCGGTATAAAGGTGATCGCCGAGAAGGATTGCTTATTGTGTGCGTATCCGTTCTAGTAAAAGCAATGCCGGGACTCTTGGAACCGCAGAAAGTATTCCCTAAGTCAAATGATTCCATTGATTCGAGCGACTCGGAGCAGGACATGGTCCGAAGAAGTTATGGCTTTTCAAGTTACGTTCCTGAGGAACCTGTGACGTCAGACGAGGATTCCGATGACTCCGGGGGAGGCGACGGCAGGTTCTCGCGAGTGTTTGTGGTTAATCCAGATTCCGATGACTCATCTTCAGACCCAGAGGATAACGCTGATAGTAGTGGCATAGACTGTGATGACTCTTTTGACAAGAAATCCGATAGTTAGCAGTTGGGGGAAACAAAGTGAACGAGTGATGCTAAACAAAAGCAAGTTGTGCACGAAGATCCCAGAAGACTCAAATATGGACGCAGATAATTTTGCAGAACAGTATTCTGTTAGTCGTTATGAAGATTATAGTGATGGAACCAGCAGCTTTAACGGATTCAGACTACTATGCTTCAAAGTGAAACGTGTAAAGATTAGTTTTAATGTAAGTCGGAGTTAGTTGTGACTCTAGATAAGAAAAATAACAAAGATAAGTGACGTTAATTTTTATCGATATTAAGGTAAAATCATGTCACAACACCAATTATGATTCATTAACGGACAAAAGCATCTTGATAGTTGTAGAATAAAATAAATTCTAATTTTACTGTTCTGTTAATTAAAAATAAGCCATTTTCTGGGCTTGGCATGAAAACAATTAATTCTAATATCATCTATTGAAAATGAATACGCGGAATTTCAAACTTTATTATTATAGTTTTAAATACTGGCAAATTTATTTTATAAATCTAACAGAATTAACCAATTATTTTGTAGCTACATTTTATTCCGTCCCGCAACCAATGAATGCTAAAATAATTGTGGAGCATTAGTGGGGGCCATGTAATTTAATTGCACGCGCGCACAATTGATATTTATTGCTGCAGCATACTTTACCAACATATAATACTTGTTTCCTTTTAAAAAGTTATACTTACTGTTCTAAATTCCAACAAATTGAGCAATAAACTTGTTATTTCGTTGTTCACCATAATATTAAAAGTATTTTTTAAATAGATATTCGCTTTTTTTGTATTTTATGCCTATATCTACCTATTTTAGTTTCAACATCATAAAACGTATACCTACCTTTCCTGTGGTACTTTTTGTGCCACCCAACTATAAAACGATATCATACATAGTAATCTATTTCCTATGTAGGTAGATATGTCTATAAACCTCACTGAGGCCTAGATACAATTTCACGTGTCACCAATACAAATATTCTTTTTGTCATCGGGCGTCACTGGCTTTTTAAATCGATGTCTCGTCAAAGAGCCATATCAGGCCGTATGTAAATAAAAATAAAGCAAAAGCCTTTTATATACACTGAAATAAAAAACAATGTATTCGGAGTAGTTTTGAGTAAATTAAACAGTGACGAAAGGGATTGTGTCGAAGACGGTCAGTGATTCGAAGTTTCCGGGTCCCTATGTTAATGACAGAATTATAATTAATTTATTCAGATGGCACGTTTGTCGGAAAACTTACTATTTGTGATACGTTTTTACAACAACAAATTCCGAATAAAAATTCTTGACAGCACAGATACTACTTTACAAAAAACTTAACATCCTGATGATCACATTATAAAGAGTTTGGTCAGTTCTGTTATAAACGTATAATGTTTTACTGATTAGGATATAAAACTATGGCACTAATGTTTATTTGTTAGATATATATCTACTTTTCGTGCCTTATCGACTAATCGGTGTACATACATAAAACAAAAAAACCCGCCGAATTGAGAACCTCCTCCTTTTTTGGAAGTCGCTTAAAAATGTATACCTAACCATCGACTAGCAACAGTTTTCAAAACTACTTTCGTTTAAACGACAAGAGAGACAATGTAAATGTTTCGAAGAAACATCTTCCATTACGCTGAATCTGTGTAGGACTAAGAACTCAATAACTCCACTCACCCCGAAGGACAAAAGAGCGTAAACAAAGTACCTACCTACCTTAATATGACCAAGGTCGTACAAAATCTAGACTGAAGAAATACAGAAATAAATAACCTCTCTGTCTTGCCTCTACTTTTATAAATGAACGAAAGACGGCTTATTTTTGACTTTTCATATTTTTTTTACTGAAGCACATCAGACGCCGTTTGCATATATTTCGTCCCATAAAGAGGCTTTTAGGCATAATCCCGTGTTTACAAACTCATGGTGGGTTCTATCTCTCATACGAGTATATTTCCCAAGTCTGTGACGATGGGATAAAAAATACCCTTTTGAATAAATAGATTTCGTGATTATTTATTTATTAACAAGGGGCTTGACTAAGAGCTTATCTTTAGTGATTGTTTCGCAAATCTGTCATAACTACGTGACGACCCCAATCCGGATAGCCGGGGCTGAATGAAAATAAACCTAAATTATATGCCACTTGCCGTCACAAAAATTGAGAATACAAAATTTCAGTTTTTGTATGTTAAAAACGCAGCTTCCAAGTTTTTTCACCATATTCCAATTCGTAAAAAGCAACACTCGTTAACTCTTCCAACGACATAAAAATATTTATTCAAACTTTGCAGAATTGTTTTCAGATACTGTTCCCTTTACACATAGTGAGCAAGTATAGAGCTCAACTCAAAGCGACATCAACATATCAGGTCATTTTATTTTAGTTCAGAGAGCTCTTTACAGGGCAAAAAAGACACCAAAGATGCAGTGAAAACGTCGTTCAAAGAATTCTTTGACTCTCGTCCAGGAGATTTCCGCGCCAGTAGCGTAAATCAACTGCCATTAAAACGGCAAAATTATGTTCTTTGAACAAATATTTACGTTTAGATCTTTTGCTGTATTTTTAACATAAAATACTTCGTAGGTGAAATAAAAAGCCAGCGTGAAACATAATTGAAAAGTATAGAGATTAGTTTGTGTCGGTAAGCCAGGCAACGGCTTTCGAATCAATCTTTCAGTTGACTTTTACAGCGCTAGAAAATGAGCAATGGGTATTAACATGTTTTTTTTTTCTAGATCACTTTGTTGTCGAACATTGTGAATGAGGGAGATAGATGCGTGACTAACGCAACAGCTAAGATTACTGCTGGAAATCTCGATTGGTGTTTACGAAATGAATTCATTAGAGTTTACAACTAACACATTCAATTTATTGGCTGTGAAATAAGTACGTGTGTCGTGTACATTGCGCTTATATAAGTATTTTCTTCGAGTTTATTTTAATATATTTTATTTAAGTGTCGGAGGCAGGATGTGCAGAGAACGATAAAGTAAGGAATAAGCTACGTGACCATTCTCCCCAAACATTGCTTCAGAAAAGGTGAGTAAGGACTCTCCTCAACTGTTTTCAGGATGCTATTGTCACTGTCTCCCATTCTATGCATCAGAGATGCGACTTTTGTACGAATGACTAGCTGACCCACGCAACTTTGTCTGCGTCACATTTTCCATTAATGCTCGGCCACTTTTAGTCTTAGCATAGCCTATATCCTCCCTGGATACATGGGCTATCTAATACTGAAAGATTTTTTAAAATCGGACCAGGAGTTCCTGTTCCAGTTCCTACATACAAACTTACAAACAAATGTTACCTCTTTATAATATTAGTATAGACTACATAGAAGCCGTCAGTTCAGTTCTGAGTAAACATCTCCGATGCGCTACAGAAAAGGGCCTAAAAACATTCTTGTATTGGACGCGCAAGACATCTAACGACCTTTTGGTGTAGCTGACCTACAGAGTCCCCGCGTACAGATCCTGACAAAATGCCATGAACAAGGTGATTTTGACTTGGGCCGCACAACGCGAGAATCTACGGGCCAACATGTTACCTCGGACCGTCAGTGCACGGCGTTCCTTTTTAATGTCGACATCATCTTTAAAGTCGTCAGTAAGTACTCGTATATGCCCTAAGTACTTCAATTGAAAGATTTTATTTATGCTTTTACCATTCAGAGAAAAGTGAGGTTCATGATTGGGGCATTTATCGGCGGCCTTAAAGCACACACGCACACTTACGGACATTGTACACAGGGCCGTGTAAGGCCGCATATTTCTCTTCGACCTTCAGCATTTCTTCAGATAGATCTCTCAGTCGGGTCCAGCAGCACCTTGTCGTCCGCGTAGCTGATGCTGTTTATTCACAGCACCACCAACCCGGCAGCCGTCTTCCTGTTCAATTTGTAACTTTTGCGATACGTCATGTTTTTGCACATATTTTAAGTACTAGATAGAAAGGCTCACCAGCTTTCCGAAACTGTGCCAAACAAGAACTAAAATGTTGTTGTGACTTTATTCGAATATCCAACTTAAGAAATTCGTAGAAGCGGGAAGAAGTCTCATTAAGGTTTAGTGAAAAGATGCTTAACTAAATAATCCTGGTAGGAGGTGCAGCGTGCAGTGCGGCTTCTAACGACCCTACAACACTCGAGGGCACTCTACGCTTCAGCTGCTTCGCGCTCATGCACTTTTCAAGTACGCACTGTTTATGCTCTAGTTCGGTTCAGAAACTTACATTTAGCCACAGACATCGCTTGTTTGGATTTGAATATCGAATGCGTTTTTTTCTTTTTTTTTTCAATGAAAAAATGTTGGTTTCGTATTTTGTGCCTAGTTTTAAAATGCAAGATGAAGCAAGAAGCAAGGCCATGCCAAATGAAGTTTGTTTGTTGTTGCCATTGTGTCTATAATTTATTTTGATCAATATTTTCTGCTACATTTGGAAGTCTGTAGAAGCTGTATTATTTTAAGAATCCGTCAAATTTAATATTTTAGCTTTTAAACCATTTTGTCGGAGTAAAAATTTATACAGCACCCATACAAGGTTTACATAATAATGGCTACTGGGGTGTAACCAGTATCCCTAAAAGAAAATGTATAAATACGACTACTTTTCTCGATAAATGCTAATAATTGACATTACCAGTCTTAGTTTATAATCATCAGTACCAGTACCTACCTGTATTTGTTTGTAATCGATACTTGAAAAGTAGTTGCTGAATTGCACAGTCTATCTGTTGTCCATCTATAGAAACTAATCCATTTATTCGCACAAGTTCACAACAATCGCAAACTACAAGTGATTTATGTACGTACATGTACCGTTTAACCTATTCCGGTGGGTGGCTGTTGTGTATAGCCATTTGATTGTAATACATTAGATAGTTGAGTGGTGGCGAGTGAGTGTTGCAGGACGGGCCGCATGCAGGCTGAGTGGAGGCATGCTCAAGATATGAAGAGCTCTTGCTCCCAGCCTTCTGCACGCCGAGGTGCGATGTTTATGCATTATGTATCACTACGAGGCTGATACTTCGCGGCGACTTTTGCATACAGCTTTTGAACAAATTCTTTAAGAAATTTCGTGTAACATATAACAGCGCTGTATATCATTTGAATTGATGTTACTACGAGAAAGTCACGTTTACATGCAGATAAAATTAGAAGTTGAGCTAAAAGATGGGCCCAGTCGCAAGGGTAAATTGTACTGTAAGTAGTATTACGAGTAGTAAAAGTTCCCGGCCTTGGCCTATATCAACATCCTTTATTGACTTTTATGACTTGTTCAGTTGTACGCAGTGGAAGTAAAGGGAAAACATAATCTGAATCCCAAGTTTATCGATAATTTTATTGGAGCCATTAGCAAACAAGTTGTTTTCAGACGTTTCAAGGATAGCTGGCTGAATAGAATGTTTCCCTAATTCGAAATATGATTATCAGAACCTTCAGATTACTTGTCGTTGAATGATTGAATAATGAAGAGAGATTCGGACCGCAATCACATTGTGTAAGATTAATGGCTGGTTCCTGTTGTTGAATGAAGGCGACTCGCTCGATGCTAATTTCGCCGATGTACCGGACGGGTGACACTTTAGTTTCCTGTTCCACTGTTTGTGCTCTGACATCGTTTTAATTACTTGCCATACGCACATTATTATTACTGTTGCTTAACTCTGTAAATTCTGCTGCTACTGAATTACACATTATTTATTTTGTTTAAGAAGCTTTTACTATACATATAAATGAAAGGAAAGGAATGAAGGAATATTGCGATGGTGACTGTTCTTTTTTAAGTCTTAAAATTATAAGGTAAAATAAAAGCCATAATTGACTCATAAGAAAGTCGTAGATGGTTTCATATTAAATGTTATGTTTCAAAAACAAAAACCTGTTCAGGGGTAGTTATTTTCATCATAACCACATTTAGCAGTCGGATTAGTCATCAAAATATAGGAAGCAAAAATAAAAGACCCTTTTCCCGGCTTTTACTTCTCCCAAGAGTGCTGGGGTGGTTCTTTCGTAGGCGGCGACCAAACAGGTTTTATTTACCGTTTTAAGATTGTTTTTATAGCTACTACTAATACAATTTTATTCTCAGATGTTTTATTTTAACCCGTCTTTTGATCAAAAAACGGTGCATTGCAACTATTGTTTTCATAGAAACACATATCAACATTATTATATTCCAACAGCTACTGTTTTCTGCTTTTACATAAACCATTTAGTTAATTTTGGTAATTTGCTAGGCGCGGTTCGTGATTAGCGCTTCATTTTGTAACATGTGATTTGGAACAGTTCCGAATACACTATATGTTATTACTTCTGTATAATTTGTTTGAAAAGATACAACTGGCCAAATTTATACAATAATGAAACAAAATTGTATTTTCTGTAAAGTAAAACTGAAGAGAGTAACGTCAAATTTCGCGGCGAAAAGAAATGTTAGTATTGTTACATATTAATGATAAATGAATGCGGCAGTTATGAGGTATACGTGAACGTACCTACCCCCATTGAAATTTATTGCTGATTCACGTCCGCTTTACTGTATTGTTATTTCAGTTGAGTGACTCGGGTGAAGTGAAATAAATGAAACTATGTTACACAACCGATTGAGCAAATATTTCATCAACTTGTTGCCCCAAAGGACATTGAAAAAATCATTGTTACTATTGCCGATAGCGTCCTGCTGCGAAACTTTAATAGAGGTAGGATTTAGATTGGATTCTCTGTTCTGCTCTCGCTAGAGTTGGTAATATGTAATGTATAGAGCTCATTGTTGTTGATTAACGTCCTCAGATAGCTGTGCTAGCGGTGCAATGTATGTAGGCACTGCGTTAAATGTGTTGCATGTCGGAGGGCCGCGGGCGCCAGCTAATCGCGTCCTCCACGAATATTTACTGTCCCCCGGGAGGCGTCATCTGATAATGTTATGTTCGGTACTGCTGGAAAAATCGTTGTTCATTTCAATGACGGGACATCGCGTGACATAAATAACTCGATATTCTTTTAAATCTTGAAAGGCTATAATGTGAACATTCCAGTTAGGATGATTAATGACGTCTTGAGCAGCTGTTTTATGAGCTCTTTTATGTCAATGTTTTTGAGAAGTACTTGGGTATCTTCGAAGTAATTCGCTTATTATTATGTTCCAATCCGGTAGATTGATGAAAAATTGATGAATTACCTAAGAGGTATTACTTATTAATATAGCTACTACTTCGTTCATCAAAGTCGAAAGTAATTCTGTGGATAATGTAACATACAGTTAGAGCGTACAGAAATTACACAGAGCGTTTGTTAGGTGCCTGAGTAAACATTATAGTAATATATCCCTGTTAATTACGTTGTACGTGGGGCTCGTTGAGTGATTGGGCTTCAACTTTCCAATCGATACGAGTCAACAGAATGGACTAGCGTGTACAATTCCACTGTTGTTTGCTTTGTAAAGGCTAATGAAAGTATTGAGAATTGGAATCGCTGGCGATTATTTGTAACTGTCTTTTTTAGGTCGAACATTATTTGGAACATTTTAACTGGCTGTGACGAACAGAACCCGTTTGATAATTTAATATTCTCTTTCACATTATTCGTTGCACGACTTGGCAAACTCTAAAACAAACAACTAAATTAATAAACATGATATCTCCAAATAATTATGTCAGGCCAAAACTTTGTAAAAGGCCGACTGAATGTATGATTTAATAATTTATTCAAAACTATAACATCGTTAGGGTCATAGGGTTGCCCGCTGCCCACCCATCGGGCGTTAAATGATGATCACGTAAAAGGCACAACATTAGTACAATAAAGTGGGCCTTTTGCCCATAACAATCATAATATACGAACCCTTTCGGCTTAACAACTGGGACCCACTAGTCGTTACCGAGCTGTGTGCTTGTTAAATATCAACACGATAATGTACAATTTAAAATGTGTCAGATAATCTCACCGTCAAGATTTGGCTGGGTTTGCATGACTCACTTTGTTAACACTGGCTCGTGTTTGTCTTCGCAACACTTTGCCTTTCTGATAAACCTGTTTATTCTATCTCCAATTCCAAATCTTATAATCTATATTTTTGAATAATTTACTGTACCTAAAGTACTGCGGAAAATAGGCCTTTGTTTCCATCCCTATATGTGTGTTGCGAATCTTCGGCAAACCTAATTAGTTAGTTTAGTGCCTACAGCAAGATATTCTGATTTATTTTATGCATGTTGGTACTCTTACAGAAAATAAAAACATAATTTAAAATTAAAAGAACGCATTGTATTTTAATGGAATTGTAACGGCGAAGGTCTACGTATGATGCCCTATGGAGATCAGATATTTTAACGGCTGTTAAAATATATGGTACCGGTCATATTTGTGTACTCTGCAGTCTTTTATGTGGCGCTCGAGGAGTGACGACTTGACGCGGCATAGCAAACGTAGAAAACTCGTAGCAAGATCGTAGCAAAATAAAAAATGTGAGCAAAGACAAATATCGAAATTCATTTTATAGGCGAGGACGAATTCACTTATTTCATAGTTGTATCTAGCTTTCACTACAATACTCGTCAAACTTTATGTTTAGGGCATAAAAACATGATTGTAGATATGATTGCGATCAAGAAAGCTGCTGATATAAAAAGAAACAATCTCCTCTAGACATTGGAAAAGATCTGCTACTTGAAAAGCCTCGTCTGTAGTCTGAACGCGGATGCTGACGAAGATTACGAGTAGCACTAGGCGGTATTATCGATTCTATTCAGCTAAGAGATGGAACACGGCTAACTTATGATTGATTTATTGATTAAAAACCTGTATTGTTGAACAAACTTTTACTTAGCTATAACTAATTAAACCAAAACAAACAAAAAGCTATTATTAAGACTAATAATACTCACAATATTGATTAAGTGTCGGTTAGCCAAAGCCTGAGGTAATAATAAAATTATAGCATTTTATATCTCCTTGAATATTTAATTAAATTTCACCTCACCAATGTAATTATACGAATCGGCTTAAATTATATTGACTCGGCTCGAATAAAAGGTACCGTAGTGTACCTACTCGTTTACTGTTACTCATTTCAGTTCATGGGCTATTTCACGGGCTCTAGTGCTATCGTGTCTTCATTGCTCTAGTTTATTGGTCGAGGGACAAGGATCGTACATTACTAATGGCAGACATGTATCAGGACAAAAAATAAAGTAAAAAACTGTGGGAATTCTGGAGGACCACTTAGTCTTCCAAATCATTAGCCATTTCGTAGCAGACACCAAACGTTGATAGCTTGATAAATCCATTACGAATCGTACGACAAAGAAAGCAAGAATTCTTCCAGCTCTGTAATCTTATCGAGTGTTTTTTCGGAATCCACAAGGCCGACAAGCGGTGTCAAATATTTTACGGCACAAAATTAGAGTGGAGGAATTTTTGGGGAAGTTCCCCTAAACGACGCAAGTTGTGCGCTCGTTTGATGTTCAAAATTAAGGCCACATACGAAAATGGGAATTTCACATACTTTAATAACTCTCGACGTTAACAACTCTTGTTTATAGTGTTGTGTCATGACTTCCGGATGTGAGCTTTTTATTAGATCACAAAAATGATCGTACAAGAAAATCTTATTATGTTCCACATTAGTAATTCGCGTTATAGTTACTGAAGCGTAACTGTAGCCTTACATTCGAAGTAGGGTCTGTTATGCCAGCTAGGTAATTAGGACTGTTGTAAGCAATAAAGTTAAAAGTTGTTGAATTGTTCCCTGCGGCCTTTATCGCAATGTGCCAAAGAATGTTTGAGGTGCAAAAACGGATTAAATTATTTGGAATATTCATTGTAATAAACCTTGCAAGGTGTATTTAAAATAAATACTTTAGACTTCAGGTATAGCAATTTGAAGTTTTGACTATTAAGTATGACTGAAAAAGTGATTGAGTCACTGGGTGACTGACAAACATCGCACAGAAAGAAATTTGGTGTGAACGGTAAGAAATATATCATAAAAGGGATATGCGCGTACGAAGTTGCGGGAAAAAGCTAGTCCTAATATATAAAAGTAGCTTCTGCTAGCGGCTTCGTCCGCGTTTTCCCTAGAGAACATAGTTTCGAGATATATGTATGTGTTATTCCAGACTATAACATACCTCTGTGCAGAATTTCATGAAGATCCTTTCAGACGTTCTGACGTGAAAGCGTAACAAACATCCATTCATACATCCACCCACATACACTTTCGCATTTATAATATGATTAGTTAAATTCGAAGTAGGATAGATAGAATAGTAGGATAAGGTTCAAGGCACAGCCAACACTTCTGGTCGTAGAAAGCTGATATTAGGTATGTATGTTCCTTGGGGAGTGTAGGGGAGCACAAAGAGAGGATTTCCCAAAATTCATACGGGAACGAAAAAAAACAAGGTCGCGGGCAATAAGCTAGTCAAAAAGTAAAAAGTCCAAAGTCATTTATTCAAATTAGGCTGAGTGCCAGCACTTTTTGAACGTCAACGTTTACAAGTAGACAGACCCTCAAAAACGTCCGCCCGTCACCACTTCCTAGTGTTCTAGCTAGAAGAAGTGGCCAACAAACTCACCAGCAACACATCTGTCTGTTGCGTTAGAAGAACTTGCATTTATGCAATAGTATGCAAAGTATTATTACAAAGAATAACAATAAAACATGGGTACAACAACATAGAACATAAAAACTTAAATCATTCGACACCTGTAAGCTAGCACACTCCTCTATGCCATCATAATCAGACAACTCAAGCATAAAAACAATTTAAACTAAACTTAATAAGCCTCCAGACACAAAGGGCGTGCCCACCTACACGTGCAGGGGTAAATCTAACAATATATCTGTGACTCGACACAAGTTCTCAGCATTCAATAAGATTTATAAGGCTAGATTCCATCATCCACAAATTGCAAAACTATTTAGTCCGTCAGTTAGAGTATTGAAAAATAATGGACACGTATTTTTTGTATTTGTAAATCAATGAATATTGACAAAGATAAAACGCATCAAAGCTCGGGAGTGGGGGCTCGTGACGTCACGACTCACTAAAAATTGTGCGAAGGTGTGACGTATTGAGAATTTTAAAAGCGTCGTAACTTCGTCAATTTTGTTTCCCGTAACAAAAGAAAAAACACGGGTCAAATATTTTTTGATAATTTAACTGACGGTCTAATTAGATTTTTTCAGGACACAAGCCTATTGTCTAAGTCACTAGTTAATCACATGTTGCAATACATAGTGTATACATACTGTATACTGACTGATTGAGTGACTGACAGACCACGCAAGCTGAAACTACTGGTCGTAGAAAGCTGAAATTTGCCATTTGGTTCCTTGGGAGGAACACGGATGGGTTTTAGTCAGTAAAAGTCTGACACTCTCTTCTGCTCCACTCAGAGCGGGAGGAGTCATTTGATGATTTCCCCTCCTTCAAAAAAAACTTCCCAAGTGCGAGTCGGACTCGCGTGCCGAGATTCGTTGCGAACCAATTTATTTTTTTTACATTAAAGACTTGTTATATGTTTTCCTGTATTTTTTAGGTATAGGTAGAACTATTATCTGCATTTATTTAAAAAAATTAGGCTCAGTAGCTTAGGAGATAAGGTGGTGGAATGGTAATTTTTGTTATAATATCTAGAATTACTTGCAAACTTTTTATTTTTAAATTATGAATAAAATATAATTCACTCTCCCTCACAGTAATCCCTTTCATTCGATATGTCACACGATACAGTTTGAAAAAAGTTTAATTTATATTTTTAGCTTATCCCCCAAATGCTCAAAATTTATTTATTTACGTAACGGGTCCGTGTTTGGATCACAGAAGTCCATATGTGTACCGGGTTTCAACAGAATAGGTCCAGTAGATCAAGAGAAAACTGGGTGTGACAGACGGACAGACTGACAGACGCCCGATTGATTCAACAAGCACAAAGGTTCACAGATGTTCGGAACCCTAAAAAAGTTGTGGTCGTCAAATTGACGATATTGTAAACTCTCCAATATTTTATAACATGTTAATAGCTTAACTAAACCACAGCGAGTATTTTAATACGTAACTGTACAAGAATAAGTCTGAGTTTTAATCAATATTGAGCAGAAAGGTGTTATTACAAACTGAAGTGTTTTTTTACTGTTTGTATTAGCATATTGTTTACAGTCGAAGTAATGTGACCTACGTCGTTTTAGTGTCAATAACAGCGAAAGCGAAAACAAAATGTAACCTGGAATATTTTTCTTTCTTTCATTTCAAAGCGCCAACCGGACAGATATTTGGTTTATCTTTTTGTCTTGGCTGTGACATAAGCGTGCTAATTAACTACTTGTCAAATACGATAATTTTGAAATTCAACAGTGGTTTCATTTATTCCCTTAATGAAGCAAAAATAACTGCTACGTTTGAGCATCGTAACAGTTCATCTTAAAGGACACATGGAACTGTCAAACCGCCATTCATATTTAAATTACTTGGCAGTAACTCATGATAATATGAGAGGGAGGGGAGGGCTATAAAAATATCAAGTACAGAGGCTCTCCGGCCGCCATGGGCCGTCGAATGGTCGCCTGTGTGCGTGCTGTCACCGGCGAATATTAAAATATTGTGTGATATTGTATCAAATGCCCGTCCCAGGTGCACGGCCCAATACCTACGCTATTGGAAAATTTTGACGTACGTAACATGTTTTGCGCGGTTTTCCATCGACGCAAGTCAATTATGTTGATACTTTATTGACAAGTAATTTAACTCACAAAGCCATTAAATAATGTTACCCAAAATATTAAATAGTAGCAACAAATTATGAAAATTTTGGGTGACATAAAAAGTGTTTTAGGAACGTGCTCGTGGCGTTTGTTTTATGTACACATAAGCACAATAAAAACCTAATTGGTGAAGCGCTTTGAATTAAAAAATGTAAATAACATTACGTATAGGGCAGAGCGGCAGGAGCGGCGGGTATCGCCTGTGTCGGATGACCGTCGTAATTACTCTTCCGCGCTCCCAGCCTCATCATCGTCTATTAAAATTCATCCATATACACGACCTTTTCCTCTATGAATAAAATTATTACATTAAATAGATGTATTATATGTTAAAACCTCCGTATCGCTTTCACACTTTTGATGGAAAATCTAAGTAATAGCTTTTTTTTGTTACATTGTTTTAAGTTTCTACTTTTAACAACTCTTTAACGATAGGATACGAAAATGACTTCAAACGGTGGAATATCCAATTCTGCGATGTTCAAATTAAGCATAAAGATGCCTCCCGAAAAAATTATAGGCTATCTAAAACTCATTGAAAAATGCCCGAAGGTGACTTTCTTACCGGTAGGCAGGGCTATATACAGTAACGACATATTTGGTAAAACCGCCCTTTTGAAATTTGAATTTGAGCGGCACATTACTCTGTAAATGACTGGCTATAAAGACTTCAAACGCAGGCTAATCGTGGCTTCCGACCTTTCGGGGCAGCGAAGAAGGGCCGCAAGTAGGTACCTGACAAAACGTTTCCTTACTTATTGAACAACCGTATTTTAAGTATGTGTAGGGTCAAGTGTAAAAATACCTTTTTATGAATCAGGAAAAAATGAATTATACTTAGATAGAATTTGAATTTGAATTATCTCTACATGTGGATACTCGATGTATCTGTTTGAATTTAAATTTTGTTCGTTTAAATGTAAATATTATGAAATGTTCGCACATATATTTTTGGCTGTTATTTTGTAACTAAATAACAGCCCACGATGTTAAGATATTACCGTAGAATATTTTCAATAATAAACTAGTCGTCCGATAAATTTTTAGTGGGCTTATATAAATAAATCATGAATACGTACATTCACTCGTTGCAGTACTGTTTAGTAAATCCTTGTAGCATAGTTTAGGAATCAAATGTTGACATTCGATTACCTCACTAACTATAGAGCAAGTTTAGTTTTAGGGTTGTATAAAGTTGATCATATTTCTTAGTAACGCGCCAGCTCTTGGTAGACGTTTTGTTTTCATTATAGCGCCGATTGGCGAGCGCCGCGAGTGACACACGGCTGCACAGTTCACTGCATCAACGTTCTGCTACAAAGAGGTGCAAGTGGAACTACACAAACAAACAGTCAATAGACCTCACATAAAACTGTTACAGCGGCTCTGGCCGCCGCTCCCGGGGTAATGTGTCATTGTGCGAAATGCTATAAAAATCGTCATAAAAATTTATAAAGCTACTCAATAAAATGTACACTTGAAATTTTGTGAGCTCGAATATTACTTCAGGTTAGCATCGAATAAAATACGTCTAAATTGTAGGAGTGGAACAGTTTTTACGATTGAAGTGAAAGCATTAGATAGGGGCTTGTTTAATATTTGACTGTACTGTCTATACTTACCTGATTGTCTAAGAAGCCGTTATAGCATTAGGTATTTCTTTGGCGAAAAATCTATCGGATTTTAATAATATGTTTGTGGGTGAGGTGCGAAGCATGCGCTCGTGTGTATCGCGCTACGTCGTGTCGGCCTAGTTAACTCTCTTCCGATGTCTTGGCATAGCGCTGTGAATAATTGTGCAGGTGTGATATTCCTATTAGCCGTGACTATGTTCAAGAAATGGATCAATCTATCATTATGGACCTGAAAGCCTTAATTGATGTCATGTAGCGTTCAGTTGTTTGAGTATAGTAGAGCCGCAATAATCATAGATTTGAATCTCACTAACGACCAGAATGGAAAGCTTTCTAACAATGCCTTCTGTTCCATAATTCGGTTTTCCTGTTGATAAATATGTAGGTACTTACTAGGTACCACACATTATACTGATAGGAATGATATTATCAATGAAAAATATGGTTTTAATAGATTGTGGAAAAATAACAAAAACACTATGTATTATTAAATTAATTGATAGGTATCACTAGATATTATTCATTCATTATAATATCATACTATAATATCCTTTCGATATCAGACACACCATAAATCAATGGCCTGTCCGATTAAATGAAGATTGCATGTCAGTTACGTAATTTATTTCCATGTCCACTCAGCATTCCAAGCAAATCCTCTTTACGAAAATAGTATAATATAGTTACCTACTGGATGTAGTGAGACTGTGTATGACTGTGTAGTATACATTAATGGCGATAATGTGTTCATGTATACGCGGATTATGATTTGGAATTAGGTATTGTGTGTTAATTGACACATAGAGAAGTAGAGGAGGCGCGCGTCTGCACACTCGTCTATGATTGTCTGTGATCGCGCATGTATCGGTGCACTAATGTACGCAGTAGGTACGTAGGTACGCGCTCCGCGTGCACTTCGCCTACTGTTCGATTCAATTTTATTTTGTCTGTGCGTCAATGTAGGTCAACGTCCGACGACGCTCAATAATGTACCGTGTAACTCTTAAATAATATATTTAATTACAATTGGGTTTACTTATTTAAACTACTCCGAAGCAACAACATTCATCAAGTAAAATATTTTATTCAATAAATATTTAAGCCCTCACACAAAAGAAAATCGGATTTTGAGCTTTGTGAACATTTTCCAAACAATATTAGCACCGTGTCGGTTTTTCAAAGCTCTCAGTTTTGTTGAGTTTATCGTATAGAGTACATAGATCTCCAAGAAAAATGTTTAACATAACATGCTGAGTAAAATATTAGGTTTCAAAGCTGGGCGGGCGGAGCGCCCGCGCGATGGGCGGTCTTTCTAAACACAGTGCATGCTTCTAGGAATTACGAAAAAGTACAGAAAAGAAGTTGTACTTGTGTAAAATACATTTACATTGTTCTTTTTAAATAAATATTGTACTATTTTCATGTTAACACTGGCGCTAGTTCACAAGACAAACATAAGTTTTTTTTTTAGATAACCGTTAATAAAGTACCTATTACATGCAACTAGTTATAATGTGAAACGACACAAAATGTTAAATTCGTCTGCTACGAATACGAGAGGCTCTTGGTTTAGAGCAAGTAAAGAAAAGCCATTTTACAAAAACACATTTCGTAGAGATTCGAGAAGGTACGCGTGAAGATAAGAAGAATATGCCGAGATAAAATGCATTTCATTTGCATAGCAAGAGTTGTTCCGGAAAAGTTACCCGCCTTATGTAGGCTTAGTGCGGGGTGCAGCTTCATTTGCGTCGGGTATGCTAATACGATGTTCAGCGCGGAGCAGTCAGCAGTTTGACTGCGAGGCAGGCTGCACCTTGGAGGTGCGGCGCGAGGACCCGTGGCGAGGAACTTAAGGGATGATCGGCGCGGGGCGCGGGGCGCGTCAGTGCTGCCCGCTACTCCGCCGCGAGCGAACGTGCGCGCAGCAGCCGCGGTCTCTCTGACAGCCGAGCCACGACTCGTGCCCTGCACGCTCGTTTATTTAATTAAGTGTCGCATAAACTGAGAGCTCACGTGGATGTTGCCATATAAGTTTCGTGAAGTCCGAAATGACACAAGCTGAGTCAGTTGCGCGACACTAAACTGGTATGCAAGCATTTTGACGTAAGAAAAGCCTAATTATAAGAAAGTTTTTTCATTAAATATGAACTTTTCAGAGTTTTTCGTTTGTCTAACGACTTTATTGTAAATGAAAATCGTTGCCTTTTAAGTATTATTTAATTTATAAGAGCTTATTAAGTACTCATCTTAAAGTTTACAAATTCATTGCGTTTGGTTTTGTTTTGTATTTTTGCAATTGTGTAGGAAGTCAGCTGTGTAAATCAAAAGTCGGAAACTTATGTTATGAGAAAAAATATATTTTAAATCAGTTCCAAGCACATATTATTTCGTTACTGAAGATTTAGAGAAGTTTAAGATTCTTATCGTTGTTAAGCTTTTCTTTTTGGTAGAGCAACGGCGTCGCTGACAATTAATCCTTGTTATTTATGCATCTTTCATTCAATTATACTAAAAACTTCCATGGGAGTGGTGTTGGTTCTGCAGTTTGTCATTGAGAGGCCATTACTATGAAAAATTCATGAATATGACTGGTGATATACTGACATAGTTGCATACCTAGGAATAACAAATTGAGCTGGCTTTGTATTTGGGTACTAGACTAGTACGAATATAGAGCATTCTACAGTGTGTATATGCGCATGTACAAAAGCTATGAGGATTGTTGAATAAACATGGGTAATTACAATCTGCCGTAATATATGGGGTGTCTTCTTCCACTTAACATAAAGCAAAACAAATGTTATTTTAATTTGAACTACTGCGTCTTGTTGACACTCGGGACTACTTAACGCGGATGTTACATACTCGTGTTTAGCGACTGACACCGGAAAATTGCTTGAAAGCTCAAACTCATGAGCCTATGGGGTGTGCCTGAGGGAATAGCGCGGGATCACGAGTGTCCCTGAACGTCAACCTGCAGGTGGTATTGCGTCAGTACCCTGCAGCCAGCTTTAAGCGTCTGAATACGAGTATTTATATAAATTGCCAGCATAAATATTTCAGATCGTTGACTGGGAGTGTCACCCGGGAGAGTTGACGGCTCTGTGGTAACAGCTTACCAGGTGACTGCCGCCATTACTTCACGTGTCGTCGGGGAAACATTTTCCAGCTACGTACTGGAATGTAGTCTCGGATTTAATAAAAATATTACAATAAAATAAACATTCCCACTCAATAAGATTAGTAGCTACGGCTCGTGCGTAGGTAAAAAACGGAACCTTATTAATTTTTCGAGCATCATAGAGTCAACGACCTTCGGCGCCGAACTTGCGTATAGTACTCGTAAATATGTTAATAAAGTAAGTCGACCCAAAACCCATTCAGTTTCGGTCGTAATTTCCATGTTACTTTGTAGGGGACAATGGATATCCATAGCTATCTACACCCCATCCATAGTTTCAGAACGTGCGACCTAACGACGATATAAAACACTTTAAGTTATGAAAACACTTCCTCCTACTATTGCTTGGAACTGTTTTCTTTCTACTCAGCTTTTATACTTATGGGAAGTATTAAGGATGTTTGAAGAATTAGAGATGGGTTGTTTTAAGGAATTATTACCTTTCAAGATTTTATTAAAACTAGCTGACCCACGCAACTTCGTCTACGTCACATTTTCCATTAATGCTCCGCTCCTATTTGTCTTAGCGTGATGATATATAGCCTATAGCCTTTCTCGATAAATAGGCTAGCTAAAACTGAAAGAATTTTTCAAATCGGACAAGTAGTTCCTGGGATTACCGCGTTCAAGCAAACAAACAATCACACAAAGTCTTCAGCTTTATAATATTAGTATAGATTTATAATATTAGTATAGACATAAAAAGAGGTAAAATTGTTTGTTGTCTAGGAAGCAAATCTATTGAAGTAGGTTCTGTTCCGATAACGCTGAAAACTACACCATCGCTGAGTGGTGTAGGCTACTTTTTATTCCGTTTCGTGTTGGATAAGTCACTGGAGGGAAACCGCGGGAAAAACCTAGTCGTCTTTGACCTAACGCAGTCCACAGTAGTCCGTAACTTTAAATATCTTATTAAATTGTAGGAGTACGTTATCGTGGATTTATCTGAACAAGTAGGTACCTAGTTTTTTCCCAAATTTAATAATAGCAGTCCCGTTCTTTATACACGTATTTTTTATTTATGATTCAAATATTAGGTCTTGGAAGCTACGACTAATACAATTTTGACCAAATTATTTGCGATTTAGGGTCCACTCAAGACCTTATTTGAGCCGTTCGAAACAGGGCTTGTTACCAACGGATTTAGATTAAATAACATGGTATTCGATACATATTATATATTTTAAACATATTACCTACACAGATTACAGTTAAATATAGGATGGCAAGTTGATGACTGATCTGGGGGAGAACTAAACGTAACCAATAACTACCCTAATGATGCTGCCAATTTTACTCAAAGGAAACGTTGGTATTTTATAAAAGTAAAACGGCATTCAAATGTTTTAAGAGTAGCTTGTTGCATACAAGCGACTCTCAAGCTAGAAAACGAAAAAAAAACATAATTTTTTTATTAAAATTCGAAACCGGCAACCATATATATGAGTTAAATATCGCTAAATAGTATTGTTATATTGTATTATAATTATTTAGGACCAAATCTCTGTAATGATTAAAAGCTCTCTAAAAGCCGCACCACCAGGGCTTGCTTCAACATCCACCCTGCCCATTAATAATGTGTAATGCGTTCGGGACACCTCAACTCCAGAAATCTCACGACGCGTTAAGTCGTTGAGGTCAGTCGCAGGCGTTTATTTTGCGTCAGTCTGCTATCTATGCACTGTAGTTATAAATAAATACAAGTATGAACATTCTTTATTTTCCGCTAAAAACAGAGTTTCCGGGAAACTTCAGTATAAAAATAAATAATGACATTACAGCCCCTTTAGGGGACCAAGGTAGAAATTGAAAAACACTGATGGCAGAAATTTACAAAAAATGCTCGCGTGGAAAATATTTTAAAATAACTTTAACTCAAGCACAGTTTTTACAGTACGCCTTTTACTATATATTATTCAATTCATAATTAATAATTTTCAAGATAGTTGTTTAAATAAAAAAGCAGGTATCAATTGGAAGACAGGATCTAAAAGCTAAATAAGCATTTATGGACACAACGGAGCTCGTGCTGAAGAATAACAGCCGCTCGGGTCGATCTTCAAGGTTAAGCAACGCTTGCTTTCATTTATAGATCTTTGGCAGTCGTAACGGATTGTCAGAACCCAGTAAATCTGACTTCAGTATCTTGCCAAGAACTATCGTATTTCCCATTAAATGGGGTGTGGACGACTGGTAGGCAGCCGCTCCAAGTAAAATACTGGTATTCAGCTGAATCCGGTTTGAATGGAATTCGACCCCAATATAATTGGGAAAAGGCAGATAATGGATACAACGAATATACAAATGAAAAAGAACAGATCCATAAAGCCTTCGAATTGACGTGCCTTTGATAAAGCATGATTGCAGGTCTCAGATTCTCTATTTATTATCACGTGTGAATTTTTTTGCAATCGACCGCTGTACGTGCATGCAGCCGAGACATTAAGATTGGTTACGCTTTTCCATTTGACTTTCCATGTGGAAATTGCGTCTTGTCATGAAAGGAGCTCTCTGAACCTTTTCAGGTTATTAGGTTATCATAACTGCCCTTTTTCTCGTAAAGAATTTTGACTTTTATTACCTCTAAACTTAACCGGAAACAGGAAAATGGTCATTTCTTATGCCTTTTATTAATTTAAAATATTGGCTTTTAAGTACATACCACGCATTTCCGGTTTCAGTTGATACAGACGATTATAATTTTAAAACGGAAGAAATAATAGTTTTTTGTTTAAATTCATATTTTACAAATTGGTATTTTAATCGTTTTCATAGTCGAAATGCATTTGGCGTAGGTAACTATTGTGGGTTATATCACTACAAAAAAATTGACTACAAAAACGAAAGACGATTAAACAAACGAGCACAAACCAAGAAATATGGAAGAGAAGAGTCAATTTAATAGAAAGAGTTGAAATTGAAGAGGTACTCAGTGAACAAGTCTATGCGAGGAATGCAGGCAGGCAGTGGCGCTTAGATGTTCCCGCACGACTTAACGATGCTCATAGATAATTAATTAGAAGAAATAATTGTATGTGAGCAAAGTATTGAAAGCAATTCCAGCTCACCCTGCAGATGCACCTAATTAAATAAACACGTCATTAATAAGATGGTCCATGTAATATACAATGCTACGAGTAGAGTTTTAGACATGTTCCGCTGTAGATAACGTCTGCTTTTTTACTAAGTGGCCCTTTGTTATTTTTTAAATTGAATAAAACATACGACCTACGTTTAGTGGCCTACCATTTTAAAAACGACTTGTCCACTGAACGCGATAAACCAACATTCAAGGATGTGCCTAACAGTAATCTTAGATCTAAGTATTCAAGCGTTTCCTTTTGTTAGTACAATTTCTACTGGGTGGGCTTTCGAGGCTATTGAATGTGAGGCCTTATCCACTACTAGGGTTGTCAAATGTGCCACTTCGCGAAATAATCCATGTCTCTTTGAAAGTCATGTCAGCTAAAATTAACGTAGCCAGACTTTTGTTAAACATTTTTGCTTTTCACTTATATACAATGGTCTCGCCAGCGATGCGACAATGGCGGGGCAAGGGATGCAATTCTGCAACACTTCTTTTGTTTTTAATTTTAATTCATGTCATAATAAGTGAACATTTGTATGCATTTATGATACAGAAAGTGTTGAGATAGCCTGGTGTAGATTTGTTTTTTATTTATGTCGGAATGGCAAATTCATTTCTTTTATTTTTTTTATTAAAAGGAGGTTGTTTTTGTAGATGATAAATAAAACGCGAACATATAGGGACTGTAAGGTCCAGGTGTAAGGTTTCTGAGACCAGCGTTCGTTAGAGTTAGCTAGTATTTGGAGTTATGAACCCGTGAAACTCTAATTTGAAGTTAAACTTAGACAGCTTTTGTGGCCAAAGTTATAGAGTTTGAATTTATTTTGAATTTTCTCAAAAATCAGGGGTAAGACATGGATAGATTTATTAACTTATCGCGTTACCCAAAAAAGAGTTATGCAAGTACAAGGTGGACTACAAGTTCTCATACATTATACAAAACCATATTAATTTGGTAGCTGAATTTAGTACTTTTTAAAGGGTATTAATCTGATCCATAATATCCACAAGCTTCATATAAAGCAGTCTTATTGGTTAGCTATAAGGCTCTAGGCGGCCACGCTGCAGACACTAATCCGATGCATCATTGGCACGTCGGATTGGCTAACGCAATCGTAGTTCAGCCATCGGATTGGCTAACGCGCTTAATTCCTTAATACGTTATGTACCGGGGCCGTAATGTTTTTTTAAAGCCTTTTAAGCATTGGCAAGGATTTCCCAATCCTTTTACAGTAACCAGAACTTCCACAGCATAAATACTATTTGGATTACCTCCACTTTAAGCTAGATTCTGCTGGAAATGTCGAGGTAAAATCACAATAATGCTACAGTGACAGTTGCCTGCCATCTCGAGAACCACAATACCAGCTTTGCTTTTAACTATTGTTGTTAAACAGGGATAAGAAGTAGCTACATCACCTTTAATAAAAGAGAAGTCTGTCGTCGAAAGGCTTAAACGTACCAAGGTACTATCTCTGTTATTAAAAATTCTACATAACTAGTGTTAAAGAATGTTGCATCTAGACATTTTAAATACGTGTCGGCCACTACACACCAGTGACCGTTATTTAATACGTATGCAAGGTGCAGTATGTAAACGGTGTATTTTTCATTTGGGATAAGCTGAATTCTTGAAAAATGTATAAGATGCTGATACCAGGGGCCCGAGTCTGCTATTACAACAGTGTCAGAATGGTCGATCACTGATTTTGACAAGTTTGGTAATCTACTAACATAATGGCATCATAATGGCGTCATTATGACATTCCAATGATCAACCACTGACACGCCATTGAAAGAAAGCCATATTAATAGTAATCTCGTACATAATGACAGATTTAGTATTTAAGAACTTCTCACTACTTCAGATTGCTTATAACAGTAATAAATAATATGTAGAAGTAAATATAAATAAAATCTACCATGAATCAATGCTCAAATTTAGCTTGGTTTTATAATAATTGCAATACGGGCATTTAGCAGATTACGAACTTTTAGCAAAATGACAATGGCATGACAATGGGATCGTGTCGGAATGACAAATTTATAAAAACAGCAGACTCGGGCCCCAGGTCTTCTGTCTTGTCAACCCTATGCCGAGGAGTGAGACACTCACGTTCATGCCAACTATTCCGGGTTTGACGACTTCTAAAACTCGATCACATTTGTATTCAAGGACTCGTTTTAAATTGCTATTCTCAGTATTAGAATAGATGAAAGTTTTA
The DNA here is from genome assembly GCA_963859965.1 of Ceramica pisi. NCBI lineage: Eukaryota > Metazoa > Arthropoda > Insecta > Lepidoptera > Noctuidae > Ceramica > Ceramica pisi. The sequence continues at coordinate 11,681,912 of OY982533.1, read as the reverse complement.
CTTTGACATAAGATCCAATAAGAAGTTCCGATTTTTAAAGCCTCATACTTAAACTTTTAAGACATGAAAAGTTCCTTTTTTTGTTAACTTTATGGGAAAGTAAAGGAATATCAGCCGGTATTATAATATGTAACATAATAAGTTAAAGCCCGTAATGTAATCGGTAACATAATAAGTTATTCAGAGAGAAAATATCCAGGAACACCAAGTTTGGCAGACGAATTGATGATTACAGTTTGTTGTTGGGTAGTACAAAAGTAAGTATATATCTGTACAAATAGGCAGTCTTGGGAATATTTCCCTAATCACTGCGCTTTGCAAACGTACTAGTGACTGTGATAGGTTGTTATGAAGGCCCAGGAGGATTACATAATCCCCACCGCGTTTAACGACACCCGGGAAAAAATAGGGGGTGGTCTATTTGTTTGCGGAAACCATACGACCAAAACAAAGAATATATTAGGTGCTTATCGCCCCGCGTTTATCGTAAAACTCGAATGGGGGAAATTATTACTACACAGCTAGATAGGCAATGGGCTGGCAAGCTGTCACTGCATGGCGTGATGTTATGAACTTTTAACTCGCCATGCCTGCCAAATGTGGGTGTAATCGCTGCGTTAAAACTGTTACAGATCATAAGTATGCACTTCAAAACTGTATTAGTACTTATTTCGGCCTATTCCCGTAGCTACAGAGAAGGAACCTCTATCATAAAGATTGCTCAAATTATGTTGGTTAATTTTTAACATTATGAATGTCCATGTCTGCTCACAATATTTCTTTACACTATTACGTCCAATATCAATTTGCCAAGTAAAAAAATAGATACACGAGCTTGACATACATTTCAAAACTGTATTTAAAGAAAATGGTTTGTTGACGATCCCTAATGTGAGAATGGAAGCGGAATGGCGGGCAGCTGTTTGTTATACAGAGCGCGTTGTAAGTCAAGAGAGGAAGTTAGGTGGTCGGCGCGCTCATGCGCCGCTAACAACGTGTTATTACTTACACAACTTACGATTTTCATCTAGTTATTGTTCGAATTTAATTTGGGAAGGCTTCTTTTATCAGGAGAAGTCTTCTTGTGTTTCATAAAATTGTGTGAGTGACTGCAAGGGTCGATCTGCAAGTTTTACAACGCTTACCGAGGTTCGTCTGAGGACAGGATAAAAAACCGGACAAGGGCGAATCGGACTCGCGCACTGAGGGTTCCGAACTATAATATAAAACATGAAACGTTTTTAAATATCCATCGGCGAGGCCTATATTCGTCACGGAATTTTAACACTTTTTTCCATTTTTAGATCAGTGCAATCTCTTGACCTGCAACCCTGCCTGCTGACCGGTCAAACGTTGTTTTGCAAAATAAATAGCCGACAACCTATTCTCAGACCTGCTAAATTTATACAAAACTATTTCATAAAAATTGGAATCAGAGATAATATTATTATGTCTGATGGACTCACCCGGACGGTGGCATGCCCGACACACGCCAACCGTCCCGTCGTTCATATGTCTCCGGTAGTTATTCGTCAAGATAACTTCGTCCATAATCGCACAGACAAAACCTTCAGTTTCTCCGAACAGATCACCGAAACGAAGCCAGGCCACGGACACCAAGAAATCTACATCGGACCCATAAAGGGCCAGGTAGAAGCGCCCGTAAAGTTCCTTGCCTTTCCATACCTCCTTACGGTCATCTGTTTTCTTTAGCCATGGAGAACGTAGTGACTCCCTTGTCCACTGCGACCACATCTCGGTGCATACCCACATCGAGTTTGAGAAAATGTTCTCCGAGACTGCACATCTCGCGGTTGTGGAGAGTCTTCGCATTTAAAAAGCCTCGACCTCCACACTTCCGTGGGATGTACAGTCTCATCACCGACGATCGTGGGTGATGCATCCGGTTTGCGGTCAGCAGTGTACGGACCCTCCTATCCGGGGCGCTGAGTTCGGTTGGAGTATGCCGACAGTACATTTACCGGCATGATCAAACCATTGAAGTCGCGCACCTTATTTCCGCCCGACAGAAGGCTGTTTAAAACCTTCTGGTCAAAGAAGTGCGCCTATACTCGCGAAACGCATCCTCCAGTGCGCTCCTCAGTCTATTGGCCATATTGGCTACTTACCGTGAGAATCCTATTATCTACCTCATCACTGACGTTGTTGGGCCGCGGTGTGATTGCGCCATTAGCTGGCGCCTAAGCCGCGGTCTGTGTCAGGGTCGAGATGATAAGGTTGCTGTGTACCTCTGAGTGCAGCCTATCAAGTGCGACATTGTCCAACCTGTGATTACGTTGGATGACCCACACCTTATCCGACAATCGACCGAGACGTTCTCGCGCTGAGTCCATTTCATGCGCTGCACACAACCCAGCGGGAACCCGGCTCGGGGCCGGTTGGCCCCTAGGTCCCGTGCCCCTCGGTGGCCAGCCTCTCTCCTGCCGACGCACAGATGTTGGTGACGTCGGTGGAGAGAACTACTCGTCGTTGGAGCTCTACATGATTGCAGCCGCCGGTGACATTGGTGATCCGCTGTCCGGGGGCGGCGAGTTGGAGCTCAGCGACCGACGGGTCCTAGGATGGTAGGCGCGCGCGTAGATATACTGCTCTGGTTAGCATATTCAAGTATTCATTATTTCATTCCATTACTTTTTAGCATCATTTCAATTGTGACAAATGCCATGATATGTTGGTCACATAATATTTTTCTTTTTCTTTCTGCATACTTATTTATTGCTTAATTTCTAGTTCTTGAGAGTTAGTTACAAAATTATGTATATGTGAGGACGAAAAGCATTAATTTATCGATGAAATTAGTACAACAAAAAACAAAGCTTGATGTGACAGCCAGAGTTGCCAGCTTATTTATTATTATTTGAGCTGGTGGTCTCAGTACCTAATCATTTGTAAATCTTTGACAGTCATTTCAAGAAGTTAGAAGCTCAAAGTATTAAAACCAATATTACCTGCGGATTAACGTGTTAACTTGTTACTGCACCGTGGTATCAAATGATTACCAACAACATAGTAGTTACCTAAAACAGTCCGGAAAAGGTAGATTTAATATTAGATTATTTTTTAATAATCAACCGGCTGTTTTGTTTGTTATTTTTTTCACTCAACAATAAATAAAAGATTAACCATCTTTGAAGTCGATTAGGTGATTGGGAAAACGTCCCATTCGGAAACGGCGACATTTTCACTTCCGCTACTGAAACCGAAGAAGTGGAAGAAAGACGGTCGTCATTTCCGAGTGTATTGTCGCTTCCGGTGCGTTTTCTATAGACGTGCTACAGAATAATGCTAACGTTTTGCCAGTGGAAATCTGAATTGGTCTCGGTTAGTTTATTTGTTAGTGTGTAAGAGGCACCGTGGGTTTTTGGTCAATTGAAGTAGGTTACTTGGTCGACTGCGTTTTGCAATTAAACTTAAGTTGCTGCCATCGGTTTAAGTACGATCATTAGCTCGGCGTTTTTGTGGTGGTCGCCACTGTTGATTCTGGCTTTCAGGAGTTGCAGTGGTTGGGAATGTGTGGCGGGCTTGTACAAGGGCTGCAGCTGTCTAGACTGAGCCTTATGATATCGCATTAAGAGCTCTGCAAATCTTCTAGTAGGTACATAATATCTGTATTTTACACATTGTCTCTGTTATTAATTTCAACTTGGTCTGAAAGTTGAAAAGGGTGTGAATCAAACTTAGTTTAAGAAACACTGCATAACTTAACCTTAATTTAGTTAGCATCTAGGTAGGTACTTAATAAACGTAGTTACTATGTGGGAATAATTTTACACGTTTCAGTTACGAAATCCGCGCGCAGGTAACCTCAATGTGTCCAGAAGAGTAGTAAACAAACTATCCAGCTATATTCCATTTATTGTCCTTACATCTTAGCGAGGTAGAATGAAGTGAGTGCCAAAAACTGAAACTTTGGTACGTCGAGTTTGTGTGAAGTCAAAGAAAATAAAGATATTTTCGTGTTCGAGAAATTCTGCTTATCTCTGATATTATTACCTACAGTACGAATAATTTAAATTTACCCATGCGAAATACGTCGCAATCGATTGCGCAGGATGTCAATTTGACAAGAAACATAGAAAAGCGCATGCGCGGTTACGTCGCGTATGAAGTCTCAGTCACTCGTATACGTTTGATGCATACTTGTGCCTCGCTTCCTCAATGCAATACGACTGTTGGTGCGAAAAGTGTTAAACGTTGTTATTGTTTTAATTAATTATTCTGGTTTTTTCTCACTGTTTGACTTGTATTTTGTGTTTTCTTGTAGCGTATGTGTTTGTTGTGTTACTTTGTGATCGTGTTATTGTTATTGCATGCATTTTTTCAAAATTCAAATTTAACACGTACACAAAAAAAACATAATCTACGAACGTAACACTTTTCTACGCGAGGGGACCTGCGCGGTCGTCACTAACAGCCAACTTCGCATGGGTAAAGTTAGAATATTCGTACTGTACTATCATCATTTTTTTTATTCCTTATTTATTCATTTAAACTTTATGCACAATCGTGGTACATGGGCGGACTTAATGCAACAAGGCATTTCGTACCAGTCAACCTTTGGGTTAAAAAGACTACACTGTGGTAGGTGTACAAAATCAAATAATAAATAATAAAACATATAAATTGAATTTAATGCCTTGTCATAATTTTTAATATTTATAATCTCCAGCTGTTCGCGATTGGGTAACTGCAGTTTATTCATTTTGTTCCAGCCCTTATTTACGAAATGTACCTACCGATTTGCTTTTTCAGTTTAGGATGTATTTGCAGTCTGTGTTAGTTTAAAAAAAATATATTTTTTACTTTTTAATTTGCCTAGTGCTACAATTATGTTTAAACCACCAAATAGTTTTTACATTGACTACTCAGATTCACCAGATAGGATGAACTACGTCAATTAGTAATAGTAATAGTTTATTTGAAAAAACATACATTACAATCATTGTGAAGCCCTGACTCCTGAGCTAGATATGTAATACCTGTATTTCAGGAGACAGTTTCTACTTCTCATACATGCTTCTTATTGTTTGCAGTAGGTAATTTATTAGAAACACATATTGTCCTGTCTTTTACAACATAAATATTAATTTTTAAATTTCTAGTTTGCACATATTATATTCAAATCCAATTATAATTAAATGATTTTATAAATTTAAAGTTACACATTATTATATTCAATTTAAGTTATATTTCAATTATTGAAATAAATGTTATGTTTTTAGCTTAAGTTTACTTACATATACTATGACTAAACATAAAAAAGGAAATTAGTTAAAATTAACAATTTCACCGTCCGCAAAGCAGACAATAATTAAACAATCAGCATGTATCACATGTGACTCATGGGACAGTGAAGTAGTCGAGCTGTAACATAGTATGCATTTTTACATAGTATGTGTTATGATGGCATTCGGGCTTCCGTAAATTTTAAACCAATAGTTGGTCTGTCTCCTTCCTCTTGCAGGATAAGTTTTTGGGGAGTGCTACTTCCACGTTGCGGCTACGTTTGGAATTAGAGTTGGTTACCCTTTTTTTCTTGTTTAGACAATTTTCTTACATGCCAGTTATGATCTTTCAGTTAGGATAGGTAGCTGCTATTAGAATCATGCTGTTTTTTACACGATACGATTGTCTTCTCTTTGTAATAGCTAAGGAGACTCTTTGTAGAAGAGACAAAGCAACAAATCGACTACAGTACTCGTAGTTACGAATTAATAAGTATTTCATGTTCGATGCATTATTCCATTTTCTCTAGCTCATTCAGGCAAGCCATTGTATTGACTCATATTGTATGGGCACCATTTGCATCTGCTCAATTTATTACATTGTAGGGAATTTCTTTATAATTGTATGAAAATTTTAGCATTGTTGTGGTTGTATTGTATTTTTTTCATGCGCATGCGTATTTTGGTATTAAATTAGTTGGAATGTCAATTGCAAAGGTACAACGTAGCCAAAGCTGTCAGTCAGTGTTGTCTGTTAGTTATCTATTGCTGCTAATCACACATGTCAACGATAACTGCCGGTTAATTAATTGATGGAGGTAATATACACCAGCTGCAGTATATAGACGACGTTTTCGCATAAGTGTGCCCCTGTAAAAAACTTTTCAAATGAAATGCACTTTTTTTCCTATTTCAAAAGTACATTATATAACTAATTGATCGACTATGGTTGGTGCCAGATAAACGTGCAATAAAGTTCCCTAATATCCCTTCTAGTCTTTCAACAAGTGCTTGCTGCCACTGAAAAATATGAATGAGGTTGAAAAAACTGCAAAAGTTATAAACAATTTATTGAAAAAAGAAAACGTGGTTCGGTTTTTTTTGAAATATCTCAAAATACTATTAAGATTTTTGAAACTAAATAAAGATTCGAAAAAAGGAGAACATTTCCAAGTTCTGCTCTCGGAACTATATTTATAACTTTCGCAAAGGAGTGAAAATACTACTGAAAACAACTACTCTGGCTTTCAGAAGCCACGTCTTCGGCCACTTTAACAATAAAATTGATTTAAAATAAAAATTTAGAAATCAACAAATGAAAAATATCTGGATCTTACTAGATAGATGAATGCACAATAATTCGCAGTTGGCAGTTTTGTTTTATCGTGATTTTCAATAAGTTATGCAACAGTTACCTATATTCAATATTAAGTTTTGTTTTGCATGAGCATTGCAAATGTGACAATTGTGAACTATAAATCCGAGATTTTTTTCATTTAATAGAGCTATTCTTAAAAGGCTTCAGGATATATCCCCGTTGCAAAAAGCAAAAAAATAAAAACATTTTTCAATTTTGTAGATTTAGATTTTTTTTTAAAAAGTTGAACAAATAAGCACTTGTTGACTAGACTATTCGTAGATACCCGAACAAATAATAATTAACCGTTTTTAATGAAAAACGGTTAATTATTATTTGTTCATCCTTTACGTTCACTAGTAATGACTAGTGAACGTAAAGGATCACGATAGAAGTCGATTCAGGCCAGTTTTATGTCTTTGTTTCTGTTTTGGATATTAAGAAATACACTGAATCTATGTGGGTTAATGACCGCTGTTGCACATTTATCTTGCACCTACCACGGTGTTAAGGTTTATTTTGCTATGAGACGCAGATAAATTACTTATACTCGAATTCTAATTTTGCATAGAAATGACATAGATTTCGCATTGCAATCGAAATTATCAATTAGCATATTGCTTAATTTGTGTGCCAGAACTCCTATATTCGTTGACGCAGTGCAATTAATTTGCAAATGTGCGGCTAATTATGTTCTATATTCGATACATGGCCGTGTATTGTTTTAGTTTTGTCAGCGGCCATTGCAATGCAAAGTTTTCCGGATTATTGTTTTTAAGTAAAATGCCTTTAATCTTATGGCAGAAGAACAGAACATCGCATCGGGCCATCACTCCCTGCGAGTTTAGGAATTGTTGTAGGCTAACTTGCTGTATGAGAATTAACCTGACAACGCCTTACACGCCTTTTCTTACTATTGTTTATTTAATTTGCGGGTGCTGACAGATTAGATATTACTAACGAAATATGGGTATACTTTATGTACGCTATGGTAAGCGTCAGATAAATGTGCAATAACAGTCATACTCACATAGATTTATTGACTTTCTTAATATCCAAAACAGAAATAAAGATATAAAGCTGTGCTGAATCGACTTCTATCTTGATCCTTTTCGTTTTGTAGTAATGAAAATCTGTTCATAATTTATTGTTTGGAGATCTACGAAGGGACATTAGGGAAAGGTCACTGTACTTTATTGTAAGTTTATCTGCAACCTACCATAGTGCGAGCCTATTTCTGTCAACCAGGCACAGGCCCCGTCGCTGTGACTGAGCAAGTCTAGTTGGAAAAACCTAATACCACGTTGTCCGACTTGAACATCGAACCCAGAATCTCACCAGGGTCCTTAGACAAAGTATCATCACTTCGTACCGAAACGATATCTAAATTCGTCATCGTCTCTGAGATAACGACAAACATTTCATAGCCAATGTAACACTATGGTCGCGATCGTTGTGTCAAATTCTTTGTTCGTTATAAAACAAAAATATTGTACTTAGGGCGGGACTCCTATAGAAAAAACCGTTGTATGAAAAGTAATACAGTTAAAGTATTAGATTATATAAGAATAATAAAACAGTGAGTGTTGCGTTTAATTGTTTTTAAGTTTTAATAAAAACGATATTTTTACAGTGGTAAGTGTTATTACTTTTAGATCGTCTCCAAAACTTAATGATAATTAAAATAGACTCATTTCTAAAAGTGACTGATGTTCAAACGATGATGGAGTAATCTATTTGAATTTTTAGTGATAAAACATAAATCAAGAGTGCGAGCAAGTCCCGAACAATAATTGTCAACGCTGCTTGAGTATAGTTTTATTCATGAGTATGTAATGTTAACAATGACGCGATCTTAACAATGTAGTACTTATATTGAATCTTTGTTTGTTTATGTTAGTCATGGTGACCTGGCGAGGCCTCTTGCTGGATCACAAGGTCGGGTACGGTCAGACCGACTGTGGACTGAACTCCCAGGCGTTCTCATTGTGTGCAGCCCACAATAAACGTAGAGAATGCATTTTATAATCTATTTGATCTGCAGTAATGCCTCTAACACAGAATAAGTACTAAGAGTATGTCATGAAACAATGTCAAAAATCAGCTGCCGAATGAAATCCGAAATGAAATGAAATGAAATAATTTATTTGCTATGAATGCCATATTGTTTCGATAACTACATCGTTTCGTTATCTTTTTTAGCGATCACGATCGAGGCGAAGGCGAACACTGAAAGCGCTGCTTGTCTACGCATTTGTATGGGAAAAACACGATAACGATTCGTTACTTTATGGTTTCGTTATGAAATATAACATTGTCTACCAAATTGCGATAACGATTGACCACGTGACTTAACGCGGCTAATGTCAATCCCATACATTTTAGTCTTTTCTAACTTTGTTATCGTTTTTAAATTGTTACTTTGTCTAAGCCCCCTGTAGCGCTTGAGACCATATATTCGACTAGACCATTAGATCAACGATAAACTAGCGTAAATACCCCGTCTTTTATTTTAATCGCATCATTTGATTCTTCGTCAATTCTTTAAAATATTGTAAGCGATTCCAATAAATCTTGGAACCACTGAGAAATCACAATTTTTTCACAGTGTCTTTACCAGTTGAGAAAAGGCAGCGACCCGAACGCGTTTCTGCCATATGCTGCACAAAGCGGTACAATTTATGATGGTATTGTCAGTGTTAATAAGATCTGACTTGAAACCGTATGATTTATCTTTAAGTATCTTTGTTCAATTTAAGAGAGGTTCAGTATTGTTTAGCGTTCCGCACCAAAACTGTAAAATCTTTACTTTACTTATTTTGGTTTCAGATGATCTATTTTCACTTGACTATAAGAGAATGCCTTGTATGCCTGCATTAGGTACATCTATGTACAGCTAATGTATATAAAAATGTACAAAAATAAATTGATGGAATAACTTTTACCTCTCTTTATAGTCAAAACTCACAACAACAGAATACGAAAACTAAATGCACAGACTAAAGTTTGTTAGACTTGCCATTTTTTTCAATATGATTGTTATGTCGTTACTTGTATGTGATGGGAACCCTCATTAATTTTTAATTTTATTTTATTATTTGTTGTTATAGCGGCCATAGAAATGCACATTCTAAGAAAATTTCAGCTGTTTACTTACAGGGTCTTGAATCAGACAGACAGACAAACGGACGGGTAGACGGACGGATGGACGGACGAATGGACGGACGGACAGCGGAGGCTTATTAATAGGGTATCGTTAGTGAACCTTTGGGTACAGGACCCTAAAAACCGCCGAGATTAAAGCTTTCCACTAATAAACCTTTTCATTATTCTTTACTTTAAGACCCTTCCCGATCGGTCTATCGTCCGAGCATGGTTGAAAAGCTTGTTGTTTCATCTAGTGCAGTGTATGAAAACTAAAAAGCAAGTGAGAACGCGATAACATTGAACAAAAATAGTATTCGAAAATTTCATAAAACTTGTTCCAGGTAATACGTTTTTTTAATATTAGTCAAGTAGAATCTCCATTAAATTTGCAATGTTTCTATCACGATCTTTTCTTTACTTTTACAATTAATGAGTATATTATGAGCGGCCTATGTTCAGGTAAAATTTGTGCAAAATAGCCGATTTTCGGAGACTTATACTGAACTTGTTTCTCCGAATTTTTATTTTTTGCTTTGATAGAAACCTAAATATGACAAGACACATATTACTTTAAAAAAAAATATAGATAATATTTCAACGGCATAATCGCGTACGAGCGTTTGTATGAAAGGTATTACGGGTTGGCCGCTCTTAAATCTACACTTTGTCCGGTTCGTTCCACCTCTATTAACAGCCAGTTCTTCGACTTTGCTCGTCGACGACCTTCGCTTTCGCCTTGATCTGTGTGATACATCACGAGGTGGAAAAAGTGAAGGCCAGAACGCGACAAATTCAGGTCTGGGCTTCGGTTTTGTCTCCCACTTTTTCCTTAAATCTTTGCCGTCATGATAATCTTTATGAATGAGTCGTGGCGTGCATATGTGTTTTTTTCAAACTAGCGTACCTACTAGCTATATAACTTTTACTCCCTGAAGTTGAAGTTTTAAGCAGTAGGGGAAGTGCAGCATTAACTTAGAATTTATTCTTGGAAGTAGACGTGAAAACGAGCCAGCTCAACAAAAAATGCGGTTTTATTATTGAAAAATTATTAAACTGTAGTGATACAAACAATTATAAGAAACAAAAACTAGGAACTTTCTCAAAATTGATATCAAATAAAAATAATCCAAAACGATAAATAAAGTATTCCAAATTTTATTTATATTTCATGTACATAGGTATAAAAAGAATGCATTGTGGTAGGTGTACAATAAATAAATAAAATTTAAAAAAGATATTCGCCTTTTTTAAACTAATACTTATTCTTTGTCTTGGGAACTAATATATCTTTGTTTAATTTGGTTATGGTCATTACATGATAATCTTTCTTTAACAAAATAATTTATTTATATTCATTTACCCTATTCCAAATTAACAACATGACGTCTTATCTTTAAAATTCCATGCCACTTTTTAACCGACTTCCCAAAAAGGAGGAGGTTATTTAGTTCTAGTAATATTCGCAAAATCAAAGCAAATGCGTAAGTATCTTAGTTATTATGATCAATGATTGCTTTCTTACCGAATTTTTTTTCGAAATTCAAGTTTCGTTCTCGTGCGGCTATTTGCAGAAATTTTGTGCATATGAACTTCGTATGTCATTTGGCATTACGTTTACGGTAGAAAAACACAGTTAGCATTTAATTTTATTTAGATATGCGAGTATTCCACTTTTCCTGCACTATCTCAAATATGGTGCACTTCCTCTAGTATTTTATTTCGTTTTTAACCGACTTCCAAACTAGGTGGTGGTTCTCAATTCAGCAGGTTTTTTTTAATGAATTTACACCGATTACTCCGAGGTTTCTGATCCGATTTGTGTGACTCTTTTTAGTTCGATGCCGCATACTTGCCATTTGGTCCCGTAAAAAAATAATTTAGTTTGGCTCAATAGTTATTTTATGAGCAATTTTGTTTATTTTAAATTTCTGCGTAGACGTAGACGTCGTCCAAGTGGCACCACTGAGAAGTGAAAGATAAAAAAAACTTTTTAACAAAAAAAAAATATAACCCCACTTCCAAAAAAAACACTGAAAAGTATAAAATAACCTTAATTTCTTTTATTTGTTTGGGACAAAAAGCAGCTCCACGTCGTCAAATCCAGACTAAGACTTTTCTGGTAGAAAACCCAACTCCCAGCTAATACACTGTATATAAAACAAGACAGCTGCTCATAACGTCAGTGGTTACGAGTGCATGCATCATATCGCTTACTACTTGACATTCAGAGCTCAGCTTCATACCAGATTCTACTTGATTTTAAGTTCGGTCTGCTTGCATTGCTGCAGATCACTTGCGTCGCTGGTTGTTCGGGTTGTAAGTTTGAACGTAATTACCCTAGATATTCATGACACCGAAATATGTGCTTGTTACTTACTGTTATTAGTACTATTAAATGTCTGAGTAATCCTTGTGCATTGGCATTTGGGTTTATTTTGTGATTTTATACACTATACATTAGTGTTGACCTTTATGAAATATTGTATTGAAGAATTTTTGGATGGCTCTCAAAATAAAATATATTATACAGCAAATTACATAGTAAGAAAAATGAGTTTAATAAAGTAGGGCGTTGTATAACTCATACAATAACAAGTGAAAGTTATACAAATATTCAAACGATTACCATCTTTCTTGAATAACATTCATATTTTTAGACGTTTAGGATTATCCCCGTGAGAAGCTTAGTGAGTGTGTCAGGTATGGGCCGGTTATAGTTGTTACATTTTAGCAAGGCAATAGAGGTAACTAATTGGCCTATAAAGTATCTAGTTGACATACGCAACTTCATGCAAGCCACATTTTTCATGACTGCTCCGCTGATTTTGGTCGTAGCGTGATGTAGCCTTCCTCGCTAAATTTGGTATCCAACAATAAAATATTTTTTCAATTCAAAACAATAGTTCTAGAGATTGGCGCGTTCAACCAAACAAACAAACTTCAGCTTTTAAATATTAGTATAGTAGGTATAGATAAAATGCGTCATTCACTTTAAGAGCGATGGAAAGCTTTACTATCTGTAGCATGTATCAATAATAATTAAATGTAAGTAGTTGCAGCTGTTTACTTACGAAATTAACTCCGTACATAACATACTTAACACTACCTCTGTAACACAAACCTAACTTTTATTTCTACAAATTCAGTTCGACACCCGTATGCCACCACGGGAATCCTGCTGAATATCAGCGTTAGGTAGGTATATTTGCTTGACACTTGCTGTGCTGGACCCCCATTTGGGGCAACCGCGGAGGGCTCACCGCACATTTTATCACTAGGTGTATTTTTTCTTTGTTTTCTTTTTGCTAAGTACCTTACCTAACTACCAGTTACATATATATGGTCACTTTTTTGTTTTTAACGTGACTTTTTTATATTATTACGTAAAATTATTGTAACTATGTTGCTATTTGCCTTTTTCTTTAGGTGCTAAGATTTTTTATGATTTGATTGTGTTTTCGCCGCGACAACAACCATAGCTGGAATGTTTCTAAGGTTGTTTTATGACATTTCTTTAGTAAACTATAGTTTACAAGAATGCTATGAGCATTTTAATGACATAGTTGAATAACATATTTCTTTATCGTGTTTTCCCACTAACTTTGAAACAGTGGCACCATAACATCCAGTTTTCATACTACCCGCGAACAAGTTGCATGTTCAGAGTATTTCTTGTTTAATTAAAATTCACCGTAATCAAAAGACATGATGGAAGTTGAAATATAATTCCACCTTTCAGTAATAATTTCTATTTTCTAGTCATTAGTTTAAGTAGCCCATCATGCCATGTTATCATCTCCGAAATGTAATTAATTTAGATTACTGGGTTGGTAAATGGTTATGGGAACCACTATTTAATATCGTATCGTGTTTCCGTAAATAAGTTTATAATATTTGAAATTATTTGAACAGTATTTCTAACTTTATTGTGGATCTGTTTGTACAAAACATTGTTTTTATTTCTGACAATCCCTGACCGTTTTGATGTAATTGGAAAACGAGGTGACAACTCCTAATAGCAAATGGTCACTATACTTTGTATGGATATCTAAAATCTAGAAGCGTATCTCTGAATAGGCCTAATCCTCTATAGGTATAGCAATAGACACAGAGACGTCGGAGGTTAATCTAGCATTCGTTTCAAAGAGTGATGCCCTAACAAGAGTGATCTCGTAGCTTTGTACGCGCGGTCTCTCCTAGAGAGGTGCTCTTCGTTTAATTATAATCTTGCGGACGACTTTTCCCTTCAAATACCTAATATTTTTTGTTACAAAGCGTACACAGACTAAACCCTCGTTCGCTTGATATTAAGGTTCTTTGTGAATTCCTGGAAAAGGTGTCTGCAAAACAGTACAGATTCTAAGAACGACTCGTGTGTCACTGTTTTCTAACGATCCTTAGCACTGAAAACAATTTCCTTTTTGTCAGTGTTTTTGCCTGATACATTCTCGAAAGCAACAAAGTCATAATTCAATATTCATAGTAAGTTAGTAAGTTTCTATGTAGGTATTTAATTACTTTTATAAAATTAATGCTTGAAACCATTGATATATTTTCTAATACCGAGAATCGGGCCCCAGGCAACCACATCGAACAAACAAATAAGCCAGGTAACTGACACCGACAAACAAAATTTGAAAGTGAAACCCAGTAGGTATTGAGTTTTCGAAGAATATCATATTTTGCGTACCCATTCCGCTGATTAAAAATTACTTTGTCTACTTGGAAAGCCCACCTGTTCCAGTGCTCACCATCAATAGTTGATTATGATAACAGGGCACATTGAGACATCTACCATTGTCTAGTCGGCAGTTTGTCAAGATTCTTGTGATAACGCCGCGTAACACGGTAACCCATTTCGTGTTTTCTCAAGTAAAGATTTCCGTAGACAGTAAAAATGTCCAAACTTTTGCCAACAGCAGCATAACGTAGTGGATGTAACTTATTTTGGGACATGTTTAACGGAATTATCTTATTGTTTGCTTTCGCGAACCAAGCACAAAAGAGAACAGTTGTTTTCTGCGTTACTTGCATTTCTCACTCATGATAAGTACGTTACAACTGCTATGATTGTGTAGACGTTGAAACTTAACAAAAGATTCTAGTCATTCATAAGTTTATTTGCGTTCATGGAATGCAGAGAAATCGCGTTTATTTGGGTGCATCAGCATCACGAGTATGTTTAATTAATTGTATAGTTAACAAACAATATTGTATTTTCACATTCGGCGAAACGAGGAATTTGGAATGCAATACATTCTAATGTTGGTTTAATATGCCGCCGCCGCCCTCGTTTATGTGGAATTCACAAGGAATTTCACTGAGCGATTTACTGTTTTGAGTGATGTAACTGGAACATAGTTTGCAAGGATTTGATTGACAGGGGTGAGGGTGACGGGTAGCCGCTGAGTGGAGAGCCGGCGGTGCAGGCCGCGCGGTCACGTGCGTTAGCGTGCTCCCTCACACATATAAAGCATCCTTTGAATCACGCTCACCTATTCCCCGACATATGCCCTCTTGACATGGCTTCCAATCTGTAAATATTTATATCATGTTGACACACGTTCGTATGTAGTGTGACTACGCAAAGTCAATTCTCCCACGTCACCTTGTGAAAGGAAACCGGGGCTAAAAATATTACTTTTGACATTGTTTTTATGGTGTGTTTTTCGGAATATAAACGAGCTGTTGGTGTGTAGAGATAATTTATTTTAGCTGAAACATCCTCTTTCGGTTCGATGCTTCACTATTACAAAAAGAGGAATATACGGCGTGTTTCCCACGATTATCAGGCTTAGGTTATGTTTATTTCTATGTTGTGTAGAACATTCTCATTCATAAGGAGTGGGTATTTCGATCGTCGCCTCTCACTACACCCATGGGAGTAAAGGATCGTCCTATTTATAACCGAGGCCTTGCTGCCAAGACTTTAAATAAATTATTTTAACAAGCGATCCACAACTAGTTTGCACGTAGCGTTACAGCTATAGCATGTAAGTTTATTTAGACAAGTATAAGTGCCCGTTTACGGAGAAGCGGGGCGTCGAGCGTCCACCGCCACGTGCAACGCCGCAGCGACGCTTGACGCTCAAGTAAGCAAGAAAGAAAACAAATTTATTTGGCACACACAGACACACACAATGTAGGTATAAGTAAAAGGGAACTTAATTTTAAACAATAACATGTGTGAACCGCGGCTGCGCGAAATAGGTAAAGTTCAGCAAAATAGGACAACTAGGTGCTGCCTGACGCTGATTTTCAACTGAACCTTACGTTGAGTGTACGGATGTGAATCAGTTTTACAGTGTTAAATATACCGGTAAATAAATATATAGGTAATAGTGTGTACTAAACGAAACAATATGAATAATAGTTTGGTGTCAAGGGATAGATAAGTACTTATGTGTTGTAAAAAAAACAGTATAAAACAATTGAAAGAACAAGCGCAGCTTAATGACCTCCAATCTGACAAAAGCAGATGTTAATTCACGCAAAATAAATAAAAACTAAGTAGTGTTGCAAACGTATGGTAAATTTCTCAAACTGCGGGGAATCTCAAGTTGTTTGTGGATTAGCAAGATATGGGGAAAATGCGGAGATTTGAATATCGATCGAGTCCGGGCCAAGTCAAGACACTTTTTCAAGACATCTAATTAAACCAATATATTAGATAAATCAATCTTGTTTGAGTGTCGAGCTCCAGTTGTGATGCTGGTGGTCTCGACTAAATGAAACTGCTGCCTTTCGATATGAAGACTGTATATTTCTGGTTTTACAATTAAAGTAATGGCCGTTGTATGCGCACGCTCAAAGACAGTGAACGAGTTGAAGTGTCAGTATGTGAATGTTCGAGGCTCAGCGCTAGGTGGGGCGCGCGGGCGTCGCGATGACGTAGGATCCCGGCCGGCGCGATGTGATGATCCGGAACATATTCATAGTACCAAAATTTGTAAATATGTGTGTGTCTGCATTGTATATATTCAAGTACCCTGGCGGTTGGAAGTGTCATGCTCACTCAAAAGCCTAGCTGATGGTGGCGTGTGCGCTGGATTATTTGGCTCCATTCAAAATGGTTGAGACGAATGGGGCTGGCGCATGTCATGGCGCCGTCGGTTGGGAATGGTCACTTCTCAGCTGCCATGGTTTATTATAATTATTTTTTTTGAATTGTTCCTTTTTTATTCCAGACGTTTTTGTCATGCTCGTCACATCGTTCTCACATGTATGTATTATTTCAGCAGGATTTCAACAAAACTTTGTAACAATTTATTATTTTTAAAAGAGTGTCCGCGGAGTTTCTTGCACGTTCTTCTCCATAGAGTTCTACGCTTTGGAACGTGCAAATAGCTTCATCTTTTTGGACCAACCGACCATGACCATTCAAAAGTGCCTGTAAATGGTTTAATTGAAATAAATGTTTGAGTCTTGAGTCTTGAGTCTTGTAACTTAAAACTTGTCTAGATACTCCTCAGTAGCTGATTTAAAATAGAGTAACACGTCTGAACGGCAAGTCGTAACTTTGCAAAAAATATATATGTTACATTAGACTATTTACTTAATAATTCGATATTTATGAAAATTTCCAACAAAAAATCCGAATTATTCAATTATTTATATTTTTTTTTTATTAGGAGAATTACCGGGGAGTCAATAGAATTTTTGTCCCCAAATTTAAGAATGTGACTTGGATTTTCGGGGAATTTGATAAATTGGTGTTGGCAACGCTTGTCTGCGGTGCCGGGTTGAAAGCCGCCGCATTTACCGCCGCGTGCGACGCCACGTGCAACGCCGCGGGCTCGTAATCGTTTCTCCGTGAACACTATCATAAAACGCCATTTATGTTTGAATTTAGTGCGAGTCGCCACGCCGCACGCGACGCTCGACGGCCCGCGTCTCCGTAAATGAGCACTATGTCACACGATTTCGATGGCCGACACTCTGGTTCGCAGAAGTGCGTTCGTGCCGTCCAATGGGATTAATATCTACCGATATTTGCAAGGAAATTTTAATTAGAGACAATTTTACATGAAATTCCAAACAGAAAGGGTAGTAAGGTATTTGGAAGATAAATACTACAACTCAAATGAGAAGGCAGAAATGTGGAAATAATTATTACCTACGTGATCTACGTGCGTAAATACTGTTACGCGCCAGAATTAATTCCGGGTACACAACGTACTACTAACGCCATCTAGTGTCGAGTAGAATCAATTGAGTCACGATCTTTCTAGACTTTTTGATGCTAGAATATTATCGATGTTTCGACACCTGGTCAGCCGGGACCGGTATGTAGGTACCCGAACTGTCTAGATGTTTCCATACTCGAAGGTTCTGGAAATAACTGTGGGACTATATAAGGTGCGCATCGCTCGCGACTGTGTCAGTATTTATTGAATTGGCGATACAAGCGAAACTTCGGAAGCGATCTTCAATTGCGAATTAAGTGAAGTGTTCAGTAGTGCGATTGTGTGTTGTTATTAGTGTGTTTAAAGTGATATATAGTGTTGATTATAAAAGTGTATTTTTTTGGTAAATTAACCGGCTGTTTTTATCGTCACGAACCCCAAGCTCGTAATAATTGGTGTCAAAAGTAAATATTATCGTGCCGATTCTGCCAAAGGACGACACGGAGGGTATCCGTACCTGTAGTCAACGCCAGCAGGAGACGGACGAGAGGCGTTTTGGAGGTGCAACGCCGCAGACTAGACGTCGGGAAGTTAGCTACCGACCATGGAGGCCGGCCCGTCCACAGCAGCTCCGGCATCATCAGCACCAGACTTTGCTGCTCTGTTGATGATGCTGCAAGAGCAGGCTCGCCAACAGGAGCATGGAAGAACAGCTCAAGCTTAACAAAGAGGAGCAGGCGTGCCGCCAGGAAGAACAGGCGCTCTTCATGAAGGAGATCCACGCGTTTTTCGGGAAAGACATGAAGAAAGTGAAGGATAAGGTTGCTCAGCATGACCACTGCCGGTCAGATGTTGAAACTCAGATCAGAAAATTTAATGACGTCATTCCTGATATGAAGAAGGAGTTGGGCAACCTTAAACTTGGAGAAGGGTTTGCTACTCCCGTAACTACTACACCTTCGCTATGTGGATTCAAAGTACAAAATACAGTTTGAGGCTGTTATGAAGGCAAACGGTTGGAGTAAAAATCAGGCTTGAATGTCATCACCTTAAGCCTGCACGACCAAGTCTTAACTGTCCTGGAAGCTCTCACTAATGAAGTAACTTACGACCAGCTCCTTGAAGCGTTGGAATCCCGGTATGGCGACGCTCATCTGGAGCACTTGTTTCGAGCGCAACTTAGGGATCGCTTACAGCGTAGTGGTGAAAACCTGCAGCAGTTGGCCCTTGAAGTAGTACCTGTGCTTTTTGAAGGGAACCAGGTGCAGGCATTCATTGACGGCATCCGCGACCATGAGGTTAGGGGTGCAGTGAGGCTCGGGCACCACGGGAAACTTAAGGACGCTTTGGCCCAGGCACTGGAGGTGGAAGCTGTGCGGCAGGATCATCGTTCCCACCGCGTCAGGGAAGTTGCAGCGGCTATAGTTCGCGATCGTTTAAAAGGATACAGCCCTAGGTGCTACGGCTGTGGAGAAAGAGGTCATCTACGACCTAGTTGACCTAAGCAAACTACAGAAAGGGAGGGAAATAACTATGGGACTATATAAGGTGCGCAACGCTCGCGACTAATTCGGTATTGAATTGGCGATACAAGCGAAACTTCGGAAGCGATCTTCAACTGCGAATTAAGTGAAGTGAAGTGTTCAGTAGTGCGATTGTGTGTTGTTATTAGTGTGTTTAAAGTGAAAATTAGTGTTAATTATTAAAGTGTAATTTTTTTTGGTTAAGTAACCGGCTGTTTTATTGTCACGAACCCCAAGCTCGTAACAGTATTAACAATTTGTGGTCTGAGGCATAACGTCATATTTAATTTTCATCTACCAACTGTTAACAGTGCCTGGTATTTAAAAGCCTTCCTTGAAATGGGTTATACTAGAGCTGGTTAGCAACTATTTTGACCCCGAGAACTTGGGTTCCATGTTCGATTGTTTTCGAGTTTCCTCAACTAACAAATTACTACAGAAAAAAGTCATAACTCTGGAAATTAAGTGTGCTAAAAAAAGTTCTCGGGATATCTCTTGGTTATTGAGACTTTTTCCTCGAAATAAATGTATGGCTTGGACGTACAAATTACAGGCAACCCTTGTTAAATAAGTTTTCAAAAAGGTATCAAAGGTCCATACATCCTTCGCCTAAAAACCAACAGAGACGTGAATTTACTTTCTGGGTTATAAATAATACATATATTCGGCTGAAATTAAATTAAAATCACGGAGACTTCTGAGAATTGTAAAAAATCCAAAATGCTTTCGAACTTTGAGGTTATAATTAGGCCAATAGAAACATGGAACAACACAACCACTCTTATTTTACTCACTAACAAAATATGTGTTATAGAGTAGTGTTAGTATGTTCTTTTAACATACGCAAACGTGGTAACTTAAGCCGACGGCCGATTACAGGTATGTTTTACAGTGCGAGAGAGATCCATAACAAGGCTGTAATTTGAGCTTATTTCATTTACTAGGTGCAAATAAGGAAAGCTACCTTTGATACATCTCAAAGAAAAAGAAATTGGCCGTTGGCCCAAGCGTAGTAAGGTATGCGTATGTTAAAAGTACATAAAATACGCATACGCGGCAGAATAAATACTCCAGTATTAATTGTGTTCAAAGTGATACTTAGTGTTTTAAATTAAAGTGTCATTTTTGGTTTATTAATCGGCTGTATTTATTGTCACGAACCTCAAGCTCGTAACAATACTATCACTATTCTATCCCACAAATTTTATTAGTCAGGAAATAAAGGAGGCGTCGCAGTTCTAGGATCTCAGTGTAAGGCTGCTTTTCCACCAGATATGTACTATGCAACGTTGCTATGGATGCGTTTGATATCCACCAATCATAATCATTGGTCCACATAGCATAGCACTGGTGGACACTGATTCAACTAAACTACACTTTTTATATGGAAGGATGCGTGCTGTGGATGCGAGCTATGGATGCATGCTATGGATGCATGCTATGGATCGTCGCGAGTGATGTAGCTATGTACTGAGCAGTGCGAGCCTTCCCTATTGTCAAAACGTCTTATAGCTTTAGCTGCGCATCTTCCTCGCAAAGCTACCTTGCGGCGGCGAATTTTCATAGCACATTTTACTCGCCCCGCTACATCGCTTAGCAGCGGTGGAAACGGTCAAATAGTTTTGTAGCTTAGCTTTTACATTCTCGCAGCATAGCTGCAAAGTATATCTTTGGTGGAAAGGCACCCTAAAAGTGCTATCTGCAAAACTGCCAAAGTAGCATCTATAATATATAATTCACTACGACTATCAGGGTCGAAGTTGCTTGTTTCACACAGCGTTTTCAATGGCTTTATTAGTTTTTGTGACTAGAAATCTTACTCATAGATGAAGCGCTGAGAGTACTTTGTTTAAATTTGAAAATAATGGCGCCGGAGAATAAAACCGAAGTGAATTACTTTTTAAAATGTTGATGTAAATTATAAAAAAACTAATAATTTTGGTTAAAGGTCATACATGTAGATTTAAGGCTTGACCGCACTTGGCGACACTGCGCGGCAGCGGAACGACGCGACACGCAACGGCAAAATATTCTTTGTAAAAAAAATGAAATTGTATGAGGTATAACGCACTACGCAGCAGCGTGCGCCGCGCCGCGACACTTCAAGTGCGAACGTTGTTACGTGTCGCGTCGTTCCGCTGCCGCAAAGTGTCGCACAGTGCGGTCGAGCCTTTATAGGCCACTTTTTACAAAGTTCTTTGGCGTATGTTGAAAACAAAGTCAGTTATTCCTGTCAATTTTGATGACATTTCTAGATTAACGCCTTTCTCATTGTGGATTTTCATATTATTGGAGTGTGATGATCGGTTACACTTAATGCGACGACTTCTGGTCGATCCGGTGAGGCAATATCAGTCACTTCCAGATGATTGCTTATGTTATCGAAATCATTTCTGGGAACGCATTTAATTACCAGTCACCCTGTGCAAAGGAGGTTATGTATTAAAACAATTTAGACAATAACTGTATCTAAAACATTTAGAATACTATTGTAATACCTATATACCTATGTGTATGTTCATTTGCGCGTTGATGACTGTTTGTTATCTCTGTGTCGCTTACGTGAGCTGCCTATAGCTTTGTGGATTTTATGACGATTTTATTACTCTTATGTGACTCCGTTTTATGTTATATTGATTAAGCTCGTTTACTTTAAGGAACACGACCTGGCATATAAAGTCGGAATATCTGAATGTAAGCTTTTATAGACGAGAATTGATTATAGCACTCTTATAATTAGTCAATTTTTATGCCACTCTTTAGACAAGTATTCCTTAAATCGACGATAAAATACAGCAACCTGTTAGAGGATCGCACAAATGGATCAACAGGATGGCAAACAAATAAAATTGGTCATCATTGTCAAACTTAGGTAATAAACACTTTTAATCTATACTTCTATGCTAATATTATAAAGCAGAAGATTTTTTTTTTTGTTTGCTTGTTTGTTTGTTTGCTTGTTTGTTTGGTTGAACGCGCTAATCTCAAGAACTACTGGTCCGATTTGAAAAAATCTTTCTGTGATAGATAGCCCATTTATCGAGGAAGGCTATAGGCTATATATCATCGCGCTAATATTAATAGGAGCGGAGCATTAATGGAAAATGTGACGCAGACGAAGTTGCGTGGGTCAGCTAGTCGTGTAATAAAATAATTTCTGTGATTTTTCCAACGAATATCAGTCACATACTGACTCTGATTGTACTGGCAGTCAATATTTTTTTTTTAAATAATTTCTTGTTTTGGGAAGCAACGGAGGTCAACTGGTCCTTAATCCTCAAAGATGACGATTATATTAATTCCATTTTTAGAAAGTCAGATATGTGCTCGCACAATATTCTGTGTATATTATGTGGGAATTTCCGGATAGCGTCCCTTTGAATATCGCTGGAACCGGAAAGCAGGTAATCGGAAGTCCAAGCTTTCGGTACCGAAAGTGAAGCCTACTTACATCCCTAGCTTGAGGGCTTAAATGATAATACGCGTTTAACGTATCATCACTAAGCCGGGACTAGAAACGGTTACATCCGCTGTACCATAGTGAGGCATTCACGAATCTTAAACAAAATGTTAAACCTGAAATTCTGCATGTTTTCGTGAATGTAAGTCACTGATGCATAAACAAAATGTGCATCTGGGGAGCATTATGTTACTCACATGAACTGGGACACAAATCTTCACTAAGGAAATCCAGCAGATCTTAGCAGCTGTAGGTATCAGTGGGGTTTCTAAATTAAACTGTTGTCTTCGTAAAGAGACTTTATAATGTGGCCCGTTTCGGATGTCGTGATTAAGAAGTACTGAGACAGTAAAACTGATTGAGAAGTCGCCTGGTTTCCAGATGGCCTTCCTGCCGGATAAAACGAGATAGTTAGTACTAATAGCACATTGTCGTCGTGGTTTGGTGTATTGTATTCGTCTCTTAATCTGTCTTTGTATTCTGTAGAAAATACTGATTAGATGTAACGGCATTAATAGGCAGCTGCAGAGTTCACAGAAAATCGCCTTATTGAGTAATAGCGACAATTCAGTGGAATCTAAAATCACAGGGAACACTACTTTGAATTTTCCATCATACTCCTGATAAAATAATTTCCCTGGAGCTCGCAGTGAAAGGAATGAGCAAGGGTGAATTTCTCTGAATAGCTATGTGTGACAATTATGCAGGATAGATATGTATGTTCCAAATATACTGTAACAAGTCAGAATACAGAGCCTAATTCCTATAATATTGATTAATAGCATACATAATATATGAATTACGCGGTAATTAATTAACAGTCTTCAAAGCTTACATTAATTGTAATCAAAGTTATCATTATTTGTATTCATCGTAGCTGCATCATTAATTTCCCCCGTTTACCATGTTGTTCGTGAGCCGCTGTCCTAATTCGATTGAATAAATGTAATACCTTTCAAAAGAAAGTTAGCCCGATGCCATTGTTGTTGTTACTGTACCTTCATTGTTACAAGCTTAAAATTTTGAAAGAAGGGCAAGTGATCAAAGACAAAGCCTTTCCAGTGCTATTCTACTTTATTATCAAAAAGTTTCATTAAGGAAAAGTTGACGGATGTTTGCCGGTTTATTGTCCAATTCATTTGTGTGGAAGCAAGCGCAAACCGCTACGGTAAATAATGGAAATGCTGGGACTCTGTCGCCTGGCGTCGCCGCGCTGTGTTCACGCCACCAGATTATTGTGCACTAAGTTTGTCTTGCTCGTTATGCTCTAACAGAATACGAAGAACAAACTTTGTTATTGCTGCACTGATAGCACGTATTAAACAACACTCTACATACCCCTATATTAGCCAAGTACTGAAACTCACGCATACACTATAACATAGTGTAAAATGTACATATACATAACTATAACATATACATACTAAAGCATTTATAGTTTTTCAACAAGTTATTAAGTCATGGATAGGTCACAGTTTAGATATTCTGAAAATCATTAGGGCTATATTTTTTTTCGATAAAGATTAAATTAGAATAATTGTTCACCCACGCTGGATTTTTAGTATTTTTAGAAACATTTTCATGTAAATTGTGGTATCAAGGGTAACTGAATTTATCAGCTACCTATTACGGTAACAGCGTTAACCACGTAGTAACTTCGTTATGAAATATTATAACGTAGCGACGCACGACAGCCCGAAAATAGTTTAGGTCTAGTTTATTTGCCTATCTAGAATGATACTACATTTTGGAAGGTTGTGTGGTTTTTAGAAGGGCTGTTTATTTGGGTGTCATTAAATAGAGTTGACAAGGCTTTTGTGTCGATAGGATTTGTAGCATCACTCTAAAATCGAATATTGATAGAGTTACGAACTATCCCGACTGCCCAGCAATTTCTTATGGATGGGTTAGGGTGATGTTCAATTTAACGGTCTTCAAGCACATTCACGGTATTACAACATAATGGATACGACCTTTGTTCTCAGTTTCTGCTACCAGCGGGCCAGTTCTACTCATTTTCACATTCGCATCGCAATCGCATCTCAATCGCAATCTATCAAAAACGAATTAAAATTAAGGCTTTTTTGACAATTTGCGATTGACATGCGAATGCGAAAGTTGTTTAAAAATAAGTAGAATTGGGCCGCAGATTTGCAGCATATTCTTTTTTCATTCAATGTTCAGTAAAAGCTAAAGTAAAAACCCGCAATTTGCCGCCAGTTTGTCATATTTAATTACTGTCTTGAGAACAGCGGCACAGACGTTCATAATTTAAGTCGGAATGTGGTAGTTGGTATGGAACCTTAGCAAGCACTGTGTGTATACTTTTTGGTTTTATTTTAAGAATGAAAACTGAGGGCCTAGCACGAATATTTTTGACGTATAGTAACGTTACGTAAAATTTTCCCAAATCTACAATACTCGTTTCGCACAAAATATTGATTTGAATTAGATACCACATTCATATTTTAAATGATGCAAATTGTGTATGTTCCATAAAATTAAACCAAAATACTATGGGGTTGTAGTTTTTTACTTAACAAATTCACTTACGTTAAAGTTACTATGCATCAAAATATTCGTGCTAATATCATTTTATACTGTAATTACCGAGCTCAACAGAGGGGTCTGTTGAGCTCGGTAATTACAGTATAAAATGATTTGAGTGTAGAACCTTCTGTTCTTTTCGCGAAAGTAATATATCATTCATTTTGTTTCAGGAAATCGGTGTTCGCGCTGCGATCAAGTGAATAACAAGGCCCGTGACATTTGCGTGACAGTGCGCAACAATCATCGTAATAGATAAACACAGTAACTGATCGTAGTCAATTACGAATAATAAAATAAGTCTTGAGTGTCTCTTGTTTAGGGTAGAGCTATATAAATGCTTTTACATGTGTTGTTTGTTGTCTCCATTAGTCTCTAATCGTATAGCTTATAAAGACTAGGTGTGCCATTCTTTGTAACTGTGTAAGTGTTTTGTGTATCAAGTAGTCAATTAAGGATTTGGCAGCGACCATTTGTCACGAGGTGAGTTTATGTTTAGTTACCTAAATTTTAGGGATGATATTGTTTTGTTGTATGGAAGAGTATAAATAATAATAATTGCAGTCGTTTACATGGCATTGAAATAAACTGTTCGCAAACTTATGACTTGTGAAAGTAATGGAATGAATTTTAGTTTATTTGAACTAAAATTTACGCGGATTATACGGAAAAGGTACATATGTCCCGAAGACACATGGGTAATAACGTTATTCATCGTTCTAAATTATAAATCTTTTTGAATGCTTCGCAGTGGAGCAAACAAACTTCGCCAAGTTTGGTAAGCGTTCGGGGCGTTCGCTGCAGTTTTAAAAATCAACATACACAGTGTAGATACATCAACCTCTATAGTTCAGTGGGTAACTGATGTATAATATAAAATCTGCGCTCGCTTGGCATTACTACCTCAATTTATATTCTCGTGTAAATCTTGCTTATTTTTTCCCGCAGTCAGCGAATTTTATCCAACGAATTCATCTTAATCAACGCAAACTTCAAGGCTTACAGATACACAACTTAGGAGAAATACTAATTTACTTTCTTCAATTTCTAAGTTCTTAAACGCCTAACTTTTAATTCCATTCTTTTAGAACCATTTAATTCCGAAGTATTACAAATTGAGTAAAACTGGAAACTAATTTGGATCTTCCTCTAAAACATTCCGTGCAGAGGGGGAGTTGGCTGCTGAAACCTCTATTCTTTACGCACTGCAATAATTTCTATGAAGACAATTTTACTTGGTGGACTGTCACTCCCATAACGAGTATACGGTGTGGAGAGCTCGCTATAAGATAAGATAAGATAAGATTTCTTTATTTGTTTAAACATTATATACATGCAACAACAATACACACATATGCGTTTGCTATGCATATAGGAATCTCATATCATTAAAACATATCACAGAATCAAAACTTATCTTTCCTGTTTCCAACTGTTTTAATATATGATAGTCAACAGCCGCAATGCAAGTGGTGAAGGCTTTATTCAGTCCGAAATGTGGAACCGTTGCTAGCAAAATATAAATTGCACCCGCTTGGAATTACCTCTACGTTTTATGACACAAACGAGAAAAAAGTTATGCGCCATCCGCGCCTCATCGCCTCATTTTACACTACATTTTTCCCCTAATTGAAAACTGATAATAATTTATCCTTGTATTTTTAAGGCCCTAAATAATTTTGATATTAATTATTATCTTTGTATTACATTTCATTTTAATAAGGTCCATAACTACAATTAATTATCTCCACTTAATGTAAAATACTTCAAGGTTGTGAATAATTGTTTCATTTTTGTTCTGAACAGATTTCTAAAGCTGTAGGCACAGTTCCAAGTTTTCTTTGTATTAATATAGATAGTTTTGTTAATTAATTATGAAATCGTTGAAATAATTCCAGTCGTGTACATTGCGGCACTGTTGTGCGTAGAATTCAATGCATATTGATAGCGATTATGCTCTTTTCACGGAAGTCTGTTATTGGTACATGTTCCATTTAAAGCCAGCAGTTCGGTGAGATGGATCGGATTTGATACTCAAAACATACAAGCCCATGATATCTAGGCCAACAATAGTGAAAGCTGGGATTAAAATGACTGTGCAGAAAAAATCAGAGTTACAAACCACTGTAATCCAAGAAACTCTTAATATGATATTCTAGCAATTTCCAACTCTATGTAGTGTAAATAAATAAGCTCAAAATATAAAGGGTTTCCCTAACAAATTATAAAGATTTATGTTATATAAAACTTCAATACGACTGAATCACGCATGAATTTAAGTGTATAGCTTCTCAAGAATAATTTCCTTGCCTACATTTCCAAGAATGTAGGGAAATAATTAGTTTCAGGAATTGGGTCTCAATTTGACAAGTGACAAAACGCAAATATACCTTGAGAGCTTTGTCCCTGTGTGCTTTACCGAGACGTTATTTAGCCAAGGAGACACGTTCACAATCTGCCTTTTCACAAGGGGACTCCATCACAAAACTCATTTGGCATTCAGCCACCTACAATGGCTCGTGTGGATGCGAAGCGGTTTAAAATACCTGCTTTTTTGCCGACACAAGTTGGCACGTTCAAATTCGAATACGACGCTTTAAATAAAAACAAATGAATTACTAACTTCTTAAAAACAAACCTACACCGGTGACCACTTCTTTGGCTGTAGTCATCTTCCGCCTACATAACTGAAAATGTAATAAGTTGGTGAAACGTGATTGTGTTCCTAACTGTTTTTTTTCAGCGTTATTTAGACGGGGAAAAATGACTGTTATGAATGTCTAACGAATATTTTACGAAACGCCGAAAAACTTATAAATGGTGGGTATTAAAATTTGCCTGTTTCGGAAAGAGAAATTTATTTCGTGTCAAAGGACGTTCCGAAACTTTGATAACGCTTTTCCATGACGTTGGAGGTCATTTAAACATTTTTAACTTGCACTTTCACTTCAAGGTAAAAGAAAGTTTAATTTAATTTCCAGAAATTGACATTTTAATTTACCGAAGGCTCGACAAGTTTTACTTATGCTTTTTTTTTTCATCAATCACAAATAAATTAACTTGCTACAAATACGTTACCATACTGAACGTGCTTGTATCTTTGGCTGTAGATTAATTCGTTTTAATTTTTATATCCACACTAATCCCAGTCTCGAGATTACAGACAATAGATGCAAATCGTGATTAAAGCAAAATAGGGCAAAGTAAAACAAATGATTGGTATAAATATTTCGGTTGGATGATTCGGCAGCAAATGGTTCGTTAGTTCGACGACAGTGTTGAGCGCGCAGTGCATCCGGCTGGCGGAAAAACTGACGACGGCAAATACAAATCGCGCTTCCTCTGCGCCGCGTCGCCCACACGCCGCCGCCACGCCGCCGCCACGCGGCCTGTAGTCTGTAGCCTAACATACACTACATTATAACGTAGCGTATTTTGTTGTTGTTGTCACTGACAACACTGCGAGACCACACTCGTCAACCACTCATACTCCGCACACACCTGCATGACAACTCTATTTGAATTGACACACGTTTGTTTATACAATTCCTAACATTTCATTTTGCTGGCCGCTGCTACGCTCCCGAACCTAAAACGCTCTGATTAATTTTTAAATTCTGATTCCATTTTTGTAGAATTTAGAACCTCATTTGATGCTCAGGTATACAAGACATAATTTATGCATATGCGCAAATCGTGCTATTTTCATGAAATGAAGTGTTGAATTGACAATGAAGCTGTTTTTGGAGAAGTTTCAATTGTGTCGGCGAAAACTCAAACATATAAAACGAAATTTTTATTATTACCATTATGTGTTACCGGTAAAGTTGTTCTATAATAAGATAATGTTTATTTCGAGATATATACGAGCGTAATGCCTTTATTTATACCTTTAAATATTCGTCTGATTGAAAAACAAATATAGCGCGTGCGTGAGATTTCATTATGGTTTCTAAATGGAAAAACTGTGTACGGTTTGTGTCATCGCATATTCATGGGGCATTTTCGTGAGTCGACCTCTCAAGATTTGCGCACCGACTAAGTAAACAACGTCTAATGGAGGGATTCCAGGAGGTTACGTGACGTTTAGAAACATTCAATCCTTCGTAATTTATGTACCTATTAATTTATTACTTACCTGCGACAAGCCGGTAGCGCTCGTATAATGGCCCTCTACGTTTACGATAGCCATATTTTTTCCGAATTTACGTCGTTATAGTATTGTTGGGAAAAAAGTTCATACTGCTAAGTAAATGTTTGTTCAATCCACGGAATGCAATTATATTAAAAAGGTATTTTGAAAAGTACTACGTTTTTTATGGTAGTATACTTTTTTTTTAATTGGACCGGTCATCTGTTCAGTTTTAATCAGCCTAACCAAGAAAGATGCGAAAATAATGAAAAGAGAATGCACGAAATGCCTGAAAGTACACTGAGTGGAGGTGTGGGGAGCGGGGGGTGCGTCCAGGAAGCGGCTTTAATTAATATTATTTATTCTTGCTACTGTTTATTTCAATCTAATTTGTATGTATTATTAAAATGAGACAAAACGAAAATATCTTATCAGAAAATAAATTGAAACGCCATGGATACATGACATCAATGACGTTCATTTCTCTCAATTTATTTGTAAATAGATCCTCGGATACATACGTATCAATTTCGAAAGGTAATCTCGTGTTGAGTCAACGTCAAGATTATTTCCCAAATATGTTTACATTTATTCAAGCGTTACAGAAGATGATGAGTAAATATAATATATGTGGAGTGAGTAAACAATTGTTTACGTAACCGAAGTATATCGAAGCAAAGTGCTCCGGTTAGACTGACGATAATTTTTCGCGGAGGCGCTTGTTAAAGTTTTATCAGAAGCGAAGTTCAACGGAGCGTTTCGTGTTAGCATTCAGAAGTCACGGTTTATTACAAACTTTCAGTTCAGCCCAGGTACTGGAATACGGAGGTCTTTGTACAATACATGTGTATGTATTCTCGCAGTGGGAGGGCGCGAGTATCACTCGCAGTTTGCCTAGCCGGTCAACGACATTGAATTCAACACCATTGCTATTTGACATGAAAAGGAACTGAACATGGCTGTATCGCTTGGCATTTTTATCCGGGATATTTCTGTCTCGCAGCTAAGAACTGAATACGGAAGCTAACTCGCGCTACGGATGTAATGTATCGTCATATTGATATAGCAAACACTGCGTTGTAAAATATTTCAAATTCAACCAAATGTTATGCTAACGGAAATTTTTACGTATTTCCGTACCCATCCTATACAAATTTAAATGCCCTATGGGGCTAGAGAAAACTTGTGTGAATTGAAATTGCTTTATGGAAGCAGATAAGTATGAGCCAGGTGACACAGTATGGCGCCCAATCTATGATTCAATGCAATTTAAAGCTGTGAACGATTGCTTTCTGTTAGTTTTGTAGTAGCAGAAAGGATTTTAAAATTATTTCGGATATTTAAATAATCAGCCATTATTAACGGAGCACCGCTTCTCATTTCACAAAGCTGCATTTATTTCATGAAAATATATGCAATTAAATTCAGGAAAACAGGTGGCGTCGCAAATTTTATGGCATTACTGAAATCTTTTAAGCAGCCTTGTATTTTTATATGATTTTCAAGATAAATTAAAAATAATATTCCATGCGATTGTGTTTAATCTTTTAGTTCATGCGACTTTTGAGTACCTACAAGTGGAAATAGAAAAGAATTTCCAGGTCCATTTTTATTTTAAAAATAAAATAGAACACCTGGGAATCGTTTGCTTAGGCAGCGCTACAATAGGAATCATTCGATTGGAATTCTCGATTAGATAAATCTCATACTATCGAAAAGGTTCCGATAAACAAGACTTATTGAATTGAACGCGCGGACAATATGACCGAATGGAGAGATGCGGAAGAGTGGACTGAACCGCAAATATAAAGTTAGCTAGATTTATATCGAGTGCTGACAATAGTGATTGATTCGTACCGTTCTGCTGGAATGAGGTTCAGACCACCGAGTATGGACAAACATTTCATACCTTTGGACAAACATTTCAGGTATTCATTACTTAAGGTTACCTATAGGTATAGAAATAAGTAGATTTATTTTTCTTCAATATCAAAGGGCCGATGTCGCCGAGAATTTTGCGGAGTGATTAAAAAAGCGAAAGGTTTTTTACTATCAATATAGACACTAGAAGGCACGATTTTTTAAAGGTAAGCGGGGTCTGAATGTGCATATTGGGAAGGTGCATAAATCTCAAAATGCACTCACTTCAGACCCTGTCATTTCACCTACACCAGTTACATCCTTTGACCCGTTTTGGAAAACTCTTGCAAAATTCAAAAACTCTGTACCTGTTTTAAAGCGAGTTCCCCGCGGCGCTAGACCTCTAGTGGCGCAACACTTAGCAGGATGCGTTCGCCGTGCCACCCGGGAGAACTCGCAAAGTGCCTGGGAACATCTTCTCACTTTCCCCTACCGAATTTTACATGTTAATAAGAATTTGGCAACCACAAAAACTTTGACAGCACAAATTAAAGAAAACTGTAACGTTTCGGCCCATAATTTGGAACCAAAATTTTCGACACAGAGGTTTACCTCTTTAAGAGGTATTTCCCATGTGGTCGAATCTAAATTAGGGGAAGGTGACATTAGCGGAGCAGCCAGGATTCTTTTTAGTAGTGATGTGGTGGCTCCCTGTTCTCCAGATACTCTCGCAGCTCTGGAGAGCAAACATCCTGCCCCAGCGGATGATCTTTCTTTTCCCGACCCCCCTGATTCGGACATTCACTCCCTCACCATTACAGGTCGAGAGGTGATCACAGCCGTTTGCTCCTTCCGAAGTGGATCTGCTGGCGGCCTCGACGGCCTAAGTCCTCAACACCTAAAGGACCTTACCTGTTCAGGCGCCGGGGACGCTGGTGAGCTACTTTTGAAGGAGCTCACGGCTCTGATTAACCTCATGCTCTCCGGCAAAGTGAACGAGGCCGTCATCGACGTCTTGTATGGAGCTAACTTATGTGCCCTACGCAAGAGAGATGGCGGGATTCGTCCCATTGCCGTGGGAACAACTTACCGTCGTATGGCAGCCAAGATTTGTTGTAAATTTTATGGTGAGGTCGTTTCGAAAAAATTTCAGCCCCTTCAGTTGGGTTACGGTTCCAAAGGGGGCTGTGAGGCTGCCGTACACGCATTGTCGACCTACGTAAATTCTGGCAAAGGAGAGGTCATCCTGAAGGTTGACATCAAAAATGCTTTTAATTCTGTTAATAGGGACACCTTGCTGGCAGAATCTAAAAAAGAAATACCTCAAATTTTCAGTTTTCTTTGGCAATGTTATAGACAACCATCTAAATTACTTTACCAGGACAACCTTTTGGAATCCGCTGTTGGCTGTCAACAAGGTGATCCCCTCGGGCCAGTGATCTTTAGTTTAGCCATTCATCCAATTATTCGACAGCTAAATTCAAAATTTAATGTTTGGTATCTCGATGATGGAACCCTTGGTGGCGATGTAATTTCGGTATTAGATGATCTACAATTTTTAAAAACTCAGTTTCATTCCATAGGACTTGATCTCAATTTTTCTAAATGTGAATTATTTTTATCTGACAGTTCTGACCGACAACTCATTCTTTCAAAATTCAACGCAATAGCCCCTGAAATCAAAATAACGGATAAAAGCTCTCTTCGCCTCCTTGGGTCGCCAATCTTTGAGAATTCTTTTCCTAATTTTGTTGATGAAAAAATTCAAAATTTCAATGATGTTTCGGAAAGATTGTCAAAAATTAACATGCATTCGGCCATCACCATAATTCGCTACTGCTGTTTCGGCCCTAAATTATCATATTTTCTTCGTGCTTCCCATCTATGGAAGCACCCTCACCTTCTGGAAAAAATGGACGAAATTATAAAGCAAACGCTATCATCAATTTTAAATGTGGCCATGGACGACCGAGTTTGGGCTCAAGCCACTCTTCCCATCCGCATGGGAGGCCTTGGCGTCCGCAAAATTACCAGTATAAGTTTACCGGCTTTTATATCCTCGGTTCACGGCACTGAAAAATTAGTCAGGAATATCCTAGCTTCTACACTGACTGATTTTGATGTGCCGTACTTTACCGAGGCTATAAATGCCTGGAGACTCGCTTGCCCGAATCAAAATTTACCCGACAACCCATCATACCAGAGACGGTGGGATGAGCCGCTCTGCAGAGGAGTTCAGAATAACCTAATTGCCTCTGCTGCCACTTCTGCGGAGCGTGCACGCCTGCTGGCTGTGGGTGAGTGGGAGTCGGGCCTCTGGCTTCACGCACTACCGTCGTCGAACATAGGCACCTTGTTCGACGATACTACTTTCCGCCTCGCTGCTTCCCTTCGCTTAGGCGCATCTTGTTGTTCTCCTCATCGCTGCCACTGTGGCGAAGCTGTCAACAGCCTCGGGCACCACGGCCTGTCATGCAGTCGAAGTGCGGGTCGTATAGCACGGCACGCAAATATCAACGACATTATCCGACGTGCTCTTGTCGCCGTCGGCGTGCCAGCCGTATTAGAACCCATTGGCCTGGCACGCGACGATGGCAAAAGACCGGACGGTATGTCTTTATTTCCATGGAAGATGGGTAGGCCTTTAGTGTGGGACGCTACTTGTGTCGATACTCTTGCGCCATCCCATCTTCCTAGCTCGTCGTGCTGTGCTGGTTCTGCGGCTTCGGCTGCTGAAAACCTCAAACGGCGGAAATATAGTAGCCTTATTGGCAACTACATTTTTGAGCCGTTTGGGGTTGAAACTCTTGGACCGTGGGGTCCGAGTGCTCACGTCCTATTTAAAGATCTTGCAAAACGCTTAGTTGACGCTTCGCGTGACCCAAGAGCTGGCTTTTACCTTGGACAGAGGATAAGCATTGCCATACAACGTGGCAATGCAGCCAGTCTTTTGGGCTCACTTCCAGTCGATAGCGATGGGGACGAATTTTTTGATGCCATTTTTTAGTTAAGAGTTTTTTTTTTTCTATTTTAAGTGTATATAGTTTGTTCTTTAAATACTTTTCTGAGTTTTTTAGACACTAGATAAATCAATAAAAGAATTCTACGAAAACATTATAGTTTTCTTGTTGTGGAAGTTAGACGCAAGAAGTTAGATGCCGGCAACTACAAGTACCCAGAGTTCAACTTTTCATAAAACGCTTGTAAATTATTAATGTGAAATAAAAACTTTTGAACTTATATGGCAGTAGCTTCTTGTACAAGTTGCTCCGAAACTTCATACATAAAGCTTGCCCGCGCGCATCAAATCTTTTGGAACGACGCAAGATCTTGGGCCGAGTACCCAAATGTGGGGCGGTGAAGCATTTGCTTAACATTATCAGTTTAGCTTCCACTTAATATACCTACATACGAACTCCAGTTTTGATCCACAAAGTTCACTAGATTACTTGTTACATAGCTCTTAACAATTCAGTCGCTGGCACATGCTATTACTACAACTCTCATTGTAACTCTCACACTTCTTTGGGAGGGGCGAGTAATAACTTTCAAATACATTTCGAATTGCTACTTCACAGCGATCAGAACATAAACAGTATTATTTGTTTGTGCACTGAATTTCGCTAAAGTTTTCATGCTGCTCATTGTTGAAAATATTTACCCTTGCATTGAATTCAATGAATAATTTCATTGTTGTTAGATATTTAAAGCATTTATTTTGCAAAGTTCTGTTGGTTTTGAAACAATGGAATGAAAATGAACTTGTTTGCGTTTTCTGTATAATAGTTAATTAACGTGATGTATTTTCAATACAGCAAAGGGTACTTTTGTTAAATATAGGTACGTGCTTATTATTTTAGAGAAATTAAGAGTTTTTGGTGTGACTTCAACATTTTAAGGCGTTTTAATGCTGATTATGGCAGTAAAATGTGAGCTATTATGCTGCGAATACATTCCCGTATCCATCAGAAGAGCAATAAACACCTAACGACACTTGTTGTGCTCCAATTACTGTAACAGACCTCTTACAGGAAACAAATGAGCGGAGTCCCCGACATTATTACGTCACCAGAAGTAAAACCCTCCAAACATCGATTTATTCTTGATTATTTTCATATGAGTAGCTCCGTTTCAGACTTTTACGACTATATACGTCTTCTGAGAGCGATAACTTAGTCATTTTATGCTCACCCCTTCTTACTCCGCTGTACTTACGTCGAGAAGTTCAACGTGTGAGTCCCCGTGGAGCGTCATAAACACGCATATCCTTTTCCATCTTCCATTTGAATATGTTTTTCTTAGGCCGTCTCATGTAAGTAAATTCATTTTGACCTACATTTATATTTCATTAACTGAAAACATAAAACCCGCTTAGCATTTTTTCAATAAAGGTTTACAAGCGTAATAAAAATCAAAGTGCTAAATAAAATGTAGATTAAACGTAAGGTGAAAAAACAAAAAGTTAGCTGGGACGCTGCGCCGCCCGGTCGGCGCGCGGCGGCGAGTCGTAAGGGGCGGCGAATCGGTCGCGCGCGGCACTTTATAGTTTTAATATCGTGCGGTCTGAGGTCGTCCGAGTTATGGCGGGAACACGCTTTTACTACAAATGCGTGTCCTCTGAACTGTTACATCGGAGCTATGTACTGAACAAACGGAACTCGCACAAGTTAATATACCAACTACTTGATTCCTGCCTCCGCCCTCACATCGGAACTACTCAGTTCCACTGTTTAGTTGCGTAAGTCGGCCGCTATCCTGCTCGTAACGGTTATTTCCAACGAGATAGCGTGATATCACATTCAGGATTACGACTATGGTTTACAATAAGCAGATTTCCTCTGGTGCGGTTACCAACTCGCTAGTGCGACGTATTATTTCTTCAGTAATAATTAAAGTACAAAAATTAAACCACTAAGTAAATAACGTTCATGTCGCGTTTGTGCAAACAGACAGCGGAACAACTTCACGTAGGGCATGCCAGAGCAAACGTTTATTTAAAATAAGCATTTTATTTGCTGCCTTTCCGTGTTAATGTAAAAAAACCTGGCACCAGGCTTAGGTAGGCGCAAGTTATTTTCGTTTTATATTTGGTGGAGTCGCCCGGGGCGCCCTCTCCCGGGGCAGATAACTTCGTATAGGCTACGTGCTGCGTCCCTCGCTGTCGGGGCCAGTTGACCTGGAGTGCCTCTAAACCTCAAAGCAAGAAAACCGAATTAGTTCTACTCTCTGTAATTTGTTCCGTATTCGTGAGCATCTATTGTTTTCCTTACTTAACCGAACTTAATCACGTTTTCATTAAACGTAGGTAGTTTATGTTTATACTTATGCAGCAGAATTTCGTATTTTCAGCGTAATGTTTCTATTGGAATCCGGAAATAGTTATGTAATCATCTAATTATTTTATTGTAAAAAATATTTTGACCTACAAAAGTATATCTACTAATTTATAATAAGAGTTTACCTTATTTAAGGCTTTACCTTATTTTAGGCATTATTAAATTAATCCAAAATGACTCCAAATTATTACGCACAGAAGAGTTTTAATACGAGCTAAAAATCAGATAAAAACCCTTCCTAACTCGTCGGCACCCAACTAACACCGTCCACAGAAAATACGATCAAAGTAATTACGATAAAAGATAGAGCAAAGAGTCCGTATTAAAGTAAATACACTTACATAATTACATTAAAAGTGGCTATCTAGCCAAGCGTTGGTAACCAATTACGTGGTATCGAGCGACTGGGGAGAACTACTACTGCTACCTGGTCCCTTACCACCTTTTTGGATAAAATATTTACTCCAGACATGAATTAACAACTATAAATTTACACCAGGGACCAAAACACCGTAAATGGCCTAAAATCTCAGATTAGGGTAAAAGTCTTCTTAGCGAAAAGGTTTCTAACATGACTTGTGGTCGAAAAGGAACTCTCTTTGACATCAAAAACCATTCCATTCAAATATGATTCAGTCTGAATGTTTGATTAACTATGACAGCCGAAGTTTTCTCCTTCGTATCGCATATCATCCTAGATAGAAATACATTTCAAAAGACGTAGGAGTTTCTCGTTTTATTAGCGTCCATTTCAGCAAATTGTAAATTACATTAATGGAAAATAACTATGTTTACAGAAAGTCCGGTAGCAGTTTTAAATATCAATTACATCAGCCTGGAAGCCTTCATTCAACGTCTAATGGGCCACTTTAATCTAAGATACAATAAATTACAGCAGTGTTTATTTCTGTAACCCGCCAATATACCTGAGTTTGTGGCTGATTCTAATGTCTCATTGTTTCACAACGAAAAACTATAACAATAAATATGTAGGAGTAATTAATGTAAGTGGTAATTTACTCGGGGTGGGAATAAATTGCGGTTTTGGAGACACAAGTCTATAAAGTGGGACGCAAGGTGACGGGACGTGGGTAGTGGTACAGTCGATGTGCTCGCGTCCTATATCCCGCATTTTTTATGGTGGGACGCTATCGAGCCGCTCATCTATTCGAGACCTTAGATAGTGGATCACGCACGCATGAGCGGTTCCTACACAAAAACTTGACCTATTTTAGTGACATAAAATGCAACTACCAATTGAGAAATGTGACTTCGGTGTTTTATTCAGGTCAAGTGGTTTTATGTGAACTGAATGTTTGAGATCCAAAGAGTTACGTGCTCACCAATGGGTTTTGCAAGTTATTGCAGTGTACGTTACAGTATCATTTAAGATTTTGATTTAACACCACTGTACTTTCAAACTGCCTTTGTAATTATATCCTGAAATTAAACAGTGGTCCGGTCCGACGATGACCGCATAAGTCATATGCATGTGCCGCCCTGACAAGTGAGGGTACCGGGTGGGGGCTGATATAGGATGGAAAATTTAGCTATCAGGTAGCGAGACTATGAATATATCCACAGTGTGATTTTTAACCCTCTGTTTGTTCGAGTTTGAAAAGCAATTATAAGTACAGATAGCACCTTTGAAAACTACGAACTTATTATTCCTAATATATCATTCAACGTATCATATAGATACGCTGAAACATCAAAATGGATATCTTTGTTTACGGGCAAAGTGAACAAAACAAATAAGTATTTGGGAGGCAGTTGGGAATCTATAACTCAATGCCAAGTTTTGCAAAGTTTGCCAACTCGTAGAGAAGTTCTCCACAGAGCTACAAGTCGAAACCTCCATTTGCCGAGTTACCTGTAAACAAAAACAATTCATTTAATAGCTAAAAATATCCTCTATGATGATGTTACAAACTCACTTTTGGTAAGAATTTTTATTTCTTAACTTTTTGTTATGAAGTAAAAACTGGGTAAAAATTTTTTTCTCACTTTAATATTGTTGTAATGTAGAAACAATAGGACCAGGGAGAGTGGTTATATTGTTAATTAAATATCTTTACCGCATGTTTAAGTTCGTCAAAAGTGTGAAATACTTACCATTATAAAATAGAGATGTAAACATGTTTGTGGAGACACAAAGAATGAATATAAAACACAATATCTCCTTACTAATTTTGAGAAAGTTGAAATTTTCACTTTTTAGATTGTGTATTTGTATTGCCGCTATAACAACAAATAATAAAAATTAAGGTTTATGGTACGGAACCCTTCGTGTGCAAGTCCGACTCGCACCTGGCCGGTTTTTTGTGTGTAGGTCTCGAACAAAAATATAGCCAAAGCTTCCAAATTATATTGTACGTTTGATATTTCAAGCAATAGTTCCGAGAAATGTCATAGTTAACCAGCATAAAACGTTTATATATTAGTCGCTGTATGGAAATAAAATTGTAGATTTTTTCATCCTTGAAATACTATCCATCAAAATAAATCTCGATCCAAAATATTCATACGATCGCAATACCTTATGTGCCACTCGAAAGTCACGATTTGTCTGGGGAGTCGCCTGAAAAACTAGATTCGGATTACGCAGGACACGCGAGACACGAAAATATTGCTCATTTCATATTCTCGGCACAAGTTCACAACTTCATGTTCAAAATGATCATCTAAACAGTTCTTAATGGGCAACAAGAAATAGATTAAGGTGGGGCGACAAGAGCTGTTTCCAATTTAGACGCGGCGAACTTTTATGTCGGCAGCTTTACGTGAGCTGAAACGTGAGCAATAAGATTAAAAATAAATTATGTTCCGTGTAAGGGTACCCGTAAAAGACGAGAAAAAGATACGGCTTAAGTAAATGTCTGTAAAAATTATAAAAAACCGGCCAAGTGCGAGTCGGACTCGCGCACCGAGGGTTCCGTACTAACCTGCTGCGGTTTACAATTTATATCTTATTAAAAAAAACTACTTACTAGATCTCGTTCAAACCAATTTTCGCTGGTAGTTTACATGGTAATATACATCATACATTTTTTTTTAGTTTTATCATTCTCTTATTTTAGATGTTACGGGGGGGGAGGGCACATTTTACTCTAGCGCAAACTATTCAGTTTAGAAAAAAAATATATTAGAAACCTCAATATTATTTTCAAAGATATATAGATACCCCACACGTATGGGTTTGAAGATTTTTTTTTTTTTGAGTTTTAGTTCTAAGTATGGGGACCCCCAAAATTTAAGTTTTTTTTCTATTTTGTAAGTAATTAGTGTAAAATTTTTAATGCGGTTTACAGAATACATCTATTTACCAAGTCTCAACAGCATAGTTCTTATAGTTTCGGAGAAAAAGGCTGTGACATACGGACGGACAGACAGACACACAGACACACACAATATATTATTATCAGCTAGGGTCAATAGCTTCATTAAGAGAAATTTTCAAAGAGATTGGAATTCTCACGGTAGCATCTCAATTTATTTTTGCAAACATTTTATATATTAGGCAAAACATACATTTATACAGTAAAACGAGCGACATCCACAACTTTAACACCAGAAACAAGCACAAGCTACATGCTCCTTCACACCGACTTCGTAAGGTCCATGATTCATTTGTGGGGCTCGGTATCCGTTTATACAATAGACTTCCAATTTCTTATCTTGATCTGCCTTTTAACTCATTTAAAGAAAAAGTAAAATCTAACCTCTGTTCCAAGGCATACTATTCTATTAATGATTATTTAGACGATAAGAATAGTTGGTCGCTGTGTTGAACGCAAGACAAATTATCATGTTCCTTGTGTATAAGTAGATAGTATAGTAGTTTCATGACAGGTTATATGTGTTCATATAATTTTATTTTTTATTTTATTTTATTTGTTTTTTTATTTTCTTTTTTTTTATTTATTTGTCTGACTATGTAGGTCATTTTTTATACTTATTTAAATCCACATACGTCAACACTTGCTTTTAAGTGTGTATTTTGTTTTAGTGTCATAGTGCTAGTAGCTAACAAGTAATAAATAATGTATAATTATATTTATTTTTGTGTCGCGTAAATTTTAGAAGGAATTTTGAATTTTTGGATTACTTTGCATATTAATTACTGTAAAATTCTAGTTCCTAAAACGTAACAGACAGTTGTGTTGCTGGGGAGTTTGTTGGCCACTTCTTCTCCACAGCTAAAACACTAGGAAGTGGTGACGGGCGGGCGTTTTGGGGGACTGTCTTTTGTAAAACTTGACGTTCAAAAAGTGCTGGCCCTCAGCCTAATTTGAATAAACGAATTTTGAATTTTGAATTTTTGAATTTAGACAGACATGACGAATCTATAAGGGTTCCGTTTTTGCCATTTGGCTACGGAACCCTAAAAATGGAATCTCCGTTTTGTATCCCTTCCGAGTTCTGCTACACGAAAATGATAAAATTCAAGTTAAAATGACGTTAAGCTGGTGAGCCCATTTTCATTGCTTTATCCCAGTACCTGGCTTACCAAGTAGTTTCCTGCGGTTGCCAAGGAAAACCGCGAAGTATGTAGCGGCGGTCGTAGAGGCCTGACGAAAGTTATATTTAAGTATTGAAACCCGCATGAACAAAAGTAAAAGCGTAGGCGTAGCTTGAATTGACTTACTTCCATGTTAAAAGCCCCGTATTGTTGTTGTACTTTATTAGCGAGATTGCTATCAGTTATATCGGTGTTCACGATGTTATAACCAAAAATATTCTAAGAAGCTTATTAAAATATTCCTTGAGCGTCGAAAATATACCTTAATATTGCCATGCTAGTGTTTTCATTTTAATTTGATGTTTATAAAATGTCTAGTCCAATTCTTTGAATCGCTTTCGATGTTCTCTGTTACGTACTCCAATACGAAATATTTACTCAGCAATATCTTTTGTTTGACAATTATATAACGTTCATCGCATTGTTTCTTTTGTAAAGCATGTTTTCAAATAAATGAAGCAATGGATTTGGAATCTAAAAAATACTTCGGATTTTGATAGAAAGTTATCATCATCTGCCTAGCTTTTTTCTCAACTATATTGGGGTCGGCTACCAGTATTTTATGTGGGGCGACTGCTTATCCCACCTCCACAACCCAATAATTGGGTAATAGTACTGGGATTTTGATAGTAAGTAGGATCCATAATTCTGATTCAAATTAACAAAGACGACGATATATCATTTATAAAAATTCAAAATTTCAAAATTCAAAATTCAAGCATTTATTTCAATTAAACCATTTACAGGCACTTTTGAATTGTCAAGGTCGGTCGGTCCAAAAAGTTGAAGCTATTTGCACGTTCCAAAGCGTAGATCTCTATGGAGAAGAACGTGCAAGAAACTCCACGGACACTCTTTTAAAAATAATAATTTTTTACAAAGATTTATTTACATCGGGTTGAAATTATACATACATGTGAGAACGATGTAAAAGACGAGAAGGATAAAAGCGTCCGGAATAAAAGAGGAACAATTCAAATAAATAATTAAAATCAACCATGGCAGCTGAGAAATGACCAGTCCCGACTGACGGCGCCCGTTCACGAACATGACGCATACGCCAGCACCATTCGGCTCAACCATTTTGAAGGGAGCCAAATGATCAAACGCATACGCCACCATCAGCTAGACTTTTGAGTGAGCATGACACTCCCAACCGCCAGGGCACATTCAAGTCAAAATCATACCTAAAACTGATAATTAAAGTTTAAGTTAAAGGTACACAGTACTCACACATGTGCTGTTAATGGCTGAAATTATACAATGCTAAGTAAGTCGATTCTACACAATGCAAAGTTTTTCTTACAATCTTCAGATCTTCAGCCGGTCCAACAATGTTTCCGAAATATTTACAGATTAGTTTGTGCTCCCTAGTGGCTGTGGAGCAGGACCAGCATTCAGCCAAGCATTTTTATCTTCAATATAATCCCCCAACTTATAATATGCTTGCCTGCATAGTGTGCGTTTAATACAAGACTTGAATTTCGTCTCATTTAGTTCTAATATATGGGGAGGTATCTTATTATAACATTTTAAACCGTACCCCATGAAAGATGAGGCTACTTTAGCCAGTCTGAAGCCTGGTTGAACTAACTGGTCCCTATTTCTAGTACCATAATTATGTCTCTCGCCTCTTTTACTAAAAAGATGTAAATTCTTTCTGACATACATGATGTTTTCGTAAATGTATTGACAAGGTACCGTCATGATGTTAATAATTTTAAACAGTTCCCTAAGAGAATCGCGCCGGCGGAGATTATATATCGCTTTGATAGCCCTTTTCTGCAGAATAAAAATAGACTCGATGTCTGCAGCCCGTCCCCATAGTAAAATACCGTAAGACATGATACTGTGAAAGTAACTAAAATATACCAGTCTCGCGGTATCTACATCTGTTAGTTGGCGGATTTTTCTAACAGCATATGCTGCTGAACTTAGCCGTCCGGAAAGAGATTTTATATGAGGGCCCCATTGAAGCCTGGGGTCAAGCGTAATTCCCAGGAAAACCGTTTTATCGACGAATTCTAGTTTTTCCTTGTTCAATAATATGTCACAATCACTGCTTTTGACATTAGGTAAGGCAAATCTTATGCACTTTGTTTTCTTTTCATTTAGAACCAAATTATTCGCCGTAAACGAATTTTGGACTTGCATTAGGGCATTACTTATGTCATTAACATTGTTGTAAGGTGACGATGCATCATCGTTACAGAGTTACTAACTCATTACGTTTATGCGGAGTCCTGATATATGTGACAGAACTAGTTCATGTTGCTCAGGGTGCTGCCAACGCACGTAACGTTCATAACGAGATGCATTCTATAATGAA
Organism: Ceramica pisi; assembly: GCA_963859965.1. Taxonomy (NCBI): domain Eukaryota; kingdom Metazoa; phylum Arthropoda; class Insecta; order Lepidoptera; family Noctuidae; genus Ceramica; species Ceramica pisi. The sequence goes on along the minus strand of OY982533.1, from coordinate 11,638,327 downwards.
TCCTAGCGAGCTTAGTTGTATTAGTATTTACAGTAATAAATAAGGTGTATTTTCTCAACCTTAGGAGACAGACAGATCAGACAGAGATCAGTCATTAAATGGACCTCCAGGAATTTAATGTTGATACCAATCTTGCTGATTGAATCATATTTTAACCATGACATGATTTAATAGAAGAAGAGTTTATTTTTAGTTTATGAGAACCGGTTAAGAGCTTGTGAAGCACCTTCAATCCGCAGCACCTAACATATTTGAGTGAATCAGACTTTTGAGAATACTGAATATTGTGCTCCTCTTTTCCGCACATATTCTATGCTCAGAATCACCTTGTCCGAGCTTAGATGGTTTAAATTATGCCCCGTCGGCTCTTTTAACTTGTGTTTTTATCATGGACACCTGTACACGTACGTACGTGTGTATCGCTCCCCGCGGAGCCTGCAGTAAAAGAATCAAGCGCCAACGGCCACACAAACAAAATCCCATTCCAGAAGTTTAAAATATTTCATTTGCGCCATTTGAACTCGCATGCAAATATTAATCTAAAGTTATTCAGAGTTATTGAGTTAAATATTTACTTTTAAATAGAAAGAGGATCAGAGGGACGTAAAAAGTTTTTTCTCGTAGCCAAAGTTTAAGTTAGAGCTGTGAACAACTGAGCGACTGCGGTTTCCTCGACCTGAATAGTTTAGTGAAATTCACCGAACACCACGCTGGCCGCGTGCCGAATGTTGCAGTTAAATAATTTGTGATAACCGCTTTCATTTATTGAACTTTCGCTCGAGATTTCCATGAGTAATTGTCTGTGTCAGTTTTAAATGTCGAGTTATTATCGCGACGATGTATTCGCGCAGATGAATGTTTTAATTGTGTTCAGACAGAGGTGGCGGCAAGACGTTTACTGTGAGAACTTTTTACAACTCGCAGCTGCTTCCCTTCGCAATTTGCCGGAGGCCGCAAAAAAAAACGTTAAACAGTTTACGACTGTTAATAGTCCCCTACTATGTTAGTTGATATTGCGATTGTAGCATCGATAGCACATAGCTATCGCATCGAATTATTATGTGTCAGACAATCTATGAAACACGGGTGATTATATCCAATTTTCCCTTTCATTGCCGTCGAGTATTGTCTCTCATAATACAGGAACCGACGTTCTGTCGTTGATTTATTAACTTCCTTATGTTCGCGAGGCATTCTCGGAATTTTTTGTCTACTTACGGGAACGAAATTATGTGTACAAAAATGTAATAAGATAATATTATAAAATAAATGAGACGTCTTTTTAAATTGAGTCTGAGTGGCGGGTCAGATTAATGTTACTATTTGATTTTCCTGGGCCGCGGCAGGTATTTTTTCCAGGTTGGTGTGCGCCATATAAATGTGCACGCTAATCTATCACGTTGCCTGTCGGTCGACGTGTATTAATGGAGTGTGAATAAATTTGTAGACAACCTAGGCTCCGCCAGCGGCAGTGCCGGCTCCCGACAGCTGTACCCATCTTATCTGATCGGATTACATTGTACACTTCGATTTTCTAAGACTTCTAAGTAATAGCTACAAAGCTTCCTCTTTGATGTTTGTTATTCAAGCGTTTTATTTTTGTGAGGTAACTTGTGTACTGATTTTCTTTGTTCCTTTCACTGGCCAGTATTTTTGTTTTTGAGCTAGATTTGTTTATTATTCTGCTCAATCTTGGTCTGTTTTTTGTACGGATTGACTTTCTTCTCAACTAGTAATGAAGTGTATTTACGAATTTCGGTGAAGTGAAATCATTGACAATTCCGTGAGCAGTGACTCCAGTACCGCTAACATGATCATGGGCCTCTGCTTTTTCTGTTACAATTATGAGGCTTTCAGCTTTCTCAGTGGAGACTGCGAAATTCATTACTTACGTAGAAAGCCTACGCTTTTATCTCGAAAGATGTGCTTTTGTAATCACATTACGCAAATGAGACCTCGAGAATTCATGGTTGGTTCGGGATAGGGTCGTGATCTCAACAAATGTCTCTTACCAGTTTGACAACTAAATCTCCTGGAGTTACATTTATCAGGAACAATCAAACTGCTCTGTTTCTGAATCAAACAGGAGAAGAGGTAACGTAAGTAGTCAAAACGTTAGAAGAGTAGGCCTTTTTATAATTCACATAAAATATTATAACACATATTTGTATCTCTCTGCGCTTGCTTTTTTTAGCGAAGTCTAACGGTATTGAAAAATAGATTTTGCACACTGTCTATTGGGCGTTGAATAACTTTTTGATGGGCTTTGATAGTTTAGTAAAAATAACAGAAAATAGAATCACATTGCGGCGTGTACACTAATACGATAGATTGAAACCACCAGTTTAATAAAATACAAATCGAACCCCTTGTGAATACGTATCGTGTGTTTCAGCTTTATGATGATGATAGGTTATCAGAAATAATTTACCACAATTCCACATGGCAATAGTCAATTTAGAGATAATAGCAGTGTAATTTGGCCCAGGCCGCTCAACTGGGCTAGCATTATGGTATTTCAAAAAACGTTCAACTAAGCTAAAAACTGAAATAAACTGCATTCTCATTACCATTTACCGAGTTTGGCAGTAGTCCTGCGCCGCCAGGAGAGTAACTCCATTTCCTGCTACGTGCTACGGCTGCTACGGCGTAGCTCGTAGTCTCGTAGCCGTAGCTATCGTTGCCGAGTGCCTGCCGTTCTGAATAATTGCTCAGTTTTGTTTTTATCTTGTAGTCGCATAGTTACAGGCACACACCATGTAACAAAATCACAGAAATATTTTACTCACTTTCAACCTACTAGTAAACGGGGCTGACATGTTCAAAGAACAAAAGTCCCTAAATAAATAGATAAAAAAAAAAAAAACCTACTAGTATTATAAATGTGAAAGTTTCCTTGGATGATTGTTTATTGATCTTTCACGCAAAATCCACTGAATGTCTTTCGACTTAGTTTGGCACATAGTTTATAACCTGGATTAACACATATAATGATTTCCTGTGGGATGATTTCCAGCATCCACGAGGGCGGTGCCGCGACGGTACCTAGTAAGAACAATAAAGGTATAAATATATACTATTTTACACCAATATTAGCCAGCATACCATAGCATCTATCAAAAACTGACTGACTGACATGTGAATGTTGCTATAAATTATCAGGTGAAATCACCGTAATTACGTACGTATACAAAAGCTCATTGATATGAACCGCCGATTGATGAGAACTCTGATATTCTCTATCTTCCTTTATGGAGTGGAAACGTGGACAATCCTGGCCCAAAAAAGGCAAGGGATTGATGCATTTCAGATGTAGTGCTGGAGATGTATGCTACGAATACTATGGACTGCGAAACGCACCAATGCATCAATCCTGAACCAGCTCCAAATAAAAACTCGCTTGTCCACCACGTGCCAATAACGCATTCTCTCCTATTTCGGCCACACAATGCGCAAAGGCGACGAAAACCTTGAGAAACTGATCGTGGTTGGGAACACCGAAAGCAAAAGATCGCGCGGTCGTTCACCAACAAGATAGACCGATCAAGTGAAGAACTCATCGACCTCTAAATTCTACTGAATTATAAGATAACTTGGACAGAAACCGGTGGAGACATATCATCCACTCCAGATGCAACCCTGATGCTGACCACGATCTTCAGACATGAGGGACCGACTCCAGAGAAAGAGACAAAAGCTTAGTTGTTATCTTTTGACAAACATTTTGATTAATAGGAGGCCTCTTTTAATTTATGCATATTATTAAAATGCTACTTACTTCTTAAGACGATCTTTTAAGGTTTCCACTCTTATAGAATTATTAAATCAGTGCCCAATTATTCTTATAGTACTCCTCAACTTGCAAAACAATATATTACGCTAACTGAAATGTATGCATAAAAACAGTTCCTTGTTGGTCTCGAAATACGAGAATAATAGTGTAATAAGCTTAATTTCTACCCGGAAGGCGTAAGTTCCAACAGACAAAACTGGGTCAACAAGCATTATTCGAAAACTGACAATACTTAGAGCGAGCGCGCATTGCAGATTTTAAATCGCCCAATTCCAACTTTTTCTAAACTGAGAGTTACTTCAGAAATATTGCTGAACTCCTGTTTGTGGCGTTTCTTTGTCGGTTTAATTTGTCAGTTGTACGCAGCGATGGTTATCTTCATGGCTCATTAAATATCCATCCATATTCAGATAATCCAGTAAAGTTACTTAAGAATATTGTTTGATTACAACGCAAATACTATTATTACTAGTATTTGATTCCAAGATTTCTGTAAAAAACTATATCCCCTACGTACTAAACTGATGTTTTTTATTTCATGTATATTTTATTGCACAGCATTATAAGCTAACACCTAAAAAAACATCTTACTTGTTTTGTTGATAAACTGTACGACCTCTATAATACTTTTTGTGTCGATAATTGACCACGTAAGAAGTAGTGAATACACTTGAAAACTCCTCCATTATGTTTCCTTTACTATCGACTTCTTCCTCACGACACAAAACAAAATTATCGACACAACGATACCACCGACATTTAACTCATGATGTGGGTCGCATGTGAAATGAAATATCAAACAAATTACCGCTATCAACGATAATAGACACGCTCAAGCTCGAATAGAGTGCGCTTCTCGAAAGATATATCTCCTCGAAATAAAAGATGAACGATCCAGGAATGCCGAGGTGTAATGTAATGGTCTGAGTAGTGACGAAGGCACCGGTACAAAAATGACGGTATCAATTAAAAGCAGGCAACGCAAGGCCGCGCCATCCATCACGCGGCCCGAACGCTGACGCGGACAAATGAAGTGCGATTTGATCCGACACCCGCTGATCCTACGTTCATTCACAACTTATGCAGTCACTAAGAAAAACAGAGAACCTCGCCTCATTAGGACAGCTAAGTCTTATGTTTTATTCACTATGGACGGGGAAACGACTAACCCAACTAATTTAACTTTTAGAACGAGTGACAATTTGTTCAATTCAGAACATTTTTAATAATAGAGCTTGTCGACTTCGGAAGCAATTAGGTGGGACTTGAAGGTATTTAATGCTTTTGTAACTGCTCGGATTGCCGTTGTTGCGCGTTATAATAGGTTTATTAATGTTGCGGATAACAACTCGGTGTGTTTTAAAGCCACCTTCATATAATAAACGTAAAATCTGTTTTAATGAGCATTAGGTATAGCTTTAAATAGTAAACATAGGTCGTCCGTTTTGTTTTGTTGTTGTTTGTTTAAAAGCGTTTACCTTACAAGAAAAAAGGTATACTTCATGTTTCGCGCACATGACCGCTCTCGTTGATAGTCAAACGCGTAGCGAGTTTGTTTCGATCTAGTCCAATTTGTGGCGGTAGAAAAACGCGCGATTTGCCCTATCCATATAAGTCACGCCCGTATTCTAGTCAAAATAATCCCAAGGGAAGATACTTCCGGGATGAAAAGTATCCTATTTTATTCCGGGAAATGAACTACCTGTGTGACAAGTTTCATCCAAATCTGTTTAAACGTTAAGATATGAAGAAGTAACAAACAAACAGACTGACTGAGTAACTTTTGCATAAAATTTATGATATTTAAGTATGGGATAATAAGGGTAGGTACTATTATACACATGTGAGATTTAATAGATAAATAATTTACAGTTTTCGAGAACCAACACCTAGATTTGAAACCAATACGATATCCAGATCAAACAAATATTTGTCTAGATCCAAAAGCCCACCTGACCTGTAAATAAGAACAAAAGCTACGTTCAGCGACTGCGTCATTTACATCGTCAAATATGTACGGCTTAGGACAAGATCTATTTCATAGAACTTCAAAACATCAAGCGGCTTACTTAGATCCTTATTTGTATATGACGTACAATGTTACGTTGCAACTTACATGGACTAGTCGCATAAAGTCGCGTCGGTTACGAACTTTGGATTTTAAATCGAAATAACTGAAATTCGCTTACCTGGATGATGGTTTTATGTCATCCAAGTAATCGAAATTGCGTATTTTGCTTTTCTGTGTTGTTTGTTGTGGGGTACCACTAAAAAGTGAAAAATAAAAAACTTTTTACAAAAAAATATAACCGACTTCCAAAACGAAAGCACTACAAAGTAAAAAATAACTTTAATTTCGGAAGTCGATGTCAAAATACGAAGAAACTAATTTATTTATTTTTTAATTTGTAGTGTTTTTTTTTGGAAGTTGGTTGTATTTTTTGAAATTTTTTTTTTTGAATCCATATTGCCCTCTATTCTTTCTATTTTGGAATCAGTTTATCTAAAACGGCAGTAAACATTGATATTAAATTGCGATGAAAATGCTCATTTCTACCGCATCTGAGATCCGAGGTTTTCGTTTTTCACTTTGTTTAGTGACAATTGTGAGGGCTTTAGAGCTTTCTGGGCTTTCAAAGCGTCGTTCACTCCGAGGTTTGTACGGATTGCGGGCATCGAAAAACGTCTATAGTCTTGATGTTTTCGATGGAACAACGCGAATGACTGAGAACGATAACGATTTTTCGAATAAACGTCAACGATGGCAATTTTCTTTCTCTCGTATTTATTTTATTTTTCACGATATAGCGACTGGGTTTGAAGCAGATATTTTGCTGTGAACAACTTTACAAAGTTGTTGTGTGTACAGTTTCCTGTGCCGGGCAGAAGTTTCCATGAAAAATAGCAACAGAAACATCGCGTTCATTATCATCTCGCCTTAATATGATGAGAGTTGGCAGAGTTCCCGAACTACTACAGCGGATAATTCTGTTTTCGGCTACGTGCTGTGAATTATTAGTGGCTACTCCAGTACACCGACCGATCTTAGCATTTTTCTGTCCAGAATTTTCCTTGCATATTACAAATTCGTTGCATTTCTTTGGCATTACTATTTCATTAGTGTCAAAAGAAAAGAAGCAAAATATCATGAAATTTCGTGAACTTTGAGAACTTCGGTACTTAAGACTAGTTGGACCTAATAATTATCCAAATGTGACAAGGTGTGACATCTTTAAAATATCAGAAACACTCACAATAAGTGCTTGTGATCGATTCGTCTAGACAAGTTAATAATTTAATTCAAACGCTTTACTAAACACTATCGGTAGATATGTAGAAGCATATTTTGTTAGGGATCGTTGATCTCAAATCTGAGCATTGACTCCAGTTAGTTAGTAAGAAAACATATTTTACCGTTCCATCGAGAATTATTACAGCAAAACTTCTGTCTGAAATCTTTTTACCTTAATAAAGTAGAAAGTGGATGCTCTCCTTTAAAATTTGGATTTTATTATCATACGTATGTTCGTACATACATACATACAGTATATTTGAGATATAATGAATTCAAGTTCTGTATAGAAGCCGAATATATATATATATATATATATTTTAAGGGTACATAGCTTCTAAACTAATATATAACTAAACAAATTACCTTAACACAGTTTAATGGCGTTGTCCTAATTTACTTAACGTCAAGAGTATTGGGTGACGCTAATTTAACCGTAAGTGAATTAGGTCTTCTTAAAGAATGATATGGCTGCGTCCATATGGTGAGCGAGAAATAAATACGTCATGCGAGGTACACGTCACCAACGCTACGTTTCCATCTAATATATTACAGAGTGGAGTGAAATACTTAGCTCACAACGATATTTATGTTCCTACAACTGAATTATAAATACGTTATGATGTATGAGCGGTATTTTATAGATGATAATGTAATGAGAAACATATGTAAGTGTATTTGCAAGGGAAAATAACTCAATATTAAGTGGTGTTCGAAAGGTTGTGCATCTAGATCTTTGTTGAACTGTAGTGGTTACACAGTTTAATTGAATGAAAGAAAACAATGTGTGCCTTACATTGGTATAACTTTAAACATGTTACATGTTACTTAACATAATACCAGACTGCCAATTCTAATAATTTTCACATTCGCATGGAGCTCGTGGCTAAATACTAACAGCCGCACAGGTCGATCTACAAGGTTAAGCAACGCTTGCCGAGGTTGGTGTGTGGATGGGTGACCATCTTAACATACCGAGTTTCCTCCGTGCCTCGGAAAGCACGTTAAGCTGTTGGTCCCGGCTGTCATTTGGAGATCTTTGGCAGCCGTTACGGATAGTCAGAAGCCAGAAAATTTGACACCAGCCTAGCCAAGGAGTAACGTATTACCCAGTTGATGGATTGTGGAGGGTTGACTGGTAGCTGACCCTAATATAGTTGGGAAAAGGCTAGGCAGATGATGATTGCAAGTTACTCTAGAGTTACACAGGGATGTACAAACTATAATACATCCTCATTCTGCAAGTAATGGTCTTGCTTCGTGTAACAGTGAATAAGCATGTGACCGTCAACTATTTTCTCATGATTGAAAGTCTTGTCTTGTTTTCGATCTGGGAATTGAACCTAGCCTTAGATTGCTTTTAGTAAAACCGAAATTGTAGAAAAATGAACGTTACCGCATCCGCGTCAAATTCCAGTCTATTCCAAAAACGGGTTTCAGATTCACTGTTAACCATAGTTACCAATGTGGCCATCCATCAAGACGAGTCACGTTATAATTTAATTATACAGTCTCTACTATATTACTGGAAAATATGGAGCCGTGCATTTCAAGGTATACTACGTCGATATTGTTGGAGGAATATCACTGCGGTAACTGTCCATTCTGGTTGTATCTACCGACAATTGGTTGTATTCCTGCTCTTTAATGCACCTCTTTTCTCAACCAGAGTCTGTCTTTATCTACCGATGACGTATTATCCGGAATGTAGGTTAAATAAATATTGGCATTATACAATTCACTACTTGTATTCAGGCTTTTTTTATTTAAAATATTAAATTAACATTGTACGAACGGAATATCTGCGATGCTGCAATGGTTCCGTTTTTTCTCAGTAAAGTTTACCGATAAACTACCAAATAAATTGAACTGTTTTTGTTTCCAAATATATTTTAATGTGGAAGTTTAGCCACAATTATTTCGTTTATAGGTTACGTGCTAAATAAAACCTATTAATTAAGTTTCAAACTTGCGAAATTAGTAGTATCTTTAAGTTTCGTGCCCGCGAAACGTCTAAATATCCAAGGTTGTCTTCGAATAACGTCAAAAGGAATAAGTATTTAGTTACGAGCGTTGAGCGAATCTATTGGCCTTGGATGTCGGCCGGCGGTGGTGATAATTTGTAGACACACAGATAGATGTCAATACTTTTAGTTGGATAAACAGGAATCGTGTTTTGGTGTACAACGTTCCAGTCATTAGATGGTAGGGTCGTTCTTACCCTTTTCAAAGTAGCGGTGGGCGCCTGTCGGTGGCTGGTGAATTATTTAGCAGGCGGGCGCCACTGGCCTCCGTGCATGACGTTTATCACGCGTCTTACCAATTATTATCAGTAACACATTGCTGGTTCGGTAATCAAACTGTTATTTGACGAATAATTTATTACGATTGTGTGAAATATATTCGGTGGGAGATGTATTAAAATTAACATGAATGAATGTATACTTACAATGGAGTTCATAAAACATATCGAAAAAAAGTTTTCTACTAAAATAGTTCAAGCCTAGAAGAATATCGGACAAAGTGATGAAACAGGTTAGATAGGATTGGCACAAAACAAAAAAAACAAAAAAAAAAAAATTAAAAATATATAGGACAAAACCATGTCGTTCCCCAGACACAATAATTAGGCCGTCACTTCTAATTCTCCCTTCCCTCGTCAATGTATGGAAACATCTTTCGTTCCAGTGACATTTATGTTCATATCACTGAATCATAAATAAGGCCTGGCCGATGTTTTCTAATAACATAAAAAATTACGCATGAAGCCTGAAAATAATTAATGAATAAATTATTGATTTTGAGGCCACACGCATCGCTGAAGATTTCTTATTCTTTTCAATTTTAGTGTCTAGAGCTGTGATGGATTATACCTATTATATTAAGGTTTCGATTTATTTTCGGTCATTAGTTTGATCTACATAATTCCACTTAATATTTATGAGAATCATCATAGGTAAATAATTACTCTTTTTTTTTTATTGTTCAAGACTTTTAATTATTTGAACCTATTTTCAGTCAAAATTTACCATTAGTCGATTCGACTAATGGTAAATTTTGACTAAAAATTGACCATTTAACATATTATAAACACATACTTGACCATTTAACATATTATTGTCACACTTAACAATAATTTCGGTAATTAGGTACTTGTTAGGTAGAAGTTAAATAGTTTGACCAACCTAATTGGATATCAAATTAATTGCGTATCACTTTTCGACACCCACGCCGATAAACTCAATAAGAAGTAATTATACAGTGTGATATTTTATTTATAGAACAGTTAGTCAAAACTTAAATGTCGTAGCACGATACAAAGTCAGTGTCAGTGACATAAATATAAATAAGTTCCTGATGAAAGTATTTCTTTATTGTACAAGGAATTTCACTAGGTAGTACACACAAACGAAAAAAATACTATAATAGATGGGTGGATAAATGTTTGTTACCCAATCTAGTGACCAAAAAAGGCAATCAATCAATCAATATCTTTAAATTGGATCATAGGTAGGTACATAATATAGGATTGTACCTAATCTGTAATAGTACTTAGGCTACTATTCCCTTGGGATAATTTTAGACTATCACGCGGGCGAAGCTGCCAACAGAAGCCATTGCAATACAAATATTTGAAAACGTACAAAAAACTACGAGTAGTTCTAATTATTATGTAACGAGTACACTGGAGCTGATCCCGGTAAATCATTATGACGCGAGAATCTCTCTTACATGAAATAGGGTAACGATAGATATTTGTACACTAAAATTAGAGACAGGGCCTCGAGGCTTATTGGCACATCAACCGTTATACTGCGAGTATGTGCTTTGCGAGCTACGCGGCTACGCTGCTACGACCGCTACGCTCGTAGAACTCGTAGCACTGAAACTCGTAGCACAAAAACTCGTAGTATAGAAACTCATTGGTCGTTTACCGCAGCTTTCGTCTGTATTCGGCAAGTTTTGAACGTTTGAATTTTGATGTTGTTCTTGTAGAATAAGCGAAGTGGTTAACAAAGAAGTGTAGTTGCTATTTTTCATGGTTTACCTCAAGTACTCTTCATAAAGATATTTCCAATAATCGATAATAAAGGAATACTAATATTGCAGCTGCTACTTTTCTCGTGAACGAATTGTTTGTCAAAGAGAACTGTGAATGGATAGACGAGCGAACTATTACTATTCATCTGCATACAATAGTTAAATCCAATACATATTGCACGATGGATTATACAGAGCTGGAATCAAATACCTTCTATGCATATAGGAAAGCGTATTATGTACATATATCTATATGATGTTATTAGCGAACATACAATTGCCTACAGATAAGATTATTACAATATTTATTTATTTATTTATTTATCACTATGGATGACTTACAGCTAATACAAACAGAAAAAATAATGGCATGTGAGACTGGAAGCCAATTAAAAATCATCACTAGCAAACATAAAACATAACTAGTTTGCGCCCGCTTTGTATGCGCATATCCCGTTTTTTTTTCGTTTCCGTAAGAATTTCGGGAAATCCTCTCTTAGTGCCTACGGAGTGTAAGAAAGCTTCATGCAAAACTTCAGCTTTCTACAACCAGTAGTTTTGGCTGTGCGTTGATCGATCAGTCAGTCAGTTTCTGCTTTTATATCTTTGCTCGCGTTGGTACAGTATTTCCGGAAAAGTAACTCATCTCCAAAATTTTATGATTTAGGTTGAAAGCGAAACTGAGTGTATGTTTTTCACTTTCGCATTTATAATATTAGTCGTAGCTAGTATTATAATAGAGCCGGTCATTGATGCGTAAATGGAGCTCTGTACTCATTTTTAATCTTATTCTGAAAAGTTTTAGTTTTTTTTTTACACTACCTCAAAAAAAGGAAAAAAATCAATGGAATTCGGAATAATACAGATAATTCATTTAAATGCTTACTGTTGTGGTAGTTAATTGATGTTTATAAAATACTTTCATCGCACCGATTAAGTTACTGTGTGCTTCACTACAATGACAGTTAACCATAGATCATAGAAAAATAACTGTCACATCAATGTAATTTCATTGCCTTTCGTCTCATTGTCCTTGTCGGTAAATAAACATGTCATTAATCAATCAAAATCTTTTTTTTCTTTAGAAAAAACTTTGCCCCACACTAGGAATTTTTCCTGTATCGTGGGTATCGTTTACAAACATACAAAGTCACATACACAAACAGCCAGACCCGGAACCACTATCTGTAGGCCATACAAATATTTGTTCCGTGCGGGAATCGAACCCACGACACGCGACGCAGCAGCCGATCGTTCAACCACTGCGCCAACCGCGCCGGCATAAAATGGCAGCCTACCGCCATTACGGGTTTTTGTTGTGTGTTGCAATACATATGCATGAAAATATATTTATTATCTATACAGTTTATCTAAAAATATACAAAAATATATTACTAACAGTGAAAATAGAATCAAAATTACTCGCAAAACAAACGAGATATAATTATTTTAAAGAAATATACTCGTATCTGTCCCTCTCCCTAAAACGCTGTTTTCTATGGCAGCTGTATAGACGTCATGGACTTTACGTCAAATCGCTGATGAAGGTATTTTAAAAAATAATTTCATGATTGTTTACTAGAGCTAATAAGTATTTCAATTTGAAAAAAAAAAAAAACCCATGCATATTTCAAGTGCAATTTCTTTGGTTTTACAAGCAAAAAAAGCCATTTTAAAGAAATTGGACAGTTGATAACTGTTATAAACTGTTGTTTTTCCGTTTTTTTTTAAATAGTGTACAAGAACCTTGCCCAGGCTCCATAAATTTTGGAACATCTCCTTTGTAACATAGCTTTTGATCTTACATTTCTTGCCCTTACATTGTATTAATTTCAGATTATGTTTATATATTGTACATCTACTTTCCCGTTAGTCGATGAAGCGTTGTTTAGTTCTCGATACCGAACTTTACATAACAACTCCTACATGTTCTCATGTAGGAGTTGTTAAAATTAAACTATTAAGAGGTTACTTAGTTTCCTGTTTTCAGCTCAAAAATGTTATGTAATAAGACTTTGTGTGTTGTTCTTCGAAACCATCATACTATAAATAAACCTATGCAAGTACAGAACAAATGAATAAATTGTACTACAGATAGGTATAATAATCTTATGACATTCACACACATTTGTATCGTCGCATGTAACGTATGAAAATGTAGGCTTTTTTGACAGAATGCTAAAAAAAATTAGGCAGGAAACCCGTGCCTCATATATTTCTTTTTACTAGTTTTATTTTTAACTTGCAATGTATGTTGGCTTTTCGGGGTGGAATCTTGCAACTGAATTTGAAATCAGTTATCTTTAACCCATTGAGCTGAAATTTGTTTTACACGCTTATTTTGGATGACAATGCATGATTAGTTTTGTAATGTCATTCTAATTCCAATATGGCGGATCATCCAAGTTTGCAGACTAGTTATTTTTTTCTACACTACCACAGTATGGGTATTAAATGAAAGGGCTTGCTGAAGAGAACTCGACAACAAATCATGTTTTTTTTTTAAGCTTTTTTTGCTATTAATTTAGGTTTAAAGATATTTATTCTCACAAAAGACACAAAGCCACTCACATGAGAACAATGTTTACCTTATGCTAGGTATATTGAGTTCGTCAATAAAATATATTGAGTTTTTCACTTATGCAATGCATTCCCTTATGTGTTGATTGCTTAATTATTTGCTGATTGAAGGTAATTCGTTATTATGTAATTATTTATTAAATATTGGGCTAATTGCTTCTTAAATGCATTGAATGAGTGTACATTTTTTATGCATGACGGTATATTGTTATACAACTGTGCTCCTTCAAATGTTAAATTTTTCTTACCGAACTTAGTTCTCATTTTTGGTAAGATAAGTAAACTAGCTCGACGTGTGCTACGTTGGGTTACTTGCTTGACTTTAGTAAACGATAGATTTGTCTGTATACTTTTGTTAAGAGCTTTCCGGATAAAAATACAAGTGTTGTAAATATATAGCTGTGTAATGTTCATTCTTTTTTGTTTCTTCATACACTGAGCTTGTTGATGTTAAATATGGGTAGTTAAAAATCATTTTTATTAATTATTTTGTGCAACTTGGAGATTATCTAGCTTTGTTTTGGCCGCACATAAATCAGGTGTGGTTTTACGAGGGCATTATAGATGGTGTGATGTAATCTATGTGGAATGCATCGAACTATATTTCTAAGGGATCCAAGTAGTGACGAAAGCTTTGTCTATAAATGTTCTAGGTGAACATTCTACGATAGTGAACTATCCAATCTTAAGCCAAGATATTTTTCACAAGTTTTTTGCTGTAAGGGAATATTGTCAAAATTTAATGCAAACATTTAATTTATTTATTTGACGTTTAGTTGTTTGTTAAAACCAATTCAGGTTCAGTTATTTAATAGTCAGATGTCCTTTCTACGCATAAGGTGATACAACTATAATATTAAATATTGGAATAAAGTTATATGTCAGTAAGTGTAAAGTTATATATCAGAACTAAATATTACTACTACAACTTTACTATACGTAGTACCGCACACAATGTTTACATCACTAGCTTTTCTCAAAATGTAATCTTATAATCGTGTTTTACGACACCTACGAAAATTAATGTGATGGCCTTACCCGCACTGAGACCACGAGACATTAACCTTGTTTTGATTCGGTTTTATGTCATAGGGAAACTCTGTCTGTAAAGAGCTCAAGAAAGATTAGATACTAGATTTTTTGAACGGCTTCACCCGTGTGATTTCGAAAATTACCCCAAGAGAACATACTCCTATGTGCCAAATATCATAAAATCCGTTCAGCCGTTCTGGCGTGATTGAGTAACAAACATCCATCCAACTTTTACTTTTATAAAGTAAGATTTCATTATCTTCACTAAAGACGAAACTAATCGTTTCCATAATCGCATCGCGCAGAGCATTAAAATTTCAATCTGAATAGCGAACAATCTAGGTAAAATTAATTTTAACTTTGAAATTAAAAATAGTTTCCTATAAGGCCTTAACTTTTTGCTAAGCTCAAGATTACCAGACCGCGAAAAGGCAACGGACTAGCTAACATGCAAGGCTTTTATCTTCAAAGAAAGGTGTGCCGTTACAATGGCGGTATTACGCAAACGAGAGCTCAAGAATTTACTGTAGACGGTGCACGCTGCTCCAACGATATAATGAGATGCGAAAACACACTGATATTTTGTAAGTAAAACCTGCTCGCTGCAAACTGTTTTGACTATCCTGTTGAATTAATTTTGTTGACGTTTAAAGTAAATGTTATGGAGTATTAAATTTTTTACGGTATGTATGTACGGTATGTAGGTATCCTGCCTTTTCGCCGAAAATTGTTTGGCAGATTATCACTCTCCCACCAACGTTTCGCCGATGTTTCACTTTGACAACTAATGATTAGCAAATTTTTGTATGATAACGTTTCATTTGGTAGATTTATTGTTAAGCCGATTATTATAATGACACAAAACGTTTGGGACATTTATCATTTGTCAAATATTTCACTGGGCCACACAATTATGAGACGAATGACGTTTTGTCAGACAGAAATCTCAGGTTAGGTTAGGTTAGGTTAGAGTATGACATACAACGCCAGAAACGAATCGCTTTTGTATAGGAAAACAGTTAAGTTAGGTTAGGTTAGAGTATACAATAAACAACTAATGAATATTACGTAAACTAAAACATTCTGCTACTTGAAAGTTGGCATTTTAAAAAGTGTCATTATGAAAAGCAGACTAAATGTACAGTTGATAACTGTGAGGTTGGGAAATAAAACAAAATTATATGATAAGTTGGCAAATGATTGTTCGGCTCAATAAAATTCTGCGAAACGTTAGTTGGCAAGCGAAAATCTGTCAAAAAAATTTCGGTGAAAAGGCAGAGAACCGTATGTGCATAGTTAAAACGTAAACATAACATCACACGTGTATTTCCTGAAGGGTTGAGCAAAGATGTACCTATAGTATTCCCACAGTTCATCAGTTTATGGTGATGAGATGAGATTTAATAGCGGGGCGGGACTATTTCCATATCAACACAGGCTTAAATTCAGAAAATGGGACGCTTTTGAAAAATTGTAGATGGAAAATCCCAAATATTTTTTCCCGACCCGAGAAACAAACCCAGGACTTCAAGTTCAGCAATAAAGCTAGCAACCAACGAGACAGTCTCCATAAATGGCTAATTACACAGAGGCCTTATAAATACGGTGGAATTTCAATTCCATAAATAAAACCAAACTCTGAACATTTTTTCGCTTGTATTTTCGAAGTGTGATATTTTATGTCTGGCTTTTGTAACCGAGTGGCAATTTTATGCATGGGATATATCACAAAGGAGACATCGTATATTCCATTTCTACCTAGAGTATCAGTATACGATAAGTCAAGGAGGATAAGGTCAAGTGTATACGTTGCGATAGTTTGGTATTCCAAACAGATACAAGATTACGGTAGGTAATCCACACGGGGCCTTTACAACTTGTATAGATCTGAATCGAAACCTGATCACATTTGTTTGAACAACCAATTATTTTTGTAATCCTGCCTATTTTATTTACAAAGTTTAGAGAAATAAAAAAAAAAATTCCCAGCAAATTCGCAAAGTTCAAGCTATTGAAATTCAATTTTATCCGTTACTGAATTTCAAATGCCATGGTCAATTCCGACTCAGATATTTCGGGCAGACTTTCGTATTTGCAAGTTTGAATTACTCAAACGCTAATTGCGGTTATTCCATGAAACCTGACATCAATTTCGCAAATAACAATTTGAGTAATTTGGTATCGAACAAGCAGAGGCATTTACTGGGGACTGGCGCGGTGGCGGCTCGAATCACGCCGTATCTTTCGGCCACTTGGAAATTTTGAACGTTCGAGACTAATTGACTCGTGCCGAAGCGATCGATGTTAGGAAGCCCATTAGGCAATTACATACATACGACCGACTAGCCTTATACATTATTTAGCTATTTTGCGGTCTGCTGTATGACGACTACTCTCTCACTTAAATATTCGAATGGGTCAAGTGGGTTGACATTGATCAATCGCAATGACTACTGAGTAGATTTTAACTATTTACGAGTACGGACTTGTATGAATGCAGCGTACAAAGACAATGTCGCCATAACATTTGTAAATATTATGGAAAACGCCTATTAGTGTCTAAAACCATAATTATCATTTTATCTTGAACGTGCAAATATTTGCGTAACATTCACCGACAGTAACTTTTACGGGTTTCATTCATGCGATGTTGTGACAATTAATGTAAATAAAACTCAGTTTGCCTGTCTTATCCTGTGAGAAAACAGGAAGGAGGATAAAGGTACGTTACGTAGGCTATATATATAAAATACGGAAACAGTTGTCTGTACATATAGTAAAAGGTTTCCGAAACGGTTTGGGAGAGGCAGTTGTGCGTCAGAGGTTTGTAGGGAAGTCGTCGCGTCTCCGCAATAATTTAGCTGTTGCGGGCACAATGACGCCCGGGCCACATTCTACGTTCGTGTTCGCCTGACAGTTGCGTACCGCCGCAACATAGAATATCTGAACATTTTGCTGCGACGGCTTTTTAAGGTTTACATAGACTGAAGGATGATACGTGGCTGTACTATGATAGTTCTATTTTGTTTGAATATAGTAAAGGATTATGAACGGTTCCATCGTCTTCTTATTTAGGTATATCAAGAAAACACTTATTGCATGTATGTATGAAAAAATAAGTCGCTTTTTGTGTCTGTCCGTGTGACCGTAATAACTGGATTTTGATGTGGTTTGCGCAATAATTTGGAGATAGAGTGGATAGAGTTGTCGGCCCGCTAGCATGAAAAGGTGGGATGCTAGGTTGCATTCTTCATTTGCGACAGCACACCTCACTGTTTTTTTAAATAAATTTTGGTATTGCTTATCAATAAATATGAAACACTATCTGCCACACTAGTATTGTATGAGTAATTTTATGAGGCTAATAAAATTAATTTGGTCATACCAATTTGGATGAAAGAATGCCGAAGAAAAAATATTTCTCTAGATTATAATTTCCCCTTAATGTTATAAATCATGAACCTTGTTTGGAATATAATAAAATCCTTTAATTACTTCGGCCGATAAACCCTTTTTCTCAGGAATTTAATTATCTTTTCCCCAGTCGAGATCTGATCAAGAGATATTATCTTTTTAATGTAAGCTTCGTTGATATATGGTAATACTACGTAAGTATTCGTGTCTATTTTGTATTATCTTTCGATGTTAAAAGTTTTGTATTTAAATTATCGGTTTACATTGAAATGCTTAAAGGCTCTTTGTTTCAAGAACCATTTTGTAATAAAATGATTCATGGCCACTTTTTAACTCCATTCCACATGTTCACCACTGCATTTGATGAAACCGAGAAAGTAATATTGTTTTGTTTAGTTCATTTTTGTTCTGCTAGTGACACAAACGTAAATAAAAAGCGAGTTAGCTAGAAGGCAGGTGTGTCATACGCAATGTGATTGCTGGCACAAGAGCTGTAACTCGTAACAAGTCAGCGACAGTCGGCGGCGTCCGCAGAAGAACAACTTGATGCACGGCACCAGCTGTCTAGTATTTAGCTTGTTTTGCGGCCACCTCCGCCCGGCGCGCGGCGGTGCCCACCGTCTCTGCAACTCTCACAAACTCTAAATAACAAAGTGGGGTGAACCATCCTTCGCTGAAAACAAATAGCCGACCTTTTGCCTTCTTTATGAGACCCTTGTTAACTTGTCCTTAATAAATTATTTATTTTGCGCCGTGCGACGGTGTTACTGCTACATTTTTGTTAATTTTATTTATTATTTTCGAATAAGTTTTTACGGGGAGGCCGATTAATGGCCGGAATTTATTATACTTGCTAACTTTTCAGGAATGAGCGGAAAGATCTTATAGCAATTTACTGTTTATGTCCTGCTATTAATATTTGTTATGAAATCCTTTTGAGTAACGGAAGAAATGACATCATTGCCGAGTTAAATACTAATATGTAACATTTTTATGAGATATAAACGTTTGCGATCATAACTTCCAATATTTTGTAACAACAACAGTGCGGCAATAAGGAAACAAAAGGATAATATAATAGTTTATCAGTGGCTTGTTTTCCTCTCTAGTTGTTAAGTCAAGTACGGAAATGGCTTACTTAATGATGCTCAATGTTGTAGCTTTCAGTCACTACTTACACACGATTCTATATATTTATTGTTGCTACGGATACGTACATATGTTCTAGAAAACCAAGTTTATTTCTGTCATTGCAGAAAACTACGGGAAGGTTTTGCGTTTGACTTAAACAGGGTAACCGGCTAATCAGAATACAACGCAGAAAGCTTTCAGTCACTACTTACACACGATTCTATATATTTATTGTTGCTACGGATACGTACATATGTTCTAGAAAACCAAGTTTATTTCTGTCATTGCAGAAAACTACGGGAAGGTTTTGCGTTTGACTTAAACAGAGTAACCGGCTAATCAGAATACAACGCAGAAAGCTTGCCCGCAGGCAAACCTGCGCGTGTTATATATACACATCGTAGTAAGCTACGACGACTTGAGAAATGTGGTAGTGAAGTAATTGTATCATATGAAGAATTCAGAAGAATATGAAGCAATGTGCAATTGACAGGCTTATATAATTTTCTGTTATTTGAGATAACAACGTATCGTTTTAATAAAACAACCAAATTAACAATTCAATTAAATTCATTACTTGCGTCATTGTGTTCACAAAAGAGTGATTGCGTCATTTTGCGACACTGGATCTGTGCAAAATTGTAACATAATGGCCTCTAAGGGAATCTACAAATTAAATAGGGAGTTAAGCTATTATGAAACAAAAGAGACGAGCATCGATTGATGATGATTAACAAGCAATTTTAAAAACAATGTAGGTTTTTAAAAATAGCCTCGAAATGTAGCCCTTTTTATCGAATTAAAACGTCCGTAGGTTTTATCACCATAGCAACGTTAATATATAGATGGAAAACAATGTGTCGTGGGGCGGTATGTACTCGTATTATAAAAGAAGGTAAATAACGGCGTCGACGGTATATTTGCCGGAAAGATTTTCCGTTTCAGTCACACGAAGAAAATGTGTTTGATTTATCAGCACTTGAGGCCGGACCTTCCGTTCGCTATAAATTTTATTGTGTTATGATTTAGGGACGCGTATGCGATTTTATGGTAAACACTTTGCTCTTTGTATTTGTTATGTGATTTATGTCGTACTCGGCTTAGGCCCGATGTGAGATGCTGTCGAAGCTAACCGATCTAAATAACAAAACTCTGAATTATGGCTTTATCTTTGCACCATTCATAACGTTTATTGTAAATGATGTAACGACATGGCTGTAAAGTTATAACACGTTAGTATGTGGCACTTTTGACGCGTGTAATCGTATCGTATATTGCTCCGTGCCGTAAAAGTAGGTATTCATTTTACGTTTATTTAAAACGCGTTTTGAAATGGGTTTAACCGAACACATTTTATATCATTTTTATTTTACTATCAAGTGCGAAATTTATCTAGAATGGCTTATTTAAATTCTTGATATGACGAGTAATTTAATAATTTGAAATATTACATGCTGAAGTTTATGGAGGATTATTTTGAGTGGTAATTACAGAACAAAGGTTCACAATTTATTATTCTCAAGGGTCTGATAACGTTCGAGATGACAATCAATATATATAAGTCATTTCTAACTGGGATACAAATTAATGTTGAAGTACCCAAGAATCAATTATTTACAAAACTAGGTAAGTAGGTATCTACCTTCGGCTTGTTACAAAGCATCTTCATTTGAATGTTATAAGTAAATTGAGTCGAATTTTTTTGAATAAATATACAGTCAATTAAACAAGTAGGTACCTAAGTATATTACTTCGAATTGAACTGATTGTATTACATAAGAATTTAATAAAGCCTTTTGAATTCATAACTTTGCAGTATAGATTTAAATTACTACAATAAAAATATTAACAGCTGTTAGAAATGTCTAAAGGACTGCAGTTGCAGTAAAATATCGTTCTTCTACGATATTTTCTCGAGCATTGATTATCTGATTTCCCAGTAATCGAATAGCCTAGCCAGCCCAGCCTAGAACTTAATAAAATATCACACCTAGCTAATAGAGATCGCTTTCCAGCTAAGCTCGAACTTCAGTACCTTTCCAAGTTGGATTTACAAGCTGTTAAAGTAGGAGTATAAGAATTAAGCTGGTGGCATAATTAATGGCGCAGCAGCTTGTTAATCCGATAGCCGTAATGCGCTTACTCTCAGATACTATTAACTTTAAACCATTACATGTTTTATGAACCATATTTTGCTACACATTTTTACCCTAGCGGAGTAAAGTCAACACTAAAACATTTAAACAACTCTACAATAATGTGTGGGGTTTAAACCAGTTTAAACACATAAAAAGACAGGCGCATAAAGTCTGACTGACATCAAGAAGTCTTTGTTTAAAAAGGTTCGTAAAATAAACCTCTATCTTTTTATATAAATGCAGTGAGTGTACAAATGTTGCTGCCAGCGGGTAGATAAGACGCAGTGAACTCATTACGGCGAACAAGTTAAGGCGCGGTACGCACTGCGCGACTGCAACTGCTACAAGATTTACTGAAGTACTGCAACGGGATTGAGCATTCACCCTGCTTGTCTGTTGGCCGCATAATGTGTCCCGGGCCTTAGTCGTTCGACGCCTGGGGGCATCGAGTGTCTTAGAAGGCTGTTATTTTCGTTAGTAGCAGTTAGTAATTACCTGCTTGCCTGTTTGCTGCTGACAGATCCAATTACATTAAAGGGATCGAACCCCATTCCATTAGGCGGCACACTTTGTTACTTCAACAGACGTATTGTTTTCAGCCCGCGATTGTATTACGATTACCCACGTGTATTAACCGTATTACGCTTTTAGTAAAATAAAATTTATTTTCCTTTGGGCAAAGGGGGTTGTCTTTGAAGTAAGATCTGAACGTTAGTAATTTGGGATGTGTGGGAGTGTGATTTGGAAATAGAGTTATTTGGGATGCCTGTGGCTGTAACTTATGATATGTCTACGTAGGTATTTGCCTACGTACGTTTTATTTATTTTAACTACGTACTACAGGTGGTTGTAAGAATTTGTAAACCCAATGCCAGATAAAAATAACAAAGCGTATTTTCTCAAGTTTTACATGAATTTTAAAAGTTATGTAATGTTTGGTTCAGCTTTACAGTGACAACAAGTTCCACTGACCGGGTTTTCAACGACCTACGAGGTGACTTGTACTGGCCATTCTTTTAAATATTTTAGATTCTTGCAGGTTATTTAATAATCACATCTTAATAATTTATCTATAAAACAAGCACAAACATTTCTGTACGGGGTTTAGGTAAGCTAGAAGGTAGTTAGGTAAGGTATATAGTGTAGCCCGCGATACAGTTCCTAGCTATTCAGGTAGTGAATGTAAACGAACATGTATCTAATTAAAGTTTGTTGGTTTTCGTAGCACATACGAGTAGGTAAACAAGAATCATTTAAGCAAGAATTTACTGAATAATTGAAACCTCAGGACGATTAAACAATTAATGAACTTATCTAAATAGAAGTACTCTTGATGTTTCGCTTTCTTTTTACGATGTAAGGATAAGATAAGCAACGTTTCAGAAGATTGCTCAACGAATATCAAGAAACCTAATTTTAAACGTATACATTTATAAAAAGGTTGATATGATAACACAAAGACAATCCTTGTATAATCTCACCTCTCCGCGGAGTACTGATGCGAAGCTCCATCCTGCACTAACAAGCCTGAACACAGTTATTATGAAGTCTATTTTCTCCAGAAAGACTTCATTTTAGTAGAAGTCGGTAATGTGCTCCATCAGTCAATCTGCCTAGCCTTGCCCTAACTGGGTATGGGTCGGCTTCTTGTCTTACCAGATTTAGCTGAATGCCAGTATTTTATATGGAATGACTGCTGAAATGAAAGCTTGTGGCTAAATAATAACAGCCGCACAGGTAGATCTTCAAGGTTAAGCAACGCTTGCTTTGAGCTTTGAGGTTGGTCTGTGGATGGGTGACCATCTTAACATATAGAGTTTCCTCCGTGCCTCGGAAAGCATGTTAAGCTGTTGATCCCGGCTGTCATTTGGAGATCTTTGGCAGTCGTCACGGATAGTCAGAAGCCAGAAAACCAAGTCTTGCCAGTCTTGCCAAGGAGTACCGTGTTACCCAGTTAATGGGTTGTGGAGGTCTGGTAGGCAGCCACTCCACGTAAAATACTGGTATTCAGCTGAATCCGGTTTGACTGGAAGCCGACCCCAATATAGATGGGAAAAGGCTAGGCAGATGAGATGACTGCCTTCCAACCCAGTAACTGGGCCATATGATACCCCTTCCCAAGGCTAATGTCAGATTTTGTGGCTTCTGATAGCTCGTAAAGCCATAACTTGCTTATCGAGGCACGGAGGAAACTTGGTTTGTAATCGATGGTTACCCATCCACTGGCCGACCTCAGCAACCGCAGCAGCTGCCATCTTCGGCTGTAATTATACTACCCACAAACTCCTCAATACGTAATAAGCCTCATCGATGATCACTAGTTTAGTACATCTTTGGGGCTGTTCATCTTCGGCAGCTAGTTACATTGATCGAGTTCTTTTCATAAGAGGCAAAAACTGATCAGTTTAATCAAGCCGGCAGCTGGGCGTCAATCAAGTCGGCTCGTTACCTAAACGACCAGTGATTTTCTTCCGCTGACCGAGCGTTCATCGCCAATTCAAACTAGACTTTGATCAAACTCATTTATTGATTAGCAACTTTGATACAGTCGTTTTGTATTTTTATTGAGTTGTTTTGTTTTTCCAGATTTAGTTCTTGTTTATTTAATAAAAATGCTTCATTGAATAAGCTTGCGAAGGCTTTGAGCCAGTTTTCTTTGAAACATATTATTTCTTTGGTAAACAGATTTATAGCTAGCATAAAAAGTGTCATATATGTTGTTGGTATAATTCTCCAAGTTATGATTCATATCTGTGTCAAGTTTCAGCAAAGTTGGATGAGCTATTTCGTCGTAATTGCGTAACATACCTACATGCTTCTCAACACATTTGCTTTCGTTCCTAGAATGTCATTATGATGTATTTCAGTGAGGATTATTCATCTAGTTAGCTATTAACTTCAACTAGCCAAAAATCCTTGTTTAATAAGAGCTTTACCTTTTTACTGTTTTTTATTAGTGATTAACTATGGATGCTGACGGCTATGGCGTCCGTTTTCCTGCTGCAGAGAAAAATGTAATTGTGATTTCATGTCCGGAAATTATAATTGTAAAACTGGCAATTTATTCACGGGATATCGCATAGGTAGGACCCTAATGCCATCTTCAGCAAGCTATGAGATCTATAACTACAAGATTCGAACGTCAAACTACTTTTAACTATAACAGACCAATGGCTGGTTTTTGAGATACTTTATCGGTCGTTTATCTGTCCGCTAATGCTGGCAAGACATACAAAAATACAGATCAATTATCAATAAAGTAGGTACACTTCAATTTCAATACACAACACACAATCACACAACAATCAACACACACACACAACACTTCAATTTATTTGAAACCCTGACTAGTAAACGTCACCGGGATATAATTCACGTGATGCCTCACAAAACTGCATTATACGCAAAAAGCTTTCTGGGAATGGCTCCAAAAATTTTTAATAAGATACCCATGACTATAAGAGCTGAGAAGGATGATGTCAAATTTAAAAGAATGCTTACAGATTTTATGGTTAACAAGGCATACTATTCCATTGGTGAATTTTTATCGGACGATTTAAATAATAATTGGGTTTTTGTTTGTGTGGGTCATATGTCCGATTTGTTTAAACTCAATTATATGTATTTTAATATTATGTATTTTAATTTTAATAATTATTTAATGTGTCTAAAATTTGTACGCCTTTTAGGTTAAACATAGCGATCCTGACATTAGAATAAGAACCTATTATTGTACCTATGTTTTGCAAATATAATAATAAATAAATAAATAAATAAATAAATAAGTACCTCAGAAACCGGGCATAAGTTACATAAAACATCTAACACTGTGGTGGTGAAGCTGGTCCATTACCAACCCTGCTGACTGGCTACTCTATTCACTACGAGGTGAGCTATTCCCACAAAGAAAAGTACTAAGATCTATAAAAAGACGACCTCCACCACTTATAGATATATTGTCCGTGTGTTTGCCGAGTGTAAGGGGAGTAGGTTACACTTGGAACAACCGCGAGTGCTTAAGTAGTGCGTGGCAATCGGCAGTTACTTTCGTGTTCGTGTGTTCGCGCACTGAATGCATAAGGTTACGTTAAAAGGTTAAAGTTTTGATAGCAAACACTTGCAATGTCATCGCTTTTTATTCTATTTGGATCCTTTGACTTTCAGGTGTGTAGTTTGCTCTGTAAATATTGATTTTGACGCCAGAATCATGATGATAAAAGCTTTGGATGAATATTAATATTAGTTCACTCTCTCATAAACAATTTGCAGGTTAATTAATTCAAGACAGCAAACTGGAACCCGTTTAAAGTAAAACCCCGTATTATGGGTTTTCTGGTTTCTCTTGTATACAAAGAGAATATTTAGATTAATGGATTTCTACGGACACTGCTTCGCTATCTATACTCAGTTTCGTAGATAAGTCTAATTTTAGATGTCCACGAATTATTGAATATGTGGACCGTTATATCAACGTCATAGCTTGTGTGACAGAGTCTCAAGTAAACGGCTTATTTGAACCCGGCGCCACGAAGCGATGTTGTAATTCTACGACGATTGTGTAAGTTCAAACGTGGCCATTATTTTCAGTTAGTTCATATTCTCGGCTCTCATGAATTATTCCACGGAAACGCTATTGTGTCGTACATACCGAAGTCATACTGAAATAATTGATAACTTAATACCGTTGAACATACATTTTTCAGCACTATATATTCAAGGAACTCGAGCGAAATAAGTTTGCATGGTTCTCTTGTCCGCTGGCCCATACCTACAGCAACGTGAAAGTGTAAATTCACAAAGGAATGCCGGGAATTTGTCCTCCAGCGACATAAATTCTAATATAAATAACATATAATATTAAAATGATAATTACCTCAAGCTTTAAGGTACCGACAATTTTGGCCCGAGTGAACTGAACAAAGTTAAAATGCAAGGTGAAAATATAGTGGCGGGTTGCACAGGACCAATGATATCATTAAACATGTCGAGCGGCGATGTTAGTTAGTAGATAGGTCCTATGTAACAGTAAATAAGATGCAGTATTGCAGTGCGACACCGCCGCCCGTGATTACCCAGTATCGCACAGAAGTACGGACTATAATGATAGCAATAATTTGACCGTAATCGGCCGCATGCCGCTTTGTAGTCGCCTTGGGAACCAAGTCCGATTTTAAGCTGGTTCTATTTTGCGCATCAGTGGACAACTATCTGAATCAAGGATAATTGCCGCTGTTACGTCGTTAGCTTAATAGAGAGCCTGCAATAAACTTTCCGCTCCTGAGAGTATTTTATTCCAGATCGAACTTTAAAATCCTCTGAAAGAGCCATAAACGCTTACGTAATGCAGGAAGCTCCACAAGGAAATATTCATAGCCAAGTTGCGCTTAAATCCGTTTAGTTCCGCGATAAACTTGTAACGGTAATTAAAATAATTTGGCGAGACAAGCAAGCGAACTTAGTAGTGACGCGAATGATTTAGTGACCTTGTTAATGGGTTAACTTCGTCAAACTTAGGCCGACGCGCACTGGGACTCCCCGTTAGTCTGCCACCGGTGTTTTGATATCATTTATTTACATTACGTGTTACATCGCCTACATGCATGGGTAACGCAGATTCTCATCAATTTAATTATGGAGATGGACGTTCAGGCAAGATTTACTCCCGGAAATAATGCTATCTACCCTACTACCGGAGTGACAAGCTGACTTTTCCTTATAGTTAACCTTTATCACAAATCACCGTGTCCCATCACGTTTTCATGCAAATGTTTTACAGCAGATTTCGTTCACAGAGATACTTACATTTATCTGTAGTGAAACAGGACACGTTGGAAAAGATTTCTTATATAAAACCCATTGACCCAGTGCGGACGTAACTCAGGGCGGTGAGCACGGGACACGCGGACAATAATGGCCGCCATAATTTGCCTGTAATGGGCCTTACACTATCGCACTGTCAGCCCTACCAAAAATAAGCTTCTTTCACCTAAATCTTTTGCGAGACAGAGAGATGAAGCTCTTTAGTACACTTTTAGCGCGTCCTAATGTACGTGTGAACCTGTGAACGCATACATAAGATTTATTTTATTCGTTCTTATTTAAGCGAGAAGTAGCGGAAACGAGGGTTTTATTGTCGAACAGGAATTCCAAGTGGTAAAGGCCAAAGCGTTACCGAAATTCGTCTAATGTTGGTATTGATTACTTGCTGTATCAAAATCTGAACACGTACCTACCTACCTTCGTAACTACATGATGTAGCAGGTATTTCCCAGACAATGCGTTGTTCCACTCGGTCTCACAAGCTTGACAATGATGTCAGTGAGCACTTTGTATGAAAATAAGAGATCATGTGTACCGTACGCGGAGGGTTTAAAAATGTTACGTAAGATTTTATTATGAAGGAAATGAAAGAAGTGAAGTGATTCCTTTTCTTTTATTCTGGAGGACTTTGTTTTTCTGCTAAAAGTTTCGCAGTTGCATAACACTAATATGAGTACCTGTTCGTGAAAAAATAACATAACCATTAAAAACTTCATAACGTGCTGTTATGCTCCATTGGGAAAAGCCTGAAAAATCCGTATTTTTCAGCACCCTTGCGTACTGAAACAAGTTTCCGATATGTCAATTACGTTCGAACTAGATTTACGAATGTAGAGTTATTTGTATTCGCAAGTAGGATCGTCGCGGAGAATTTGACGGATAGTCTGAAGACGGAGTGCTCGCGCGGCCTTCGGGGACTCCTTTATCTATAGTGGACAGGATTATTATGGGGCTGTTTAGACATGTTATCATATGTAGGCCATCCATCTAGGGACTCGTAACTGGACTTGAGGCCAACAATATCGATGCTATCAATATTTTTTTACGCAATTTGTAAGTAATGTGACAAGTTTTTATGGTTTTATTTTGTACAGCCGCAGATAATGTATTGGATTTGTGACATGAAATAAACTTTCAGTTTTAGATCAAGTATTTATTTGGAACAGTCCATAATTTAGCACTGAAAAAGTGTATGACGGTTTTTTTCTTAATCTTTTTCTACCTTAATAATTACCGAGTTATTAGGGCCTACTTAGCCTCTCCGAGAGAAAAGATACTTATGTACGTCCGGCGCTACTCTAGACAATCAGCTAAAGAAGACCAATTTATTCTCCAAGTTTTTAAGTTAAGATAAAATAAATATTTAAGAATTTGTACTCACAATGTTTTATTAAAGTTGTAGAACTACGCCACAATAGCGTCTTTGTGTTACGACAACTTACATACATAAGTCGAGTTGTCATGCCAAGATACAATATGAAGTCAACACGAGCGTGTAGATATAAATACATCTTCTTGTTCGTGTCCGTGTGAAGGAAGTCCCCAGTATTAAATGAGAAGGTAATTATGGACTAAGCACAGTGGTACTGTTTTTATACGTACGGGTTCTCGAAACTCTAAATATATGGGCAAACGAAGTAAAAGGCGTGGTCAGTGGAAATGTTCTTGAAGCTCGACGAGCCTCTATCTTAATTAATCTCGAGCCGGCCTGCGGTCTTTATTACAACCTTCACGCTTGGTTTAACAGCTTTTGGGAATCAGTCAATTTGAAACATCTGTTCGAGTAAGCCCACATTGGAACGTATTTTTGTTCATATTGCGAACAATGGCAGGTCTTGTCTAACCTATCATTTCTATCTATATGTCGTGTTTTATTTTTGACTAGTGAACTGTAGCTTATACGCCATCACACGCGAGACCTACATGCATGAATTTAAAATATTGCTGAAAGTAAAAAAATAAGCTTGAAAGGCGACTTCAAAAACAAGTACCTTCATACCTACGAGTATGTATGTATGCAGATAAGATTTTCTTTATGGCTTAGAGCTTTTCTGTCCTTGTTTTAGTATACATATGTTTTTAGGTTTTAATAGGAGTACTTATTGTTTACCTGATTTATCTTAACAATGTTTTGTAAAAGTTGGAAAAGAAAATAAAAATGTTTTAATTAGTTAACATCTTTAGCTTTTTTGGTCTATTTATCATAAGATATCGGCCACTTTAATCTAATTCTCTTAAGATTTATTGATTGATGAGTATATAGGTCCTACACATAAAAAATATAAATAACTTGTTACCAGCTAGTGCACCCTTTACCTACAGAAATAAAAACAAGAGACAGATGAGTCTAATGTCATAACGTCACTTTGATGTCTCTCGTAGCCATTTTAGTGGGCCAAACCAAGGCTGGTCGTGTTTCATACGACGGCTCACCACACGTCTGCCCCATTTGTCTCGATCCTCTGCTGGCTTCGCCCATTCCCTATGATCAATGGCGAATGTGGCCATGTCTCGTCGCACAATCTTCAAGTTACAGTGATAAGAGCAAAAAAGAAAATATAGAACATCGTATGTAGGCAAAATTAGAATATATTGCAATGTTTTGTCTTTCTGCTCGAGTTAGCGTAGGCCTTGGATAAAAGTGGAAGTCGTGATGTTTTTCTTAAATGAAACGAACCTGCCTTCTACCAATTTAGATGACAGAGTAGATCCCGTAAAAATTCTTACTTTTTGTGATAGGTAGGTACATATATTATGTTGGTACATAATTTTTATAGGTAGGTATTACAGGTAGGCAGTCGTCTCTCTTGGTTAACAAATCATAACTGCTAACGGTAGGTACATTTGGCAACGGATTTATTTACCTAATTGAAACTTTCAGAAACTAGAGGGCAAATGAACTACAGGTTGGTGTGGCTCCATAAAAGAAGAAGCTTGGATTTAGATTCCTCCATACATTAGGGCTGAATCCCTCGTATGTACGTAGAAAGCGAAACATAATAAAAGCAGTCGCGCCACGTTTGTGATTTCAGTCAAAACGAGGTTTCCATTTGTCTGAAACGAAGAGGTTGAAACTAGTTCAGCGTTCGTTACACAGAGGGCATCGTAGTACAAGAGAGATGCAATAGGTGGCGCTAGTAAAAGCTTCTTGTACTGAGAAGTTCGCGGCAACGCTAACAGATGGCGCTACTAACAAAATGTACAACTTGTGCTGTAATCAGCTGAATGATTGGCGACACGAATTTTTTTTTTTGGTAGGAACACTTTTGGTATATTATTTACTTTTCTGTAACAATTCTTTTTAAGGTTTTTTTTTTAAACCAAACAGTTTAGAATTAGAAATTATTATTTATGCTGAAACATGTTTCATTCGCTTGCATGTTTCAGTACAGATGGAGCATCGAGTTACTTGATTATGACGCCATCTGTTGGGTGGTAAGGACTATTCGCGGAGTGTTAAAATGCAACACAAATAGAGATTGACGGGTGAAGCTTGATGATATTATAAGGACGGATGATGGGAACACAGATTTATGTTCTGACAGCAGAATATCTCGCCTTTACTGCAAAATATGTTAAATCCAGAAACGTAAGATTTATATCCGACAGCAAATGCTCTTGTATATAAATCTAAAGTCCCCAGCTTTTTATTTTATCCGTGGTTACAGAAGATACCCTTTTATTCTGAGCGAAACGCACACCGTTTATAAATTAGCGTCTGGGGACAAACTTAATTATAAAAGAAGTTAATCTTTCCAGTTCCCTTCTTTCCAGCGAATAATGAAGCATGGTCTCAGTTATCCCGTACTTGGCACGCAATCACAAAGCCGAAAGCCTTCTCCTTCATTATGTTGTATTTTCTTGGTTTTTTTTTATGAAGTTTGTGCCACTTTAGTTTCAGCTCATTTACTGGTATTATGGTCCGACAAAGTACCTACATCGAACTTCGTTTGTCTTGTATACATATGTTTCTATGTGATCACAGGTACATAATTATACGCTATAGGTCCTGCAGTATATACAGTTAATGGTTTTCAGGTTCCTTTCCATCCAACACCAATCACTTGGCACGAAGTAGAAATAACACGTAAAAACGTCTAAAAATACGAATTCGAACAAAAATTTCACTCTGGATTTTCAGGGAACACCGTGTATAGACTCCCCAAAGCTTCACGTGTAAGCTGTGTGTGTATGTCACACGTGTCGCCGCATAGGCTGCGTATTGTGTCGTGTGAAGTTGTTTTTAAGGCCGTTGCTGCCCTCAGCGAGTGGCCCTCTGACACTGGCTGTCAATATCGGGCCCTTGTTGGAAAACTTTTCAAAATTGGAATTCCAAAGTTCAGAGAAACGTGTCGGCTCGCAGCGGCTGCCGCACGCTTCGTCTCTCAAAGGAAATTCGGTAACGGGCCATGTATTTACGCTGGAATTGAATTATCTACTGTGGCGTAGATTATTGCATTTACTGAGCGTGAAATTGCTAAATACTGAAAACGAAAAACATTCAATTATTCTTCTTCGTGTTTTTTTAAACACTCCCCTGAGTTCGTGACATTGGCATACCTACGTAAATAACTCAATTTCTTAAGCGAGTATTCGGATTTTCTTGCATTCTTTATGGACGTGCATATCATTACTGCAGGTATTTCACCTGTTTTATTGAAAGATAGCAGCTTAGCTGTGCTTTCTTAGCGAAAGGAAGTTGGTTTGCAGTAATCGTACTGAAAATTAAAAAAAAAAACAAAACCTAAATATTTTCCAAGTCATTAAGTAAAATTATTGCTGGAAGTCAGTCATTCAAAATTCATTAAAACCCAACACCGATGTTTATCAATTAAGTCCACTAAAGCAGGTAACGCACTCAACAAATATACAGCGGCAGTTGTTTGCAAAGCCTTAAGGATGATATAGAGCGGCTCGCGCTCTATTGGACAGCGGAAATGAGTCTAAAGTTGCATTGCGGGGATTAAACTCGACCCAATTAAAGCAGGGACGACTCCGTGCCTGGCTCGCCTCGATATCAGATTAGCTGCTGACTGGATTACATTAGAGCGTCATACTCCACGGTATATACTAACAATATCCGACCAATTATGGTGAGCGTCCCATTCAATAGTCATGCAGATTAGGCCGTCAACATATTAGCGCTTGCTATATATATGTTGATAATGCGATTGAGCTGTGATATCTGCCGGGAATAATGATGTGAGATTGTTGTGGGTAGATATTAACTAGGTATTTATTACTTACTCTCTGCATTAGATTATGTATCAGACCGGTAGTTTAAGAAAGACCAGCTTCTGCCAGCGACTTCGCCCGCGTGATCCCTAGGGAACATATTCCCGGGATTAAAAGTAGTGTGTACCTCTGTGCCAAATTTCATGAAGAGCTCTCCTTCTCGTTTTAACGTGAGAGAGTATCAAACAAATATATTATATGTCGCAGGGATGTTGTCAAAGACGTGACATTAAAATTTCAGTAGTGAAATTATAATTACACTGATTATTGTCAATAACGTCTGGTTCGTTTTTGACAATAATCAGAGAATTTCACTGGGCCGCAATAGCTATATTATAATAAATCTAGGTTTATTATGAGTTGAGTTCGTGGTGGGAGCCCCGCGTGTTCTGATTGGTCAATTGAGTTAATCAGTCGCCATTTGCAAAACAATAGTTGTAAACATTGGAGCGTGCTTTTTTAATATGGGTTTATTACATATTTTTGGACTTGATTATTTTAGCCAATATCTTTGAAATGAGTGATCGTGAGCATTTGGAAGTGTTTCAATTGTAAGATAATGATTTGTAGGTAAGCGTTAAAACATTTTCAGCATATTTTGACTTTTGTAGTATAAAAAGTTTCAGTAAAATTTATAAAATATATTTTCAAAAACCTGTCTCTTATTTCCTAACTCTATGTTTAATACTTATAGCTAACGAAAAAGGACCAATCAGCGATCGTTCTGAAAATCTTACGGCTTTCTTAAACCACTGTTATTGTCAAAATGTCACTGCCTTACAATTTCACTGTATCGGTCTAGTGAAATTATAATGGCACTGAAACTAGCCCGTTAAATTGTAAGTAATACAAGTGATTGACAATAATCAGTGTTATTATAATTTCACTAGTGAAATTATAATATCACGGCTTTTATTATATCCCTGCACCATTATATTTATAACTAGCTGACCCACGCAACTTCGTCTGAGTCACATTTTCCATTAATGCACCGCTCCTATTTGTCTTAGCGTGATGATATATAGCCTATAGCATTTATCGATAAATGGGCTATCTAACACTGAAAGAATTTTTCAAATCGGACCTGTAGTTCCTGAGATTAGAGCGTTCAACCAAACAAACAAACAAACTCTTCTGCTTTATAATATTATTAGTATAGATATATTTCTATGGCAACAAACATCCATCCATCCTCACAAACTTTCGCATTTATAACATTAGTAGGATTCGGGTTAGTCCAGTGAAAAAAGTTGCTGTCGGTTTTTAATATTTTTTTTTGTTTAATAATAAATAAAAATTGAATAAACTTCACAAGAATAATATTGCACTCTGAAAATAGTTACACAACTAAATTAAATTAACCTAGAACAAAACGTGTCAGTTCTCAAATTATCTTCTAAACCGAATAATAAATATCTTAACAAATTATGTTAAAGGCCAACAAACAATTTTAATTTAATTAAATGCTACCTCAGTTAACGTTAGTCCTCTTCATATTCGACCTTTCACTTTCAGGGGCAACGTTTCATATTTGATCCTAACATATCGTCGGTGTGCTCCTGACCTTTCGTCCTCTCTATTTTTACGTTCGAATATTATTTTAATGATACGTATAACCATAAGTAACTGGATAGGTATCTTCATCATTTTAATTATTATGTATAAAATCTTGAAAAGGGATGAAAAGTATCAGTGGCGAAGCGTTACATGCAATATGTTAAGGGAAATGTTAAGTTCAAGTTGTAAATATATTGCAGTTTTTTATTTAAATGGTTTGTGAATATTTAATTATTAATGGGTGTGTGCTCGATGGTAAGCTCATTAAAAGTTTCAGTCTGTGTGGACTCCACAGTCGGGCGGAGTATTCACCTTGTTAATCTAATGCTCTTCAGTGTCCTACGAGACAACTATGTGAGACAATCATTGGATTGTGTTAATCTCCGCTAAGTCAGTTCACTTAGACAATTACTGAATTATTTGGCGCTGTTATATCTGTCGCTAGTGACACGCGTAGATGTAGCATTGTAGGATAGGTCGGTACCCATGTAATACCTACATAGTTATATCGTTCTTATCTGTAAAACTTTTTTTTGATTACCCTCGAGGGAGAGATTAGTCAATTAACTTAATAAAAATAACGGCTATTTTTAAATGAACCATTTTCGAATAAAGCTTAGGTAATCCGGCATTAGTTCATTATGCACATTTAGTATAGCTAAGCACAGCAACAACATCAATAATCATGACACTTATAATTTATAGTCGGCACGTAAAGCCGCGTTAAGCTTGGTAATGTTATAGGCTATATAATTATAGGTGTGTCATAAATTAATTAACTCCTAATTGTATCGGCTTCCATCTGTCTGCTGCTACAATACCCGTCACGTACCCTGGTGCCTGGTTAATTCGCGTATTCAGTCAACCGAGCAGCTCCACATGATTTACATAGACACATTGTTCCACTTATATACCTCTACTCTATTAACACAATATGTATCAATTGGTATAAATTAACATCCCATTTCGAACATTCAATTTTGAAATATTTAGTTTGAAAGTTGTGTTTATTTTGCATGAATGTTTCAGACTTTTCAGAACGTTAAAGTCAAAAAAGTCTTAATTTTCATACATTTTTGACAGTTTTGCGATTGAGATGCGAATGTAAAAATTAGTAGAATTGGCATTCTGAGCTTAGGATACCTTCAAATGTCATCGGTAATTATGATTTTGAAATACCACTTCGTCCCAAAGTTTTTTTGACATGACCGTTCAGCAATGGGCTATTGCAAACAATATTTATCTATACTAATATTATAAAGAGGTAACATTTGTTTATAAGTTTGTATGTAGGGGGTAATCTCAGGAACTACTGGTCCGATTTGAAAAATTATTTCAGTATTAGATAGCCCATTTATCGAGGAAGGCGATTGGCATATCATCACGCTAAGACTAAAAGGAACCGAGCATTAATGGAAAATGTGACGCAGACGAAGTTGCGTGGGTCAGCTAGTAATACTAATATTCGTTTCTAGTGCACCAGGGTTTCTAGTGTGTTTCGTCAAGCACCGACGATCTTTAAGTGTCAATATCAAGATTGAATAAAGTAATTCTCCATTAGATTGCAATTGGCGAATTAAGTACATAAAATAGCACATTTGGCTACGGCGATGTTTATGTTATTACAAGAATCTAACACAGATCGTAGGTAGATACTTGTGTCCGTTTCCAAATCAGCGTGTGCAGTGAATGCAGCGGATTCAGTACACGTGGACGGCCATCCTGCCTGCTGCCTGTCCGACCTACTCCTACGTGCGGCGACTGCGATCCAAATAAA
Source organism: Ceramica pisi (assembly GCA_963859965.1). Lineage (NCBI taxonomy): Eukaryota > Metazoa > Arthropoda > Insecta > Lepidoptera > Noctuidae > Ceramica > Ceramica pisi. Next base: position 11,602,517 of record OY982533.1, on the reverse strand, counting down.
CGATCCTAACTGATGTAGGTTTTTGATCACGTCCACATATAAATTGTGTTTTCCCTCAAAATCTGATCGCTATAAGTGTTTCTGCAAAACTTATTGTACAACATTTGATTCGTTTTATTCTCATCAAATTCCTGGAACAAAACTTTCGTTCGTAGATTTAGTTTTAGTTTCAAGTTATGCGAATAAAATTGTTTTGTGAAGGGTTTCTTGGAAATCTATTCAAGCATGAAATTGAGCTGTTTCGGAGAATTCATATCGGTGTTTTGTAATTAGGTTTAGTAACAGCATTCAGGCTCAGTAGCGATTTCAGTGTAACATTAATTAATCTGCGGCTTTCATACCAGAAATGCGAAGTTCGTGGGTACTTTCATGCAAATAGGCATTACTCGTATTAAGTGAAAACGGGCACAAGGAACTCAAATTCAAGATTAATTATTTAGAAAGCAACAAGTCATTTCCTGCAAAAATAATTATCAGAATTTTAGTAGTAGTTCCTTGTACAGCAGTTTTAATATTCAGAATAGAAACGAAATCAGTGAGGCTCTATTTACAAACTAATTTCGCATTAACAAAATAACTGTATGGCCGTTATCGTCATATTGGTCAGCACTATCATAATTCAAACAATCACATAGACATGTTACCCTGTGATGGAATTCTAACAATTACCTCATACAATTCCATAATGTGCATAGCAAACATGCTGCATTACACCGAACACCATAATACTGCTCGTAAAGATGGTAGCGCCTATTACATTCTGCATCGACTAAACTTACCGCACTATAGTCATTCCAAAGTTTCCGTAAAGTGATAAACAAGTACGTTACAAGTGCAACAACTTCATGAGTTTAATGTTAATAATGGAAGATTATGATCTTAGCTCGGACGGGGGTTAATTTACTAACTTTGTACACGAGTATGCAAAGTGAGCCTTTAGAAGGTCAGTTCGAGATGCAGTTTTAATAGCGAGGCAGCGTCAGCATCATAATTCACATGCCTGTCTTGCTCCCTATTGGCCTGACGCTTATGTTATACGTGACACGGAACCGCAATCCCTGTTACAACACTATTTCTAATATCTTTTATTTATAGAACGACATAATGCCGAGATTGCTAGGAGTATTTTTGAATTCTATGCAAAAATTATTTTGTTTGTGCACATGAAGATATATTATCCTAAATATTTCAGTATAGGTAGACGCCAAAAGTTCTGTAAACTTCATTTTAATCGACTGTTTTCTACTAAAGTATAGAGGGTGTGATTTCTGTACTAGACTAACAAGTGCAGCAGGCTTACCTTTCGAGAAATAAAGGCGTGATATTATTTTGTGTTGTGTAATTCATTCCACAATTGGTTGATCTTATATTGTTTTTTTCTACTTATGAATTTGGCTAAAAGTCTTTTACACTTACTAACTGTAACTCGTATTCAATACTAAATCTAATACATAAAAATCTCGTGTCACGGTGTTTGTTTTCGAACTCCGCCGAAACGGCTTGACCCGATTTATATGTTTTATTTTTGTGTATACTCAGTAGGTCTGAGAATAGGCTAGGACTTATAATTATTATTTCATTTTTGCTAATACAACGTTTGCCGAGTCAGCTTGTAATGTTATTTTATGCAAAATAGAGTTTGGTTGTTTGTGTCACGCTTTTGCTGAACCGATTTCAGTGAATTTTGGCACCGATGTTGAATCTAGAAACGTTTCCCGGGTCCAGTGTAATCAATTTGTTGTGAAAATCTTTGTTCACGCGAGAAAAGACGCGGGCAAAAGCAAGTAATAAAAGAAAAACAACGAATTCATGGTCCATTACAGCATATCTCCTGTCCAAAACCTGCCGCTAGCTACGATTATGTTCGGACGGACATCACTCGCATGTCATCGGCTTAATGTAACTATCCGGTAATGATAAATGGGAAAGCCGATCATGTGCAAAGCGAACGTGCATTGTCTGCCAATGAAACGTATAATATCTACGTGTTGCTGGATGGAAAATAAGAATAATACAGATGATAAAATAGATATTAATAAAAATTACCGTGGGAAAACTCACATGACATGACATGTATCTATTATTATAAGAAGAAAAGGCCAACGTAAAATATTTAAAGGAACTCCGTGTACGTGATCTGACGGATATTGATATCCAATGTCGGCCGTTGAAATTAAATTAAAATACTGACCTAGACTAAACTCAAAATTTAAGCACCTACATTACCTATCCACGGCCGTCGCCCTGAGGTTAGCAGTAGGTATTTGAAATGAAGAGTGTGAATCAATCGACAACACACACGCTGCTATTCTACTGGATGTATGCGGTGGCATATCAAATCGAGCTAAATCTGTGGATAAGGAATTATGTTTGAGTATAATGTGTGATATCGTTATGTTCGGTCTGAATTTCACGAGTATACATGCAATTAAATACATTTAATTATGCTTAAGTAGAGAGGTTTTGCACTGGGATCGTTCTCAAAGTGAAAGAAACTTATAAACTCAACGTTTAAAATAGATTAATAATGAACAAGGTAAGTAATATGTATGCGTGTCATAACAATCATAAGCAATAAGTACATTTACAAGTCACATTAAAGCATTCACAAGCCCCACTTAAATATTATGAAGTGCCGGCTCCCTGAAGAACCCTGCAGATCGATTTAATTTAATCTGAACTTCACCTCCGCAATCGACCAGACCGCTGGTAAACGTCTCCTTCTTTGTACGTTCCATGAAGAAAACAAAAAATACAATATCCTCCTAAACGCATCTCCGATATTTGACCGAGTAGAAATGGGTCGCTTCAAATTCTCCACAAGGGGTGTTTGATGGCCCGTGAAAACAAGGAAGGTGAGGGCAAAACATAAAATTCCTGAAGGGTTTAACTGTTATCTGGGTTTTACACCTGGCCTCTGCGATAGATAACTTGACCTTAATAATTCTCGGTTTAACAGTCACTAAGTAAGTAAGTACGTTTGAACGTTTTTAGCTGTTTAGACAAGAAAGCTCTTGGGTTAGATGATAGCGAAAACAGTCTGTTCTGGTTTCTAAGTCGAATGGTTGGTCGATGAAAGATATTTTTTATTCTGGTATTATATATTTCAAATATAAACTTCGAAAACATAGCATAAAAATACCACCTAAGGGGATGAAATGGGTTAACAATATCCATACACCTTAGTATGGTAATACGTATAGTTTGCATCAATAAAACTTAGAATAAATAGTCTTCAAACAAATAATAGTACTCGTATTTGCAACAGGATATTAAAGTTTCAATGGGGAAATCAACTGGTAAGCATATATCCGGAATCTACACGGACTAAGTCACAGGCAATAGCTTTTTGTTTATGGATGAGAAATCATCATTGACTCCCACTTTGGGCGAAGCAGAAGGAAGACTCTTACTGACTAAAACCCATCCGTGGTCCTTTTAGTGCCCTTTGCATTCCAGGGCCGCGGTGACTCATTCGAACAAATTTCGCAGCCCTGGCAACAGGCAATAGCTAGACCTTATAGTTTTCATAACTGTACTATGCTTTAGGGCCAAAAACATACACACAAAAAAACATAAGTACACAACGTATTGTAGCACCTTGATGGCTGTATTTATATCAATTCTGTGGGATATATTTGGCTGTTCAACATCAAACGTCGATTACTTCGTCAGTTTTGATGTAACGACGTTGTGCCATGATTTTTTATTTTAGGATGTACACCATAGTTGTTCAATGTTATTTTAAAACTTTGTAGAAAATCTTTTTATTAAAAATCGTCACTTCCACATACAAGTCGAAGTAATAAATTTAAAAAAGTCCAATATGATCCCATCACAATAAGAGTAAATATTGAATAAAAACAGGACAGAGGCTTGTCTGTGAAGGGAAGCGACGTATTTATTAACGCTGTGAGCTGCGACACAGGCGGGTAAACACCAGCCTACTTTATATTAAACCGAGCGGTCCATCAGGCGAGACGTACTAGCGGAGTAGACGGGGCTCATTAATTAATGTTTAATTAATAGCCCGATAGAAAAAGTAATCAGTAAACACGAGCAAATAGAATTAAGATGGAAATCTAATGAGGGGCTAATTTAATAAGGGCTTCTTTTGTGCTTCGTCGGAGTAAGGATCGAATTAAGAATCGTTTTCTGTTTTTAATTGTTGTTGGTTTCTTTGATGGGATTGAGTATTGGGGGGGAGGGATCTTGGAAGGCAAAGTGTGTTGATGATTTTCAGGAGTTCTTGTTCCAAGTTATTTGTATTTTGTTAACCTTTTTTACTTACATCTTGTGAAACGATTAAACTCTGGTTTCAATGACTGTTCTGAATCCGTGCCACAAATGGCTACCTTTTTTTTAGGGATGGGAAATCATCAAATGACTTCCCCCGCTCTGGGCGGAGCGGGAGGGAGTGTCAGACCTCTACTGACTAAAACCCATCCATGTTCCTTCATGTGCATCCATGTCCCTTTGTGTTCCGGAGCCACGGTATCTCTTTCGAATAGTCCTCCAGCAGGCCGTCAGAAGACGGACGGACGGCGAGCCACCCATAGCTCACCGTTCACAGGCCCACAAATGGCTACCTGGATTCCCAACATGGCTGCTCAGAGTGGTTTACTATATTAGGTACGCGGAAGTTACTTTAAACATTACTTGATTTCATTAACTCTGCTGTACGTAGTCAGAAACTTGTGTGTGTGACTCTCAATTGAATTGTAGTAATAATTTCAAAATATCTAAATCTTCGTATTAAACTGACCAACCAGCCATAGACATAGATAAATTCTTAACATAAACTTTCCCAAAGAATTTTTATTAAATCTCAATAATGTCTAAACAATTCGTATCTCTGTGGAATGTCGACGAATCTATAATGAAACCGCCTCTGTTTATTCTGCCGATACGAAATGAGAAATGAGTGCAGTAAACCTTAACAATTGCCTGCCTTAAATACAATGTTCACTCCGTATTTACATTAAACGAAAACTCATTAGATTTAATCTCTTATCCTTAAAATACGAAATAAGCAATTCCTTGATGTTTAGGTGTTTAAATACTTGAGGGTTTGTTTATATTTAGAGCAGTATATTATGTTGTGGCCGTATTTATAGTATTGACATTGATTTGTTTTTGCTTTTGTCTGTCGTCTTGTCTACGTGAGATCATATACGGAATGCTCATGGCATCTTGAAAATATTGACGATTTTGCATCAGGATAGTCGTGCCCAAACGTACTGGGGCTCGAGTCTGCTATTACAATAGTGTCAGAATGGTCGATCACTGATTTCAAAATGGTTGATTTGTACAAGTTTGGCAATCTACTAACATAATGGCATCATAATGGCGTCATTATGACATTCCAATGATCAACCACTGACACGCCATTGAAAGAAAGCCATACGAATGGTAATCTCGTACATAATGACAGATTTAGTATTTACGAACTTCTCACTACTTCAGATTGCTTATAACACTAATAAATAATATGTAAAACTAAATATAAATAAAATCTGGCATGAATAAATGCTCAAATTTAGCTCGGTTTTATAAGAATGGCAATACGGCATTCCTACCGCAATTCTATTACGAGACCATTGACGTCCCAGTGACCGGCCACTGACGTGCCAGTGACCGTGCGATTATGAATTTAGCAGATTACGAACTTTTAGCAAAATGACAATGGCATGACAATGGGATCGTGTCGGAATGACAAATTTATAAAAATAGCAGACTCGGGCCCCTGGGCGCAAGTTTTAGGTTTAGAGAGCCATAAAATTACATACCTAAAGGAAAATATGGATGCTGATTTAAAATCGCTAAGACGTAGTAGCACGGTGACTTCACGGTGATCTTAGTAGGTTCTAAACCGAACCCAATTCATTTCAGAACTCCCCTCAAATCTCGTTTCTCACATTTTCCTTGTATCGGAGACAATATTATGGATTAGTGTTTTGTTATTGTATTTATTACCATTAATGGCAGCTAGTTTCCTGGATGTTAGTATAAGCCTCCTCATTAATGTATTGTTACGGAGGAATCCAAGTGTCTGTTGACTGTGTAGGGTGGTCGTGCAATGTAATTGGTGGGTAGATTCAGTTTACTTGATGCAACAAAGAAATTGTATTTTAAATTGTCCGCGGGAAGCAGAACTGAAGCTTGTACAAATTAAGTCAATACGAGAAATAATGTTCGAAGGCGCGGAGCGCGGGCGACACCGCGGCGCAATCCACTGGATTAGGGCTCCAACACGCACGCCCTCTGGCACAAACTTCCTATTTATGTAGGGTCGCTAACCAAACGACTTGTAGGCTCTTTATTACAGTTGTTCTTTTCCGTTCACGACGCTGTAACTGCTTTGATAAAATATCGTGTCGATTTCTTTTGTTTGAGCAAGGGCTTATGTTTCAGCGGGCAGTGGTAGATCTCGAATTAACGAGTGCTAAACTTCTTTGGATTGTAAATCGTTTTTCATTCTTGGGGTGAGTTTTATATTCTTTGTGGAAGTTCTCTAAGTATTTCCACGTGGCGTGATGAATGAGATGTATACCTGCTTATTGGCGAGTTTGTAAACGATCGTTTTGTGTTGTTGTACCTAAGTACCTAGCTTTATTCGCGGACACCCTTTATTACAAAAAAACTGAACGCTGTAAGAATTTAATATGCACGCACCCGTCACGAAGTTTTTAATGTTAATCATACTGTCCAACCAACATTTGCATTGCACGCAGATTATGTTATGTCGGCGATAGAAGATTTCAAAGAAAAGGTTGTGTCCAAAGAGAAACCTATCCCTGATCCTCCACTGATGATTAACAAATACAACAGGGATACCTAAACAAATGTTTCTTCCGCAGATGTGCTGACGAAATGTCATGAGCACGTCGAGGATGGAGCGGCCGGGGCGGCGCGCGAAGGCCGGCTCGCTGAGCGGGCTGTCGGGCGGGCTGCCGAGCGCGCCAGCCGGGCCCGGCGGCGTGCGGCGCCAGCGCTCGCTCGAGTGGAGCGGCGACAGGTTGGTCTTGCTAACTAACTCGATAGGTATCAGATCAAAAGAAATAAAAGTATCGAAACATCTATATATATTATCGTTTCATTTTAATTATCTAAGATCGTTATATTTTTATTTTTCAAAGACTGTTTTTCTGACTGAAGCCTTACCGGTGCTGGCGGGTGTTCTCCCAGTCGATCTTGAGGTGCAGCGGCGTGCTGCAATGTACTTCTACGCTAAAAAGATCACGGACCCAGAGTTTTTACCGCAACGTGACCGTGCTAAGATCTCTAGATTACTAAAACCCCAGACTGACGTCTGGGAGGAACTTTTATGCGAATGGCAATGTAGGTGGGAAAATTCCATCAAGGGCCGACACCTCCACCAGTTTTTTCCATCCGTTCGTGAGCGGCTGGAGAAGACATGGCTGGAGGTGGATCACTGTGTTGCCCAATTTCTCACAGGTCATGGCAACTTTAAGAGTAAATTATTTTCCTTTAGGCTTGTGGCCTCACCTTTATGTCAATGCTCTACAGCTGACCTTGAATACGAACAATCCGCACATCACATCTTGTGGGAGTGTATTCTTTGGCAGACTGAACGTAATATTATGTTAGATAGCATTCAGGTTACATCTGGAGTAGTTTACTACACGGACCTTGTAGAAACCAGAACAAATTTGCGTTCAGACGATTTTGCCATACCTATTACTGGAATCAAAAGTAGCTCACAATTTAGGACCCATTAGTTTAAATGTTAATATATAATCCGTGGTGCTTGGCAACTGGGCTTAACCCAGTTGTATATGTCCCTTGGTGCCTATTGGCCTAGCTCTAATCTGTCTCCTGCTTGATATGGAGGGAAGTGGAAATTATATTTATTTTTTCCTACTCCTCCGCTGTACTCTTCTGATTAATTTCGTTGCGGGATCCAAGACAGTTGAATCGTTTCTCCGGGACTCGTCGGGTTTCATTAACTCGGCGTTTTTCTGGTGGTCGCCACTGTTGATTCTGGCTTTCAGGAGTTGCAGTGGTTGGGAATGTGTGGTGGGCTTGTCCCATAAAAAAAAAGACTGTTTTTCTTTTGGAGTCTCAAATTAAGTATGTACCAAATTCAATTTTTTTGTTTAATAAGCTTAATGAATTAGACTATTGGTTCCTAAGAAAAGTATGTAATGAAAATAATATTCATAATTTTTCATACATTGCCTGGACGCCTCAGATATTATATGTATTGACTAAGTATTGTATTAAATACGTGAATGGTACAGAAAATATTCCCTCTTATCATCACCTGCCCATGCCTAATAGGTACAGCAGCAGCGACGACGACCGCCCCCCGCAGCCCCCGCCCCTGGCTGACCGAGTGTTCGCCTCGCTCCTCGCCCAGGCTACGCAACAGTTCGACAGTAAGTTTTGCATGTAATTAATCTCCGATATTGAATGTCAGCCGAGTATGAGACTGGCCGATTAAAACTGGAATTTATGCTCCTACGAGCCATGTTGGGTTTTTAATATGTTCAGGCGATCTTTCACTTTTGAGAGATCAAAAGCTATAATCACTAGATTTCGTCAGCGTTTGTCATCACAACGACTCTTATTCGCTATTGAAAGTGGACTAAAGAATATATTCGATTATACCTATCCTTTTAAAAGTGTAATCGGTGGAGCTTCCTGCCGGTTCTTTTCCATAGGGTACGATCTAATCGAACGTAGTAGGTAGTGCACGGTTCGATTAGATCGCTTCCGACGTTTTATAAATGCCCATGTAGGCGGTTACCTATCATAAGTTTGAAAAATATTTGACCGAATTTCATTTCACCTAAAACTTTTCAACTATTATCGTTTCGTTTTTTTGTTACTTCATCGAAGTCAAGTCTGCCACTGTATCAGTGGATCTAATATCAATTCGGTTTTTTTCGTTTCTCCGACGTTTCATTTGGTCGAAAAACTTTTTACCCATATTACACTTATTTATTTATTTATTTTGTTAGGATCTCCAACAAAGAATACACCTTACTTGCTATATTATAAAAGAGTAATAAAACAAAAAAAACCATGTGCTTCCTCAATTATAGGAGACCTCATCATGCAATAGAGAAAAATCAAACTATACCTAACTTACGAAGACAATTTAAATGTACATAGCAGTCAAAGTTATGTTATTATTTAACGTTTTTTACTATTATAACTTTTAAATTTAATAATTAAATTTAATAATTGAATCCATAGGCAGTATCTCTAGAATAATTATCATTAAGGTTGGCGATTTGAATTAAGTTTACACAAAGATCAAATAGCAAAACAAACACAGAAGAAAATTAAATAGCTTACATATAAACAAAACACAATTAGGCAGGCAGTTCAACACCTACATAACATGCAACTGTTTGCGGTTCAGTGACTTATATTTATCCAGAGAATTTGAAAAAAAGTCTATGTCCTCCGATGCACATGCCAAAGCATTGTACTGCTGGCTCATTCTGGAAACCGGTGAATGTTTACTCAGATTTGTTCGGTATTGTGGGGCTTTGAGTAAAGGGCGGCGATAACGTGGGATTCTAGCAGGAACATTAAGGTTTATTCTGCTAAGAAGTTCTTGACAGTCAATACTATTTAAGCAACTTAAACAGGAATGTCAAATCAGAGACTGTACGGCGAGATTTGAGAGGAATGATTTTAAAATAATTCATGTCCGCATATGATCTCGAATTCCTAAGTCTAAACCGAAAAGCTAGGTGACGAACAATTTTCTTTTGGACTCTTTCAATTCTATTTGTGCGAACCTGATATGTTGGATTCCAGACCGTGCTACAGTATTCCAAACTGACTTCTTAAAAAGCTATTGTATAACAAAAGTGTGGTAGTAGGCTTTTTGAATTATTTAAAAGATCGCAATATAAATCCAAGTGCCCGATATGCTGAGTTGAGCATTTTGTCAATGTTCATTAAATCTCAAACTGCTATCCAAATACACTCCCAAATCTCGGATAAGCGTCACTTCATTCAATATTGTAGCTGGACTGCGGAATAACATTTGTTTGAAATATTATGTTTACGAAAATTACCAATAATTAGGCACCGCGCTACCCGTGCGGTCCCCGCATGCTTCCACGTGGACAGTTCGAAATATCGAACCTAGCGCCATTACATCAAATTAATTCAAAACCGTCAACTGATTCAGTGTTGCACACAAACTTCATAATCTTCTTCTGTCAAAATATTAACAAAACTGCACTCTAATAAATAACGTTTTGAGTCGTAGAATAAAATAAAACATTGCACGCAGACAAATAACTATTTGTTTTAATATTTATTTTTTTCATTTTTACAGTCGTAGATAAATTATATCATGTTTTGTATGTCCCCAAATTATTGTGAAAACTACTAGTGCAGTAGACTTTTTAAGAACATGGACACTAGAGACTTTTTAGCACCTCGGGTGGTATGGAGTAGACCAGTTATAAAAAAATCGAAAAGAATGAAATGATTATGTGGTTAACATTGTTTGCCGTCCCTTCACTCACGTATACTTTTCCTCAGAAACTGTGCATTTTCCAGAAATGGATTTGTATTTTTGAAAAAAAAAATGTTTCTATGAATATAAGGCACTTGTCTCACCGCCAGCGATCAGCAAGTAGCGAGTCAAGCTTGAAACTCGAAATGACTTTGCGAGCGAAAAGTTTCGATAAATAATAAATAAATAAATAAAGTAAAAAGTTTTTATTTCAGCAAACTTACAGATTATAGTAAAATATTTTAATTTTAAAACATAATTTGAGTTGGTATTGAGCATTTGCAAAAGGTACTTAGATTGTTGAAGAAATCTGTATCCAATAAATAGGTGAACCCTGCCTCCTAAACTAGGGTAGCCTGGTATTATAGAAGGCAGTGATTCGGCTAAGAGATTATATTATTTAGATTTTACAACTTTTACAACTACATATGTCGACTATGTCTACCAAACAATAATAATTATTAAGATGATTGATGATTAGATGCTCGGCTTTAAGCGAGTGCTTTTGTGCAATGGGTGATGATCGGCAATACTCACTCCGGCCCGCACTATAAATATAAGTACAAATGATCGCTGGTTGGTTAGTTCTGACAGCCAAACTAGCATCGCCAGGCGAGTGCCGAGTGCAGAGCGTGTACAATCTTTGATAGCTGTGTGAACAGCCAGCTATCGACTATAAATGAATGTGTCTCTTTTATTCACACGAGATCTAAATCATTTGTCCCTTTCGTCAAGCAAATAGTCTATAGCTAATCGCTTCTTCGCCACCGGTGAGACAAGTGCCTTATCATTTATGTTAGTTAAAATACTTACCAATTACCAATACCCAAGAACCTAAATGGTACAGTAAAATTCTATCGGAGGTATACATGAGCATCGCTGCTATTATATAACAAATCCGGGACCAGATTTAACAAAAAATGTAGGTATATTTTCTGTGCCGACGTTTTGAGAAGGCTATCAGCATTTGATTGACATACTGTTCAGTAGTAGTATATCTAATAAGAAGTTGAAAATTCTGCATAGCGAACCTAAGGCTTTGAAATGACGGCGTTTTCAATTAATTTGTAATTGGTAATCTTATGTTTTTACAAAAATATGTCTATGGTAGGTACGTGATAAAGTAAGGCCGGAATAATGAGGGGTAAAGACTCGCCAAATATCAGGAGGCTATAATCATGATGAAGTAAAATTCATCATATTGATTCAGATTTATAATATTAGTAGGTTTTTTATTTATTTATTTATTTATTTATTTATTCATTTATAAATGCTTTATTGTACACCAAAATATAAAAACACAAAGAAAACCTTAAACTAACTACTAATACTACTTTCTTTTTATAGGCATACATTTGACCACTATCTCACCTGATGGTAAGCGATGATGCAGTCTAAGATGGAACACACTTGCCTAGAAGTAATCTAAGAAAATATAGGAAAATAATCCCTCTTGACTTAAAGACTTTTTACAGAAATTTCCTTTATTTCTGGAACTCCTGAAACCCACGCAGAGAAGTCGGGGGAAAAAGCTAGTATTTTCTGAAAATAATCAAACGCGACTCCATTTCCATCCCTAGGCTTGTAACCTTTGACTTTTTATTTCATTCTTGTCACATTTATGTTTGACGTTTTTAATCCTTAAATAAAAAAAAAAAATTGTGTGTTTTGAAATAAAATATTAAATTAAAGTTGTAAAAACAGACTCTCTAATACAGAAAATTAAATGTTTACTCAATATTGCTTTGTGAGGTGAAAACATTGGAGGATTCTGTGCGTGTATACAAATGAAAGTGATGATTTGGAGTCGCTATTTTCTTCAAGCCGTTTCTATTCATTTCCTGGAAAACGCGTCCATCGTCGCCTTTAAGTAGGAACTCCAAACGACGTTGTACCTTATTGTGTATTTGCTTCATTTCGTAAAAATTTTATACATAGTTCAAAAGTTGGCGCGGTTAGAAAAATATTACGTTGCATATTAATCAAGGTCATAAGTAATACACATTGACTTCGTTCAGACACTTTTTTAACACTAAATTAAGCTTTAAAGTGCTAAACCACTAGCATTAACTGTTAAAAAATATTCAAATTACGAAAATCTGACAGCTCAAATTAGCTTAAGAGTGATACAGGTGCTGCGTGCAAGAGCTTCACGGAGCATCTGAAGAAATGAACAAACGAGAGATGCAAATACTTTTGTAATGCAAAAGATGAGATGACGATAATAAGAGACTAGCTTAGAATAAAAAAACGAAGTGCCAAAATAAATTTTCAGATTTGATAACGTAAAAGTACCTATTATCCAATTTAAACCCGTTCAGTTGAAGCCTCGATAAGATTATTTCATATATTTTAAAGTTATGCTTATATGATCAATCTAAAGCGTTGTGTCTTTTAGCTAAAAAAAGTAAACAGATATTTCGAACTTTGTATTTTTTTTTGTATCGAGAAAATATCTTCGTATCATGTATTCCTTCAGTTGGGTACTAGATCATATAGTCAAAAAGCACATACCACAGTTACACATTCCTGTTCCAGGAACCTATCAAGATACGCTAAAACGAAAAACGGCCTTATTCTGACCGTATCACTTTAACTTTAAGGGTAGGGCAGACAAAACTGCGTGAAGTCGGTTTTGCAGCAATTCGTTTTTGTCACAAAACTTTGTAGTACAACATATTGACTTTTTATGACATCAAGTAACTGAATATATTTGTGACCAAATAATATTCCGTAAAATGTTGTTTCGGTGTGGTAAAAATATCGCAATAATTATATAATAAATCATTTTGGCAAAAGGATAAAGTTCAAAAGAGGCATCGGCTAATAGCAAAAAGTTATTATGTAAATCGGCGAAATATTGTTCAGTAAAACAATACCCATGACCCTTCGATGATTTAATGATGATATTATGATATGTCAAATAAAGCATATACTTAGCAATAAATAGGTCGGTCAATAGTTTCGGTGAAACGATATTCGAACTAAACGGAAATCTGATCGGTTTCCATTTAGGTTTTTCATAAGCTAGTCAACTGATGAATACGACATGATAAGATATAAAATGTACACCGATGTATTATAACTCGAAGATCACACACCACTTGTTTTAAATTATTGCTGCATGGCTATGCCATAGCAACCGCGTAGCACTTACTCGAAAAAAACTGAATAATTATTGGGTTTTAAACATATAAGCTAAAATTAACGTTAAATGTTTTATTATATTATACAATCAACTATTACATGGCAACTTGTTACAAGATTATGAACGGACAGAAAAATTTATACAAATATGTAAGTAAATTATATAATAATTATAGTCTAATACTTAAATAAACAAAATATACTAATTTATATGTAAATAACTTCTTACTTATGTATATATATATTTATATTATATACCTACATATGTATGTGTATGTTAAAATACTATACTGGTACCTAGATACATTATTGAATAAAGTGTAGCTGTGTTAATTTCAAATCAGATTAGCATAATTATTATCAATTCTCAAAACTGATTTAACATTTATGTTTTGTTAAAAGTGATGTTGTCTGATATTTTTGCATATACCACTAGTTTACGCCAAACTCATTAGCTGTTATCGCATCTTTTGTATTTTTCTTTATGACCATAAACATTGGAGAACCGTTCTTATGACAATTAAGTTACAGTTGGTATTTCTGGAGCGAGAATCCTTACCTTGCCGTAACACAGTCTTTGACTAGCACGGAAGGTAAAGAATTTTTAACTGTATACCGCCAATTCGTTTACTTTAATTAAGTTAACAATGTTCGAACATAATTAACGTATGTTTTGTGAACTTATTGAGTACTTACCTATTTTGAATTATACTTAGTCTTAAGTTGCGGTATACTATGTAGCACTTACCTTGGGAAATAAATAAATTCTAATTCTAATTCTAATTCTAACTTTACTGTTAGTATTCAAAATAAACAGGTCTTCTGAAAAATCATAACTTCTTGTGTTTGCAACTTGTGTGAAACTCGCACTCCACCGAAACGTGGCATACTCAAACCTAATATTATGACCTACGTTTGTAAGTCCTAGTGGCTATGGCAAAGTGGGATCAGCCAGGAATTTGTTATTCACCAAGTGACACGGCCGAAGGTCCGTGCTGAGCCCTAACAAGTGGGATCATTAGTGGGGCTAGCAGGAGTGGCGGGGGGAAGGTGCGGGGCACGGGATCACGGCAATTGATAGGGGAGCGCCCTGCGGTGAGCTTATGAGGAAAACTTTACACGTAAACCCCACGCAGCCTCCGCTCCGTCCGTCTGTGACACAAACTAAGGATTTAATGAAGTCATACAGATGCACAGCGGACTTTCTGTTTACTTTCCAAACATTTTTAGACTTGCTTTTGTGTATCACAACTTACAATACTGTAGCAGCAGTTGAAGTTTTTATTATACTTACGGGTAATTTTCTCACAAACAAGTCACGTGCACAAACAACTTGCCGTGACAACAAACTTCTGTTGGGAATCGAACACAAGTACGTAAGCATATAGGCAGGATGCTCGCACCGCTGCAACATTTGGAGAAACAAACAAAGTTGTGAAGTCAAGTGAGGGAAGTAAGTTTGTTGATCAAAGACCAACGTCCCCCTGTTACCTACAACTTTATTAGAGAGTGCCCAAAAATCGTGTATTTTTATCTTCTTTTAAACCTGAAAAGGACAATCACATTTAAAGTTTAAAAAGAACTCTTTGGATTTGGGATGTAGGTACATCACATCCAATGGATTCGTATTCAGTAAAACCTAGGTAAATAATTTAAAAGTTAAAACTTATCCATGAAACATCAGGTACATATTTTTCAGTCTAAATTCCTATTTTACAATGTCACGCACGAATCCTACATATCGATTGCTACAGAATAGAAAGGATTAACAAAGCTTCAGTCATGATAATAACCCTTGCGAACCTATCCACATGTGTAACGACCCATAGAACTTTACAGTCTAGACAATAGGGGTGCTTTTTCAATGGCCGAGCACCGATAAAGGTTTAGATCGAGCTTATGACGAAAATTCGTGTGTCGCACCGATGAGAATAAATGCTAGTCGTTGGTCCAAGCTTTGTATTGATTTGAATGTTATGTAACCTTTAGCTTGGACAAGGTTTACGTACAATAAACCATTTTTTTCTATAAAGAAGGCTTTAGAACAACATTTGTAAACATTTGGAGATAATGTAAATGATTCGTTCAAAGGTTACGTGTTTTATACGAACGCCCAAAATGGCGGGGTATTTTATTTCGGTTTGAAATTGTCTGCCAGATTGATGATATGATACGCAATTAGGTACGTCTGGATATTTACTTTAAAAAATTAAACCATGTGGTATAACATTAGAAAAAAGCGTTCAACATGCTGATGCATGTTTATTTATGCACTATTTCCTTACAAAATCACCGCCACCATTACATAAATAGTAGACACATGAACTCCGCACATTAGTTTGAGCTACTTCATAATACAAGTTGGAAGCTCAGCAAGCTAGTTTAGTACACAAACAGGTACACTGAACTACCAATACTAAATCTTGTGTCAGTTTAACGTTGTTTCATATTTCCGCGGCATGCGCGACTGTACCTATTTACCTAGCATAGCGTACAACATTATCATAAAGGAATATCATAAAGGTTCACGTTGATGTTATTGCGGCTTACATATTGCCTTTTAGTTTACTTTACCTTACTTTATATTACATAAAGACAACGATAGCGTTATCTTTTTGACCTCCCTGTAGCCAGGTTTATTTAGATGTAAGTATCCTTTAACGTCTTCTTCCGAAGTAGATCTTTATCAACCGTTTGTAATACAAGATATTTTCGTGGTATCGGTTTTCTTTTCAATGATAAGCTTCTCATTTATTTTTGGGAGTTATGTTTTCATTTGTGCGGTAACTAAGGAGATTTGAATCCTTTTTACCGAAAGGTATATTATGGTCAAATGTTTGAGGTTATTTTGAATTCCTATTTGTTGCTTTTCCTTAAAATCATTTTATTTCAAGTCAGAATCAAAACTAGGTACTTATATTTTTTACACATGGCGTCTACATCTCTTTTTATTCGAGTCTCCTTTCGCAGATATGCTGTAAGAGATTTCTATGGAAATAAGCATCACCTTTGTACCTATTTTTCTGGTTCCTTCCTTCTTATCCTTTGATTAAATGTGTGTACATACATTGTTAACTGGATCAATTCACGATGTTTAATACCGTAATATAAGAAACCATTATCTGCCAAAAGACCAATCTTTGCCAAACACCCTTCAATCTTCTCAAAATAACCGGCCAAGTGTGAGTTAAACTCGCGCGTAAAGGGTCCGATCGAATCTTATTTTCCTACACTTTAAAACCATAAACTTCTTCTTCTTACAGGATTTCTTGTAATTGGTAAACAAGAGAGCTGTATCTGCATATTTTTCAAAGTTTAAAAGTTATATTATGATACACATTATTCAGTAGAAAGGTAGCCGTTTCATCCTGTCTATACCCATCCGTTTGTTTTCACCCAAAGGGATTCGTTTTCAAGAAAAAGAAAAAAGGGAGACAGATTTTATTTTTAATCGGAGCCTGTTAATTATTCTGCCACTAAATCTGAGACGAAGTTTGTCTACAGACGTTCACTTTCTGTTTTTATAAATAGAAAAAGACAAATTAAAGACTTGTACTTAATTCTTACTGAATTGCAAGATAACCTACAATGCTGGGAGTAGTGTTTTGTGCGATACCTATGTTAATGTTATTTTTTTTATACAATACGGGGAAACTCTTGGCCCAAATCTCACCTGATGGAAAGTGATGATTAGGCCGAAGATGGAAGCGAGTTTCACCCGGAATCCTCTTACACAGGAACTGGCTATCATACCTCTAACTTCCGGAACACAACAATGCTGTTAACATAGTTGTTATGGCGACAGACTTAGACATGATGGTGGTAGCTTGCCAGGCGGACTTAGAACAAGTTCTACCACCAACCAAACCGGGCAAAAAATTTGCCTCCGCTGGGAATCGAACCCGGGACCTCTGGGTCTGAATCAGGTGGTATAACCATTAGACCACGGAGGCGGTTAGTGTCACCTGTTTAGCACCACCCGGGTACCACGTGTAGGTATTCGCTGAATGGTATTCTCCTACGGACGCGGGTGACTCGGCCCCCGAAACGACGTTAAATGTCATTATTATTTCAATATTATGTAGTTTATAGAGTTAGATTTCTTTCATCATAAAAGGACAGAACTTACTTAATAATACACACTCTGGCAATAGTAAGTAGTTTTATGAGTATGGGACTCACAAAACTTGGTACTATTGTCGGAGTCTGTGTTTCTCAGTTCAGAGTGTTTAGGCTAGTTCTTGGGACGCTTGTTCCAACATGAACTGCATCATCGCCTATCATCGGGGGGTCAGACGCGATATTATCAATTAAATACTTGTTTCTAATAAAATAAAGTTTATGATTTTGTGAGCTATTACTTAGTAGGCACTTAGATTAAGATCATTACTAATATTACGTTATTTTGAGAGTTTTCTTTCTGTTATATCTGAAAGTGTAAGAAGTCTTAATAATTCTTTTCAATAAACAGGCTTCAGGCATCAAGTGGGCACCCATTATTTAATAAAAGTTTTTATTAAATTCCGGAGATAAGCGATTCATTGGAAAAATAATGACATTGGACATTTGATGCCACATACGGTAAATATAATTTGAGTTGTATTGAGATATCAAGCGGTGTTTCACAAAATTATGGAGTTATGCGCAGAACTTAGTACCTACTACCACATATTGGAGAAATGTAAATTTTTCAATAAACTCACCTAATATTTGTTTATTGAATATTTTAGGTACCTAGTCACATAAAGTATAAAGAACAACACAATAAGTTTATCATTTATAGTTCAATTTATAGTTTTTGTAGCCCCTCCGCTCTAGGTGGAGTAGAAGGAAATGTTAGACTACTCTTACTGACTAAAACCCATCCGTGTTCCTCCTAATGCCTTTGGTGTTCCAGGATCAAGTGATTATTTCGAACAAATTACGAAACCCCGGCATTTACAGGATACTTAACAATTCAATAAGTTTATGTATATCTTTACAGTGGGATCACACTGTGGTCGATTATTGACATTGTCATTAGCACCACAACATCAATTTCGCATTGTGGCTGTTAGTGTTTAGCATAAGCCACCACAAACTATTATTATAATGGATTTGTTAGATCCAGCATATTAGCTCAGTTCTGTCACTGTCAGATGAGGATATTTATTGAAACCGATGTTAATGTTCGTTGAGTTATTAGTACTGGATTAGAAGGTATTTGTTCGGGATTGCAATGTGTAAAGTTCCTACTGAAAATCAAAGATAAACGTCGACGAGACGGTCTGAGGGCTCACCAAATTTTCGGCAAGCAGTTAGTCGCCTCTTCGCATGACTACCCTCTTCTATATAAACATACATACTGCTTTACAACTGAATAAAAAATTGCACCTTTAAAACTGAAAATCATACTTTGCAATTTTGCAATAATGCTGTCCACGTCGCGTCGCGCCGTCCGATATAAACAGAACAGCGCAGCGTTGTATAGATACGTTCCACGTTAAGTATTCATCGAAGCTCAATAGTCACGAGTGTATCCAGTAGCCAGTATACAGTAAACACAGGTACATATCTTCGCATCGCCGGCTGTAAAGGCACCGATATCACGTGTAAACTGCACGGCAATAATGTCGGGTGCTCATACGGGGTGTAAATATGCACTTAATTGGATGATGCCGTATAACGGCGCATACGGCCCGTATGCTACATATTAGTTTCGACAATTGCCGGTCTGTTGATAAAGCGTCACGTTCGAAAGCTACGGGCTGGGTTGCTACTATTTACCGGTAAATGTGTTTTCTCCACTATGTGCGCAATGAAAACTAGCTGAACTAGGTATGAATAATTTTAGTGCAGGTTGGGTACCTCATCACTTGCAACTATTTAGTCGTGACTGAAGTTAACTGAAAATAAATGATTACTAAAAAAAAGATAGTCCGATTTACGTAGATCACTATATCTTAATCTATAAATTGACAAATTAATTCAGATGTTGAACTTAAGCACTGAAGTGTCTGTTCTGAAAGAGTAAATAATATTATTTAAAGTAGAATCAATTTATTTCTCATGTTTTCATAAATAATACTTGATCCCAGAAAATCTATTACAATATTCTATCTGAGCTTTATTTTTCGTTATCTAGCTGCGAATATATCGGTAGGCAATTTGTTAGAGACCTAAACTACTAGACGGGATACTTGTTTCTAGCCGCTGACCTTTACCGCTCATCCCTCTAGAGACGATTCCTGGGATTTTAGGACCAGAAACATTCTCTTAACAAATATTGAGAGCCATTTATTTCAGTTCGATATTTACCTCAAACTTGCAGCAATATTTAATGGATAAAAAGGTTTTTCTTTTTAAAATAAAATGTCTTCGTACCTACGACAACTTAATTGTGAGAAAATTGCGTTCTTGAGGTGTTATTCAAAATGTATTTACAAATAAATTGTTTTTTCATAAAATATATAATTGAGTCTTCAGTTTTGAAGCACTACGATTTCTAGGTGTTTACAGACCATTTGCCCTGGACTCTGTGTTTGCTTAGAAAGATGTCATGCATCTGATAATCGAAAAAAACCATCTAATTTTGTTGGAGGCTAAAATATAACAGTTTTAAAGTTGTGGATAACAATATTTACTGTTATAAATTGAGTTATTGAGTTACGCCAAAATTCAGGTGACAAAAATGTGCCTACTGGTACAATAGTAGCACTTCAAACCTGATTGTTCATTCGATCATACAAATGCACGTCCACGTTCATTTAACTCTGTGTTCATTGTGTTTCCCTCTATTGTTCACGTGCTTTTAATAGCCCATGAAATAAAATAAAATTAAACAGCTTGCCGCTGTTGCAAAAAAAAAGGTAAGTATTTAAATATACTGTACAATTTTCAGTTGAAGTATAGATTTACTAACAAATACACTCAAAATATAATATATTCACCCGTCTGTATTTTTATCCAATATCCATCTCAGTGGCACCTAGTCTATAGAAAACAGTTCAATATTCCTATTACGTAAACATTTTCCAAAAGTCCATTCTATGAGAAGTTCAAATTTTGTTTTGTTCAGACGAAATCTTTTATTTATAACTAACGTTGAGTACAAAGTTTAGTATCCATCTCCAATATGAGATTCATATGAAAGTGAATAATTTACGTAGGTAGATGCAGTGTGCGGGTTCCTGAGGTCCACTCTGACATGCAAATGGCGGCTTTTTAGGTTGTTACCGGCATTACCTTTGCGATGGCCACTAATGTGATTAGTCTCGCCGCGTGATGGCATTTGCGGAGCTTTAATGCACGGCTACGTCGCATCATAAATGCGTTTTCGGAATTTGATAATCGATGTGTCTGTCTACTGCCACTGCTAGTGATGGTTTAATTGCCGTTCCCAGTTCCCGCTATTGTACAAACCGACACGGTAACCAACCCTATTTTCGTTCACATTTTTCTGTGATGGCGCGTTAAAATTAATAACGATAACAAATTGCTATGTGTGTCGTGTCGCAAAAAATATTTACAAAATGTTTCATGTATGGGCCCTAATTTTATGGTAATTTGGGGATACTAAAATAATAAAATGTAAAGGTATGCTGTAGATTTTTCATGCGCAATCAAGCGATTTCGGTTAATTTCAGGTTGAGTGATTTTTTATAGAGCCTCTACAAATATGAGAGACCCATTCATCACTTGAAAAGACCACTTACGGACTATTTCATACATTCTGGATAATATTAATTAAATTAGTAAGTATAGATATAGAGAAGCTAAAGGCCTGAATACTTAAGAAGCAGTCAAGGGCGTAGACGATGTCGGTACGAGCAACTTTCAGTCGCCGACTCGACTCTCCTCAACTTTGAATACATTTCACATACCAACTCGTATTATAGGTACCTATTGTTGGCCATACTTAAGAAACAAATAATACTGGGTGCACACATTTGAAATATTTAAAGAGTGTGTAGTTTCGGTTACTAAACAAAACCAATATATATTTGAAACCGTAAAAATCTTATTTTATTTAGGTACTTTGACAGACACTCACTAACTAAAAAGTACCTATAGGTTCTTACCTATTTGTAATATTATGCTGTATAAATTATATATATTATATTTTATATTAATATTAATATTAATAATATTATAAAGCAGAAGAGTTTGTTTGTTTGTTTGAACGCGCTAATCTCAGGAACTACCGGTTGAATTGAAAAATTATTTTTGCGTTGGATAGTCCATTTATCAAGGAAGGCTATAGGCTACATAACATCACGCTATGACCAATAGGAGCGGAGCAGCAATAAGAAATGTTGCAAGCGGGAAAAAAGCTTCCGTTGCGTGCGCTGCGTAAACGTTTTAAGAGCGTGTATTCCGTCCACTAGCGCCGCCAATCGTTTTTTATTATTTGTGGTAAATTTAAGACACGTAGATAAAAAACCGCTCTGTAGTGCACTGAAGAAATGTATTTATTATGTTTTGAGAGTTATGTTTTGTACTTTAGAACATAAATAGTTGCCAAAGTCGATATTTTTGCTAAAAGTGGCCACTTTTAGCAATAATTGCCGTTTTGGCTATTTAGCCATGAGTTATGTATTAAAAATAGCTGTCAAAAAATAAAAGATACATTTCTTTAGTGCACTACCGAGCGGTTTTTTATCTACGTGTCTTAAATTTACCACAATTAATAAAAAAGGATTGGCGGCGCTAGTGGACGGAATACACACTCTTAAGTTACGCAAAAATAAAGTACTTATTACGAAATTATTCCTCTTTAAAAGTTCAAAAAAAAAGTCCTGGACAGCATGTGGAAATTTGTTCTAAAATAATGCATTATTTGCGAGGAAGTTTTTATTAACATGGTATTAATCCTTATCCAAATAAATACGTTATCATCATAAGTATTTAATTTTGAACAAAATTTCCATTGACATTATTTAATTTCAATGAATGTCTTGAGAGATATCATATATAAATTAATCCCTATTTCCCTTGGTCATCGCATCACGCGTGAACGGCTGGGCTGATTTCACTAATTCTTTTTTTGTTGTGTTTGTCATTGTCAGAAAGTTCTTATGAATGAAAAAAATTAAAAAATTGCCAGTTGACGGGAGCGAAGCCACGGGGGACCGCTTAATATTATAAAGCAGAAGAGTTTGTTTGTTAGAACGCGTTAATCTCAGGAACTACGGGTCCGATTTGGAAAATTAGATAGCCCATTTATCGAGGAAGGCTATAGGCTATATTTCAACAAACACGCTAAGGCAAATAGCAGAGGAGCATTAGTGGAAAATGTGACGCAGACGAAACTGCGCGGGTCAGCTAGTGCTATATAAATTAAAACCATTGTTGCTTATACTTACCTACTCCAACATACATACACTGATTTTTAAACTGTTCATGTAGATAACACTTATCGTTAACGAGTTCTTCAGCGAAACTAGAGCAGAAAACTGAAAAGGTTAGTTTTAAGACCTGAGCAAAAACTGATTCAGTAGTGGTTACGAGGCCGAAGAGTGCAATAGAACGCTAATGTAAGTTGCTCCGAAATGCTCCGGTGAAGTAGAGATCGACTTTCATTCAAGCAATCCTGAGCAAACGGAAAATTATAAAGGAATAATCAAACACTTTTTACGTGCTTTCTGAGAAACCTTTTGATTGGCTGTTATACGAAACTTTGACGATTTATTCTCAATCTTCATAGAATATTAAAATACGAAATAGCTCCGGTAGCGGCGTGTAATGTTAGTCGAGATTGGAAACCATAAGGCGTCTGGTAGTTTCCATTTCATTTCGTATTTTTCTCCTTACACAAACGGTATCGGCGGTGTTATTAGAGGCAAGCCCAGTAAGTACGCAATATCTCCGGTCGCGCTCCACAAGAATCCTCGCCGAGGCTATGCCCCGTTATTGCATGGAAATTCTTCGGCGTGCAACTTCATTGAGCGACTCTCTTTTGTATAAAGGTTTCCGCGCAATGTTCCACGGTTATTGTTTTTCAAAAGCGAGGGAGGCACCTGATATTACCTTCCCTGAATCACAAGCAGTTAGGTTTATTCAATTAAGCTTGTGTAGCGCGACCTTTGTGTAGCGGAATGCCACTCAAGTGTGAGTGAGACAATAACAGCGCTGCCGCGTTGAACTCCTATGAGCTGAATGGAATGGCTATTCTTGTCTGTTACTTATAAACGATTTGCGTTTGTTCTTTCAGGTTTTATGGATTTTTTAGTGTTTGTTTATATCTCAATATAAGCAGCCAGAGAGAAGCTTTATCGAGTCAAGCTAACTCGAACGTTGGCTGATGTAGATTATAAGTTGTTTTGAAAGTCATGCAAGTCTGAATGGTAAGTGAAAATCATTGTTATCGGCTAAGTGAAAAGCTTTTTCAGTGCATTTTGGGCTCATATTGTGACAGCCACATTCTGAGGGGTGGTGCATTACATAACCTACATATTTCTACTTATAGATCTCTAAAATGCGATAGTATATTATCGGTGATAACACGATCCGCCCATACAGTTACATGGAAGCCGATATCTTTGTAAGCTTAAAGGAAATTCGGTAGAATTGTGATAAATGTTCGCATCGTGACAGGTGGCTTTGTACAGGAGGTGGCACACCATATTGACACGTCGCATGAACGGAACCGCACCATAAACATAGTAAAGCGACCTAACCAATTGATTGATTACTTTAAAAGCCTTTTTCATGTGTCACATGATGATGACTTACCGAAGTTATTATTTGGAATGTAACGACTTAGGTGGGAAGTTAATGTTGGTTTTTCATGGACTTAATAAGTAGGTGGAGTGAAATGAGTAATATGGTGTTTTAGGAATAAAAATTTGGTTGCTACTAAATAGACCGTATCTAGCGACAGAGTTGTTTTCTTAAGTATTGTTCATGTATTTGTTGTGCTACACCTACCAATGACTTATCCGAAGGTTGACTAGTAAAAAAAAAGTATGTTTAACCTTGTTGGATTAGGTCCGGCTAAGAACCACTACTGTAAATAAACCTTAGCAACGCATTTTATTGTTTACTTATTAACCAGACACTTAAGACAAGTGATGGATGATGACACACTTAAGTAAAAATAAAATAAAATGAAATAACTACATACGTTTAACCAACAATCAAGTTTAAGACAATAAAACACATGAGCTACGAGATTGACGTAACGCGAGACAATGCCACGCTATCATCGGCAGCGCTTGACGCGAGTACTCACCCAGTCCGTATCTAATGAGAGCGCACCCTCATCAAACAGGGATTTATGTGGCTTCACGAATTAAACTAGCAGTCGTTGCACTGCGACTGACGACAGCCTCGCGATTGTCGCGCGACTCGGCCGCCATGCGGGCATTATCGGCGCAGATAACCGACCTTCGACTAATACAATCGACTGATGTTTGCTACGAATTAACACTTTTATTCCCTTTGAAGTTGCTGTTACTAGCATTTGTTTTTGAGAAACAACTAATCTCTATTTCGTTGCACATAAAACAACGCTCAATGTGTGTAAGGCTTTATTTTATTGTTTACTTATGTATTATATGTATGCTACCATTATTTATCCACTTTGCAGAACTTCGCTACTTAAATAACAATCTTAATTTTATATTTTATAGTGAAGACCAATATTTGTGCAGTTGGAGCACCAAGTAAACATACGAAGAATAAGAAATTAAAAGAAAGGAGCTCTCGAGAATATGCGTCGAGAGAAATCCTATAAATCTCGTAGAGTTCAATTGCAGGGTAAATACTTTCTTGATAGTCTTCGCTAAATGCAATTTACCCTTGAGAGGCGACTTGAGCTGTCTTTAAGAATACTACTAATAGTTTAGACGCGTGTCCACAAAAAATAGGAAATGGAGTGTACGATTTCCTATTTCCCACTTGCATCGGTTTTCATGAAACAAAGCTCCCAATAGCGTCAGTTTATAATATTCAAAACGACGATGAAAATCTTCAGAATAACTCAACTCCTAAGTGTATAAATATCCAAAATTATTCCCTTTATCATTCAAAAATAATTCATCTACTTAACTTTTTCTTTTATGCTAAAATTCTTTGAAGTCGTGGAAAGCTCCCAAAAAGTAATTTTATTAATTACGAGTCAGGAATTCAACAAAGTTCCAAGCCGGAGAGGTCCTTTTCTTTCGCGGAGCGATCCATTATCTTATGAAGATTTAGAAATTCCTGCGGTGTGCGTCTCGCTCGTCGCGCCCCGGTCCGTGCCGCGGTGCGGTCCCTCGCAGACGACGCAGACAACGGATGCTCCCGCAAAAACAACAAGCATTCTTTCACAACTTTTATTAAATTATGCATACTTATAATACGTATGAATCACTAACTATGCCGACGCTCACATAACGTATGTAAAACATTAACAACCAAGTTAATGCAGAAATTTTCGTTGGAAACTTAAATACGCGTGGGCCTACCGAAAGTTAATATATACATTTTGGAATTCGCATTAATATGTTAGGACAAAGGCCACAAATCGTAATGTATATAATTCGTCGGAAGGTTCGGCAAGTTGTCGGCGCGACGCGCGGTGCGGCGAGCCACTGGAAACAAAGGGTGGAGGGTCGCCCTGACTGCCCCACGGCCATTTTCTCTGTAAATGTTGCCGTACTTCTCTTTGTCGTTTTGTTCGTCGGGAGGTCACGAGAGGGCGCCATAGACAAGCTCATTTACCCTCTTTACCAGAAAACTCTCTAGTTGACTTCATGAAACCGCAAGGTTGGCGGGAACAGGTAACTAACTTTAACGGGTCATTAACATTGCATTATGTTTTATTTGCAAACCCGATCATTATATTAATGAGACTCTCACGTGTGGGCTAAAGTTACTTCGTTTACTTGTTCATTCAGTTAGGTAATGTGTGAAGGTACGGATTTTGATTAGAAGCATGTATCTAAATACTCTTAATCCAAGGTAATACCTACCGTTGTGATTTATCTAAATGCAAATGAGAGATCCTGAGAAGTTCGGTCTATGTTTGAAAGTTCACAGTACATGCATTTATGGATATCGGATGTCGTTGTAGACTTGCTGAAGGTGATTCTTTGCGTCGGAAACGTCTCATCGATTGCAGAAATATACTGTAAGGGTGGAAACACACGTCGTGCTCGTCACGACTTGCGACGACGACGTGCTTACGCATGCATAGCTAAGCATGCAGATGATCGCATCGTAATACACTATGCGCTTAAATGCGATCGAAACATGACAGCTGAATGCGCATCGAAGCTAATTAGCGATTTCGCCCTAAATATGTCACAGTCTAACAATAGTCTCACTCTCCGCAGTGTAACTACGACAGTCCAACAATAACATGCATATAGATAGATATGTTTACTGTAAGTAATGAATATTAGGCGAGGAGTAGCTATCTAATTGGTTATTCTGTTTAGTTACCCAAGGAGGTTGATTGAATATTTTACAAGATTGCCTAGCGGACAGGCGCTGGATTTGTGAAGCTACATATTTAATTATCACTCAAGTTATGGTATTGAAGTGAATTTGAATTCTGTAACATAAATAGTAACAAATAACAACGTATCAAAGTTTCCTTGTATTTGACTAAATACAACTAAACTTGGGATACATTTTACCATCGACAAAATATATCAACTTTGAAAAGACCACCATCTCACAGTTCACTTCACAGTTCTCCACTTAGGTGGAGTGAACGATAAGTGAGCTGTCATTCCATCTTGTTCGTATGATAAGATAGCTCACTTCGTGATCACTTCACTCACGCGTTCACTTCGACATGTTTACAGAATTGACCGGCTGAACATGATGACTCTTTTAAAATGGAAATTGGTTTTATGCTGCATTTTCTCGCCTATGTAGCCATAGCTTTGTTTAGAGTTGTTTTTATTTATTCTCTGATAGAGCACTCAGCGAAACTTTGAAACAAGTCACGGTTGTATAAGTGCATGTACCTACCAAGTCTTGTAGTAGCACCTTTGTGCATTCATTAATCCATACAGTGACTACCTTGCCTTTCTAAAGTGGACCGACGTATTCACAGAGACAAGATTCTCAATATATCTAACAATGGTGTAACTGACCGTGATGACTGTGTCTACACTGATCCTGCTAGGTTAGCAGAATCTAAAATAGTAAGGAATCTCACCCCACCTTTGTGGATAAAATTACTGATATAAACAAAACCTAATAGTTTGATTCCCGATTTGAGTAGGTGTGTTATTGGGTTTTTACTTCTGGTTTGTTTCAGTAGTAGTCCTTTTGCAAAATGTGGGTACACTCGTACCTACTGCCTGAGCCCTTTGGAATATATAAGGTACAGGCTTGTCACATGTTTTGTATAAACAACAAAATGTCTTCATCATGTCTCGTTTAACTCTTAACGTAGGTACGATTAATTTTGCACAATGTAATACTGTATCGCGGTTTGAACGTAATACGTTAGTTCTAGAGCTCGAAACACTAAGTACACAAGACCCACTCGAGGTACTAACACTAAGTAGGTGCACGGACTTAAGTATGAACAAAACTCGAGTGTTGCTTCCTGCCAGTTTTCACCCAGTTAGGAAAGCGTGACGATACTTAGGTACACTATAGTGTTACGTTTTGTCTACAAATTATGTTACACAATAGGTTAAAGTTAAAAGGAGGTTTCTAAAACTTACAGCTATTAATTTGTATCTCAAAAGTTCAGAAGGCCAATTCTACTAATTTCGAAGCATCATTCGCGATAGCATCTCAGTCGTGATTAAAAAACCTCAAATTCCATTCTTTTTTGACAGATTGCGACTAAAATGCGAATATAAAAGTGAGTAAAATTGACATTCTGATGCGTATAGCAATTCTTTTACAGTTTGATTGCCGCCTCTTATTTTATGACGCCCTTGCGGGGGCCGTATATAGGTACATAGCTTGCGAAAAACACCACATATGTGTTATACTGAAAGTGTTCCGATCGCTATTCTCTTAGATAAGTAGGTATTATTCGTTTGGTTCTTGGGTTAGTACACTCTTTAATCCAAAGCCTTCAAAGATCTTCTTTAATAATAGAATTCACTCATACGTCTAACAGTTTCAGTTTACTGTACCTACTGTTTCGTTTGAGTCTGAGATTTAGGGACTCTGTTAGGACTAACGCGACACATCAAAGGTGCCTGCAGGCGTCCAAATATCGCACCCAATCCAATCTGCAGGAAGATTAATTGGAATACCGGTCAGATTCGCAAAATAGGTGTGAAATTGAGACGGCTATGTCCCTCTTTGGGCGTTGGGCAGGTATATTATGTAGCGGGAAGGATTATTTGTATGACTGTCGTGTACAGAGTGATATCGTTATTGGAAATTAGAACAGACATGCAAAGCTTGACTATATTATTATTCATGAAGATTTATTATTTATTTGCACATCTAAATTGTAATTGCACGCTACAAACCTTTGCATAATTTCTTATCTCGTTTTCATATAAAAGCCTATAAGCGGGAGTGTGTGAACGTTCGTCGCGTGCGGCTATAGAAAATTTCAATAATCCCCATAGGTTTGCGATGCGATGAGCGGGCCGCACGTGTCTCGGATTACGCGTAATTGATGGTCCCCGTGTCTAATCTCTGCACTTTGCTCCCAGGCCCCCACATTCTGTTTCAAAAAATATTTCACCAAGTATCTACCTACATTTGGTTTACCAACTAGTTATTAACCGACTTTTTCAGAGAGGAGGAGGTTCTGTGTTCGGCTGTATGTATTTTTTTATGTATATCATCGATTTTTCCGAGATGATGAAGAACTTCGGAGGTAAGCAACGGAACTCTTCAATTTATGATAGCAAATGGATAGGGATTTCTGAAATCGCATTTCTGTTTATTATTTACACCTGTTCATGACATAACATCACGCCGGTACGCTGTGAAGGGGTAGGTATGCAGGTACTATGAAAAAGTGAAACATAAAAAACGTTTATACAAAAAAACATACCGACGTTTAAAACCAAAACACTATAAAGTATAACATAACTTTAATTGAGGAAGTCGGTGTCACCCAAAAACACTGACCTATTTCTAGAAATACTGTCTCAAATACTTAGCAATCAATTTAGATTTATTTTTATCCAAGTTTACGTTTTTTTATTAGACAAGCTTACAATATGGGCAATTGTAAACTTGTCGAAAACGATTTTGCTTTTAATACACACATACAGTACACTTTTATTACATATGTATTTACATTTTACGAGGACTACATCGTTATTTGAGATAAGCGGGTAATATTGGGTAGGCAATTTCACGAAATAGGGTGTCAGATATATTTTAATTATATGGTTAGTGTGTAATACTTGTTTGGGCAAATTCACGCGAGTTTTGATGTTTGTGTTCATACTTTGATATTTAATTATATCATAGACGAGTTATACCTAAACGGTTGAGTTTAGCTGAAGTGCCGAAAAATATATGAAGAGTTAATAAAAAAAAAGAAACAAGAGAAAAGCCCAGAAATTTGTGTAGCATTAATTCGTTAATCTCGTAATTTAGCAGGAGCGCGCAGTCGCTGGCGCGCGCCGAACAATTCGCGTGAGCTCCTTATCTGCAGATATTTAAATTCTTGCCTGAGCCTCAAAATAGTTCAAATTAAATGGAGCTTGTAAATTAAGTGCTGCTATCACGCAATCCTGGGAAATAGCTCTAAGAGGTTTCAGTACGATCAAATATTTTATCTTGCTCGACTTAATAGCTAGGTTAAATAATCTAGACAACATTCCAGCGATATGTAAACAGATGAAGTTACTGGAACTTGAGGCTCAGATTAATTTGTCGATTGCTTGATTAAATACCTACTCTAATTTAACTGATCTCGAACCAGACAGATTTATTAACTTAGAATAAACTGAGTATTGAATTATTGAAGACTAGAATCTTAGATATTATATCTAATACTAGCTGACCCGTGCAACGTCGTCTGCGTAACATTTTTCATTACTACTCCGCTCCAATAGGTCTTAGCGTGATGATATACACTGAAAGAATTTTTCAAATCGGACCAGTAGTTCCTGAGATTTGCGCGTTCAACCAAACAAACAAACAAACTCTTCTGCTTTATAATATTAGTATAGATCTATTTAACTAATTTAGTCGATTTTTGAGATTTATTTGAGTTGTCATTAAAATAATTTTAATACGCATAGGTACCCGGACATTGTCTTTGTATTTTTGTAGTTCTGTGTACAATATCACGCACGGCATCGAAACTATTATAATAATATATCTTTATTCAAAAAATTCGAATTGGTACAATGGAACAATAAACTTAGATAAGTAATGATATAGGTAAAACGATGTTAGATGCCTGTACTAGGAGGGCCTGCATTACAGGCAAGTGCGCAAACAGTGTACAAAGAAATTGTCTAAGATTTTTAACAACATTTACTTAATATTACAATAGTTAATTGAGATATGTTCATATATTATACTAACCTAATTTACTTAATTAAACAAATGTCCCCTGAAATTAAAAATAAAGGTAAAAATGCTAGCTAAGTTTAGTTTACATAAATTAATTCTAACACTTCATTATTTTCTCATACACAATGTAAACAATTAGCGTCAGCAGAATGTTTACTGGGTTGAAAGTCAATGTTGCAGAATTTGCACATAGCAACTCATGTATTTTATTGTATTTGATTTTTGCACTGGGCGGCTAATTCACTTAAACAGCAACAAATTCAGGGGAAGTAGGTCATCACATCGGTATGTTCTTTTTGGTTCAGCATCAGGTGTAAGTCCGGAAATCTGGCCTTGAGTATGATGCTCTAGGCGCCCTCATAATCGACAGAATTTATGTATCTGAATTCCGCTATCTTCCTTGCAGGGCACTCAGCGTCTCCTGTTCTATGATTGCTGGGTTTTTTAAAGCGTGAGCAAGTTGCACATTTAGGCATCTCAGTTTTCTTTGCGCACTCGAATGCCCTGTTTCACCACAATGACCACACATACAATTGAACTCTCTGCACGTTTTCGCTGCGTGACCATATTGTTGGCATTTGTAGCACCGAGTTACCAATGTCCAAAGTAACAAAGTCCCTGACAGGACAGGAAGACCAATTTATAAAAAGTCTCGATTGAGCGATCATGACTTTACGTAAATTAGCTGGTACTTCAATGACGTAGTTACAGGTCGAAGCCTCTCTCTTCCCAGATTTGTGGCTTAATTTTACAAAGGTCCGGAATAATTCCAAGGACATACCAGGAAACTTGTCGGCTACATTTTGTTCGAAAATGAACTTGAAGACCTCATTTTCAGACATGGAAGTCGGCACTCCTACGACCACGATCCGGGGTTTGCGCTTGTTGGGTTCGTCGGCGGTAAGTCCAGAAGTATTGAGCTGGACTGCTTGTTTTAATTTATCTGCGTCGGGTTTGGTCTCGGTACTGAAAATTACCTACGCCTCCATTTTTTGTTTTGCGGACACCACGAACATGCAGCTTCATTTGCTCCGGGCGTATGATTTTTTGCACGAGGTCTTTTGTATCATCGCTAGATTTAAATTTATCGTTCGGGTTAATGGCCACAGAACTAAAATTGTTCGGTCGAACGTAATCACTTGTTTCCTTCTTTACCATATCGGAAAAAGAAACATTTCCAGGAGAGCGACAGTCCTTAATGGTTTGCTGGACCTCCGAAATGTGTTCCGACAATTTCGACTTTTCTTGTAAATCTTCCACCGTACTGTATGCTTGAACGGCTTTCTGTTTCAGGGATTGATATAGGACTTCCATCTGTGAGGTGCCAGATTCTATTTTGCGGCATACCTAAGTTGGATATTTTAAACTTCTGGTCTGAGTTAAGTTTGCCATCCGTAGCAATAGAGCAAACCTCATTTAAGGGTTGCTCGATGGATGACATCCATTTTTGTATCTCGGACGTGGATGCATCTTCAATTGTCTGGGCAGGATTTTGCGTCGTTGTCTTCCCCGGCGAGGCGGAAGAATGAACTTGACCACATGGATTACGCGGGCTGTTATCCATTTTATTTTATAATAAGTTCACTATTTCTAAATTTTCATTATGTTTACTAAAACTAAACTCTAGGCAAAATGTCAAAATTGCATTACTATATTAATGCACTAATCTAGGTCACTATTCTAATTGTGTTAAATAAAAATTGCTAACGAATACGTCTGTATGCTACGAATGAGCGCCACACCGCAAACTTCATCTTATTCCTGGAAATTTGGTTATCCTGAAAAGTCTTCAGCTGAAACTCTTAAAAACCTTTTAGTTAGCTAAAGCTCTTTTACTTGTCTTAAAACGTAACTCCACATATCAAAGGTTCATACGTCATGAGAAGTCTCACTGAGTTCTCAGCTCGTACGGATATTCCCGTGGGATACACCATAACTCTTCCAAACGTAATGTATAATTTTGTCTGCGATTATATTGCCGAAAAACAAAAATAGGTATGATGAGAACCGACAGACGGCAGCAGGGAGGGCGCGGGGCGCGGGCGTGGCGGGAGCGCTGCGGCGGCGCGCGGCGGCGGCGGCGGCGGTGCGATCACTCTCAGGGGCAAACAGCGACGATTGAATGTGAAAATTTAATTCAGGTCATTTTCATCGCAGGAGTAAAGGAATCTATTATTTTTCCCCAAAGAAGACTATTACTCAGCTAACATTTTTTAAATATGAATTTCATAGCGGCGGGATCTCTGTTTATTTATGCAGTTCACGTCAGCTCTACTGCTCCCGGGCTTCTTCAAGGCTACTACTATTTGTTAATGTTATCACAAGTGCTTGCTATTATGCGAAAAGTTTTCATTTTTGTTGAAGTCTACCCGGAAACGTTAGGGAAGTTATCGTAAGAAAGCAATGCGTGCATAATAAATATGTTTTTAGGTACAAGTCTGGTAAGATTGCGCAGTCAGGCTGGCACGACTTTGAAAAATGCTAATTTGGAGCACGGCTTGGTGCTGAACCTTCCACCGACAGCATTTAAATGCAACCTAACTTGTCAAACTTTGGCGGCTTACAAATGAACGACGCTCCTAGGTCTCGGCTTGAATAATTCTAGACCTCGAATACAATATCTCTTTCATTCCTTTGCTTATAAGATCGCTGTAGCTACTCCTTACTAAGTGATTTTGGTAGACCACAATGTTATAAGTAATGGAATAATAAAAATCCATTTGTTTTCTTTTACTTCTCTCTTTACGTTTACATCGATATGTAGGTATTCCCGATAGCAGAATATAGTTAGGTGAGTAACTGAGTACCTACCTACTGGAAGTAGATATAATATTTTATTATGAATTCATATTTACAGACTCACTGTCTACGCGGAGACGTTTAATAACTCAGCCGGCGACGGCTACATGGTATCTCTCTTCGATTAAATTAGTCGATTAAATTTTCATATTCAATCTTGAGTTGTTTACTAAAGGGAAGCATCGCGACTCTGAACCAGATATTTTGCTATTCGAATCTCATCCTAATGTTGATAGCATAGGGTTGGTAGTATGTTTGTGATAGCGAAGCCCAGTAGTTAAATATTCATACGATCTATGATAAGCAAAAAAACACAGTCGAACTCACCAAATATTACCTGCATTTCTGGCCGTAC
Organism: Ceramica pisi; assembly: GCA_963859965.1. Lineage (NCBI taxonomy): Eukaryota > Metazoa > Arthropoda > Insecta > Lepidoptera > Noctuidae > Ceramica > Ceramica pisi. The sequence goes on along the minus strand of OY982533.1, from coordinate 11,568,270 downwards.
TGGAAAGTCAAATGATGAGTCTTTCACAATCTTTTTGGCATAACAATGATCCACATAGCGAAGCCATCCGACAGTAGCTATTTATACTTTATTGAAAAGTGGTTTCTGATACTGTCACATAACAATGTAAGTAGCTATTTCACATATGATTGTGAGTTTCTATTATTTCTTTCGAAAAAAAAAATGTGTTTATCCACGAAATTAAAGCATTTTTTACCGTTAAAATCGTTTCTGATGTATCTATGTTAATTACCAGGTAAGTATACCTACCTCTACTTTGTTCTTACCCATTTTCTAATTAAAAGAGCTTAATATTAAATTGCGTAATTTGTGAACCTGAACTATAAAATTCTTTGGTCAAGATGTACTTTAATATTTGTTTGTTTTTATTATAGTTGTCTGAGGACAAAGTCTGTCAATAAGATGAAACTTTTGATGTCAATATTGGAATTTTACGATATGAGAGTAGATACACAAAAGTTCGCTTGTCAATAGATTTAAAAGTATTGTTTTATACTGAAAATATGTTCATAGTCATGTAGAACAATAACTTATTTCAAGAGTGTTGCGAATAGAAATCTTCATTTTGTTGTAGATATTAAGGTTAGTATGATATACTTTGAAGTTCGTCTAAAGATACGTTAACAATTGAGATAAGAAGTGCGGGTCGCATAGCGCGGTACGCTAACATCAACGACATCATCCGAGGTGCATATCATATCTTGTAGGCGGGCGGCGTTCCAGCTGTATTACAACCCAATAGCGCGACGATGGTAAGAGACTCGACGGTATGTCTTTATTTTCATGGAATATGGATAGGCCTTTATTGATACTGTATTGATTGTGTGGACGCTGCTTGCGTCGATACTCTTGCGCCATCCCATCTTCCTAGCTCGTCGTGCTGTACTGGTGCGACCGCTGCGGCTGCTAAAAACCTCAAACGGCAGATATATAACAACAACCTAGTTGGCAGTTGCATTTTCATGACGTTTGAGGTAGAAACTCTTGGACCGTGGGGTTCCAGTGCTCATGAGTTATATAGTTAACGATCTGTGCAGACATTTATTTAACGCTTCGCGTGACCTGGGGGGCTGGATTTCACCTTAGTCAGGAATAAGCATTGTCATATGCCGCCAGTCTTTTGGGTCACACTTCTAGTCGACAGCAATGCGGATGAAATTTTTCACGCTATATTTTAAGGTTAACTTAGTTCGGAGTTTTTAATTTCTAGTGTGTATAGTTAGTTAAATCTATACACATAATTAAATAGTATATCGTAGGGAGTATAATTTCAATTGGCGAGAAAACTACTGAACCGATTTTGTTCAAATTTTGCATAAATAATCCTAATAAGAACGGTCATAGACCGTCGGTTTGTTTCATACTTTTGTGATTCCTATACATAATATTTTAAAATATTTATAACATGTTATTGTTGTATTTCTTTTAGCATTCATCTAAGTAAAAGCAAATTAACAGATTCTATTTTCTGTTTATCTGTATTCTGTTTTGTTCGCATTACGTTAATAAAGTATAAATCCCAGGTAGAACTTTTACACATATTCCTGTTAGTAAATGTAGCAATATACTAAAAGAATTCAACATAACTACCCGTAATGCCATCTATTGACTGAAATAGTACTATCAACAGTATCAAAACAACAACAAAGCATATTTTTTAGTAAGTAGTGGATTTCAAGGAATAAAAAAAAAAAGCTTGCTTGGGGTCTCTTTGAGGGATCGAAAACAGAGAACCAAAGTTGTGGACATCATCGCTTACAGAATAAGCAAGCTGAAGTGGCAATGGGCCGTCCATACGTATACACGTTTAGCCGTAGAATCGATGACCGTTGGGGTAGACGAGTTCTTGAGTGGAGACCGCGAATCGGTTTTCGTAAGGTAGGACGCCCTCAGGCAAGGTGGAACGATGATTTTCGCAGAGTGGCTGGTAGTAGCTGGATGAGAGTTGCCGGTGATCGAGCCAAATGGCGTGGACTTGGAGAGGCCTATCTCCAGCCGTGGACTGTTATAGGCTGATGATGATGATGAAAAAAAAAAACATTATTTATTTAAGGTATTAAAGAATAGGTAATTAAAAAGTATCGTCCTGAATGAATTCCTATTAATAAATATAAAAACTAACCCCGAACTTGACAGTTCTATTTCATATTCCATAGATAGCGTTATAGGTTACATCTAGGCAAGCGTGCTCCATCTTAGACCACATCATCACTCCCAACGCCCTGGGCGTCTTCTTCTGTTGCGGTGGCCTGGGCGTGAGGTTTCCCCCCCTCTGTATGGCAAAAATGGCAATGTCAAGATTATATCTGCGACTACATAACCTAACGACTTATCAGCCGAAATAGAAATAATTTCCGAATAATAAAAGGAGTAATTACGGGTCATTTGCGCCTAAAATAACACCTTTTTAACATAGGTGCCACAGACAGTCCAGTTTGCAGAAGTTGCTCCGACCAAGGAATCAGTTGCCCACGACATCCTGAAAGTAAGGCAGAGGCTTCCCGACGAGAACCAATTCTCGGAACGGTTAGATCGCTCCGAGAAACCTGTAAAGCACCCAGGAGGTTTCTGTGCATTTGGGTGGAGCTAGGCTGACTAACTTAGCCAGGACACCTACGCACAACGGACATAATGTGAGTCGAACATGGTGCGGATAACGGAGTCTCTACTCTACTCTATACTCTCTCTGTTCCAGGTGTAGACTTCTCTTCCGGTTGGTTTTCCCCGGGCCAAACTTTATGTACCTCTATCGTGTGATAACAACCCTAGCAACTTTCTTTAACATTATGTATAGAGAAGCGGCAACATCAAAACGTTTCTCATTACGAAACATTATTAGAGCTGGTCGGCATTTTGAACAGAAGAGGTGAAACAGCCAGTGCCTTGCATAAAACTCTTCCAAGTTCCAAATTCTAAGAAGAGTCTAGCAACGCTAGATATTGACTGTTCGTATATAATTATCTTATCATGGAGATCTTACCAAGCGACAACGTTTTACTTTCCGACTTTTACGCGAACGAAGTCGCGGGCCACAGCTGGTATTTAATAAAACAGCCGTAAACAGCAATATAATTTTATTAAAGGTAAATGTTTTCTTATTTAACATACCCACCTAGATTTTGATTTCGTAGTCTTCATTCTTAGGAGCTCGAGGCTAAATAATAACAGCTACGGTAAGCAACGCTTGCCAAGGTCAGTCTGTGGATGGGAGACCAATGGTACGGAAGAGTCTTGCTCCTAATCTCTTGCTTAATATACTGAGATTCCTCCGTACCTCGGAAAGCACGTTAAGCCGTTGGTCCTGGCTACCAATACTAGTTGGCTGGCTGCTATAGCAGTCGTTACGGATTGTCAGAAGCCAGAAAATCTGACACCAGGTCTTGGTAATAAGTACCGTCGTGTTACCCAGTTACTGGTTGTGGAGTTCAGATAGGTGTTCGCACTATGTAAAATACTGGTATTCAGCTGAATCTGGCTTGAATTGAAGACGATCATAATAAAGTTGGGAAAAGGCTAGGCAGATAATTGTTAATTGCATTCTTATTCAAATACGTATGCAAATGCAAAGTTGATACTGGAGGTCACTAGCACTAAGTAATGCTGAGTATGAGTTCCAGGGTTTGATTATCAGGACGGGCTAAGTGGCAGGTAATGGCTTCTTCCAAATAAATCCTTGGATTTATGCTTTATTAATAGGAATTTGCTGCCCCTTGAACATGGGACTTAAAAATACCTAATTGATGAAATAGACTCCTACCCTTGATGATGATATAATTATTATGTTCTTAAAACATGCGTAAAACGCGCCACAAATTAAATGAAATTATAAAAATTAAAATTTGTTTTATATTTACATAAAAAAGGCCAGGGCGTCTAAAAAAAGCCACTCTAGAAGAATCAGAAAGCACATCATACTACCTGTCACTTTCAAATTTTCCAAATCATCCTTAAACCTAGTGCGGCGGAAATTTCACAGATTGTTGTGTGGTTAATATTACGATTTTATTGTGATTCAGTCGCCTTTTCAGATCCCCTATGTATGTGAAGCATCAGTAATATTTTTTTAATAATTTAACAACCATATTTAACTATCATGATGCGAGTAAATAACGATCATAATCCTTTTTTCCTTTACGCTTGAATATATTTTTATTTATTTATTTAATTAAAAACAAACAGTAGCACAGTAAGAATTAGCAATAGGATCTTAAACAACACTTCACAACAGTGCTACCCACAACGTTCTCCACAGATTACAATTTAAAAAGTAGCTAGAAACAACACAAATACATTATCAGTACAACAATATGGAGCTGACATCTGGTTTTTTTTTATATAATATGCATATACAATTGTACATGTACATACCATAATAAAGACAAAGTGTGCGTACTTAACATTACATTTTCTACTTTTACTTTACTTATACTTAGTTATGTAATTAATATTTCATATACCTAGTTATTACTCATAAAGGGTTCTAGAAAGTTCTGATGTTTTATGTTTACTACAAGAATTTGCAGTAGGATTATAAAAATAAGTATATTATTCTCTTGAATATTTATAAAGATGGAGTAATATTTCAATGTTCTTTCAAGAATATTTTAAGCCCACGCTATGTAATCCTTCAAAAGTTTAAAACATTTAGTCTACTTATCTTTGATCACTTTTATGTTTTCTATATCTGTTGGTTTCTTTTTAGCATTGCCATTGTTTCGAATCGTAAACTGTACGTAAATATTTTTTTTAGTCGTTTTATATATCTATCAGTTTCGTAAATTAAGAATGTTAATGAATTTCGGTGGATCAATGCCGTTATTGCCATGCTACAACGAAACAACTGTACATTACATAAGAAGTTAATACATTCCTCTGGAATAACCTTTCATTCAGAATTAAATCTTTAAGTAAGCGTTGCCGTTGTTTCCGCTACCTCGACGCGCGGCCGTCACTAAGCCTAGTCTCAACGAGCACACAATTTTGCCATTTCCTCCCCAAAACTAACCAAATTTGAAACCCGTGTTCTTTTATGAAGCTGACTAACCTGAAACCGAGCGCGATGTATCTGCCGGTCGTTGTCCTTAGCTACTTTAATATATCATAACCGTAAACCGTAACAAATTACTACGATATAAACACTGCGGAATAGCAAACGTTATCCGGAAAATATTCACGTTAGGTGTATCCACCCAAACCGCGTTTATTCCCTACATAATTTCATTTCGCCTAAAGTGACTTTCAGAGGTTGTAATGCTAATTGAGTTTGTAGAATCGTTGAGTAAACTAAAACAAGGTGTTTAGTTTCATACAGCCGTTGGCTACACAGACCGGGCCGACTTAACTTTCATTAAACGCTACATCCAAACCCTTTAATATTATTTCAGTTGGGAATTGTTAAAATTTGTTTTGTGTACACAAATAATATATAATAATAAATATGGTTGTTGTGCATATACGCGAGATAAACAAAGGGCGAGTCTCACTTAATAAATATGCCACTGAGCGATGATGATTCACTTACTGACTTACGTTTATACTTTTTTGTTGACGTTACGCCAGTTCTTTTAACGTCTTTTCATCGTCGACTTTCAAAAAATATTAAAATGCTTTCCCTAAAGTTACAAATGACTGCGTCTCTCTGCTTATTTTCAATTTATTCACGTTTCGTTACGGAGAGCTGTGTTAACGTTGCCAACAAATTTCCAAAGTATTGCGAAACTTACCAATCTGAACGAGTATTTTTAATTCATTTTCTTTCACCCAACAACTTTCTTTCATTCGTAACAACATAGGCACGGTGTAGTTACAAGTTTACTCAGAAATTTTCTTTGAAGGTGCTTATTTATTACATTTTCGCGGTTTCGTGTGACATTTTTTGTAGTTCAATGTGCGTCAGATTGGATTTACTTGGAACCTTTAAAAATTCATGTGACTTTAAATGATATTTATTTTGTAAGTAGGTTGTAAATAACACTTTTACACGTTAATCTATTTTGGTAATTTTAAACTAGATGAGGCCGGTGTTTCCTAGCTCACTGCTCTGAGAAAAAGCACCGAAACAAACTCAGAGGCCAAAGTCTCTTTTAAAGTCCATACAATCGTAGGTACTGGTCAAATCATATGAGAACCATGTAGGTTAATGTCTGAAGTGGTGTTTTGAGGAAAGTACCACACAGATTTGAGTGGACCTGTCCAGACAGTGCAAGCATTTGCCAGTTATCTTGTAGCTCAAACTTAGAACTTAAAGGAGCTCAACTTAGATATTTTAAGATAAAAATAAAATGAGTTTGCTAGCACCCAAGTGAATAAGATACACAGTAGGTAGGACATTTGACTTCGAGATCTATTTTCTATAGAGTTTTTTCAGATTGTTGTTTAATAGTTTCATTCACCTACTTATTGTTGCATAAATATTTTTCATAATTTGATTCCACAAAAATATCCCTTGGGACGAATGCAATTTATGAACAAGGTTTTGGGTCCGAGCCATGCAGGATTGTGATGTTATTTTTTCATGCATCCGCAGTTTTTGCCATGGTATGAGGAATTATTTGAACAGGCCGTTGCTCTAGCCTGCAGGCACGTAATAGAAAGGGCCAGTACACCTACTATAACTAACTTCAAGATAAAAACAGTATATAAGACCCGTCCTATTAGTAAAGGTCGTGATTAAGAAAATTACCATGATTGACTGTGCGTGTGTGCGTGACTCTTGTCAAGTGGCTATGTGAGAAAAGATCGCAGTGGTTGATGTCCATATCGCCATCCAGTCAATAGCAAAGACGAATAAATGCCCATTAAATGCCTGTAATTGACAGAAACTACTAAAAGTCTTTAATTCTTGAATGTTTATTTGATATGATTAGATGACTTTTAGTCAAAAAAGTTCGTTAAGAATTATTTGCATTTCCAGCAAATAATTCATAATGAACTTTTTTGTACAGTTTATTACTAATTTAATACACCTAAATCGTTTAATATCGCTAATCGTATACCTTCGTGTATTGTAAATTTGTAAATCTAATTGATAAAATATATGACATCAATTTTTATTAAAATCAAATTATTTTCAAAATCGAAAACGAATTGTAGGCTGTAATTACACGTTCTTTGCCTTGCCTAATAACATTTGACATTACCGCATTCCAATTTTAGTGATGCGTTACATATTAATTCCTTACTTTAACATAAACTATATTATGGACTAATTTAAAATTGTTGTAATTCAAATAGGTTTAAAGTTGAAGACAGTACAATTCGGCGAATTTTTCATTTTTGGCTATATTAGGCATTTTTTTTGTATAGCTGATGGTCATTTACGTCACATTTCGCTTTATAGGTAATGTAGATGTGTCTGAAGATTCTAAAAGTTACTCATCACTCAGATGCGTAGAAATCATAAACGATGGGCGTGTATTAGGTGAACATTGACGAAAACGAAGGAATACCAACGACTGTATGTCCTACTCCTATGGAATAGAGCTTCTGTATGTATTAATGTTTGTAGCAATTGTTCATGTGGAAGTAATCAGTTAGATTAGGCCTTCTGCGTTCTCCTTCCGTAGTGCACGTTGTTTGACGAAGTAGCGGAGCGGGTTCGATTTGCCGCGGGCCGACTCGCGCCGCCCGGCCTCGTACAACCTCAGGCAACGTATACATTTTGTTTGTTATTGTTTAGAATTACCTACCCAAACAAACCGCCTCATAAATTCCAAACTTTCCGCCCTTAACTTTTATACTGACCTATTTGTATAAAGTGTTGAAAATTATTACTTAGTCATAACATAACTGGAACGTCGGGAGTTGCGCAAACTTTTTCATGTAAAAATGTGGTGTTAATATTCGTAGTAAGGATTTGAATATTAATATGTTTTTAGTAAGGAATGAACATGACACAATTACATGTTTTTTTCAATTGATGCTTTGTCATTAATCACATACTCGTACTTACACAAACCTTTAGGGCAACAAATCCGATTTAAGTCTAGACTTAACCCATAATTGGTATTTAGGGTAATGGAATCGATCTATCAGAAGCGTTTTCAATTATGACCAATATGACTCCAATAGTCATGACAAATGGTGAGACCCTAAGATTAGGCTAGACCTAATATTGTCTGAACTTTGTCTGTCTCGTTGGGTGACTAACCTATTAAGTAATTAGACAAATACTTCGAAATGCGTCAAATGTGCGTCAATAGAAAGCTGGCTGTTAGTTCATAAGTTGTTAATACAAGTCCTACATTTGGCACAGATGAGCAGCGTCGTATCTACGGGTCGGAAGGAGGAGAGGAACTGCCGCGGTATGCCAGCAGTCCGCAGCGACAAGCATCTCCTTTTCCTCACGAGAGCACCAACCGAAGATTCTACAGAAGAAACAGGAACTCGAAAGGTATGTTCGCAAGCTACTTGTGTAATTCAGAATTACTTTAAGTGATCTATTTATTTGGAAACCAAATTATTACAACTTTAATGGAACCACAGATTTCCAGAAGATTGTCTGCTCTTCTTTCTTTAAATTCCAAATTCCCGTCTAGGAATAAAAAACATGCATAATATATCGACAATGTTAACGGTTTGCTTTAGGTACCTATCAAGTAGAATCTAAGAAATTTCGATTTTGATCGTTTATCACACACACATATTTCTTTACACAAGTGTTACACGTATTTATTTAAATCAGCGTTAATCTTATTCTAGTTGATTTTTTCCAGGTGAGGAGATATTCAGTGCTGAGCCGGGCGGCACTCTGCAGCGTCGTCGGCGTGCTGACGAGTTCCCACACGAAAACAACGCGCGCAATGCACGACTCTGCCTCAATAAAGGTATTAACTTAGTCAAATCTTCCTTACCTGTCAAAGGTTTGATAACTAAGTAGGTAAAGACTGTTGTGAAACACAGGCTAAGAAAGGATTTTAATTCGAGGTTTTTATTTTAAGTGTAAATAGTTAGAATCAAAATATAGGATAAAAAGATTTTTTTTAAATTGAGCTTCAAGAGGGGACATGCGAGGAGGACATCTACGTATCTCATTAATAGAACGAGAAAGATGCCTAAGTGTTATTTTTTTAAGGTTGACCTAGTTGTGTTTTTTTAGGTTTTTCAAGAGCTAAAATTAAGGATTTCTTTAGATCTACTTCTTCTCTCTCCTGAAAATATTAATTCAAGTATGACTCAACCTCTAGTAATCTAGTTAGTAGTTAAACAACATTTTTACGTTATTTAGGTCATCCATCGCCTTAAATCACCAAAGTTTGAGCAGGAAAATGTTCTAAAGCAAAGCAAATTGCCTGACTACCAACCTGCCTGTAGTATTTGCTCGAGAACCCAAATAGATTATCCCAATTACAGTTGTTGTACTCTTAGCAATTGAGGAGTTCCTTCGCCTAACTTTGAAGTCCATTATCAGTTCCTAATCGAAATGTAGAAGTGGAAATAGAGTGCGGATTGCTTGAAAAACGAAAATCATGAAGTGTTCCTTATATTGTCTTCTAAATCATTAGAATTATTCAATTTATTGCTTTGAAAACAATAAGCACGTTAATGTTTGAGATGATTGATCTGTTTACATCGACGATGGATGTATTGTCAACTAGTTTTAGCCCATGGATTCGCTCGCAAAAATGTGCAGTCTCCAGAATTCCATCTATACCACCAAACTTTATCAAAATCGGTTTAGCGATTTAGGCGTGAAAGCGTAACCAACAATCAATTTGCAGAAAACTCTCATTTAAGATACGAAGTTCACAAACAAATAAGACAGTTCACTAATCCACCCTAGTTCGTTGTTATAATGCACCGCATATCTCCACAACAGGAATTTAATGATAACGGCAAGCATCAACAATAATAATGCGTCCGAAATGTAAGCTATGGACGAGGTATTACACATATTCAGTGTCGGATTCCAGTTTAGTTATTGTACTTAGGCATTCTGTAGTGTACCTATTATGAGCGTATTACGGAGGTGGGTGCATGCCTTTGATAAGCGTGCCAAGCATAGTTGCCCCGACGCATGTGACTGGCGCGAAGGTACGTGTAGACAATGAGCGAACCGAATTGTATTCGTGTTTCGGGAGACGAACATCGTGACGTCATTATTATGTTATTTAATGATTGCAGGGTTGTCGTGGATTGGGTTGCAGTCGCACTTATCAATCCGACTTGGTGGTTTAAGGAAAAATATGTTATTATTTTAAACTTTTAATTCCGCCTGCCAGTGTAGATTGGAAATGGTTTTGCCACCTATATCTATGTTTTTTGTTAATTTATTACAGACATACATACATATGTACAAATTATTTGCTTGTAAGCGACACAAAAAAGTGTAAGTAGATTTATAAGTGTGGTTAAGTCCATTTAAGTCCAGGATATATCTATATCCTGGACCAAACGGGCGTAGCCTATTGACGAATGTAACAAAACTTCGATTAAATGTTCTGTCACTTAGGTGCCAAAATATGCAAGTAAAAATTAACAAATCTCTACTATACTCTATCATGTTTGCAGCAACTCCAGGCAATGGTGGTCCAGCTAGCGAGCGTGAGTGCGACTCACCACCGGAGCCTGCGCCCCCCGAGGTGCCTCCGAGGGGACCCAGTCTTCACGTGACCCTGCGCCACCGCCCCTGCGAACAGCCAGCAGAACCTGATCGTCTGTACCTGTCGGAAGGTAAGTGTAGAACAGCAGTGTGTTTATATCGACGTGGAAGAGTGAAAGGCTACTGGGGAAGTAGTGTGAAAAAAAAAAGCTAAAACAAAAATACGATGTAGATCTACCGTTACCTGAAGATCTTCAGCAAGGTTCAAGCCGGTGTATCATTGACTAGCTGACCCGCGCAAATTCGTCGGCGTCACATTTTCCATTATTGCTCCGCTCCTATTTGTCTATGCGTGATGATATACCTGTAGCCTATAACCTTCCTCGATAAATGAACTATCTAACACTGAAATTAATTATTATTTTATAATTTTTTAAAATATTAATAATTTTTTAAAACGGACCAGTAGTTCCTGCGATTAGCGCGTTCAGCCAATCAAACAAACAAACAAACTCTTCTGCTTTATAATATTAGTATAGATGGTCGGAAGTCGTCTTAAAAGAGAACTAAACACAAAAGATTAAATAGCTTTCTCCGTCATTTTTATTGTTGGATGTCTTTGAATAGTTTCAGCATGCCTTTGATGACTTGTTCGTCAAATGACGAGTGTAAAACTCGAGTTAAGTTACATTTGAATGACTTTCCACGTTGACTTCACAAATTTAAAGTGAACTGTTTTGACGAACACAATTATCATTATCACTAAATATAATAAAACAAAGTCCTCCACCGTGTCTGTTTGTCTATCTGTTCGCGATAATCTCAAAACCATCGATTTTCATGCTGTTTTTACCAGTGGATAGAGTGGTTCTCGAGGTAGATTTTAGTATATAATTTGTCAAGCAGGCAGAGCCGCGGGTATCAGCTAGATTTTGAGAAAACTCACCTGAAAAACAAAAATGTATTAATTTTTGAACCGGTGACGAGTTCCTGCAACACCTGTCGCACTGTAAAATAATACCTAACCATTTTACTATCTACATCTGCGTTATTTTATAAGCTCAATGGATACAATTGCGTATTTAGTAGTTACAGTTGCGTATTTTAATTACCTATCTCAAAAGGGTAGTAGTAAATGTAAATAACTTATTCGGTCCACTGTTATTTAAACCTTTATGTGAGTAGGTAGGTATATCAACTTATTCGATTGAATCGTGCTAATGGTGTACTTGACAACTCAATCGTGGTTGCGACCTTTGTTCAGTAACAAGTATTTTAATAAACTAGCTAAACGGGTCAACGTTGTTTAGCCAAAAAAAGTACCTTACGACCTATTCTCAGACCTGCTGAGTGTACACAAAAAAAACATAAAAATCGGTCAAGCCGTTTCCGAGGAATTCGATAACAAACACCGTGACACGAGATGTTGATGTATTAGATTAGATAATGCTCTGTACCGAAAGGTGACAGAAGGGCAGACAGCCGTTGCGATTTGAAGTGACCTCAACATTTACAACTATTTCAATATCTATATTTTAATAATCACTTCAACATACGCTGGTTTTGACATAAATTTTATTTTTATTCTATTGAAATCCTATTTAACTTTAATAACTTTTCAGCGATTGAAGTGAGCATAGTTCGAAGAAGGACGATATTGCTTTTGCTGTTTATCAAACTAACTTGGCAATAACCGATTTGAATATTACCAATGGTTGAATATATACAAATTATAGAATGAAAACAATAGAAATGGTCTTTTATTCCACACAAAAGAACATTAACCTTTGTATATATTTACTTTTTATAGAACAATCAATTGACACGCAAAAATCCCGAAAAATTTTGCTCTCGTAAATCGGGTACAAAAAAAGTACCCATATTACAATAAAATCTATTTTAGGTGTTGCGAAGTTCACCGATTCATATAGTAATCCAATAAATTTTAAAATATGTAAAATTAAATATTAGGAGGGGGTTCCTCTCTAGTTAGTTTGATCTCAAACCATAGATAGGTGTACTACGTAGGAAAACAAACTTGCCGTACGAACTTTCCTTTAATCTAAGTTTGAAGATAAGGGTTCTATAAAATGTGGTGAAATTTAATAGTAGAGCTGTTTTGTGTTAGTATGAGGGTAGTTTATATTTAAAACTGAGATTTTCTGTTTTGAAATATCATCCGAATTGTTTAGCTGTCTACATTCGGAGTTTTTCGTCAGATCTTTACGAAATTTAAATGGGAACATTTTGGAATAAATCATTCGAATAATAAAATTATTTTACAATCTAAACACGGTGCCATTTTGTTCGTCTTACAAAGGCGGCCAACTTAATGTACCCGATATCGACTACTTACGTGCGCGATTATTTAAATAATAATTCATTAAGATAATAGGTACAATAAAAGTAAATAAGGCATTAGAATTATGAAACACCCTGTAAATAATGTTTACGTATCAAAACAATGTCACCGTTCCATTCCACGCCGTCCTTGGAACGTAAGGCTCGGACTGAATGTTTCAAACTACGTCATGCGTCATGGTAATGAATAACATTTTCAGTTTTAAATAACTTAAATGTTCACAAATATATGCATTTTTAAATCAATGTGAACATTGGACAGGAGAATTGGGCTGCCGTTATAAGACGTGCTAAAATGTGTGACTAAAATGTGCGCCAACATACATTAAAAAAATATAAATAAACATCCGAATTGATAATCTCCTCCTTTTTTGAAGTCGGTTAAAAATATTTTTATATTGCACTCATTCAAATGATTGAAAAGTTAAAGTCTCACAGCCTTTAACAACTACAATGAACATAATAATACACAGAGCATTCATAGCACATACATTGCTGCCGAGCCTGCAGACTTGGCTAATTAAGTTTCTCTCGTAAATGTAGAAGCGCGTTAAGTAGGCCTTGTTCTTGTGTTGGTACTTCGGAAGTTTAATCGAATCGCATCGCCGTAGGTAGTAGACCGCGCTGGTGCCAGAGTTTCCTCTCTGACAAATTAGCCACTTGATCTATGCTCCCGGCGTGTATACGTAAACAACTTGGACTTTAATTTCTTTTACTTCTCTCTTCGACGGCCTTAGGGTTCGGTGGGAAAATTAAAACGAAAATTGCCATTGGATTACGTTGCAGGAAAATCTTGGAGTTTTTTGCTGTTATGAGGGATGTGCGTGAAATGTTTCTTTGAAGTATGATTATTTAATTTTGAAAGTATTAATATTATAAAAAATGTTTTCGTGATGTGTTTGATATGTAATCATACTTACCGATCGATCGCTTATTAGGCCGTTTTACCTAAAAACCTTTTCAATCTATATTTTCCAAAAAAATACTTTGTACCTACTTAATTTTAACGCAAATTACAAGCCTGAAAGATGTTGAAAAAAGGCTAATTGTTTACCAAAACAAATTCTTTAGATAGTACAGAACCCCTGACGCGGTAAACTTCCTCTTCTCATCTTTCCCCTTGTTTATACTCTTCGTTTTCATTAGCTTCGAAGCTCTTGCAACATTGTAATGAATTTTTTGACTTTCTGAGGCCAGATTTTCATTGTCCCCTGAAATTTTATAGGCAGGTTTGTACGTAACAATCCATAGTTCAAATACTTAGTCACAGTACCATGACGAAAGAAGAAAGAAAGAAAGCTGGTAAATTTGATTTGTGTGAGAGCCGGGCGCAAGATGAGGCGCTTTGATGTGGCGGGCTTGCGGGCTCGTCGCGCGCCTAACCCGCCTCGCTGAAATGGCGCGCACTTACACAGAAACACTTACCGTAATTTAATTTTTATGAGACCGCATTGTAAGCGTCCGCGGGACTTTCATTTAGATTTCGAACTCTCACTTAAGTTAGGTCACTGAGACCCATGGAATACCCCTTAAGTTATGACTCCCCTAATTCTCACAATAATACCTTCTGGAAGAGACATATTTACGAACATTAAACCAACGTCGAAGTCGTTCAAGAGGTAGACACCGAAATGAATTAGGCAAATCTTGATTCAAACAAGAAAATAGCTTCAAAAGGTCTCGAAAGTTTAATGGAATCGAACAGGCCGGGCCCGAAGTAGTCGGAAGTTTGCGCGGGTGACAAATTGGGCACTTGACCCGCGCGCCTCCGCCGGCCGAGCCTCCCACTGCTTGTTTCTCGAGGACCGTAATAAGTTTAACTTAAAGTAAACTATATTCCATTCCCTCTAATTTGCCGTCGCGCTACGCTCCTGCGATACTTTTTATAGTCTCAAATTAACATTTCTATTTATTCCGCTAAAAGTAATTCCAGGTGCACTATAATTCAGCGCTGCAGCTCTGATTTTACCTGACGCTCTTATTAGTGTTAGGATTGCTAATTCCTTTGATTTAATATTAATGTCTTTGCGTAGGACGACAACCGGTTAGGACGAAAAGGTAATAAAGACGTATTTGTGGATTATTTCGTAAGAGAAGATGGAATCACGAGTCCGGAGTGAAACCTCCTCGGATTCGCAGTAATTTAATTTTTACGATGCCGTATTGTTAGAGCTTCCCAGAAGCGGTGTTTGCTGTTAAAACTCAAAACAGTCGTCTTTGACTATTATTGTAATGCTCTTGCTTGAATTAAACAACGACTTTCGTACTGTAGCGAATTCCGCGTGCTTGTGTGGGTTATGTTTACTCTGTTAATACGATACGTTGTTGTTGGCGCTAATTGGGCTCAATATGTTATTAATAGCCACTGTCATGGAATCTTTGTGTATTTAATCGATGATTATTTACTAATTTCGATACTTCGTTTTGTGTTGGTCTCTATACTTAATTGAATTAGGTATTGTATGTATCAAATGCAACGTTATCGTTTGGTAATATTGTAAGCGATTTTCAATGATTTGTTATTGATAGGTAACTATCGAACAACGTGACTTTGGCATTGATGTACCTAGGTTGAACATAAAAATGCTGTATTTTTTTTGTTATGTAGGTACTCTCTACTTATTAATTTTATGTAGCATTTTATTTTGTAAGTTCTTTATACTTTCAGGATATCTCGCCTGCTGCTTTATACTTACACCTTCCTCTGTTTATGTCTTCCTCGTGATGGTGAAATAAAAATGTTATTACTCCGTATAACTTCGCGGTAAAATTGATATAACTCTAAATGTTCATTGTTGACATTCTTCCATCCCTTTTGATGGAATTTTCAGGACAATGTAGTGAAATGTTGTATAAAATGCATTTTTGTCTCCAGAGGCACTAGAAAAACTGCCTATTAGCGAATGCGATTGTTGAAATGTCAAAGTGTAAGGGATTGATTTTGACAATTCGGCAGTATTTATCAGTCCCACACTTTTTTGACGTTTTAAATCGCCTTTGCAACGCAACCACTGACAGAATATGATTTGTCTCGAACCACAGGGCTTTTTTACAAAATTACATTTTCAAATTACAATTTTAAAATCAACAACAGTAACACTTAACACCTTTTGAAGTTTCATAATTGCACAAAACTTGATTAAAATTTTACTATTGCATTGGAATAGTTACCTCTGTAGTTAGAAAAGATACAGACTCCAAGATCAAATAAATTCAATTCTAGTTAGCAAAAACAACTGCTGTTTTCAACTTTACTTGGATGAATTTAAATAAACAGCGTGAATAAAAATCTGCAGCTGTAAGTATATTCATAAACTTTTAACCGCTCATAAAAATGTCGTCGTTCGAGATCAAATCCGACATTGTCGTGTCGTGAGTGCGACTGGAATGTTCTCGATTCCCTGCTCGCGAGAGTTTTAAACATCCCAGTCCGGAAGGCACTTGAGTGCTCATAAAACACTCATACCAGTATCCGTATAGATTCGTGTCTACTTGTGTTATTTGCCTCACTCGGGGTGACTTGATACCAGATTTATTGGATCGTCAATAATATTTGCACGGTTAACCTTAGCTCGATAAAAGTTAGGTTTATTCCTTGTTTTTTCAATTTTTTAGTGATGAAGAAGAACTCAACTGTACCGACATTGTTTCATCATATCTTATTAGAATAGAATATAAAACATTTATTCGACACAAACACAACAAAACAGCAAAAACATGTTATCAAAAATAAGAGAAACAAAGACATAAAATAAAGAAAAAGAACGGTAGAGTAAAATTGTGCTGAGCCATGCAGAAAGGGCTACCATCTCAGCATATGCTGGGCGTCAGACAACCAGGTTTTCAGTTATTCAGTTTCGTTTTCAGTTGTTATTAGCTAATTGCCATCCACTGTTCAACTGTTCAACGTAAGCCTCCCCCAAAGAGCGCCATCCCGGTCTTGAGCAGTCCGCATCCATCCCATTCTTTAAATTATCGGTCCATCGTGCCGCAGGGCGTCCCACACTACGTTTGCCCTCACGCGGTTTCAACTCTAACACATGTCTGCTCCATCGTCCGTCTGTATCGTCTACCGACATGGCCCACTTCCACTTCAGCATGCTGATTCTACGCGCAATTTCAATAACTTTAGTTCTCTGGCGAATAATTTCGTTGAGAAGTCTATCCACCAGACTAACCCCGAGCATTGCTCTCTCCATTGCACGCTTAGCAACCTTGAATTTGTGGACCAGATCTATGGTGAGATTCCACGTTTCGGCTCTGTAAGTCATTACGGGTAGGACGTACTGGTTGTAGACCCTGGTCTTAAGGGATAGTGGGATCGACGATTCAAAGATATCACGCAGCTTCCCGAATGCCGCCCAGCCCAAGCGAATTCTTCTACAAAGATATTTATAGTATGTCAAAACTCTAGGCACATTATAAATAAAAAAAACTTTCGTTAGACGATATTGTCTTCCTATCCGTACTCCTTCAAAGACACAGTATAAAGACTTATTGGAAACAACATACTTCAATGTTACTTAAAAAACTTAGTAAGTTCGCTTTTTCCTTGTATAATCTCAAGAAAATAGTCAATCAAGCAGCGGCAGTCACTGCATACTATGGGTATGTGGATTCTATACTACGCTACGGAGTCATGTTTTGGGGTAACTCCTGCAATAAGGAAATGCTGTTCAAATCTCAAAAAGATGCATTAGAGCTATTGCCGGTATAAAAATAACTGATAGCTGCAAATCTTATTTTGTATTATTAAAAATAATGGATTTACCTTATTTATATATATTTGAGACTGCTTCATTTGTAAAAGAGAACATGCATCTTTTCAGAAAAGCATCTGAACATCGCTATAAAGTGATTCGACAAGAATATAGACATGAATGCTGAATGAATATGCGTTCGACCATCAAAGACAGACTTAATACACAAAAGCATACTGTGCATGGCCCCAAAAATACTTAATAAATTACCAAATGGAATTAAGGACTGAAATTTTATTCAATTTAAAAAAAAAGTTAAGACATCTATTATTGGAAAAATGCTATTATACTGTTGACGAATTCCTTAATGATAAATTATAAGTTATTTGACTTTTTTTATTTTTTTATTGAATTTTGACATTGTATTATTTGTATTTTAATTCCATAAATTTGACATTGATATTTATTTAATTTTGACATTGTATTATCATCTTAATTCCATTCATCTGACATTGAAATGTTTAGTTTTGACATTGTATTATTATCATTATTCAATTTTTTTTTTTTTTGTTTTGCTCTTTTTTATATACTGTCTAAGTTGTTGTATGTTGTATTCTTATGTAATTATATAAATTAAAAATGTTGAGTATTGTAAAAGAGTGTACACCTTTAAGGTAGATTTGAGGAACGGATTGTTTATTATTAAGATCTCATGTAAAATGTACCAAAAAGCACACCAATAAAATGAATCTGAAAGAAAACCGGCGAGTCGCAGCAAACATGTCATAGAGCGAAACTCATGATGTTAGCACAAGATTTACAATAACAGATTACATCAAGTAGTCCGCAGTTATAAATAGTTGAGAGACATTATTCAAGTAACAAGCGAGTGTGCGATACGTCACACTAAGTTGGAACACTTTAAAGTTTTTCCTCGTAGCGCGGTGCAGATCCGTCCGCGGAGAAAGCGCGATAAATGATTGATGGCGGACCTCCAAGTATAAACTCGATTATCCGTTGAGACGCGAACAACTTACAAGTTTTGTGTAACGATGGATCAGGATTATTTGAAACTTTGCCCCACGGGAAAAAATCGACTCATGACAATCATATTTGAGTTGAATATCAATGACAATCGCATACCTATTGCTAAAATATAACTACGGTTACGCTGTCATTGTCCTAAAAATTTGTTTAAAATTAATTACAATGACTTTCAAGTTTAAACTTTGACTTTATTATAATTACTTCTATCTACTTTTCTATCTCAAAAGAAGCAGTGATCATTAAAGAGATATTGTGTTCGATAATTTTTAAGTAAGTACTATTGAATAATTCTGGTGTTACTAATCAAGGCACATTGAGAGAAGGTTTCTTGGAATTGAAAATCTGAAAATTTGAACACTTTTCAAAATAAGTAACAGAATGCGCACTAATGACGAGGTGGGGTGGAAACGTAAAACCGAGTAGGTTTTGCTCCAACTTTGCTGAATTATTAAATTTTCCAATTTTCGGCGCGGGGTTGTACCTAATAACTTTTGTAACTAGTAACACAGTATATTGGAATTTTATTGGCTGTATATTTCAGCTTTTTATTGATTCTACCTCCATTGCTATCTTTATCTTCATAAATTAACGAACCATGAAACTTTAATTAACATTGCTGACAAGCGAAAGAGATCACAATTACGAAATCGATTCATAAACTAAATGTTTAAAGGACCCATTTTCATAAATGCATAAACACCTCTCTAAGTTATATTCATCAAATCAGTCGCCCCAAACAAACAGCGGACCCGGAAAACACTCTCCTTTAAACTCTTCCATGACATCTCGGTCTAGAATAAAGGGATACTGTTGAATGTTTACAAATAGTTCTGTCTAAATATTTAATAACAGTAATTCCATCTAAGGGTTTCAAATGACCGAAGCCTCGGCGGTGCTCATCCGCACTTCAATATTAGTTTGTTCTAGAGGGACGGCGGCGAGCGACGAAGCAAAATTGTTTCGTCGTTTATTATTCCGAGTTTTAATCAAGAAAGAAACTCGTGTCGGTAGACGGCGACGTCTGGGAAATATCCGAGATGTCGCCACTGTGATCCACCCCGTCCACATTAATCGTGTGTAAAATATCCAGCAAAAAGCTCATTACGAGCTCACTCGTTTCTCTTTCTGCGCTGGACTGTGTTTACGAGCAACTTCGTGGTAGTTACACTAACTGCAGACAGTTGCGACAGTATAATAGCCAGCGGTGTAACAAACACCCTTAACATAGTGTTTATTATGAAAATTTCTTTGTTGAAATGAATGGAAGAAAGTTCTGCGGCTATTGCTCTTACTTTTGTGCTAGTGTTCGAATTTATGTTATCACTTTTGTTTATTGGTAACATACGATCAGTTTTAGTTTTTCATGTCTTCGAAGGTATGTGGGTAAAAATAACAAGCAATACCACAAATAAATTGCATATTTTGATAGAGCGTGCGGCGCGTCACTCAGGTGGAAGGAAACTAGAAATGTTCGCATTCGTATCGCAGGGGAGGTGTCTCGACGACTTGACGCACACCCGTGCGCCCGTGCCCCCGTGCGTCCTACTGTCGCTCACAAATGCGATTTTTTTCGGGCTACTTTGCAGACTCCATTCTGTTATGTTTCGTGTTCGGTAAATTAATAAGTAAAGTTGAAAGGGGATTGCTCCTATATTGCTGACGTCAAATATTCACGTACTTCATATTTTGATAAAGACACTATGTTTGTCCGTTGCAATAAAAACCGTTTTATTTCTGGTAATGACAAAAATCAATAGCTCCCTATCTATTCCGGTCATGTCGCACAACAAAGTATCAGCCGGTTGCGCTACTCTCATTTACACTTAATCCTATTTGATATATTGGGCCATTACGAGCGCTGTCCCGCTCGCTACTTGCACAGATTGTAAGAAAATACCAAGTAACGACGCCAGTACACCTTTATAGTCGGACAGTCGAGCTGATATCGACGGTGCTGGCACGAAGTACCTACGAACAAAACGACGAACACACAAAAATAGAATACCCATCTTAGCGCCAATGAACAGGAACAATGTCTTTTCAAGCATGCGTAATATAAGCAATTTACACATAAATTGTAGATACGAAAGTAATATTGATTGATAACCCAATTTATGATGTTCCCGAACTGGAATGTGTGTCGTTTGGGAGAGTGCCGCATCTGAATGACAGTTTATCATACATTCTTTTGGGTGCCGTTTCGCGGAACTTGAACAAATTGGATCGCACTTATCGGGAATATAATACGTACGAGTATCACAGTTAAGTGCAAGGTACTGGCAGCGAGATGCGCACTGCACGTCTTTCATATAAACGCTTCACTTGCAACATGATATAAATTGTGTTTCTATTTTTAACTGAACAGTTTTCCAGTCCATGTCTAGCTCTTGTGATTCTCGGTAGTGTTACTATTTACGAGAAAGATGGATGAGCATTAGGGCTAGTAACGTTTGTGTAAAAAATCGGGGTGTAGTTGAGAGGGTCATCATCACCCTAGACATTTCTGCACCACCTGTTTCTATAGTCCAAAAGTTTTCCAGAGGATTTATGTTGTTATATTTGAAAGTCCTTAGTATACAATTTCTAACACATTGCCGGAGGGTAAGTTTGTCTATCTTTTTTTTTTTTTTTTACTTGGAATGGGTTTGCTCTTGACCCTAGTCTTGGTCAGAGATGACAGAGACAAAGTCTACGATGGAGCGAGCTTACCCAGAAGTAGCCTGTTCATCTTTGAAATTATTTTAATTTGAATCTGCTAATGGACGAACGACGAATTCTTCTATTATTATCAATCAATATAACTAAAAAAATACACATAGATAAGAATTATTCCACGAATTCCAGAAAGTCATAAACCAATTTCACGAAATCCTATTCAATAAAAGTAAATAACGAATTTCTGCGGCGATACAGATGGAATTTCCAAAAAAATAAAACTCAATACGCGTTATCAGGTTTCGGTATCAATCTATTTTGTTTGCACGCTTCCCTTAATAAAGGGGCGAGAGGCTTTAAAGAGAGACTGTAGAAGAGAGACTTTAAAAGGGAGACTGTAAGTTGGTTTTAAACGTGATACATTATGAAAGCGGTGTTGCTTTAGAGCTTTCTTCGGTATCGCTTGCGAACCGCGGATAATGATTGATGTGCCGCGCGTCGCACGCTATCACGTCACACTTTCATTTTGCTACACCGAAAATATTTTACACATTCCGTGCCAAATGTCGGGTGAAATGAAAACCGAGTCAGTGTTGCGCACTAATTGTTGTTTATGTATTTTTTTAGTCACTCGTCTTACTTATTCGCATGTGAAAGTGCACTGTAACACGAATTTATTTTGAGAAAGAAAACGCATTTGTCAGCGTTTTCTCCAAATTTAATGCTCAGAAATTTAAAACTGTTGAAGATGTAATAGAATCAAAAAGATTTCAACTTTCATATGTCGTCTAGACATTCTAACTGCATGTTTACAAATCAATGAACTACAAAAAAACACACCTTCAGACTTTTATTATAGTATCTACTTTAAAAATGTTGCCTACTCGCGCGTCCCCATCGGGTGCGTCGGTCTGTGTGTTGCTACGAACTCATAACATCATAAATACGATTCGAGGAGAAAGTTTCCCGACAGGAATCCGTGTCTGTTTGTACATCATTTCCTTATTTCAAAATATTCAAATGCAGGGTGGATCTCGGTGTGAGTAGATATATCACACTGTTAGATTCAGCTCTGAGGAAAACTTTAAAGATCCGCAAAGGTTCATTTGAATGGAACTTGGTGTATAATTTGCATACTTATTTACATTATCTCTGCAGCACACAAGTGGGGGCCCTTTCATTATCAAATTCGCAACACAGGGGCGGCGGGCGGTGTGCCGCTTGAATACAAACTCCAACTTGAAAGTGATTATCACCAAATTCCATGCAAAAAATGTCACCCGATTAACGACGCAATAAAACTGCCAGTAAGACGACTAAATAAATCTATGGAGTAGTCAAAGAAGTATACAAAAAGTAGTTGTTTTCGGAATATGTTTTTATCGAATACAAATGAACAAATAAAGCTGCTTACGTAATACATAAATCAAGAAAAAAGTTATCCTTTCACTGAACGCTTTTAAAAATAATATAAAGGACTTAGCGAAAGAGATCTTTTATTTTTAGGATATCAAATAGCAATTTGCCATAACGAATCTAAGGGTCTACGAACTCTCGTAGCGCGGCTCGCGGCTACGAATTGTCTGCTACGCGGCTACGGTGTATTATAAAGTCAAAGTAGTGAGAGCAAAGGTTAACGAAGCTTTTTTCTCAAATGGAGATGCAATTTCATCATTTTTTTGTGAGTTTAAGTTGAGGGTCGTGGACGTGGAGATAATTTAATTCAACCCTTTACTGTGCAAAGCAAAGGAAAGTCTCGTAAATTAGAAAACTAAACTTCGGATCTCACCCCGGGATTCAATTAGCTGCTAATCATATCTGGAGGGTGTGAGTAGATCGATCGGGTCTACCCTTCCGTACACATCGGCTTGTACATGATGGGGCTTCCAATAAGCGAGCTTTTTTGTAACTGCGTAGTAAGTAGTTATTATTTATCCTTAGACATAAATCGTTCGTGTTTTGATGAATAGAGTTTAGCATGTTTGTTGCAGAAGCGTACTCAGTAAAAGCAACGAAAATGCAGTCTCAATATCAGTGGCTGAACAGAGTGCGCGGGCAACACCTGCATGCGGCGACTATCAAATAAATATAGCAAAGTATAGGGTTCATAAAAGTATCTTTGTTGTTGCGAGTACATCCGGAAACGACACCAATAGCGAATGCTCTTCAACGGGCTCACATTTCCGATCCCTTTTCAACCGCCGCTCGAGCGCAGGGCTTCTTTCATAGCTATCTGTCGCTTTCTGCAGAATTTTGCCAACTCGTTCAACCGTGAACTTGCATCGCACTCGTGTCACGCCGTATTGCAAACTTAATATCGCGGCAGTAATGCGCGATTTTGAAACGCAAACTTTAAGTACAGCACTCGCATGTCGCTCTTTCATTTAAGTTTCGAACAGTGAGTAAAATAGTCTGTAATTAATACAGTTACTTGAGTAGCTGTACTGTAAACACGTCCCACGGTGACGGAAGTATAGGAGGCAAACTATTCAACCACCGCAAATAGTTGAAAAGGAACGTATTGTTATCGCACGTCGTTGCCTAAGAATGTGAACGACAGAAAGTTCTGCGACGATTATACCACGCAAACTATCACGGAACACCAAACTATTGACCTGAACTCCAACATAGACAGCTTTTAATATCATGAAATTGCCTTGACATCATTTAGTCGCTGCAAATATTACTTTAATCCCACAGCAATAAAGTTTAAGCGTCTGAGCTTGCGGGGAATGCAATAAAACCTTTAGAAATTAAAGGCGTGCTTGCGAAATCTCTGTTGTTTCTTTCTAACCAAGGTCAGGCGGCGTATGAGTCGAGTGTTGTCTCTATTGCGTGAACGTCGCGTTTATATTGCGGAGGCGGCTGCAAGACGACGCCGATGAAAATTCTTGGTACCTCAGTGTTATCTTATGAGGCAGGTTTACGTTTAATATTATGTTATCATGTCAGAAATAAAATGATAGCTGAGGGCGGGTTTAATATAGTTTATGAACTACGAATTC
Organism: Ceramica pisi; assembly: GCA_963859965.1. Lineage (NCBI taxonomy): Eukaryota > Metazoa > Arthropoda > Insecta > Lepidoptera > Noctuidae > Ceramica > Ceramica pisi. Next base: position 11,543,941 of record OY982533.1, on the reverse strand, counting down.
AAATAGAATGTTCTCTCATGTGTGGCTTGATATTGACGTCTTAACAAAGTTAATATTCTGCCTACGAGCTAGAATTTTGGGATTAGTGACTAGTAAAATTGTTATATAAGCACTAACCTACTCTTGAAGATAAATTAAAAACGTTACAATCGACAACCATGCCCAACACTAAAATAAAATTCAATCACTGAAAGACCTTTTCTTTTCTTTAGTAATCGCTGCTACTGTCATCAATCAAGTAGGCCTTGCTTTGATAATAGAACTTTACTAAGTCACGTCTATCCGCAATATATTTTACCAGACTGAAAAAACCTAGCTTCGGAGTCCTTAACAGTCCTTTTTACGGCGACTATCCTCCGAAAGTCCTCACCCGAAGGGCGGGGTTGTCGGCCTTGTAAAAGCAGGTTTATGACTGACACGTGGCGAGCGGGAAGATGTCGACCGAACCTACCATATTGATCACACTAAAAACTCACAAAACATAGACGTTCGGCCAAATGTGTGTGTGTGTTATGTCGAATGTGGTTTGTTTTCTGCTACGGTTTATCGAATGATATCTTAAAGGAATGAGCTGCTTAGAGTAGTATATCTTATCATAATTAAGAAAGATATTTAAAGGAGTATACTAGCACATTTATTAATTCAAATAATTGCTACTTCTGTAATCAGTGTAACGTATGTTTATATTGGTTTTCAAATAATCTATGTTCATAATTATTTGAAAACAAAAATAAACACACGTTTTTACTGATAAAACATGATTTAAGTAACCGTTATTTTGATTGCCCTTATTGACCAAATATTATTATTTTCATTCAACATAAATAGGCATACATATTTATTCAAGAGAGTGTATTTTATTTAATAACAGGGATATTTACTTACAATACTACGGTCGAACCAGGTTTATTTGCTGTAATAACTTTGTACTTATATGATAACTGTATCTCATTCTTTATATTGCCTTCTGCGGGTATTGCTTTTGTCTGGCTTCTTTTATATTTATTGGAGTCTACGGTCTAATTGACACTTTTTCACATTTCATTAAGTTCTACGTTGTCTGAGTACCCACTGTTACATTATTAGAAGTCTTCGTTATTAAGGAGTGAGTACGCTCTTGAAAATGTTCTTCATTAAGTTGGTACCTATGGTGAGTCAGGCGTTATTGGTTTAAAAAGGAGATTTTGAGGAACTTAAATAAACTCTAATATTTTTTAAACAATGAAGAGTATAGTTAGTATATTGCAGAAAAACGTTTTACAAAAAAAAAACCGTCTCAAAAAATTCAAAGTAAACAGTAACTTCAATTTTGGAAATCGGTGTTTTTGGTAGTTTCTTTGTATTTTGACCGATTTCCGAAATTAAAGTCATTTTACAATTCGTAGTTTTTTTTTTAAGTCGTTTGTACTTTTTTGGAAAAAGTTACCTAACAACACCACTGGAAAATCGCTAATCGAAAATCGTGGTAAAAAATAATTTCCGCTCAAATGTACATTCGGACGAATTGGGAAAAAATTAGACGAGTTAGGAAAGCGACTAAAGGACATTGTTCAGTGCCCATACATCGTTCGCCTAAGAACCAACAGAGACGTGAATTTACTATCTGTGTTTTAAATAATGCATATGTTCGACTGAAACTAAATTAAAATCACGGACACTTTTCAGAATTGTAAAATATCCAAAATGATTTCGGATTTTGAGTTTATAAAACATACCAAACAATAGATGACATACCAAATGGACTAAGATCCCAGAGCTGCCAGACTTTTTATCTCACCAAAAATGGTGTTGAGTAGTGTTACTATGTTCTTCTAACATACGAAAGCGTGGTAACTTAGGTCGACGGCCGATTCCCTGATATCAGGTGCAAAATACATTACATCAAAGTGTCAACTGTCATTTCATCGACTGTCAGTGTCAATAGTGTTCGTGTCATACAGCGCTTTAATCGCTTTATTCTTTTTGTAGGTAACTAAAAATCTTACAGCGCTGAGACTGCTTTGTTTCATTTTAAAATAATGGCGCCGGGTTATAAAACCCAAGTGAGTTACTTTTTAAAATGGTTTCGTAATTAAAAAGTGTCCGTTCTATTCTAATCATTAAAATGTAACTAAAAAAAAAAAACTAGGAATAATGGTAAAGGTTTCGCATGTGTTGATTCATAGGCCACTTTTTACCATGTCCTTTATAAAGTGACGCATTGGTGAATGAGACGTATTAGGGATAGCGACGAAATGACTAATGAGACGAATTGGAATCACAACCGACGGAGTTATAAGGTAACAAACAAAAAGGTCAAAAAGTATTTGACGAATAAAGAACCTCCTCCTTTTGAAGTCTGTTAAAAAAAGAAAATAATACTGGTTTTTCCAAAACTGCACTGATATAATTGCTTGAAAACAATTTTGTTCACAAAAATTAATGGCCGATCGGGTAACATAAGTACAACAAACCGCACGGCCAATTTAGTAATAATACCAAATCCATCACGCTATCGTGGGCCGGTGGAAAAAGCTATTGATAAAGTTTTTCCTGTTATGATATTAAATGCGTTGCGCTATATTTGTCAACAGCCAAGAGTGATGGATCGTTTATAATTTATTTCTTCGTATGGATGCCACCCGCTTTACAAGCAGCGTCAGCAAAATTGGCTCCTTGGGGACTTTTCCTCCAATTATCGGTGAACGTCGGGGTCGGCATTGTTGATCGGTATAAAATACGATACGAAAACCTGTCTTTGTGCGCACCGAAAGTATATTAAAGCGATAAGGGTAAACAAATTGCAATACTTGTGGGCCTTATTACCCGTCACATCAATCATAGAACCCCAGAAGTGTACGGTTACGCTGCTAACGTTACGTTTCGAGTATCTCAATCGTGAGCGTTCATGTTCGTACGGGTATGTAGGCAGCGGTGATTTTAATAGCTCGTAGCGATGTAACGCATACCTGGGTAGTTAGCTACGTATACTAGGAATTGCCTTTAGTCATATTAATCTGTTAGCGCCCGCAAATTAAAATAACGACACTAAGACAATACTACTTCGGCCCAAAAGGGTCTTACGGGCGTTCACAGGTCAAGGTATAAACATCATAGAAGAAACTTTAAAAAACGTGAATTAGACTCTTTGAGTTTGTTTTGCGGGTCTAAAAGACCACTTTAGCAGAATCAGCTATCACGTCAAGCTACCCGACACTGTAAAATTTTCCCAATCAACCTTGAACCTAATGCTTTGGCTATAAAGATGAAAATTAAATTTGACAGTTTGTTGTATGATTAATATTACGATCCTACTAAAGTGGCCTTTTTAGACCCGCTGGTGTACTATGAGAAGGACTCAGAGTAATCAGATACGGAATACTGGCCTCATCTACTTTACCTATACTTACCAAAAAAAATTTTTTTTTAAAGTGTTATTTTAAACGTATTTACTAAATAAAATATTCATGTGATATAGAATTTTTAATCAAGAAAACTGCGTTTCTTTTCATGAATTTGGCAGACTCTTATATTATCAGCACACAAACGTTTCAATCCACTGCGAAACACTCAAAGTGTTTCTATCGTCGTAGTTACCTTCGTCGCCTCCGGTACTCGGAGTGTCTACGTCTATCGTCTGACCGCTGCAAGTCAAGGAAATTAGGTTTTCGCCGGGTGATGTTATCAGTGGCCAGGTGGATGCGGCGTCTGCCTTAGTTATCTCAGGTGATAGTCTCACTGAATAAACTTATCTTATACTAGTCACTGCATTTCAAGCTTTTCACCTTTAAGCAAACTTTTCTTTGTGAAAAAGTAATAACGTTAGCCTGTCATATTTGTACATAGCAGATGAAAATGAAAAATAAAAGGTAACGAGCGCATAACAGCATAAAAAGTAATCCAGACAACAGCAAAAAGGACGAAAAGAAAACTCTATTAATATCGCGTTTAATCATGGACGCCACAACAAAAAGACAGGAGTAGACTTTATGAGCAACCTGTTTACAGAAGCAAATAATAAAAAGAATGTAATCGACAGCGTGACGTCACAGGCCAGTGAGCCGGAGCGAGCGCCGCCGCCCGCAACGCTCCGCAAATACGAGAGATAGCCTCGTCCGGAAATTCAATCAGCTAGCACGGAGATTCGATCAAGATTGGGGTAATTAAAATACCTAACTTTTTACCTAAACAGACCTTTATAAACCTAATACCTCATAAAGAGTTTCACGTTCGAACCGGAAGCAATACAGTTTCATTTACGATTTCAATTCCGACTTTGATATCGATATGATTGCCAATGCCGTTGAGTGCTGAAAAAGGTTTTATTACGTACTCGTAACACGTTAGAGAATATAGATGGATTTGACTTTTAATTACGGCACGTTATCCCACACGGGTCCGATAGTTAAAAGGGAACGTGAGACCGAGGTGGCTCTCAACTTATTTATTGTCCACTATAGAAATTCAATATGGAGTCGATCCGACGACGCGGTAGAAGGTAATTAAAAATACGTCACTCGCAGCCGACCTTTCAATTCGTGCATATGTCGAAATTCGGAATGAATCATTTCCCGTTTATATTTCTACGTTACCGGAGGCCGACTCCTATTTATTGTTAGCTGATGGGAAAATACCGCGGCTTTTTGTTAACTGCGGTTAACGAATATAAATACGTCGATAGGTGTCGCCATTGTTGTCAAGCATCCTGTTTGCTCGCATCTCGTATATTGGGTGCAGTGTGCAGAGACTATTAGTACTACGTTATTGTTGTGCTATGATCAAATGCGATGCTGCGGTAGGTACCTAATCAGTTTGAGGACTCGTCATGTTTGCTTGTTGGCTAGTAGACTGGCCGGTTAACACTATTAACTGTAGTTTATTACGAGTAATTTTGGCATTGAGAATGCCCTAAAATATGGGTTTGAAAATACGGCATATTCAGCGCTGATAAACAAAGAGTATAATATGGCCATACTATCTACCAAAAATAACCTAACTCTCAATAGAGAAAAATTGATAGTAAAAGAATATTTTTATTCTGAATACGATAAACTCACAGGAGAAGCGGAGAACCCTTGCAAATTCGCGAACGATTGCAATTGCAAGGGGCGGAAATTCGATGATTTGATCAATGGATGTTCCGTATTAGGTATCAGGGCACTTTGGGCACGGACAGGCAACTGATGCTACCTGATTTTATCATTGGACCGATTTACTATACGGCAGATTGTATGACTGAATTGTAGAAGCTCTTTAGGATAGACTGAAACGAAATAATTTGGATATATCCTCGCATTATTACAAACGCCGTAATTTTAGTTTACTAGCTTCTGCACAGCGGCTTCGCCCACGAGATCGCTAGGGTTTAACCATTTATATATACTCCCGGGATAAAAATCAGCCTATGTATTAATCCAGACTATAATATACCTCTGTGCCAAATTTCAAGAAGATCCTTTCAGGCGACCTTACGTGAAAGAGTAACAAACATTCCTTCATAAATCCATCCTCGTAAACTTTCGCATTTATAATGTTACTAGCTTTCACCCGCGACTTCGTACGCGCATATCCTGTTTTTTTTTTCGGACTTTCGGGAAATCTCTACATGCCAAATTTCAGCTTTCTACGACCAGTAGTTTCGGCTCTGCGTTGATATATAAGTCAGTGAGGCAGGTTTACCTTATATATATATATATATATATATATATATATAATATAGATAGTTAGTTAAAACTTTGATAATGTTGTGAACATTTCAAATACAATAAACTCCATCCGATCCGATCCAATAGGGAATATGCATACAATTTTTTTATTTGCAAAATAAAATACTTATTAGCTCTAGTAAACAATCATGAAATTAGTTTTTAAATACCTTCATCATTTATTAAGTTATAAAGCTTCAAAGACTACAGTTAGAAAGAGAAGTCCGATACGTAATGTGACGTCAAATTACACGATGACTATACAACTGCCATAGAAAACAGCGTTTTCGCGAGAGGGACAGATATATTTGTTTGTTTTGTTTGTTTTTGTTTTTTTGTATTATGTATGTATCTGTGTATCTATTATGTTATATTATATTTTTTTTTTTTTTTTTTTTTTCTCTTATGTCACACCATAACAGCCCCAATTTCATGTCCAGTCAAATACTGTCTCCATCCCAGGTTGCCTGGAAGAGATCGCGAAATGCGATAAGGCCGCCCATTGTATGTATTTTAGTTCTAAGTTTCCTATTGTATTTAATTTTTGGTGTACAATAAAGTATATAATAAATAATAAATAAATAAATAAATAAATAAAATAATTGTACCTCGTTCGTTTTTTCAGCAATTTAGATTCTAATTTCACTGTTATTATTATATTTTCGAATAATTTTCGATAAACTGTTCAGATCATAAATACTTTTTTCATGCATATTCCCTATTATCAAATCCAAATTCGATAGGTTAATCTAATAGCGAAGGCAGATTTTACAAAGTCATGCATTTTTTTTAACTGTTATGGTATTTAAATACAGATAGACAAAAGAATATTTTTTTTCAAAGGTACCAGGTGATCAAAAATCTTAAATAGCTTCGGTAGACCGACACAAAATTTCTTACAGCAATGGTCCTGTTGTAACGTTATAGTGCTCAATATCGAATCCTTTCAGATACAATACAATCCCTTTGTTATGCTATCAAGATCTCCCGACCAGCTGATGTGAATTTAACACTGGCTACCTATAGTTATAACATTATCTATCATATTGATATCGCGAGCAATAGCGGTACTATCTGGAGAATTATTTCGTCACCAGGGAGATGTCTTATTATTCACTGAACGGGAACGTCTATGTTTTGGTTCGCGAAATTAACTTTAGGGTACACCCTAAAGGGTATTTCCTGACTCCAAGGGGAGACATGCAGATTAATGGTGTTAATAAAACACGTTCGTTAATTGTAGACAGTTATTTTGTGAATAATATTTAATAACATGATAGTTGTGTGAATGTATGAAGTCATAAAATAAACTCATAACAGGGAGACATATAATACAACAAACTCTTTAGTCTTTCTCAGGACTCTTAATGAGGCTGCGCAGTACCATGCTAACCCACTACTTTGCTCAGTTTTTAAGTATTTTTCCGTAAAATTTATTAGAATAAAAACGTAAACTAACAGTAAGTCTAGCTTATTTCTACAACTTTAATAAGCCTAAAGAAATATTAGATCTGCAGACTTACGAGCGCGGTAGGTCGTACGAGCTCCGCGGCGTACAGGCAATAAGTCTGCAGTACTGAATGACCTGAAGGTAATACATTAGTGGGGGGCACATCTGGTCATCGCCGACGAGTGCTGCGACCTGATTTATTCTTCGTATCCATCACTGAGCCGCGTACAGCTGAGGCGTCTTGTCTCCCCTCTTTCACTTTAATCGTTCCGCACTTTTAGAATGACCCGCTGTCTCGTGGCTATCTGCTTAAATGTTTTGCGTTTGGGCCGGCTTTTTGTCTTAGGCACTCATTTACAAATCGATAGGTGTGTCAGCTAAGATACTCTCCCGGGATTTACTTTCCGTGAACGATATTTAGTCCAAGCCAATTTCAACCATATTGGTTCAATAAACACAATGCAGGTTGCATTTCAAGCAAAATTATGTGAAACTAGAAATTGAGAAGATGAGTTAGACAATATGACTCCAAGCATTCAAAATGAACGCAAAAGCAAAATGAATAAATGTGTGTTTCGTAGATTCACCTGTCCGATTAAATTCCCGGCGGCTAGCGCCCCAGTCAAATTTAGCGTTAGTGGCACAAATTCGTTTAACATTTAAATTATATTCTAGTTGCCGATTCAAACAACTGTGTCCTGAATTAATAATGTCGAAAATATTTAGTGGCACACAATTTCGCTAGATTTTCAGATTGCAATTTGCATGTTAAACGTCAATCCGGCGGCGATGCGTCAGGCCCTATCGCTGAATATTAATGCGACTACGAGATTTTGTTTTACTTTGTGGAAATTCGATTATGATGCAAAGTAGGTGACAGAGCAGAGAAACTAATGTATAGGCATACGCTTGCGCGCCGGCTCGACCTCTGTTCTGAGCCAGGTTCGTCAAAGTCATGCCTAAGTCTCGTTTCAGATCTTCAGCGATTTAGGATAATCAGATGCGCTATTTTCACTAATACACTTATCTAATATGAATTTTACTAGTTAATGTTTCATTAGGTTGAGTCTGAAATCCATTATGAGAAAGTTTTAATCCGCCTGAGCCCCGTGTTGGTATACTATGTACTTAGTCGCACGATTTAATGTGAAATCTCATGTGATGGATACTCTAATTGCATAAATTTTGCTGAATGAAATTGTGAGATTAATAAACGGTGTATGTCATGTCGAGGCAACGTTTTTAATAGGCAGACAGATAGACAGACGTTAATGCATGATATCCGGGAAATGAAAGTGAAACATGCGATGTTAAAACTTTGTTAAGCTTAAGGGAATAATGAGTTATGATGTTGAACTGGAGCTTGATAATGATAGTTTTTGGTGATGTAAAAAACTTTTAAACAGAATGTGTTTCACTTTAAAGAACAACTAAAGTCGGTGTTTTGTTTACCTACCTACCTACCTACTTTAACTTAGACATTTTTCTGCTTGGTATTTTTCGAAAACATGTTAGTGCTATTCGAATACAAATAAAGTTAAAAACGTATGAATAAAATAATCATGAATTACTTTACTTTATATTGGAATACCTTTATGATAAAATTTTCAAGTCCAGAATATCAGCCCTAAGTTTGATCCACATTCAAAATAATAATAGGTATAAGTAGTCATGCCTGGATTTGAACATACATATTAACTGTCATTTTATTTCGTTCAAAACGAATGAAATAACGCAAATAATCCCCTTATATTTATGTACATAGACGCGCGAAGGCCTTACAAAACCTTGTGGAAGTTGAAATATTAGTATACAACTTATTATCATATTCCTGAGGCATAGGTACGCATATCTCATAGTTGGCATATTAATGTCGGATGAAATGCTTGCGGATGTAGGCATTGGCTTGGCTTGGCTCAGTTTGTCTTTGGATGTTTCAGTAGTTTGAAATGAACTTGATAAAATGACATCAATGTAGAATTCAAGAACAGGTAAATATTGTTATTTGGCTCTAGGATTTAAACATTTTAGAACTTTTTAAATTATAGGCAAAATATATAACTTTTAATAATAAAAACTCTTCATAAGAAGATAATGAGAGTAGGTATTCTAGCTAGAGGTTACACGAAGTCAGCGTTTAAAACGTTTGCATAAGGAAGGAGATAAGGCATCCTCGCTCTGATAACTCATGAGGAAAGTCCAATCAATAATTCCTTCTGTTACACGGTCCTAAAATCAAGGCGTTTACTATAGCTAGTGTGAGTTTTTTCTCAAGAACACCCCTAAGCTACCCGTAATGGTGTTTGCTCCTCGGAGGGAGAGGTCAACTACTATTTAATCTAGCGTGAATGATTTATAGATGTTTCGAAATACTGTAGGTGAAGACACTGTCACCCTACGGTAAAAAATAATGTCACATTTAGGAGAGCCAAGACACGTTAAGTTTTTTTAATGTCTCCATTAAAAAATTGAATTCGAGGATATAATTAAAATTAATCACGGGTGTAAGACAGCCTGAACGCCGAAGCTTACAAAAAGTGGATTTTTTGCGTGTTGATCAAAATATACGCCTGTTTTAATGAAATTACGCAAAAGTTTAACCACCTGTTCCGAGAGGGATGAGCAGGGCTCGTGGTGAGGGGTGCGGGGTGACACCGGCTCTTGCCGAAATTTACCTACTTGCTTTAATTAGCCTTATGTAGGCTTACGGACGGTCATTTTTCTTGTTTAGCCGTAATTGATAAAGGGCGCGCTACCCCGCGCCGACCACATCAAACGCTGCACCCAACATTCCCGTGTTTACCAACCACAATTTATGACTTCTACGATAATACACAAAAATATATTACCACTGCCATTTCTGCTACTTCTTGTACTTCTTTAAGTCAGTTTGCAGTTAGCTTTTCAATTAGTCTAATCTAAAGTATTCAACGTTTATACCGCCGCTTCAGACACACATGATATCGTGTTTACGTATAAAATTTACATACAACCATGCTTTTAAGTGGATTGAATGAAAATATTAACAAATTGGCCTGCAGCTGGATTAAACAGTAAATTCTCATATCCTCGTATTAACGTTTCCCCTTCGGTGAAGGGTGACTGCCCTGTGGGTCTGCGAGGGGATGCAACCTCAGCAATTGCGTTAAATCAGCAGCACTATTGGATTAATATCTTACCTACCTCACCGGAGCTTTCACTCTATAAAAATTGATGTATCCGTCAGGTCTCACCGACTACTATGTCTACAGATACGCAAATAAATTTAGTTGTAAGTTTTCTCGGCTGATCGATAAGGTCGAATGATTTGATTTGGTCGTCGAAGGCCCGACTCGACGAGTTTCTTTTTGAGGGAGGCGCCCGTGCGCCCGTGCCTAGAGAACTGTCGCAAGACCAATATTGCCAAGGAAATTAGTTTATGTAAAATGTAGAACAGGAACGAAAAATATCAAAAGGAAAAGTGTAGAGGGAATATTGAAATCAATTCAGTTTGCCTGTTACTCCTGCGTTATAAGAAGTCATCCTTGAGAAATAGAATTACAATGAAAGGAATCCAGGGACTTTTATTTTTGTAGACGGAATATTAAAAGTGTATTAAGACGGCGACGCTACTTTAAAAGATGTGACGTGAGCAGAGTTTATGCAAATGTTGGCACATCTACTTGGTGCGTTATTTGCATAAACAATTAAAATATCAATTGCTCGGTAATCGTTTCGGTGAACCAACAAATTTCAATTAAAGCTCTAACTGTGGATGTGGAAAATTCATGCCACATTCGAAATTAATTAAAATTTTCATACATAACAGATTTACCGGCATACATTTTAGCAGATGTGAGGTTCATTTACCAAGCTGTCTTTAAAATGTAGAAGTGCTTGAAGGAGAGTAAAAGTTCTTCATCAGAGTTTTATTTTATCCAAAAAGTTACCTGTATATGTAGAGATATGGTTGTTGTTTATTAATAAGCCAAAGGTACACAAAGGGCGGCACGTGGTTCATTATTTTGGCATGCATAATAATAAGCTTTCACAAATAATGTGATGCGCTATTTGATCGGTTAATTTTCACGGACATGACTGAATATTTTAGTGAATTAAATATGTACTGTGGCATTATCGTATCGAGTAATGATATACGTTGCATCAATTAATTGATTATTGTATACCTACATACTGTAAGGTTTAGGTAATACTGAATGTATGTTGCATACAAAATTCATAATGTCTTTATTTAAATCTGTAATATTATATCTTAACAATTATTTTATTTACTCGTCGAATAGATATCTGCAAATAAGTTCAGCACGAACTTATTCTTCTACCGCAACGACTAACGCTGTTAATTCTGCAAACTTCTGTCAAAAAAATAAGAACTTGACATCTGAATGTATTTATTAGTGAAACATTAAATTATGCAAAGTTGTGGCGGCCCGCCAAGACTCAAGGCTGCGTTCCGATGCAGCCGCTGCACATCCAATTATATCTCAACCCTAAAATATTAAACGGTGCGTCTAGAATACAAATTGCGCAAATAAATCAATAGGTGTCTACTGTCTACGAGGAAAAAGTTTCAACCTGCAGTGAAATATTAATTAAAAGACGAAGACAAAATGGTGTTTGCATTTTGTTTTGATTATGTAGATTTTATGACCCCTATTCAGAAAAGTTGTACAAGAATAAAAGCATACTAAAACGCCCCCAATTAAGGTTCACTATTATAAATTCAAATTAATAAATAGTAACCAAATTACGTTGGTTTTATTTAAAACTAATTAGGCCCGTGGTTTGTCGGTTTAGAGTGTCAAATTATATATTATCATATTCAATCATCATAAAAGCCGCTTTTATGAAAATCGAATCTTTAAGTTTCTTTCCTTTTTCTAAAGTAGCTAATATACACTCAGGATTTGTCACTAGTCAGAGAACTTTAGGTTTAATATAAAAACTTATTTCCAAATAAATAAAATACCTACAACTGACTTCCAAAAAAAATAAAACATTACAAAGTAAAAAATAACTTTAATTTCAAAAAGTTCTCACAACACACTCGCTCAAAAAATTCATTTTCGACACATTTGCTCATAAAATGCATTTACGAAGCCTACATTGTTCGAAAGTTCAAAATTACGGACCATACAATGGAGCGTGCGGTAAAGTAGGTACTCTCACCTAAGTACCTACTTTACCACACGCTCCGATGTATGGCGCCGTGCGTATTCTTTACGGTATTTTTTTAATTTCCATAAACAATATAATTATAAGAATTCAATCCGTCTGCATCCGTCAGCCAAAAATGCTTCCGTCGGCGTCCGTTCCGGAAGCGTTCCATATGCGTTTTTTTGCGAAGAAGTTTTTTCTCAGAAGGTTTGTCGCACTTTAATATTGAAGAAAAAATGAGACAATAGATGTAGTTCTAATTACCCGACTGTTACACTTTTGATTTTTTTCGAGTGTATTTATGTATGATGTCATAATTATCTTTGGCACACTGTAGCCTAACCCTGTGGTTTCATAGATTTTAGCTTGAAAGGTGTCGTTAGATTCGTCTAAATAGTGAGAATGATACTGGATAGGTATAGGTATCAAAATTAAAATATCTGAGCTTCGGTGCCATTTTAATGACTTCAGCTTTTTTAACCTATCGAGTGGGGTATCAATATAAAGGCTCGAGGAGACAATTAAAAAAATGTAAATTATTAAATAATTGATTTTGTCAAAAAAATCCGATTGGTACAATATACCTATAATACAATTTACAATATAATTATATAATTCTACTAAAATGTTTCACGCAGACGAAAACGGAAGCGCGTTCTTTTTTTAAAAACGCACACTATTCCAAACACACACTCCCCATTTGCAAATTCGCGCCATTTTCAATTAGTAACGTCAAAGATAGTTGCGACTTAGAATTATAATATTAACTAGAATATGTTTTCAAGCGAGGAATCCGATTTAAATATGGAATCTACTCCACCTGACATCTTGAATGAGGCGCCAATTGCAGAAAATGGTCTCTTGCCGCCAAAATCGTGAGAACGCTATTTAATGATTAACAATAATTTTTAATAGATAATGAAAAAGTTTGTTTATCTAAATTAATATAATGTGTCGAAAAACGTTGTATGACACACGAGCGGATTTTGGTCTTTACAAACTCGTGACTATGGTAAACCCTCGACTTCGTCTCGGGCTTACTCGTTTGTAAAGACCAACTTACCGCTCTTGTATCATAAATAACTATTACGAAGCCTGTATACATTTATCATACAACAGAGCGTGCGGTAAAGTTAATTTCTTAAAAAAATATAGCAACTCCACCAAGGAGATTCATAATACAAGAATGAGAAAAAAATTAAAGCTAGGAGGTTGTTTCGGACGGCAGGAACACGTCCAATGCTCGCGCTGTCGTCCTGGGACAATCTCCCACGTAATTTGACGTACGCCCCTTGTACTACCTTGCGCTGGTTACGTACGTCACCACGCACCCCTGAATGCGTAACGTTTTTCGACTACTGTTAAAGGGACCTCGGGAGACGGAGACGAAGAGCCGGGGAGGCAATAAAACAACTCTTCACAGGAAATCTTGACCCGCAGGTTTCGGCTCCTATCTTCTTGTAGTGTTGCCTCTTCGACGGCTGTGCTGCGACTGCGATTGAGCCGAGATTCGGCTCTGTTTATATACTGCCCGTCGTTACCTTATAGAGAACCGTGATTTTTGAAGTCGATTCGTGTGTTATTTTCTCTATGAGCCGAAACCTTTGGAGCCTTTATTTATTATGTTTTATATAAAAACCCTTACAATATATATATTTTTAGATTCCTTAAACCTTGCCCAACAATATGGAACACAAAATATTTCGATATCCTTACAATACAAAAAGTTTCTAGAACTAAAACTTCTAATTTTGTACCTTAACAAATTTTCACTACACATTTTAGGAAATATTTCGAAAACTATAAGTCCTATCAACTTAATTCTTTTTGCCAAGGTGGTTTTGGGTCAAGACCTTTATTTTAACACTAATTACAAAACGCTATCACCTAAGACAAAAAATCACATTTTCAAACTACGTAATTATTTTCAATACAAAAACCTTACATCTAAATATCCTTATAAACTATCAAAATTCGTTCGCATTGGAGTTTTATTGGACCTAATATGTAAACATAAAACTAATAAAACTAATTAGAAAGTAATTAAAACATAATCTCATCAAATAATTAATTAAACCTTTCTGTACAAACAAAACATAAGATAAAACATTAAATTCGCATTTAAACTATATTCTAACTAAACCTATGATGCGAAAATATCCCTATGACACTAATTAAAGAATGTTAAACTAAAGAATGTTAAACTAATCTAATCTGATTCAAATAAGATTCTAATTAGTTTTCCTTACAAATTTCCTTATTTCATATGGTCGCGTCCATCACTACTTGCGCCTAGGGACGCAGAAGGGGTCTTATCGCCGACAGTCTCCCCCTCGTGCACCGCACCATCCTCCTGGCTCGGCGATACTCCCGGCACCAATAGCACCACTCTCGAACTGGGTTTCCGCAGCTCACCTCCGCGCGTCTCGACGTCGACGATCCTCGTTCGCCCGTCTGGTCCAGGATACACCCGCAGGATTCTTCCGCGTGGCCAGGTGCATCTCGGCAGGCTGTGGTCGACGATCAGCACGATGTCTCCGACTTGCAGGTCTGTGGCGCTGGTTCTTCCATTCGTCTTCCTCGGCAGAAGAGTGGGCAGGTATTCTCGCAGCCAACGTTGCCAGAAGTGGTCGGCAAGTCGCTGCGTGGCCTTCCAGGTGGGCCTGCCCACCAGCTCGCTGTCCCCGAAGTTGCCGACTCTCGCAGCGCCGCAGGATCGCCCAATGAGGAAGTGGTTTGGCGTGAGTGCTTCCTCCTCAGGATGCTCGGAGAGATGGGTGAGAGGTCGAGAGTTGACGATGTGCTCGGCCTCTAGGAGGAGAGTTTGGAGTACCTCCTCACGTGGATGCCTTTCGTGGAGTGTGGCGCCTAGTGCGGTTTTAATGGATCGCACCAGTCGCTCCCATGCGCCGCCCATGTTTGGCGCACCAGGGGGGATGAATTTCCACTGCACGCCGATCTTTTCTGCTTCTGAGACGAGGTCTTCTTGCTTCAGGGTCTCGAGCGCTTCCTTCAGTTCTTTATTAGCGCCGACGAAGTTGGTCCCGTTGTCGCTGTAGATTGTCTTCGGCATTCCTCTTCTTGCGGCGAATCTTCGTAGCGCCATGATCATGCTGTCGGTGGAGAGCGAAGGAGTCAGCTCAATGTGCACTGCCCTGGTTGTGAGGCATGTGAATAGAGCTCCCCATCTTTTTTCGTGTCGTCTTCCCACGGTGATCGTCATAGGGCCGAAGTAATCTACGCCAGTGCACGTAAAAGGAGGGTTTCCGTGCATCAGCCTTTCAACAGGTAGGTTGCCAGTCGGTAGTTCTTGTGGTTTTGCCTTCTTCGTTTTGCACCACTGGCATTGATGTTGAACTGCCTTGATCGCTGACCTTAATCCCAGTACCCAGAAGCGTTGTCGAATCTCGTTCATCACGGTTGCGTGATTTCCATGGTTGAAGCGGCAGTGGAATTCCTCGATGATGAGTCGTGTTGTCCTTTCCTTGCTGTCGAGCACGATGGGTCGCTTGTAATCTCTTGTCACACCCTGTATCGCGTCGATTCTTCCTTTTAACCGCAGTAGACCTTCTTCGAGTACTACGTCGAGCTTCTTCAATTTGCTGCTGCCCTCCAATTGCTTTCCTTGCTGCAGACACTTGATGTCATCTCTGAAGCTTCTTTCCTGGCTTCTCTTTAGCAAAAGAGTTTCAGCTTGCTCTAGTAGTCCGGCGTTTAGCGGTACGTATTTCCTTTCTATTGGTTTTGAAGACTTCTGTGGTTTCTCAACAGTCTTCGCCTTCTTTGCTTGCGTCATCTTCCAGGTGGGATCTTCTTTGCAGACGTTGACCTTTGCTCTTCTTCCGCAGAGTTGTAGGAACTGCAGTACTCTAGCTGTGGCTCGCCAGAGTCTCCTCCATGAGGAAAATCTGTCAGGATCTGGTGATGGGTGAGAGGTGCTCGTTGCTGCCGCGACGTCCACTGCCTTTTCTTCGCCGGTGGTTTCCTTCTTAAAGGTTCTCGGTGCCGGCCAATGCGCTTCATCTTGTTTCAGGAAGCTTGGTCCGTTGTACCATCGGTGATTGCAGTCGAAATCTTCTGGCACGTTGCGCGTTGCATCATCAGCAGGGTTCTGCGCTGTGGGCACCCATCTCCAGTCTTGCGGCTTCGTAAGATCTTCAATTTCCGCTAAGCGATGAGCCACGAACGTCTTGAAGGTTCTGGGGTCCGTCTTTATCCATGAAAGTACGATGCTGGAGTCTGTCCAAAATGTCTTCTTTGCTACCTTCAGGTCCATTTCTTCCTCTACTGAATGTGCCAGTCTGCTTCCTAGGAGGGCTGCTTGCAGTTCGAGTCTTGGGATCGACACCGGCTTCAATGGAGTGACTCTTGCCTTCGCCGCTACTAAGCTAACATAGTAGGTTCCATTTCCATCTTCAGTCCTCCAATAGACCGCTGCTGCATATGCCGACTCGCTCGCGTCCGTGAATGTGTGCAGCTCCCCCTCGGTGCAATGTGGCGCCAGGCATCTTGGAACCTGTAGGTCTTGGAGCAGCTTCATTTTCTCCAGGTAAGTCTTCCATGCTTCGTACTCCTTTCCTTCTATTTCTTCATCCCAACCGACGCCACTTCGCCAAATGCTTTGAAGCAGCTTCTTTCCCTGGATGAGAACTGGTGACGCCAGCCCCAATGGATCGAAGGTCGACATCACTGCACTGGTGACTTCTCTCTTCGTAGGTACTTGAAGTCCTTTGGCTATTTCCTCTGGTGTGTTCCGGAGGTTTGCCCTGAAGCCGATGGAGTCTTTCGTCGTGAACCAACGAAGTCCCAGTGTCTTTTCTTCCTTCTCCCCAATGTCAACTTCTGTCTTGTCTATGGCATCAGTCTTCAAGTCTCGCAGCAGCTCAGGTTGATTTGACGCCCATCCCCTGAGTTCGAAGCCTGCTTTCTTGTGTATGTAGTCCACCTGCGCCGTCACTCTTCTGAAGTTCTCTTCTGAATGGAAGCTGTGCAGGTAATCATCCATGTAATGATTCAACTCGATTGCCCTTGCTGCCTCTGGAAACTGCTCCTTGTATTCCGCTGCGTTCCGGTTCTTGACGTAGATTGCCGTGCTAGGAGATGATGTCGCGCCGAAGATGACTGATGTCATTCTGTATTCCTTCGGTGACGCGTCTCGATGATCTCCGCGCCACAGGAACCTCAGGCTATCTCTGTCTTCTGGTCGAATGCGCACTTGCAGGAACATTTCCTTGATGTCGGCTGCCACAGCTATTGGTCCTTGTCTGAACCTCAATAATATTCCGAAGAGTGATTGCAGTAGATCTGGTCCTGGTAGTAGAGCATCGTTGAGGCTTCTTCCTTTCGACTTTGCTGCAGCGTCGAAGACGATCCTTATCTTTTTCTTCAACGGATGTACCACGGAGAAGTGAGGGAGGTACCATTTCTTCTTGGAGTCTTCTTGTCCTACAGGAGCTTCTTCTGCATACTTGCTGTCGATAAGATGCTGGATCTGTTTGATGTATTCCGCCTTCAGCTGAGGGTCTTTGTCCATCTTCTTTTCTATGTTGAACAACCGGTTCTTGGCAGACGTGTAGCTTTCAGGCATTTGTTCATCTTCATTCTTCCACAAGAGTCCAGCTTCGAATCGCCCATCTTCCAATCTTCTGCAGGTCTTCTCTAGGATGGCAAGTGCTTTTCCTTCTGAGTCTGTAGTGGGTCTTCGCGGTTGCACACCAAGCGCCTCGACCGCGAAGTGGTCCTTAATGGCTTGATGCATTTCCTCTTCTCGCGTGCTGACGTGTAGGCAAGAGTTCAAGAAGTGTACAACTCTTGCAGCCCCGACGTCTGACCCATGGAGTACCCATCCTAGTCCTGTTCTTGAAGCAACTGGTTCTCCTGGTTTCCCTCTTCTTACTTCTTGAGTCACTATCAGCTCCCAATTGTCTTGCCCGATGAGCAGCTGTGGTGACTCCCCTTCATAATATAGAGAATCGGCGATCTTCTTTAAATGTTGGCATTCTTCTATCCTTTTCTTTTCCAGGAACTGTGGTGCAAGCTTCAACTCGTTGATTGTTCGGACTCTCTTCAAGGTCTTCTTGTTTCCTTGATGAACCCCCTTGACCGTAAGGTCCAGCATCTGTGAATCCTTCTTCTTAATCAGCCTGCCTCCTATTGTCTCGATCGCTAGTTCCTCTTCCTTGCCTTGAGCGCCGACTTCTTGTGCCACCTTTTCATCAATGAGTGACACCGTGGACCCCTCATCCATCAGGGCCAATATCCTTTTTGATCCTTTCGACCCGAAGACTTCAACTGGAACTATCTTCAGGTATGCCCTTGCATTGTTGACTGCATTCACTGATGCCATGACGCTAGCTACTTCTTCTTGTGTCTCCGTTTTCTTGTCTCCCGAGGTCCTGTCTTCTGATTCCACGTGCAGCAGATGATGATGCCACCTCTTGCATTCCTTGCACGGTGGTTTCCTGCAGCTCTCCTTTCGATGTCTCCCTTGAAGGCATTTGAAGCAAACGCGACTTTTCTTCACTGTTGCCCACCGATCTTGTACTGACGTCTTCTGGAACTTCTGACAGTCGACGAGGAAGTGTCCACCTTCACACATAGGACATATCTTCTCTGCTGGATGTCTTGAATCCTTTTCCTTGAAGTCCCTTTCCCTTGTTGAATGCGTCGCCTGTCGATGAGTCCTCTTGAATCCAGTCTTTTCTTCTGATGTCGCGAAGGCTCCACACTTGTCTGCTTCCATGTTCAGGAACTTGGAGACCAATGTCAGGTCGGAGAACTCGCCTTCTTCTGTTGCTGCAGTGAAGTCATACCAACGGAACTTGAGAATCGTCGGCATCTTCTCGATGATTTGTTTCACCATTTCAGGTGAATGCAGATACTGTGGTTTCTTCAAACCCCTTATTGCTGCTACGCTGTTGTTGATCTGGCTTGCGAAGATGCATATGTCCCTTGGATTTTCAGATATCTTCGGTAATGCCTTGACCTTGTCCAATTCCGCCAGCACCAGCGCATCAGGTCTTCCATATCTTCTTCTGAGGGCCTGCATCACTTCCAATGGAGATGCTTCAGAATACAGCAGACTCTTGATAGCTTCTCTTGCATTGCCCTTCAGTGCTCTTCTTAGTCGAGCCATGTTTTGAACTTCGTTGAACATCGGTGCTGTATCTTCATAGACAACCTTGAAGGCCAACCACTCGCTGCTGTTGCCGTCGAAGTAGGGTAACTCGTGAATATACTTCGGCTGCGATACTGGTCCTCCTTTTGTGGTAAGGGCTTCCTTCAACACTGCTGCTAGCGCTTGAATTTCGCTCGTACCCCCTTTCGTTGAGGAGATCTCTTCAGGCTTCACCTTCTGTGGCTCTTCTGAAGGTAGCTGACCTCGTCGCTCGGGCTGTTCCATGTTGCCTTCTTCTAATACGGATGTCTCGATCCAGTTCTGCACCTGTGCTGTTCTGTCTTCCTGGTCTTCATCCACGGAGTCCTCATCTTCACACTGTGCCAGTTCCAACCTGACACGGGCTAGCTTCGCCGCAGCCTGAGCTTGCTTCAACTCCAGGCGTGCTAATTCTTCTCTGGCTTCCAGCTCGCGTCTTCTGGCTGAGGAGCTCGTGGTCTTCGTAGACCTGGCATGACGACCGACCCCCTTTGGCTTAAGGGTTGCTGCTGATCCGCGAACACCCTTGTCCGGAACATCCTCTGGAGTCTTCTTGGTCGTTTCCTTCTGTGCGGCTTCATCCTTCTTCTGTCCGTTCTTCTCGGACGCCGCCGTGGTCGCAGTCGCTACCGTAGTCCCCATCGTCGTGGTGCCCTCTGTGTTCGTAGTGCCCGAAGAAGCGTTTGAATCCGACGTAGTTGCTGTCCCTGATGATGCTGACGCTGACGCAGACGTGACCCCTTCTGATCCCGACATATCTTCTGTCGCGTCCTTATCCGAAGGACGGGACCCGGAACGTGAGGGAGCATCCTTCTGCGACCTGGTTACCGGCATCTTGACGCAATCTTCTTATCTTCTGGACTTCTTCTGGATTCTTCTGCACTCTTCTGCAGGGATCCCGTCTCGAAGGACCAACTGTTTCGGACGGCAGGAACACGTCCAATGCTCGCGCTGTCGTCCTGGGACAATCTCCCACGTAATTTGACGTACGCCCCTTGTACTACCTTGCGCTGGTTACGTACGTCACCACGCACCCCTGAATGCGTAACGTTTTTCGACTACTGTTAAAGGGACCTCGGGAGACGGAGACGAAGAGCCGGGGAGGCAATAAAACAACTCTTCACAGGAAATCTTGACCCGCAGGTTTCGGCTCCTATCTTCTTGTAGTGTTGCCTCTTCGACGGCTGTGCTGCGACTGCGATTGAGCCGAGATTCGGCTCTGTTTATATACTGCCCGTCGTTACCTTATAGAGAACCGTGATTTTTGAAGTCGATTCGTGTGTTATTTTCTCTATGAGCCGAAACCTTTGGAGCCTTTATTTATTATGTTTTATATAAAAACCCTTACAATATATATATTTTTAGATTCCTTAAACCTTGCCCAACAATATGGAACACAAAATATTTCGATATCCTTACAATACAAAAAGTTTCTAGAACTAAAACTTCTAATTTTGTACCTTAACAAATTTTCACTACACATTTTAGGAAATATTTCGAAAACTATAAGTCCTATCAACTTAATTCTTTTTGCCAAGGTGGTTTTGGGTCAAGACCTTTATTTTAACACTAATTACAAAACGCTATCACCTAAGACAAAAAATCACATTTTCAAACTACGTAATTATTTTCAATACAAAAACCTTACATCTAAATATCCTTATAAACTATCAAAATTCGTTCGCATTGGAGTTTTATTGGACCTAATATGTAAACATAAAACTAATAAAACTAATTAGAAAGTAATTAAAACATAATCTCATCAAATAATTAATTAAACCTTTCTGTACAAACAAAACATAAGATAAAACATTAAATTCGCATTTAAACTATATTCTAACTAAACCTATGATGCGAAAATATCCCTATGACACTAATTAAAGAATGTTAAACTAAAGAATGTTAAACTAATCTAATCTGATTCAAATAAGATTCTAATTAGTTTTCCTTACAAATTTCCTTATTTCATATGGTCGCGTCCATCACTACTTGCGCCTAGGGACGCAGAAGGGGTCTTATCGCCGACAGAGGTGAAATAAAGCTTTTAGTTTTTTACTTTTTAACGCTTCCTTATTTTTTTCAATAATACTTAAATAATTATAAAAAAAAAATAGATTCAACTTTCCATAGCGGGAGAATCGCGAATACCACAGATTAAAAATGACCGCCACATAAAACTAAAGCTCATTCATTTTAGTAGGTACTTTAAAATTCAACTAAATAAAAATGGAACGTTCGAAAACTAATGCTTATTAATTTTAAGTATTTTGAAGTTCAGTTTTAAAAGTAGAATATCAGCAAACGAATGAAAGAGCCTCCTTGGAAGCGCACTTGAGACAAAGATGAGACGACGATGTAGTTCTAATTGCAAATTCGAGCCATTTTGTCAAATTGCAAATTTTGTTCTAATTGCAAATTCAAGCCAGTTGCAACAGTCTTTGCAGTATGCAAAGACTGTTGCAACTTTTCGACTGATATCTAAAAACAAACAGTTTGTCTCATTTTTCTTGCAAATGTACTGTAAAACATGTGTATGACACACGTGCGATTATTGGTATTTTAAAATCACGTGAATATGGTAAGCCCTTTTTTTTTTTTTTTTTTTTAGGGATGGGAAATCATCCAATGACTCCTCCCGCTCTGGGTGTAGCGGGAGGGAGTGTCAGACTTCTACTGACTAAAACCCATCCATGTTCCTTCATTGCCCTTTGTGTTCCGGAGCCACGGTGTCTCTTGCGAATAATCCCGCGACTCCGGCAGGCGTCGGCCCTTTCGGGCCCCTCTGTGTTGCTGACTCTCTTTAAGGCGCGCGTGGAACACTAACGCGCCGTCGACACGGCCTGTCGTCACTAGACGGACGGACGGCGAGCCACCCATAGCTCGCCGTCCACAGGCCCGCGCCTACGGTGGCCGGAGGTCACCAGGTGGCCCCCGACGCCCGCGGCGTCCACCACGGCGGTCGGGACGAGAGGGTCTCCTCTCCCGCTCCGCCACCTCCTTCGCTAGCATGACTGCTTCGCAGAAGGAGGCAACGGCGTCCCATTCCGTCTCGCTCCGGACCATGGCTTGGACCAGGGCCGGACGCGAGAGGTCGCCGCCGATCGCCGTTTCGAGGACACGGCGGTGCGCCGCCCAAGCGGGGCACACCTGCACAGTGTGCTCTACCGTGTCCTCTGGTCGATCCTCGCAGTGGTGACACCCGGGCGTTTCCTCCCGCCTGATTCGGTGCAGGAACCTCCCGAAACAACCATGTCCGGTGAGGACCTGCGTCAGGCGGTAGGTGAGGACGCCGTGGCGCCTCTCAAGCCACTCCTCAAAGAGGGGACTTACCGCCGCTATCGTGGCGTGCCCTGCGTTGGGTTGCGATAGTCGTCGTCTCCATGACGCCATGAGATCGCGCCCAAAGTTCGTCCGCTGCGCGACAATTTGCCGCGTCAGCGGAGTTTCCCCCCGGCTTAGTACCTCCGCGCGCCAATCATGCAGGCGCGCGAGGACCACCGCCTCCAGATCCCATGGCGGCAATCCGGCAAGGAGACCCGCCGCAATATGGTAAGCCCTCGATTTCGTCTCTGGCTTACATTCGTCTGCTCGTTTACCGACTTACCGCACTAATATCATAAATAACTATTTTATGTTTCACTTTTTAGTGGTTCACATGAACTTACCTCTTCACAACCTACCTACTGGCGCGATGTTATGTTATGAACAATAGACAGACATGAGATTTTAGCAATCCCGGTCTATTTGCTATCATTTATTGAGGAGTTCCGTTGCCGATCTCAGAAATTCTTCATCAGATCTGCACCAAATTGAAATGGAACCACTCCGAAAAAGTACCCTTCCAAAAACTACCTCTACTACTACCTACCTACCTCTAATCGCTTCAAGTGTGGCAATGTAATGTTTGAAGATTTCCATTTAATTATCCAGGATTCCATCATCAGACCCTGACTTGATGATCATGGAATGGAAAAATTCCAAATCAGTCCAGCCTTCTTCGAGTATCTTTTTGAAGTCAGTTAAAAATAATTACCGTATTTATTTATTATTTTAGTAAAACATAATATAAATATGTACCTTAGCACTTAATTTATTTTAAAAACGTATAAACAAACAAAAAAAATAATCGCTTTGTATTAGATAGTAAGAAAACCCAAAATATAGCTCTACGAACAACTAAAACGAACAACTACGCTTGTGAAGCGAACGTATTAATTAACTCTCCATAGCAGTACTCCACCTACGCTCATAGATTTTGGCTGGATCGCTTTCATGCGCTATTACATGCGGCTTGTCGCAAACTTGGATGAGGAAACTTCAGTGGTGTCCATTACACGTCTTATTACACTGGCGGCCTGTCATGTGCCTGCTAGTGCTACCAATAATAGTGTGCCAATAAAACTGGCCCGACGTTATCATGGCCGTACCTCAGTTTCTAGCTAATAACTTAGGAGGACGTTACTACATTTTGTGTCTAGACTATTACGTTATTGGAACGTAATATCTAGTACGAGTATCTACAACAATATTTCTGTAAACATCTGTGACTGCTATTTCGCACGCCTGTAGTTTTTTTTTTAATAGACAACCAGGTACCTTTTACTCAGATGTGGAATACAGTTAATTGACAAATATAGAAGGTGTTTGAAAAACTACGTTTACCCATGCAGATGAACAACTTTCTTCAAGGAAGTCATTCCCAGTTCCAAAAAAATAAAATAAAGGTACTTTCTACATTAATCGTGATCAGCCGATGACAATTTTGAATGGAAAATGTAAATATTTTTCTGGGAATTGACTATTACTTCCTTAAAGAATGTTGCTATACTAAATGGATACCCATGTAAAATAACTACAGAAGAAGAACAGAAGCTGTTCTACACATTAAATTTGACTACTTACATATTTCCGTTAAAAACTGTGTACAAACATACCAAGGGCTCCCAAAAAATATACACTAAGCCAATTAGGTATAAAACAAACCTAGTAGAAAGTTTTGAGAGTATATACATTAATATAGGTATGTGTTGGTAACTTGTACGACAATTTGTCGATTAACCTGTTTTTGTAACACGTCTCGTTGATCCTCAACGTAACCTTCCTTGAGTATTATCACTGAAATTTCTCAACGCCAAGTGATATCTCCAAATTAAAAAGGAAAGCCTGGCATACCTCCTTGTTACACACACAGCCATACATTAGAAATACGAAATAAAACGTGTAATATCCGAACGTAGCGGAATCAAACCGCCCCAGGAGAAATACTCCGCCATTACCCATGTGACAGGAACTTGTAATTGGTTTTTTGTTTCTATGTAAATTTCCATCCGGCTTGTGAGATTAAAAGCCCTTATTTAAGAAATACCTATTTGCTTTATAAGCCTGTATATTATGTAAGCATTAACTTTTGCCCGTAGTGAGGCGGTTTTAGTCCTAATCGGTTTTAGTTAGGTAATAACGGGTTTCAACAACATCGAATCATTTTCAACGCCAGTAAAACGCACATGATAGAAATAGAGCGATCTCAGCGCGCAGTCCTGAAGGTGCTTCTGTCTTTAAACTATAGAACTCCTACCAGTGTGGTGTTTAAGGAGGCTCAGGTGCTTGGTGTCCGGAAAACATTTATTTATGAGTGCCTATGGAGATATCATTGACTCACAGTATATCTATCCCTATCTGCAAAATTCAAATAAAAGAACGGACAGATATCCTGTAGGTACCATGGACAAGAATCAAGTTTGCCAGAAAACACTACAACAGTCAAGCGCCACGGCTTTACTTCAAAATCAATCAAACAAAATCAGTAAGAAACGCTTCTAATTTCCATTTTTTGTAGGTATCTATTATAAGCTGCAGTAAGTCTTTAAGCTTCCTCAATCTGATCCATGTAACCGGATGAACCTCGACCCCTGTCATGCAGGTTGTCCTAGTTCAGGCGTCGAGACCATATTGATGTAATGTAAAACTGAAGTTTGAGAAATAAATTGTTTTCCATTGTATTGTACTGTATTGTATTTTTATACATATTATAAAACAAAGTCCTCCGGCGCGTCCGTCTGTTTGCGATAAACTTCTGCACCGATTTTCTCGCTGTTTTCACCAATGGATAGAGTGGTTCTCGAGGAAGGTCTTAATACATAATTTGTCAAGCGGGTGAACCCGCGGGCATCAGCTAGTGATTTATAAAACACTATTTTTTTGAGTGTTCCCAAACCAAGAATGCAACAGCTACTTTCTTTTCAAGTTGTCACAAATTGTTTTTTTTTTATTATATCTGATCATAAATGGTAAGCTTATAGGAATCGCGAAACGCTCCTTCTTTTTAAGACCACAGGGTTTTTTAACCGACTTCAAAAAGCAAGGAGTACTCAATTCGTCGGGACCTTTTTTGTAACATATTGTATTAAGCAAGCAGCAGCATATTGTATTGTTTTCTTAGCGATAAGGCTGCCCATTGTGTCACCCTATGTAATTTTTTCTTCATCTATTTTTTCTGTAAATTATTTGGTGTACATATCTATTCTGTTCTATTACCTGAAGTATTACCTATTATAAGTCATTTGAAACATCATCTTTGCTTTGGTAATTAAAAACACACAAATTAATCATTAGTTTATATTAACTAGTAACCTACATAAGCTGATACAATTTCTCTAATAATATTAATCAGAAGATATCGTGATGGTTATAATTACTTTAATTGCGTTATCACACCAGTTGCTCAAATTATTAACCGATCAATTTCTAATTATGTAACTTTAATGTTATTATAAAATAATTTAATCCTTTTCAGAAGCCCAGTACCTACCTAAACAAAGTTGTTTTTTAGGGTTCCGTACCTTAAAAGGAAAAAATGGAGCACTTACAGGATCACTATGTTGTACGTCCCGTCTGTCTGCCAATACCCATTCTCTCGGGAACGCGTGGAGGTATCGAGTTGAATTAAAACCACATACTAAGATCTACAGTTCCTTTTAGCTGTAAAAAATCAAACTTCTAAATTAACGTATAAAAAGATACGGCCGTTTTTGCCGTAAAAAAATTATATTACGACACTCTTAAGACTCAACTCTCGTTGAACTAGAACTATGAAATTTGGCAAGTAATATCAATAAGTACCTTTAAGGAAAAGTCTGAAAACAACACATTTGTATTTACATTATAAAAATATAGTCTAGTTGACAGTAATTTGTACCAACTTTGTACGGAATCCTCGGTAACGAGTTCAACTCGCACTTGTCCGGTTTTTTTACTTAGAAAACCAAATTAATCTACAGCTGTTGCTGTGCTAAGCTTAAAATGATTATTTAGCATATTTTTAAAGCAGTGCACTAAAATGTTAGTCTGAAGTCTAGGGAGCTCAGGGCAATGTTATGTCTGTGATTTGCACTGTCAACATTTGTCGAGTGTGCAAGTTTTGTCGCTCTGCAATTGTTTATATTATAAAGTAAATGAATCAAGACACTTTTGCAGGCATTAGTGCCCAGATTTTTAATTTGCAAACAATTTATGTCTTTAACCTAAGGATGTGTCGACATTGAGTGTCGTGTTATAAAACTTTTGTTATAATGCAATATTAAATAATATCTCTGTATACAAACCTTTTTATTAAATAACTGGGTTTTATTTATCAGTACTTATGTTATACAGTTTGAGCTCACTCTGACACGTGCCATGTTGGTGCAAAACATTAAATTTAATAAAGCTAGCTGATTTAAAAATAAAACCAATACACAATACATTCCTAGTCAAATTTGCTGATGAGAAATCAGCTTACAAGGGATGATTTTGTAACAATTTAGTCTTGCGTGGCAAATACTAGCCATTGATTTTGTATGCGTCCCCAAGTTGGGGGGACAACTGGTCCCCATCAACTTGAATGGTCCAGCATGGCGGCGCGGTGCACACTGTGAATGGCCACAACCCGGCAACATCCGGATATACTCATTTGTTCGTTTGTCTTTGATGCTCAATATGGCGTATGTAGGCAATTTGGGCTTTCATCGTGTAGCTTTCGGCATGTGTTGATACGTTTACCTATTAGAAGTTCGAAAAACTTTTATAGGGATTTCCAGCATAGACAGTCTCAGTCAGAGACAACATTAGTATCTACTTACTCCAAATGTTCAAGACGTACTAGCTTAGCACATCAGAGAATACAGGAGATTTGGTATGTATGTATATGTGCACTTGAACGTGTAGGTTGGTATTTCTCACAAAAGGAAGTGCAATCAGTCGAAGTTAGATTGTTAGGTTATGGAACTGATTTCTTATCTAAACTTAACTTAGTTGTATTTATAAGTACTATCGACACTATTTTTTATTTCTCGGACATTATTTTACTCAGCAAACAATGTAAAAAAGTATTTGTCTGGGTAGCTGTTGTTGACTAAACACTAAAACAGTTGAGTTTGCGCCAAGCTCATTGTGTACTCCTTGTACGTTAGCAAACAAAACGAGTTTTCCACGAAATGGCAAACCATCCACTGCTTTCATATTTTTGAACTGACAAATAAAAATTAAGCATTTTATTGTGTACAAGAGTCTACAAAATGGCGACGGAAAATTATCGTAAAATTTGAGTTAGAGCTAGGAACGAGTAGTAAAAGTTATGGCCGGAGATTGCCTGTCTACATTTTTGTTGATAGTGGTATTTATAAGGGGGTCCAAGTTTACAGGCCCTCGCTTGTCTAATGGAGCCGTGGCCTTCCGGCTGCGAGTCCAAGAGGCATTTAATCTTGTGCTGAATTATGTGTTGATGTCGGAAACCCGGAAAACGCTCCCTGTCCGCGCCCCAGTAATTTCACTTTTTATTATGTGCCTCTTTGGTCGGTTTATGCATTTATTTAGTGGCTTCATTTTGCTTTTATAATTAATTTTTGGAGGCTGCTGTGGTGTAATTTTAATTGTTTTTGTAATCTGATAGTACCGGCCTACTTACCCTCTTCAGATTTTGTAGTTAGGTATATTAATCTGGACATTGCAAGAAGCTGGCAAATTATGATGTATGTGAAGAGCCGGAATATCATAACATATCAAGGATTTAGCATGACTATAGCTAATTAGCTGATGCATGTAGGAGTTAAAAAGTACCTACAAGTAGGTATAGGTACTAATAATAATTGTAATAGTATCCTGGATCTGGGTAAAAATAACGTTTAAAGACTAGAAAGTAGAACGTCCGTCAAACGTTTATATTTAAACGCAATTAATGTCTAAAATACAAACAGTTCTACTGTTTACCTGGAGCAGTTAAACCCTATGACTGAAGTAGGCTACGCGTCTCCGTCATCCGCCAACTACGCAAACTGTAAGCCGCGTCAAGTAACAGCTAGTATTTACTCATAGTACCAGTTACACCGTTCATAGTTACGAGTTACCTCGTTCATCATAGGTACCAGTTACGAGTAAAAACAAGGAGTGCGACGTAGCTGTCCGTAGGAGCGTATTCCCTGATGTAATTACTGCGAGCTGGCCTGAGCGAATCCTCTAACAGTCTAACACAATGACCGATGTCCGATCGTCACGACGCGGGGCCTCAGCGTATGGCCCCGATCCAGCTTGCGCTAAGCGAGTTGTGCCGCTCCATTGCGCGAGTTATAGACCACGATCTCATGCAACTTGATTATCGGAACGACTGAAAAATATCGTCAGTACTTGGGCTTAGCGTGCTTGACTAAGTTTTGATCCGGTTGTGCCTATTAGCCTGTTTCTTAAAAAATTACCGTTTCATTAGATTTCCGGTGTTGTGGCAGCAAATTTTTAGGACAATAAAGGGAATTTTCAAGACATAAATTGGTTGTTTCCCTGCAATTCATCAGATTTAGGGCCGGCTCACATATTATAATGGCGGAGCGCAGCGCAGAGCATGCCCGCGCAGTTTCCTAATCCTTTGACACATTAGGCGAATTTCTTCCCGAGAATGCGCGCAGATGCGCGAGTATGCACTAGATCGGTCATATTCCGGTACGTCGACATTCGTTTTTTAAATTTTTCCAGAGTCCAAACGTGTACGAACGACAGGGGTTGCGCATGAGTAGCGCGCATGCTCGCAGAGTCGTGATTCTGAGCGCTATTTCGCATGTAGTCGCTTCGATTCAGTGTTATGATTAGTGTTCATTGATTTTTGATATTATTTCAATACGGACAATTTTGATAACAGATAAAGCAACGTAAACGTTACATAAATCAATTAGTGAATTTTGACGACACGGTTGGCGCAGTGGTGGAGCGCTTGGCTGCTACGCTGCGTGTCGCGGGTTCGTTTCCCGCACACAACAAATATTTGTATGGCCTATAGATAGTTGTTCTGGGTCTGGCTGGCTGTTTGTATGTTTGTAAAAGTACCCTCGATACAGGAAAAATTCCTAGCGTGGGACAACGTTTAAAAAAAAACAAATTAATTTATTAATCTAACAAACTTTCATTTTTAACCGACTTCCTAAAAAGGAGGAGGTTCTCAATTCAGTTGTATTTTTTTTTTATATGTTTGTTACCTCATAACAGAGACAATATGAACCGATTTAAAAAATTCTGAAAGGTTATACTTGCAGATTGGTCCCATTTAAAAATTTTATCAAAATCGGTTACGAACTTTGGATTTTAAATCGATATAGCTGGAATTCGTTTACTTGGATGATTGTTTTATGTCATCCAAGTAATCGAAAATGCGTATTTTGCTATTCTGCGATTTTGCAGTGGTGTTTTTAGGTGTGGGGTACCACTAAAAAGTGAAAAATAAAAACTTTTTACAAAAAAATACCAAAAAAAAAAAACTACAAAGTAAAAAATTACTCCAATTTCGGAAGTCGGTGTTTTTGTTAGTTTCTTCGTATTATGACACCGACTTCCGAAACTAAAGTTATTTTTTAATTTGTAGTGTTTTTTTGTGTGTTTGGAAGTCGGTTGTATTTTTTTTTGTAAAATGTTTTTTGTTCCGGTCTATCCAATCTGAGCCAATATTTTTTTAAAGAATATTCTAAAAAATATTTACGGGTACCTATGCCAATTGCCAGGCCTTTTGTGGAGCGTAGATAAAAATAAACCTAGAGGTACTCACCTATAGGTACGTTAACGGTTTTGATAAAACTACTCAAACATTGCTTTTGCTTTCTTATTTTTAGAGTATTTTTGAATAACGCAATACAAAAAATATCAAATTAATTTTATTTGCTGAATTTTATAAACCTTTAACAAAATTCAGCGAATAAAATAATCTATTTCGTTTTAACTTCTAATATATATTGTACTAGCTGACTCGCGCAACTTCGTCTGCGTCACATTTTCCATTACTGCTCCGCTCCTATTTGTCTTAGCGTGATGAGATATAGCCTATAACCTTCCTCGATAAATGGGCTATCTAAAACTGAAATAATTTTTCTAATCGGACCAGTAGTTCCTGAGATTACCCCCTACATAAGAACGTACAAACTTACAAAAAAATGTTACTTACCTCTTTATAATATTAGTATAGATATGTATAGATATAGATATAGATATAGATATAGATATAGATATAGATATAGAATATGTAGACTAAGTTACAGTTACTGTTTATTTTATTTATAAAACTTAGTTCTTTACAAGTTCCTTCGCTTCCAAATTTCTACCGAAATATAAAAAAGAAAATATTGAACAGTATGTCAAATCATTTTCATAGAAGTTGAAAACGTTATTTAGGAACTCCACAACCCCAAGCGCTGTTCTGCTGGTAATTTAATAACGCTTGCAGGCAAACGCAGTTACGGCCAATTAAAAGTATGCCACTCACTCACCGACGGATAGCGAATCGAGTTACCGCCCCTACGGGAGGCAAACCTTGAGACCGTCGACCGGCACAAACAAATAACTAAGAACGCTAGGTAATTAAAGTATACTCTTTACAACTATTCTCATTTGGACGCACTCAACCGTGTTGTCATTGTAACATTAAATGGAGATAAGGATAACGTTAGAGAGCGACTTTTACGGCCCGCTGGGTTTAGGTTAGAAATTTCAGGAAAAAAAAAAATACCTACCTATAATTTTAATTAGGTATACATTTCCTAACTTGAATATTTACTAAAAACTACCGACGATAGATATTATACATTGTAGTTAAATCTTTTTAGTTAACTTGAAAAACGTTTATGCCAATTCTTGCATGATACATCAGAATTTATCGATGCAACGAAGCAAATAGCATTAAAAATTGACCGCAACATCGCATGTATCGCAATTAAACAACGATTTCAATTGCAAGTCTATAAAATTTAAATAAAATTGCATTTTTTATAGCCTTTGTTTCCGAGCAGTCCGTTCAGTGCTCGCATGGGAGTGCTAAGTTCTGTCCTGAACTGTAATGAGATTTTTCGAAACTTGTTTGCTCTCCTTCCAGACATTTATTTTTGGATGTGGATTCGTTCTTTAATAGGGCATTAGAAGTCTACGAAAGCGAATATTGAATTAGTTTGGCGTCATTTGAATTTGAATATCGAAAGATTAGAAATCCAATTTAAGTTTTTCCTTCATGGTATGAAAATTTAGTTTTGGTACTTAACTAAAAAAAAATTAATTAATTCCGTAAATATTGTGGTATTTCAGGTGAACAATACGATGCCCAGTTATATCTGGCGGTGCGTCAGAGCAGTACCTAATTTAAACTTGAAATGAGGTTGTTGAGCGCGAACACAGGACTTCTTCTCTCGTGCGTCTGAATGAGACAATGTCATTAAATTAAAGTTTCATTTGTCTTCATTTGCTAAACAATAGCAATTATACAAAGCCCCACAGCGGGCGAGTAATCAAGCGTCCCTTTAATTAAGTACAGAAACAGTGCCAAGTAATTGGATCTGAACAACTGAGTAAACAAATCGAAATGGTAGGTGATAAATCTAACAAACACCTCTTTTGGCGTCGGTAAGCAGTGCTGTACCAGTAACGGAACGCTTTACTTATCACATTTATAACTATTTTTCGGTTCCTGATGTTCTAATGAGTTTGTAAAACAATGATTTTCACAACTTTAAGTAACGTGATGCTTAGAATCAACAAGTCCCACTCGATTCTTCTGAGTAGTTCTTTTTATTTCATTGTGTGTTTCCACGTCATTGGTTTTTCTTGGTGATGAAAGAAAAGAAAATACATTCAATGCATAGCTGTTTAGATACAGCAGTGCATGTTCACATTCATACTTTCACGTATTACATCCTAATGAAATGACAAACTTTGTGGAATGCTTGTTGATCAGTAAGCGCTGGTTGCATGTAATTTCTATAAAATAACTAGCTGACTCGGCAAACATTGTTTTGCCGTATAAATAAAAAGTAGCCTATGAGCTATTCTCAAATCTACCGAATAAACACAAAAAAATCATGAAAATTGATCGAGTCGATTCGGAGGAGTTCGATAACAAACAGCGTGACAGGAGATTTTTATATATGTGTTAGATAGTATCCATGACATTGCATTTATTTTTTAAATATTCCTTATAATTAAACAATGCATAAAAATCATTTAGCAAACATTATGTGAATGCTGAAAATAGATTCACTTCCGTATTTTAATGAGCAAGTTAACAGCGTAACATTTCAAACAATCCAATTTGCGTGAAATAGTGGATGCACTTTCTTTATTTTTGATGAGAGTCCGCGTCCCCGCGTGTCACGTCCGCGGCGGGCACGCTACACTAGTACGACTCGAGTACGTTGCACCCGCGTATTCATTTCCGGCTTCTTGCATTTTTATAACCTTTATACACTTGCTATTTGCCCCCGTAGGCTTGTAGGGTTGCGCACAAAAACATTTCACAAAAGCTCCCCACGTTCAATTCACTTTGAATACCCACTTTACCATTACGGATATTTCGATTTTGATACAAATTGAATATAAATTACCATAATTGCCCATCACTTTAAGAAATAATTACATGAAATTATACAAGCGCGTAAACTCTACAAAATATTTTTTTTTGAAATGCGAAACCTTTTATTTTTTGGTGGGTTTTAGCAAGATGAGTTAATAATGAGGGTCCATGCGAATAAAATGAACGGTATATTGGGACAAAGTTAGCTGAAATAATAGCAGTTAGCGCTAACGCGCTTCGCAGCCCTACAGCGGCAGCGCCACAGCGCAGTTAAGCGACATCAGGCCGCTACGTACATATTTATATTCATGGTCTGAGAACCTTTTTATCCGCTACGAAATAGTTCCTCAGCTATTTTCATGTATGTTCGCAGAGATAGCAACAAACAACCTTACTTTTTTCGCTGTTCGCGATTTGATTGCAGGGATTTACTTTTATGATCAGATTTATAGACAGTTTCAGCAAGATTTGCCGCTCGGCACAATTTTATACAGCCGGCGGTGTTTATTTAAAATGATGTGAATAAAACATAAATGTATATTTTTGAAAGCCTACATATTATTCACGTTGTTTTTATTTTTACATCTTAAAACAGTCAAGTAATTTTTTTTGAAGTGAGATAGTAGCTGAATAAAACGGAATTCTTTATTTGTTGGTCCCACAACCTTATTTACATTTTTTGGCTCGGGGAACGTGCATCCTGTCCCAGTGTCTCAAGGAAACTGTCCGCGGAGCGTGTCCTATTTACTCCCCTCCCCCCATCACGGACGCGTATCGCAAAATTCCAAATTACTTTTAGTTTTCTAGTGGGGTAAGGACGATTTTGTTACCCGTTGACCTTTAGCCCCGCTCTACTTATAGGGTACTGAATAAACTTATTGTTAGAAACTTTAAGGCTCTGGCTCAATCTTCAGTTTGGAAACGTGCCTGAATTTTAAGAACATTGTTTTAATGAATATTATAGGTGTCTGCCTTTAAGGCTTTGCGTTAAAATGTAGGTCATGAGGAATTATTACTATATCATAACGTAACTACGCTCAATTTTAAGCAAATGAAACAGAATTCTATGACAGAGTAATTTGACACCTACTTAATATAATGTGTATAAACGTAATAAGGATCTACAAGTAAGAAGGTACGAAAGTACCGAACCCTTTTCTTCTGTCAACTTTTACGACATGCGAGGACGGGGAATGATTAAATAATCCACTAATAAGCGTTATTCATTTCAGCGTCCGGAATTAGCGTACAGCGATGTAAAATATTCAACAAACACATTTACAATACATTGTTTCTTTGTTTGATTAATGAACAGCTCCATGACCGGTTTAGCGGTATTCTTCCCTCTTTCAACAAATGATAGTAATTTCCAAGCGGAAATGCATCGAAAAGGCAAAATGGCCTGCTAAGCGGCGTCCATTTGCTCAGATTGCTTCTCGTGTTCAAATTTTATATCTATCACTATATTTAATAGTGTTTTCGAAAAGCTATTTCAGCGAAATATTTTTCCGGTATATCATAAAATGCTGAAACATTTTTATACATTTTAAACGCTATTTAGGGAATTCGCTATAGACTACTCGTGCGATTTTGTAGTCTATTTTTACAGTGTATAAACTGGTCGATAGTACCTATTATTGACTCTAGTTTAGTCTACTCGCTCTGGGACTTATTTGGGTGGATTTTTTTCATGGCTTTTTTATTTTTTTGTGGAATGCAATGGATGGTCTGCAGCCTAGTTACGTAATACACATTTTCATGCGACCGATCGCATATTCTTTCATTATGTAAGTTCAACAGTATTAATTAGTGACAGCCGGCGAAAGCTCCTTGAAGATCCTTGAGGAAAAATACATTTTGTTGATGAATCAAAACATAATATCTGACTGACTCAGTAAGTCTATAAAACTTAAATTCCTATTCATAAACTCAAGCTCATCGTTACCCAAAACAATACAAACAATAAGTCCCGATTCATGTTAAACCAGAAGTACCTCGATACCGTACCTTAAGACTATAATCCAAAGTGAGTTTCCCTCGAAGCATGACTACAAATCCGCATCTGTATTGATGTTCGAAGACAGCCATTATTGGCGCTTTGCTATGCTCTGTAATCCCTCGACCTCAGCACTACTTACGACTCGGGGCCATACGGTTCGGATGCGGCGTGTGACAGTGATCGTCATTAGCTGCAAATATAGTGTATAGTAGTTATTACGGCTAAGTTACTCGTGTATTGTGTGTTGAGTACTATCGACTGGAACAAATATAGTGTATAGTAGTTATTACGGCTAAGTTACTCCTGTATTGTGTGTTGAGTGACAGTACTATCGACTCGAACAATTAATTGTCCGGTTCTGTGTTGCTGTTATGTTGTGTTTATGTTATAGACAGTGTTTAGTGGTTCTAGATATGGTACAAAATTGTCTCAATGCAAAATACCTGACGGTATATTTTAAAATCCATATTACTTCAATACCAATTGAACTTAATTATGATGGTCAATCGGAAGTTGCATAAAAAAATGCTTAATTTACTATCATACATTCTTTTAAAAATTATGTCGTCAAGCTAAACGTTCGAGAGACAATATTTCAATCTGTTGGCATACAGTCACGACCACCCGCGGCAGAGGAGGCATACTGATACTCGTACGTACAAATAAGGGTAATTTTCAGAGCCGAAGCAATATAAATTGAGGGACTGGCCAACCTGGGTCCAGAGTAGCATTAATTGAATAGATACGTCCATTCCTTGCCTCAATCCAACCTTAATCACACTTGAAAAGGCCGAGAGAAGCCAGCTCCTCGCAACAAGCTGCTAATCGTATAGCGTATCGCACTCTGTGCTTGATCTTGTTAAGCAACTTCCACTTTACAGTGCGCCCTTGCCACTCACGCCAGTTTATATAAATTGAATAGAAGATATTGTAAAAAGAAACAATTACCGCGAGTAATTGTGCCGGGAGAGTGGTGTTTGCTTTTTAAAACTTGCAAATTGTGTTTAACTGTTGGTTTAAAAGTGCAATTAAGTGCATGCACGTACATACTAAGCTACCGATTAATTTTGTAGCACATAATAAGCATTGGCATTTTATGAAATCTCTACGGAATTAAAGATATTTTTTTATAATTGTACGCTCAAATAGCATGAATGAATGAGAGGCACTTAGTTACTTTATTACTTCGACTGGTATGAATAACTTTTGTGGAATCCTTTTCAAACATGACGTAGAAATGTATCGTAAGCCTCCTTGTAGCTGAAAATTTGAAATATCTCGAGAGATATAGGTAAGTGGTAATGCTGGGTATGTGTGCCTCCCAAGGGATCACCTACAGGTCATGTAGCCTTCAAATTCCAAATGGATTTTCTTCTACACTCAGACATCTTTGAACGTACAAAGCTCTACCTAGATGCCTAATATGTTACGATGAATAAAATAAAATGACACGATAGTTTTATAGAAATGGAAACGTAGAGTAACCGTTAAGAAAAATTGTCGTTGAGATCAGCGATAAGTATAATTGAAAATTAAATTTTATTTCAATTGAACATTTTTGTCAAAGAACATTAAAATAAATGAAACCCGCAGTTAATTTTTAATCGCAGACGAAATGAAATTAGCGCAGTCCGGCTATCCGATGAAAGTAAATTAGTTTTCAGTTACAGGGGGCGTGGCGAGGCAAAATCAAACATTGTTTCTATCTGATCTGGTATCAGTGAAAGCAATTACATTTGCCATAAGTGTTCGTTCACATTCGCAATTAGCAAGTGGTCCAAACCGTGCAAATCGTTAACCGCCGCCGCCGCGCGCCGTGTCTTTGCATATTCATAGCCTGCTTAAAATATTTTAATACGGGTCGCCTCACGCCCACATCTACACTTTCTACAAATGTTGATTTCGCTATATAGAATGAATAAAAATGGAAACGAAAGTTGTTCCTTCCTAGAAAACTCTGCCTTGGACCACACTTAATATAATTCTGCTACGTTCTGGGTAAACTGTGAGTAAATGAAGTGCTGGTAATAAATCTTCACATTGTAAGATATTTTTATCCGCTTTCTTTCAGATTTGAATATCTTTTAAGTCATTTTTTATTTTCCTGCTGGAGTTGGAAATGAATGAAATACATAGATTTTTTTTCAAAACCAATTGAAAAGTTAATTTCGGTTTATTTGACAGATGATGCGAATCGTGGCATTGCCAACTTTTTAGATTTATTAATTATGTTCTTCATACACCTCATTGTGTAAACTGATATAATACTAGTTATGGTGCCTACTAACACTGTCACCTCTGGTTAAGCAGGGCGTGTAAATGAGGCCTATAATACTTCTTATTCATACCTAATATAATCAACACAAGACGTCGTAATGAAATCCTACCACATTGCTGATAACTCATGCATAATGCCATTAAATATCATATTAATATACCCACCAGCTGTTATTTAAACGATCAATTGGTAGAATTGTAACGTTGTTAAAGCGTAGGTATTATTTCAGAGTCGAATGATCAAAATCATAATATGATCCACTCAAGACGGTGTCTGGGCTCTAACGTTTTATAATTTTCCACTCTTTACTCCCTGTTATCGAGAATTTCTTCCGCTCGCGCCCTCTTCCTTCCGCGAATCCACTTGAAAGGGTATTTAGGAATAAGGGATCCTTAATTGGTACAACGAATTTATTTCACTGCGAGTTTTCTTCCTACTTTCTAGACGATTATACTAAAATATGGATCGGAAATTAAATGTTAAATTGGCCTAATAAAATCAATACACAATCATTGAAGAATTCAGTCACGGAAGCTATCCCTGAGGCTACGTCATGACAAAGGTGTAGGACAATTAAATTATAGTTGGGCTTAATTTTCAACGGTCGTGGGTCTTCTCTTGTCGATGGAGATTTAAATGAAGCTGACGAGAATTTTCAATTAGCGGGGACACTGAGCGATGGCTGACAATTGTCTCCGGCGACGCCGGCGACGACCTCATCCATCTACATTTGAGTAACCAAGTGAAAAAGCAATGAGCCGCGCTATTACCTCTCTTTACGAATAAATCTTGAAACAGATTCAAACAGCCTTTAGGCATGTTCGGAGAAGAACTTACTAGTAAATATTCATTTCTACTGAAACCTTACAGTATAATGTTTATTAATTAAAATTTCGCAAACAATGACACTAAAGAGTGAACAGCAGACAGAAATAAAAGAGCGGTTTAGGTTTCAAAGTTAAAAGAGAGCAAGTAACAAATGCATGTGGCTTCACCTGTTTGCCGGACAGTTTTATTTTAAAAGAACCTGTGGTGATGGCCAAAAGTATTTTAGCGGAAAAAAGTTACGTAAGCAAAGAATCGGAATATACTAGGTACTTTTTCCGAACTCAAGAATATTGTATCACGCAAAATATGTATATAGTGACTCTCATAAAATCTATACTCGTATTTACTAAATATATCAAAAGCTAGAGTAAAATTATCTCACGGAGACCATGAATAAGGACTTGAAATATGTAAACACAGCTCGTCTGGAAGGTGACCGTGGTTTTGCGGACCTAATTCCGTCCCCTCGAACGCGTAACTGCGTTTTATGACGTCATCATCGTAATATAATGACGTGCTCGTGAATTGCCTCCATTCTAAATGGCCAGGCCCAGGAGTGTAATACGATATGCATGGAAGTCTTTCAGGATATATTTTTTTAAATTATATTCAGCTTGTTTTCTTTGGTTTTTGTTTATATACGACGCCAATTAGGTGAGCGTTTGTACTGCGTAATTAAAAACCCGTCAGCCCCTGCAATTATCTATGACTCTGTATTTAAGATGCGACTTCAAAAGAAGCCAGCGATTAATTACGTTGCAGAACAAACTGCGTAGCATAAAACCCGTTGTAGGTCCACCGTGTTATTCGCGCGTGCGTGCAAACATTCCCTCGCGCTCGGACTTCATTTTCCGCAGCCGACACATGTCAGCGCGCGTCACACCACATCCACGCCTTTACCATACGGCCGCACAAAGTGAACTGCGGAAGGATCCCCTTTACAATTCATAAATAGGCGACATGACAGATTCGGGCGTGGTCACTGTATGATTAAAATGTAACTTGGAATTGCGCACAGCGCCCTCTTTTACTGAAAAGGCTTTAATACTATATGGTCGTTGTGACGGTGACGTCGTTTTAATTACTTTTGCTCGGTTATGCATGAGTGACGTTATTAAATAGCCCTGCGGTCGTATCGTAAACGATCGTGCAGTGCGCTGCGGACCGATTTCTAAAGACCTACAGACAATATTAATTACTGCGGACGGAAAAGATGAAACCAGATAAATGTAACATATGGTTGTATTGTAAGTATAGCAACAATAGCGAAATAATGTACTGTACGAGGAAACACACAATATTAAACAGTTTTCTGTGAAATCGTGCTTAAGGAACGCCTACGCGGCCGTTTGTTTGAAAGAGAGTTCTACGAAAATCTGTTCATTGTTGGAATAAGTACTCGTAATTTTGTAAGGAAATCTATTTATTATTAAAATATCAGAATTAAGTACTTTATCCGATTTTAATAACATACTGGATGTACCAGTATGTTATTAAAATCCAATTATTAACAAACTTACCAAGAAGGAGGAGGTTCTCAATTCGTTTGTATTTTTTTTTATATTTGTTACCTCATAACTCCGTCATTTAAGAACCGATTTGAAAAAAATCTTGTTTTATCTAAAAGGATAATTATACTTGTCGATTGGTCCCCATTTCAATTTTATCGAAATCGGTTAGTAACTTTGGATTTTAAATCGAAATAGTTGGAATTTGTTTACTTGGATGATGGTTTTTTGTCATCCAAGTAATCGAAATTGCATTTTTTGCTTTCCTGCGATTTTGCAGGGGTGTTGTTAGGTGTGGGGGTACCAAAAAATAAATAAAAAATAAACTTTTTACAAAAAAATATACCTAACTGACTTCCAAATAAAAAAAAACACTACAAAGTAAAAAAATAAGTTTAATTTCGGAAGTCGGTGTCGATAGAACGATAAGAAGAAACTAACAACACCGACTTCCGACATTTTTTACTTTGTA
This sequence comes from Ceramica pisi, assembly GCA_963859965.1. Classification (NCBI taxonomy): domain Eukaryota; kingdom Metazoa; phylum Arthropoda; class Insecta; order Lepidoptera; family Noctuidae; genus Ceramica; species Ceramica pisi. Next base: position 11,503,566 of record OY982533.1, on the reverse strand, counting down.
GTGTTTTTTCAATATTTATTTATACCTACTTATATTTTTAGTAACTTATACTGTCCCACTGCTGGGCTAAAGTCTTCTCTATAGTTTTCTAATGTTTTTGTATTAGGCTTTCTCCGACCATCGGATGATCCGCCATCTTTCCTGGCGGGCGGTTCAAGTCATCGCTTTATATTATAGTACCTCGATTACGTCGCTGTCCTCAGCAGGCACCCACTGCGTGACGTTCTTGAACCATGTGTCTTGACTAATCCTGTAATAAGCGTGACCCGCCCAGTCCCACTTTAGTTTCGCCGACTTATCGTCGTCAATGGCGATTACACATTACATTTTAAAAATAATAAAAACAAAGAAGATGAAAAACCAACGGACGTGTGCCTGAATAATATGTTTTTCTAAAACAAACAAAAAGTAATTATATTTAATAAAGTATCACATTTATAAAGAGTACCTAAATGTGCGAGCTCCTAAATATCAGCAATTCAGCATTGTTAGAGTGTAGTAAGATACTTAAATATTTACCTTTGTTTCAAAAATCTGAAATGTTGAGAGAATTCCAAGTAAGTACTTATGTAACAACAACTGAATACTTAAATATATGCAGGTACCTAATGTATGTATTATTTAGCAGATCATTCAGACAACATTTGCGCAATGTCGTTACTATGAGAACTCGCAAAGTATCAACAACTAAGATTTGATTCATAATTAATTTCGATAGCTGCCATGTGAAAATCATTTGCTAGATAAACTTAAGTTGGCATATGCGTCCATACTAGGTAGGTAGCCTATGTAGTACTTGAACTTCGCAGGACAGATCTAAAGTTTATTTCAAATGAAGAAGTTTCATTAAAAACCTGTTTATCAGATAGATTTTGTACTTCGCATTTTTTACCCATCACTTTGTACTAACACACACGAAATAAGAAGGAAATTAATATGTTCTTGACATTTTAAAAGGTTCCGCCTCAAAGCGATTTCACCTTTTGAAACTTAATGCTTCTGACTTCTTTTGAACTGTAAGGAGACGTTTTAAGCATAAGAAATCATATAAAAAGATTCGCTATAAAAATGCCGACCTGTTGCTAGAGCGACGGCCGCTTGCGACTTGGGGAGAATTGCCCACGACGGCAACATGCTCGCGTATTATACGGCGGGTATTATTAACCATGGCAACCGCCGCTGCCCTCCCTCGCCCTCAACAACTTTTTCAAAACATCACAACTTTGACGTCTGATCACCTATACAACGCACTTTATAATCTTTCGTGCGTTTGTTCCCAGTCTCCCTCAATTTGCAAGTCGCGAGCAGCAGGGGTGTGCCGCACGCCAAATAGATGACGGGATTATTTTTGTGTTTGACATAATCATAGTGACAAATGTATGCTTTAGGGCTGTCACTTTGACGTGTTCGTTTTGATAAACATCTTGTGTTCATGACGTGGCAACGCAATTTGAAAATAAACAATACACAATAAAACATGTTGACTGTTTTAAATAATATTAGAACGATGAAATTTATTTATTTAACACTTTCAGCACAAAAAAAATGTACAGAGGCGGACTTAATGCCATATGCCAAATTCTATTCACGGTTTAATAGATGCAGACAAGAATTTTGAACTCCGAATGATTATAATCTAATATACGTAGATAGTAGTTCCTACTTTTGTTTGAAAAAGCTAGAACGTTTATTATTTTATTGTTACGGAACCCTAAACAGATACTACACATAAAATTGTATAGTTCCATTCATATTTGGTGTTCACGCTTAAATAATTATAGGCAAAGTAACAGATGTTATTCCCATTAAGTGTAAATTTAGCCCTCATGTACTTGGTCACAGAATAATATCAAAACTGGGATGAGTGTAGCTGTGGGCTTAGCCCATTGAACGGTGAATGAATGGCGTGAGCGCGTGACCGCAGCTCCCTACAGCTGGGGTCTAAAGAGGAGATTATAAAGAAAAAAAAAAACTCCTTTCATCGTTATTTACTCACGATGTTCCTACAACTCAAAGAAAATACATCTAACAGCAGTCGATTACACACATAAAAGGTATTTTCATTCCCCGTAAAACTTATAATTTGAAATGGCAATTTCACACTGAGATATAATCAAAGCATCGGCGGCATTGGCGGACTCGTGCCGACTCTGAAAATACAAATTTATATAATCTGACATCGATCAAAGTTCGAAATTGGAAATTGTACTTGCCTACCAATTCCCGTCAGCGAAAATGGCTACAGAATTTCGTCACCACAAACGCGAAAGTTGCTCTGCTTGCTTGCCATCAAAAGTTAATTTGAGAAACATGACAGGCAGGTACATATCGCTAACCTCTCGGCACGAAAATTGCAAAATTATCTCTCGTCTTTATCTTCAAAGAGATGTCATCCCCATCTGCGTGGCTGGGCCAGTTTCAAAGTTGTTTGCGGCACCGCTGGAGATCGTTCTTATTATAAACATGTTGATGTTTATCCCAATTCACCTGTCTCCGTGTAATAGAATGATAAATACAGCTTTTAATTGAAAGGATATACAATCCGCTTCGTTATGTAAACGTGTTATCTGGGTTTACATCTTGAACCACTTGAGATAGGTACTTGTTTATTTATAGGAGAAAAAACATGACATTTTAATTAAAACTTAGATGGTCATGCTGCTCACATAGTATTTTCTGTGGTATCGTAATTATAGTCCATAAGCAAAAGTGAAATGTAGGTACTACTTACAGGAAGTGAGGTAAATTTATGAAGTCCGATAAAACTTTAATCCAATAAAAATAATTTGACAAGCGCTTAAAATGTTCCCAACAATTTTAAACAATTTAATTTTATCGATATAATTAATCTTGCCTATATTTTCGGCTTTAACTTTGTTTTAACTCGCCTTAGTTTATGCTTGGATAATTTTTGAAAGTGATTTCTACATATTTTACATATTAGAAAGCATTTAGTAATTTTATATTACTTCTACTGTGTAACTGGATTTTTCAGTAGGGTGATAAACTAAATAACTATCCCAGTGACGTCGACATTATGCAAACTATTTACATCGAACAAAGAAACAAATACCTGTAATGTTTCATTAAAATAATCCCCTTGGGAAACACAAATTCCACGTAATATTTATTCAAAAACTAACCCACTTACTCGAGGTTACGGCATAGTGGAGCGCAAACTGGGTACTGGCATCAAAAACTATTTTGTTCGAGACAGGTCAGAGTTTTGTAAATTAATTCGGTGGTTCCGAGCTATTACGCAAACTGTCAGCGCAGGTGCCGACCCACTACTTCAGCCTGCACGGGATTTGCATCCGGGAATACTCGTACTAATTTAACTTCTCTGTTAGCTAAGTCAAGCTAAACAACACACGTAGTTTGGCTTACGAGAGTCAAACAATTCCATGTAGCGGCGGAACCTTTCACTGTCGTATTGAAATTAGTGCAAACTCTCATCGCTGCACTTATTTACCGTTCTGTTGTGGTTACCTTATAGTTGCAGTGCACGCGAAGGGGTAGGTACCTTCGCACCGCACCAATTTCAGGTTTCATTTGCCTACGTACACATTCAGGGAACAAATTAAAGCCATTGTGTTAGACGGATTATGGAGCGCAGTCCATTTATATGTAAAATAGTGACGCGTCGATCGGAGTCAGTCAGCCGAGCAGCGAGCACCCCAGCGCGCCGCGCTCCCGAAGCCTGCCGACACACACTGATCATTGTGTACCTACCTATGAATTTTACATATTGCCAAATCAATGTTTCGACAGTAAATTGTCCCGACTGAAGGCAAATATCGAGCCTCAGATTACCTTTGAAATGTTTATTCTCCCAGGATGAAGGTAGTAAAATGTTGACTGCGAACATTCTCAGACCCACAAAAAATTCTAGTTCTGGACTGCAGCTGAAAATATAATGTACTTTTCAAATCATACATTATTCAATTTGTCGTACTATTTGTTACAAGCTGTACGTGTCTCCTATAAGTAGGTACCACATAAGATAAATACCTATTGACTCCAATCTTATTAAGAGTTTTGACCCCAGATAAAACATCCAACTTTTTATAAATAGGTGTATAGTTCCCCTACACCTTTATATTTAAACGAAAAGCATTATAATTCATGCTACTTCTACAGTCTTACGAAGTATTCAACACAATTTATTGCAGCGCAGCTTTAAAACAGATTTATACTAAAGATTTTTGACACTGAGTAACTATGTCCATGTTCAAGTGATCAAATCTAATGAAATCGTTCTCTATTTTCAGCCCAAGCAGGTGTCATTAATAATATTATTGTGTAGTTAAGACAATGACGACGTGAATGAATGAATTGAATGAAACGAATGAATGAGTAAGCAAACTATCACAATAAAGGCTGGTTATTCAAAGGTTTGGATTATTGTTGGTCGCCGCTGTGTGAGTTTTATGTAATAATAGTGAGTTTGTTTTGTAGTTGACAGACAGCTAGTTGTTGACGTGAATAAAGTTTTCACAAACAGGTTCTGGGCGCGCTGAAATATCGCCACTTGCAGGCTGCGCAAATACCGAGGCGCGACGCCGAGCTACTAACGAATGCACTGCATTCGTAATAAAGGAAAAGAGTTTATCGCACAATGTATGACTTCTGTGGTCCCGATGTTACATATCATGTCGGTTTGTCTGTTTTGCACTGGTCTTGTGGACTTATGTAAGAAAGTTATGAGACATACCAAATGAGGTTATTGACCTGTTCACATATTTAACGAGGAATTATGGTGCACTGTAAATTGATGCATTAGAGTAAACGCAGACACAAACGACTCATTTCAAATTACTACCGGTTTGTATTGACAGCTCGACAACGTGTTGACAGTTTTCAGGTTTCGTAGCACCGCGAACCGAAGCCGGTTACGCAAGCTACGGCGTAGCACGCACATACCGTGTTTATAAGTGCCTACGGTAAAACTAGCTAAGTTTTTAATCGTTTGTATTGAGTTAAAATTATAAAAAAATGCTCAAAAAGTTTTAAAAACGACCTAATCATAGCTTGTTAGCAGTTATGCAGCTATCCTAAAGCAAATGAAAAACAAAGTTAAAAATATTTAATCTCAGTTGTAGTAATCTTTGTATGTAAAATGGATGTATATAAATCTGTGTACACATTATGCCGATGGAAACAGTAGTAATTATAATGAGAGACGGATTACAGAAATTAGCAACAAAACTGACTGACAAAAGGCCATTCTGAGACTTCACTCTGTTCGCATTCTCTCATGATTGACATGATTGCCACACACCGACACAATGCACTTTATGTCAATGATGTGCGTAACGAGTCGCCTCTCCTTTCGTCCAACAGTCCTCTTCAACTCTGCTGCTAATGAAATGAAATGTTTCAGCGCTTCGCCTCCACCGCATTCCTAGCTCCATGAATTCGCAGCGGCAGACAAATCGTATCGCCTCTTGCTTCACGTTCGTTAGCCGTTTGTTCGTGGATTTTGCACACAGGTACTTACATAGGTATTTACGTTTCAACGCGTACGCTACCACTGTATTATATCACAGGCATTCGTCACTGGGAAACGAATTGCTTACATTCGGGAGCACGTTCAAAAGCTTTATTTAAAGCGATCAGAAGAGGAATCGATGAGCTATTTCTGCGTGTTGATCGAAGATTCTACAGAAAGATTTGTAGACTTGTAGAGCAAAACTGAAATCGGAAGCCTATTATTAACGAAATGATAAAAATGCTATGTATTGAGTTATTAAAACGTTATGATCATTAAACAACCGCTTTATTCAGCTTAAACCGATATATCTGGCGCGGTTGATCCATCAATATGCTGGGATCGAGTGACGTTAGTCGAGACTGACGTATTACGTACAGCGATAGAGATTTTATTTTAATTATCCCGCACGCCACGCTGTCGAGCATGCATTATGAACGCGATTAATTTGTTTATTCAGAAGGTTCGCAACAAATTACAGCGATCGTGTACGATGGATTATGTAAAACGACACCCATTTGTATGTAAACTAATGGCGAGTGTCGTTGTATGGAGCGACGTGGCGACGCGCGACGCGACTGAAGGACGTGGCTACTTTTATTTTCACATAGGTGTTAGTACGTACGCAATGTTTTCGTTTCATATCAACACAATTATATCGTGTAAAATCGACTGTCAAAACAGATCTTATCCGAATAGGTAGCTAGGTAAATCCCCTCAGACATCATTACATCAACAATAGACAACAGCTGTCCCAAAAGTATTCTAGAGATGTTATCAAGCATATTGTAGGGATAATTGCTACAACAAAAGACTGTGTGTGTATGATTTTATTTTTACATTTCTATTTGTAGAAACAAACACCCAGTTAGCCTTCGTTATCTAGTCACTTAAAAAGTCTTGTTAAAGTGGACCGTCCTTCCAGTTGAGAGAATTTCTATACAATTCTTTGTTATACGTGGGTAGTGGCTCTCGTCTGCTTCACAATTGCAGGAGATATAATAATTCCGTCTAGAGGAAAACCTTACACGGTAAGAAATTATTTCCACATTGTCATGTTTACGGATCAAAAAACTTGATGTATTGCATTTAGCTTACTGGACATTATAATAATGTACGAGTAGCTTTTATTATGTAGTAGGTTTTTTTGAATGGTCTGGACGGCAATGTTTCTTGTCAAGCGAACAGACTGCCTTACAAATTAAGTGAATTGTAGCATTCGTAGCAGCCGGCTACGAAAAATGAGTCATTGTGGGTTTCGTAGGCGATTGGAAAACTCGTAGCAGTTTACAACTATGTTGTGCTACGCAAGTACTGAAATTATGGTTTCGATTCAAGTGTAGCACGAGTGCTTTATTCATAAGAGCTCGTCATTTATAAATGTTTTATTTTGACAAGAAAATTACTGAAGGTTTTGCTTTATGGAAGGGGTTCGAGTACCATCGCTTATTCGCCTTGGTAATGTGTCCATATTATTGCTTTTTAATTACGAAATCCTCGACATTCGCTAAAGGGGGTCAGAAGCCAGAAAACCTGACACCAGTCTTGCCATCGTGTTGTTCAATTTATCGGCACGAAAGACTGTCAGATCAAGTCAATTAAGTACTGGTATTCAGCTGCATGCAAGCCTGGAAGTCGACTGGTTAGACTGGAAGCCGACCTAAACATGGTTGTTAAGAGGCATGGGAAGTCAGAAACCAGAAAATCTGAAACCAGTTTTCCCAGGCATCTGTCGATCTATGTACATGGTTTTCAACTGCATCCAACTGAATCCAGTAAAGACTTAGCAGATTAATGTTGCTTAAGAAGAATTAAAACCGCAGAGAGAAACGAAAACAAAGCCGCATAAACTGTGTATCCCATTGGTCAAAATTAACCTAAGAAACGCAAAAAAGCAGTGTTAATCACCCTCGTCTCCGTTGTGTCGTGAGGCATTGGTAACGTCGTATAATTGGCACACTTCCTCGCTGACGACTTACACGGCTCACTGCCCGCAATCAATTGAAGGAGCCCAGCCTGGATTACGTGACTATTCATGGGTAAAAAAATCTACATTAGCCTCGCACTTCCAAGTAATAGGGTGTTTGACTTCTATTATAAAATTGTGAGAGGATTTAATCTTATTTTGTGGAAGTGGACAAAAGAAAATTTGCGAAGAATAGTATCAAAATTTAAGTTTTTTTTACACAAATTCGAGTTACCATATATAGATTCAGTTTAACATATGGTTGGTATATCTGTTTTGTTTTAGCATGGCAATAACAGTGCTTTTTCGGCAAGACAAGTAAGTCACGTTATAAGAACTCAAAAAATAACCTAAATACCTTTTTAAATATATTTATTTTTTCCTACTCCTCCGCTGTACTCTTCTGATTAATTTCGTTGCGGGATCCAAGACAGTTGAATCGTTTCTCCGGGACTCGTCGGGTTTCATTAACTCGGCCGTTTTTTTGGTGGTCGCCACTGTTGATTCTGGCTTTCAGGAGTTGCAGTGGTTGGAAATGTGTGGCGGGCCTGTCCCAAAAAAAAAAAACCTTTTTACCCGACTGCGCCAGAAGGAGGGTTATGTTTTTCGAAAGTATGTATGTATGCATGTAAATATAATTGTTTGACACGCTCTGCAGCCTGAACGGCTTGATGGATTTTAGCTTGAGAGTTGTCGTTTGTTTCGTATTTACTGTGAGAGTGGCACTGGGTATATCAAAATAAATAAAAAAAACAAAATGGTTAATTTTTGGCCCCAATAAACTTTTTTCCTCAAACCCAAGTTCCTTTAACAAGTGGGGTATCAAAATGCTTGCAGAGACGATTCCAAAAATGTACCTAACTCACTAAAATGTAGGAAATAGGAATGTTTCGGCAATTAGAGATATGATAGCCAGTTCCTCTATGTTAGAGGATTCCGGGTGAAACTCGCTTCCATCTTCGGCCTAATCATCACTTCCCATCAGGTGAGATTTGGGCCAAGAGTTTCCCCGTTTAAAAAAAAAAAAAAACAAAATTGAGTATATCAAAAAACCCGTCCGCTAAAAACGACTAAAAAGTTCTAAACAAGTCGCTTTTCAAGCAGTCTGATGCAGTTCAATCAAATATCTGATGCCACCAACTGCATCAGACTGCTTGAAAAGCGACTTGTTTGGAACTTTTTAGTCGTTTTTAGCGGTCGAGTGTTTTTGACACACTAGTATTTTTATTATTAAGTATCACGATAGATGTGGATGGACTCAGGACGGCTATATGTCATTATTTTCGTTTTTTAAATAAAAAATATCCACAGACTTGAGCAAACGTGATAATTGCAGTACATGTCTTCGTTAGCTCTCAAGACTGAATTTCTTTCTGTATTTGTCAACTACCCAGTCGATTGATTCATTTACTAAATTTAATTTTATGTTACGACTTGAGTTTAATAAGTAATTTAATTTTTTGCTTTTATACCTATATAGTCGAATTCCTAATCCGAACATAAAAGCAGTACTGTTTCTTGGATCTTCGGATTGGGGATGATCAAGATATTCGTCCTTTTGCACAGGTCAGCGAACAAAGGGCGAATACTCTGCGTTCTTGCATACTGGTACAACACACGGGAAGAAATCTGTAAAGGATTTACAAGCCTAGTTTCCTGAAAGATAATAATTAGAAAGGAATGAGGGGAATAAAATTAAATGGGTACTGGGTAGGTTTTCAACGCAGCTTTTTAACTTTAGCTTTGAACTTGAGAGTGAAACCTAAAATAGATTCACAAAATGAAATAATGAAATTCATTTTGAACGTCAAATGTACATGAAAGCAGCTCTCTTAATTGCCCAGCCCGTAACCACTTCTTAGTGTTTTAGGTGGGAAAGAGTGGCGTAACAAAAAGTCAATGATATAATTAAACAGTAAACACCTTTACTATTGATAGACCCACGTTTGACCACTATCTCACCTGATGTTAAGTGTTGATGTGGTCGAAGATAGAGCACTCTTGTCTGGAAGTAACCTATTTACTCTTGACTTAAAGACTCCCAAGTTGTAACTTTCAGGAAACACAGAATTTATTAAATCTATACTAATATTATAAAGCAGAAGAGTTTGTTTGTTTGTTTGGTTGAACGCGCAAACCTCAGGAACTACCGGTCCGATTTGAAAAATTATTTCAGTGTTAGATAGCCCATTTATCGAGGAAGGCTATAGGCTACATATCATCACTCTAAGACCAATAGGAGCGGAGTAGTAATGAAAAATGTCACGCAGACGACGTCGCACGGGTCAGCTAGTTAAATGATAAAACATTGCGTGACAAATCAAATAACATGGGTAGATACTCAGGTTTTTGACTCCAACCTTCACCTTGAGTGAGAAACCTAAAGTATACGTAGATTCATGATAATATAGTGTGATATGTCATGTTTCTGTCTAGACAGAAAACTAGAAAGTGTGTTCAACAAACTGGTTTCAAAAACGCCTTTTAAATGTTTTAGAAAATCGTATGCACCACTAGCTCCACAAGACTTGAGTAAGTTTGACTAGGTATGCAAAATACTTCAAAATAGTAATTTATTTCCTTTCCGTGCTTCCTTTTTACTTTGAACGATGAATGATAAATAAATAATATCTTACTTTGTAGGGATTTAAGATTGCCTAAGGGATTTAATAAGTAGGCTGAGAGATTTTGTCCATTTTGTGCGTAGGTATACTTACTTGCTTGTCAGCCAAATTGTTTTCGTGACGGCATTATTTTCGGATGGTTGTTTAGATAAACAAGTGAACTAGCATTTTATTTTGCATGTCTTTCATCCATGTTAGTGTTTATTGCTAAATATGGAAACGTATTCCGTATTGATCTCTTAAAAGCGGTATAAAGTGTATCGGAAAAATGTTTTAGCCATAAAAGTGCAAGCAGGTGAGATGTGATGGATTGACGTCATTCCACTATACTGTGGAGTGCAATACCGTGTCACTAGTGCGACCTTTAAACACAACTTGTTACTTTATATAATCAAGTTACCCTTTAAAATACCTTTCAATATGATTTATTAAAGGAACGTCGACTGGCAAGGGTTGAGATTTGTTTTGATTTTATTTTCACAGATGACGAAACATCACGCTTGTGTTCCTCGAAGGATGAAGCAGAGATGTACTTACTTGTAATACATATGTTAAATTGTATTTAGGTCGATGGTGTTTGACAAAATTATCATATGGTGGAGATATCCAATTTTCCCAAAGGTCTTAATTAAACAGATCATTAACAAACAAACTACGATTAGCGACTTTTCAAAATTTATTTATAACACAATTACCCACATAAATTCTAGACTAATAAATATACAAATTAGGTTAACGTTTTTACGTAATAATAAAACGAAGTAAGGTTGTCGACATGTAGGATGTGAACACAGCAGTCACTGGGCCGATAGTCATGACGGCCAATGGCATAATTGCCAAGAGCCTCGACAAACATCTAAAGAGGCTATCGTTGGGCAGCTGGATCAAGGGCTTGATCCAGAAAGCAGTACTCCTGGACACGGCGCGTATTGTAAGGAGTTTCCTCTCTCGGGAGCCCTAACCACTGGTAGCTTGGACCCTGTTCCCGATACTGATGGGCTACTATCTAAATATATAAAAAAGAATCCCCATTTCCCTTGGTCATCGCATCACGCGCTGGACCGATTTCGTTAATCATTTTTTAGCTATGTTTGTTAATGTCAGGAGATGGTTCTCACGTAAGAAAATAATAAAAAAGTTACAGTTGACGGGAGGACAGCTAGTTTTTATATTTTTAAATGTTTTTTTTTTTCTTATATTTAAAAATGTGAAAAATATGTATAGAAAATTAATAATGGAAACAAAGTAAAATAGAGTTTAATATAACTTTGTTTTTCGATCAGATTGTTGTTTGTGCCGCCCACATCAATGTCTACCACTTGATTTACTTGACTAGTTACAAACATTGCACAGTCAATTGTTTAAAGTTTCTCAGTAAACAGCAACGAAATAAATGTGACATAAATATTTTGCTGTTATTTAGTAAGATACTCTGCACCTGTACTACACAGGGAGAGTCATTAAAAGGGGCTTCACACGTGAAACGTTCCTATACTCGTGTGTGAGACAGAAGAGGCCGGATGTAAGGTCATGGTTGGCTATAGAGCTTATCGCGCACCGCAAACTGCGACTTAAATGTTTTGTGCGCCAGTATAATGCCAAAGATAACCGTTATAGCACATAACAGCAACGGTCTTGAAATTAAAGCATAATATTTGTACGACTATGAACGAGCTCCAGGTTTGCTGTGTTATGTACTAAGTCTTGTGTAGTCTATGCAGAAAAGTATCAATTAAATAAGATACGCAAATATTAAATAACAGATCTATCTAAAACCGCAGAAAAAACATGGTAGGTACTCAATGTTACAGAATAGAATAGAATACTCTTTTCCAGGAATTTGGATAATCCTTCGGCCTTCAGGAAAAAGCCTGCCATTCTGTTAGTATTTTCTGAGATTTTCCTCCTGAAGCAATTATTCATCCGACACTTTGTTCCAAATATAAAGTCTTGGAAGGTTTTCATCACTAAAGTTAATTCGCAGCATCTTTACGGGTGACATTACATAAGGTTATTTCCAAGACATTTCGCACTTTCTTAAGATTCCTTTTCCAAGAATGTGAGAAAACCCACGTAATTAATCCTGGCCGTGTTTCGCTCCAAAGTTCTTGCCGTATTACATGTATGTGTGTTGTAGGAACATATATATCCAAGCGACTGCGTCACACTTCGCCCGCGACACAATAATATAAATGTGAAATTACTCGACAATTCCACTGTGAGTGGAATTGTGATATCTGTGTGAGCTAAAGCTCGCTTGAATCGTTGAAGCCACTGGCTTTTCTGAATAGGGCACTATCTGTCGTTACTTTGCGAGCATTTGCTCACATTCAGCCCTCACCAAAAACTATTGTTTTGAACTTTAATCATTATGACTGTAACTCTCACATTTCATTTCGTCTGTCATTTTGTTTATTTTGACGCGACAACGTCTAATAAATCGATGAACGCCTGCTGCACGCACGAAACAGGATGACTCATTGTCCCGTTACGCTCATTGTAACTCCTTCTTTGTTTCCATACAAAATAGTGATAATGCAATAAAAATGATTCAATTTTACTTATAAAAGTGTGCATCATTTCATCAATGTTTTGTTATGACGTTATCACGTTGAACTATCGTCCTTAAACCGACTTTACAGACAACCAATATTTTTTTTTTCATTAGAAAGAGACAAACCTAACAAAATATTTTATCTGTTTTCTTGATTCAAAAAGGTGTATCAACATTAATAAGAAAAACGTTATTTTTGGAATGAAGATTTTTTCAAACTACATTTGATTTGATTCAAACTACATTGCTAATTGAGAACTACGATTTTGTTATATAAAATAATAAAATAGAATCAGTCTAGCGCAGTATCGCCGTCCAAATAAAATACATATTCTTCGAAAAATTGAAATTTATAAGCTTTAAAAAATCCATGCTCGTATAAATCTTACTTAGACGCAATAGTTCTGTCTCGTAAACTATAATTTAATGTTTAAAAGTAACATTTTATTAGAGGCAGGTCTGCACGAAATTTAATCTATCATTTGTTAGGAGAACTTCAAGTTCCAAATAAAACGTATTTTTCTGTCACAACTTTCAGTCTCGTAGTCACTAATATTATTTAAATTGACTTCTTCGAAGCTGGCTAAGTGGCAACTCCTAATTTAATCCTCAAAGTAAGGACGTACCCTTGATAGAGCACACTTATAAAAATTGGCTGTAACACGTATCTGTTACGGCAAATAAGGTTGTGTAAGTATGTATAATCTGACAATAAATATAACCCTAAAAGAGCCATCGTTATCAGGCCCATTTTCTCTCGTAGGCTCTCGCCGAATGTCAAATATATAGGGTTACATGATATCAGTCTCGCCTCCCTAATGGACACTTATAAGGCCGAGTGGGCCCTTTCAGCGTCGGTGTTTTGACACCCTTTAATATAAGAAAGAGAGTCTATTAGATATTCACGAAATTAGGCGACCACATATTGATTTTCCTTACATTTCCTCGGGCTAGACTTACAAAGTAAATGACCTGCTTTACATGATCACCACTTTGTGTTAAGACCATTAAATAATTGTTCATTAATTATTAGACACTTAAGGCGTACCTATGTGTATGAATTACGGGAAATGAATGGTAACAAAGAAAAATCATTAATTTGCAGAGTTTATTCGTGTGGCACCTTCGATAGCAAAAGGCTTTGCCTTCGGTATGTTCTCCACGACCTTAATCTCATAAAGTAAAGCTACTTGCTCTACATGTGCTGCTATTTTTTTTGCTTAGGTACACGAGTTAATCTTTTAGCTGTATTTCAAGTATTCGTAGTTACGATACTGAATTAAATTCCTTTGAATTGGTCTCAATGTTGAAATAATATTCCCCGTCTTCGCCGTGTTACGAAACATTTTGATTTAGTTTAATTTTCCCATTATATTTACCGTCTCGTTCCGCGAACCGTGGGCCATGGCCGTGGCCGAGAGGGACACAGAAGCATCGCCCCTGGATGCAATTAGACGAATGAATCGCGTGATCTCCGGCTTTATCTTCTATCTCAGTAACTACCAGTAATAACTACCGAACAGGAATATAATAGACGAGAAAACATTCCGACGGGATAAAGGCTTCTTTGTTGTACGTTTCCTTTGCTTGCTTGTAAGGTGATTGTGCAAAGCTCATAATTATTCCTTCAACTTTAGAAATAAACTGGAGTTCGTAAAGTAAACTTTGGTACCGTTTTTTTTTTTTTTTTGTAAAAATACGTAGTGTGTTGTCTAAAAAGATCTTTTAGTAAGAATATACCTAATATAATTGTAGTGTAAATCAGCTTCCTCGGAGCATACTCTCGCTTCTGTAAACTAGTTTGGCTTGAGCTTTCGCGTTTTTGTCACCGCCTGTAGTACATTTCCGTGTACCGTTCCCGACGGAAACAGCCTTTCAGTGTTCACCTGCAAATGCAAAGAAAAATTCCATCCATGTGACTTAAAGAGTCGAACGTTGGCTTAGTAATATTTTTCTACATTTATTCAACTTTAAAGCTCTTGTTTCCAAACGTTTTCGGAACTAGTGTAACGCGTTTCGGAAACGTTTAAAGTCACGCAACACAAGAGAACACGATTTAAATGTATTAGCTGCCCTATTTAACGCCTGTTAGATATAACTAGAGGTGTGAACGCGGAGGGAAGTGAGGCATGTATTTCAGAGTGCACTTTTATATAATCACGTTGCGTTGGGTGCTGGTGGTATAACATAAACATACCCGTATATATGTACGAGGAACATATACAGTACATAAGTGATAAGTATGTCTCTTACACATAATTTGTGTATTCTGCTCATCATATCGTGTCTCATTAATTCGGCTGAAAGAGAGGATTAGTTCTTGTACAGGCGACGAGTTAAAAAGGAGGATGGAAAATTAATCATCCCCTCACATGAATGCTGAACATGTTTTGGTATTCAATTTTAACCATTTTCTTGTTCGGTAACCACTGAATTTTGTGTTGGTATTTAGATTAGTAAAAAAATCTAAAATTCTGGATGCGACAAGCATACGACCGGTCGTTGTGGCGATGCTTGGGGGTGGCCTGTCCAGCAGTGGACATCTTTCGCCTAAAATGATGATAGTCATGATGATTCATCTCAAATAAGGATACTGACGATTGAAATGTTTCATTGTAAAAAGCTTAGTGAAGTGCCAGTCGACGCGCGAATATCGGTGTCACGCGACATTCTCAATAATATCCGATTTACTCATATCGATGCCTGATTTATGAAATATCAGCAAAGGAAAATGGTCTAACGCATGGCCCGGTCATGCTACAATGTGATTGCCTTATTTTCCTCCTCTTACGTCTTTACATGTTATTATCGTATCGACATCCGACTTGCAAAGGTTATCCGAATTTATTGGGAATCCGTTTACTAGATATAGTTATCTTATTACGATGTTATGCGTCGGTCAGAATATTCGTGTTTATTATTAATCATACTGGGTATTTTGGCTTCAGAATTGAGGAAGGATACCGTTTATTTTCGTTAAGGAGAAAATAAAAGATTTATCCTCAAATTAGAGGGTCTCAGCTCATTAGAGTATCTAAGTACCTAAGTAAATAAATGCCTATTTAACAAGAGGAATGACTCAACAAAATTATTATTTAATTATTACAATAAAAGCCAGTCCCAGCTTTGAGTTTTTTGTCCTCAAGCTATTTAGTCACAGATCTTTTGTTCTCAGCAATAAAATACCGCACATTTATTAATATTTAGTAATTAATTTCTACAAAAGAGCTCATATCTTATGAATAAGGCTCAAACAATTACTGTTTGATTACACCTACATAAACGAAGTTAATATTTACGAATTCGCATGGAATTAAATTAAGGTTTTAGACAATAAGCGCTGTAGCGGTGAAGCTATTCGCTGACGCGTTATAAAATTTAATTTTAATCTGAGGGCGCGAATGGGATAGGAGTTCACCCTTGCTTATATGTGTTATGTTATAATGATTCTTGCGTCACACCCGCTATGTTAGGTGACATCGGATGCCACATAAGCCTTTTTTATAATAAATTGTTATTATGTTATATTTTTATAAAATTGTCGATGCTGTTGAAATATAAATTACCTAAGTCATTATTTTTGTATAAACATTAAAAAAAACGGTCCAGAGCGAGTCGGACTCGTGCATCGAGGGTTCCACCATCATATAAAACGTGAAATGTTTTGAGAAGGGGACTTCTGGGCCCAGCAGTTAACTAGTTGAAATGTATATTAAAAAAAAAAACGTTATATTTTTCTTAACGAAATCACAAAATATGGTACCATGTTTCTATCTAGGAAGCGAGAAAACAAATTAAATTCTGAAACTAAATATCAGAATATGTATGAAGGTCGAGTGACATGTTTTTTTTCGTGGAATCGATTCATAGCGAATCGAATTTCTTTTAATTTTTTTTCCGGCCTAACACTTCTGCCTGACATCAGTCAATCACCGACTGACAGATGTCACTCGTTCGTTTTCTTTCGTTCTGAGCACAGAGTACTTATTTTCCATATGTTTGTTGTTAGGTTTGGTTAACTACAAGGTTGTAGGTAATATAACCTCACTTTTACTATAGGTAGGTACTTCATATAACTTGATTCCTGGATAGCCAAATTTCACCAAATTTTCAGTGAGACCTTGTTATTATATCCTCTTACAAATAACGCTAGTTTGATTCAGTTAACACCTGGGCCCAGGAATGTATGGAGTCATTCCCTTCTCCTTTTCATCGGCGAGGCCTATATATAAAAATAGTTGAGCAAACTTCAATAAGGGTTCCTTTTTACCATTTTGGTACGGAACCATAAAAAACATTAACAACATTTGAAATTTAATTTTAAAGGAATATTATGTAGTATAAATAAATCAATCAATCAATCAATATACCTCGCATATTACCAGTTATAAATGATCACCCATCCACAGACCGACCTCGCTAAGCATTGCTTAACCTTGATGGTCGACCCGAGCGGCTGTTATTATTTAGCCACAAGCTCTTGAATAAAATAATTCATTTGCTATAAATAATGTCTCTGTACTAGCTACTAAGCTTCGATACACTGCAACTCGGAAACAATTTCAGTATCTGTAACAACTGAAAACATTGGTATTGACTGTCTGTGAACTTTAAGAACAGGCAGGCGCCACAACACAAGTAGACGGCAGTCCAACTTTAGTTGGTTCTCGAAATATTTTCCAGGTGAACTGTGCACCTGGGATTAAACAAAAGCAGGTTTTACTTAGTCGATTAATTGACTTTCTGTTTTGTTGTGAATTTGCTTCACGCTAATATATCAAAACATGTATAGCGGAAATCGTTCTAAGGGTCCGTAACCGAAGGGTAACCAACGGAACCTTATTACTAAGCCTTCGCTGTCCGTCCATCTGTCTGGTTGTCAGCAGGCTGTATCTCAAGAATCGTTATAGGAAGACAGTTGAAATTTTCATATAATATAATAAAAATTAAATTAAACTAAAACTAAAGGGGGCTCCCATACAAGAAACGTGTTTTTTTTTCGGTTTATGGTATGAAACCCTTCGAACCCCGATTTTGAATCGCAGTTTTTCACGGTTCGCGGAATCGCAGTTCTTTAATGTGTTTCCAACAGATTTTTATAATAGTTACTTCTTAGAAATCAGTCATTGATTAAAATGCCCCTTCATATTGTCTGTAGCCGAAAGCATCTGACAGCCAGGGATACGGTTCCCAAATCAACAAAAAATGTAATTAAATTATTCTAAAAATATCTCAAGATTGTAGGTGATCATGACTCTAGAACTCAAGGCTCGCTTGTTATTATATAGAGTACACTATTATTGTTGCTTATATATGTAAGAATTATGTATAACAAGTATAGATTATATTGCTGGGCAAAGGCTTCCTCCATTCCTTCCAATGCTCACGGTGTTGTGCCTCTTCCTTCCATTTCGTAAGGAAGACATCCAGGTGGTCCTGCCATCTCTTTCGCGGTCTGCCGCGGCTTTAAATAAAAAGCTGCAGAAATTCCAGTCAACAGATGTTCACACTAGAAAAAGTAAAAATTAGGGACAAAAACGTAGGCACTTTTCAAAATGTCTAATTTCATTATTTTTATGTCCAGTCTTATTCCCGTTATTTTTTGCAAATTTAACAAATGAAACAGTACAATGTCAAGTAAGAGAGTGAGAGTAAGAAATATTGTATTTTGGGGTTGACACTAGTCCCTCGTCACCCCCTTTCTGAACGTTATATCTAGTTCACGGTGGGAAGAAAAAAGTGACTTCAACGGATAAAGAAGACATCATTTTATAATGCAGACGAGCACTGGACAAAAAATAACTAAGAAAATAAGTAAGCCATTATTAGATTTTCAAAACTACTAAACTATTGTTAGAATGTGTAAAACCATAACTAAAACTAACCTTTATAACCTAAACCTACCAACGTTAATTACCTAAATTAACCGACCTACTTTCGTAAATAACTTAGCTATACCAAACAATGTGCGTAAATAACTACCTGTAAAAAATAAATATTACACATAGTTTGAATCATACGTAAACATGATTAACAAGGTGTTAAATAATTCTAATGCATTGTTTATTTTTATTTTACCCACTACCTTGATGAATAATTTTGAAAATTATATCGCGCTTAGTGGTAGTTTATGTCGGGTATATTAAGTGAGCCATCTTTGAAAGACCGAGTTTTAAGGGGCCGAGTCACCCGCATCCGTAGGAGAATACCCTTCAGCGAATCCCTACACGTGGTCCCCGGGTGGTGCTAAACAGGTGACACTAACCGCTTCCGTGGTCTAGTGGTTATAACACCCGATTCAGACCTAGAGGTCCCGGGTTCGATTCCCAGCGGGGGCAAATTTTTTGCTCGGTTTGGTTGGTGGTAGGACTTCTAAGTCCACCTGGCAAGCTACCACCATCATGTCTAAGTCTGTCGCCATAACAACAATGTTAACAGCATTGTTGTGTTCCGGCAATTAGAGGTATGATAGCCAGTTCCTCTATGTTAGAGGATTCCGGGTGAAACTCCCTTCCATCTTCGGCCTAATCATCACTTTCCATCAGGTGAGATTTGGGCCAAGAGGCCGTTTTGAACAAAAAAAAAAAGACGACTAAAATGGCACCGTGTATGTGTTTAATGTAAATGAGCTAAATGATTTTACTGTTAGGCTTACACTGTAACCATCGTCAATGATAAAAATGTCAACAAATCAAATTAAAATATTTTCATTTTTAATTAAAATAATGTGACTAAATGTGAAAACCATAATATACTATCAACATATTTTGCCGGAACATCTGCATTTTCGTGAGTGTCATCTTTTTCCTGTTGTTCCTTCTATAGACAATTTAATTTTTTTTAAACTGTGCCGTTATTTTTTTTTTAAGTGTCAAAAGTCTGGCTCCAAGCACGTCTGGTGAGACTCTGCGGGATTCAAAGGCAAGCTATTCTGCACAAATTCGATGTTTATTAAAATTATATTAGAAAACTCAAAAATCTAGCCGCATGGTCCCTTCGAAATACGACCTTTCAGTTCATGCAATTTTCAAATTTGTTTTGTGCTGTAATTAACAAATGACATTGAAAATTTATTTTTTTGAAATCGACCCTATTTCAATTTTTTTTCGGAAAAATGATATTATTTCGAGTTTTCACTTTCACTTGCCACTAGAACATATATTTTTTTCCAGACTTAAATTCACTTATTTGACCATTAACAATTGATTCTCAAACAGCCAACAGGCCGTTAAGGACCCTCAATTCGTACGTAAATGACAATCTCTTTCTGTTCTTGCTCCTGCTCAATAAGGAAAGAAAAAAAATTCTTCGGCATTCGTCGAGCTTCATTGAGTCAGCGCTTTGCTCATGCTACTGGCTTTCAGGAGTCGAGATGGTTGGAGAAAGTGTGATAGGCTTGTGTTGTTAAAAAAAAAAATTGCCTGAAGGTCAATGCACTTTTTAGGGTTCCGTAGCCAAATGGCAAAAACAGAACCCTTATAGATTCGTCATGTCTGTCTGTCTGTCCGTCCGTATGTCACAGCCACTTTTCTCCGAAACTATAAGAACTATGCTGTTGAAACTTGATAGGTAGATGTATTCTGTGAAACGCATTAAGATTTTCACACGAAAATAAAAAAAAAAAACAATAAATTTTGGGGGATACTTAGAACTGAAACTCAATTATTTTTTTTTTCATCAACCCCACTTATGTGGGGGTATCTATGGATAGGCCTTTAAAAATGATTTTCAGGTTTCTAATATCATTTTTTTTCTAAACTGAATAGTTTGCGCGAGAGACACTTCCAAAGCAGTAAAATGTGCCCCCCCCCCCTGTAACTTCTAAAATAAGAGAATGATAAAACAAAAAAAATATATGATGTATATTACCATATAAACTACCAGCGAAAATTGGTTTGAACGAGATCTAGTTAGCAGTTTTTTTCTAATACGTCATAAATCATAAATCGCAACTTTTGCTTATAATATAATTCCTACAGGTTTGTACGGAACCCTCGGTGCGCGAGTCCAACTCGCACTTGGCCGGTTTTTTGACCACCAAATTTAGTACCTACTGTATCTATGTGACTACTTGTCTAACCTATAAAATACCTCAGGCATTACGAACGGTCGTGTCATTCTACACCTAGTGTAAGGACTATTACATATCCAGAAATAAAAGAAACCCGTAAACGATCGAGACGTTGTAAAATTCAACCGAGTGGAACCTCTTAATGTGGTGCTTGAAACGAAGCCACAGACAGCGGTAACTTGGTGGATATGACTATCTGTGTAGTACGGCGGTTAAAAGGTTACAGCACAAGGATGTGCACGTTTCGTTCAGGATGTTTATCAACCGTGTGATTGCAAACAAAATGGCTTGAAGACAGGGAAATTTCAAGTTGTAAACCTACTATTGAGCATAGTTGCAAGTGAAGCCAAGCATGAAATTTCCACGAAGAGGAGATTGAAGACCACAACCAAGTTACCTATGAAGAATTTAATAAAAGAATGATCGCATATTTTAGCAAAAAAAAAGAAAACACGAACTCAATCCCAATATGCTCGAGCATCGCTTGAAGCTCTCATTCGCATGTAGAAAACGAACGTGAAAACATAAATACAAGAACACTCCCGTGCAATATGCAACGGTCTAGTACACTTTCACTTTATTTTTACTTTTATTTTTATTCTTACCAAACACTCTGAAGCAGCCCTTAATTACTACAAACACACATATACAAGCTTGCGTCTTAAGCACCGTATACACGTGGCGAGTTTCTTGCGTGTTGAGTAGCGAGATTGTCTAAGCAAGACTCGTAGCTCATAGTCTAGGCATTCTTATTGGCGAGGCAGGAACAAAAAAATGAATACGATGGTAATATTCAGTAAATTTATTTATTGATTCTTCGATAGAGTCTAGAGAAGCAGTGAATTTGAAACTACCACGGAATGCAACAGTTATATGGGGCAAGATCAACAGAAGGTATGATGCTCTTATTTTGAGCACGCAAATAGTATCATTAATCTATACTATATACTATATTACTATTATATAATATATAATAATATTATAAAGCAGAAGAGTTTGTTTGTTTGTTTGGTTGAACGCGCTAATCTCAGAAACTACTGGTCCGATTTGAAAAATTCTTTCAGTGTTAGATAGCCCATTTATCGAGGAAGGTTATAGGCTAATATGGCTATATATCATCACGCTAAGACAAATAGGAGCCGAGCAATAATGGAAAATGTGACGCAGACGAAGTTGCACGGGTCAGCTAGTCAATATATAAAATTCTTCCGTTACTGAGTTAATGACAGACAATGCACAGCCGAAACTAATAGTAGAAAGCTGAAATTTGGCATATAGGTCCCTTGGGGAGTGTCAGGGAGCACTAAAAGAGGATTTCCCGAAATTTTTAGGGGAAATATGAACAAACGAAGTCAAGGGTAAAGGTTAGTATTATATAAAACTTCTTCGGTTACTGACTGACGGAGTGCCTTGTAGACAACGCACAGCGTAAACTACTGGTCGTGGAACGCTGAATTTTGGCAAGTAGCTTTCCTACACTCTATAGTGGACCATTAAGAAAGGATTTTCCGAAAATCTTATGGGAACCGTAAAACGGGATTGTAAGTTATCATTTTTGCGAACACAATGACATACCATATCATAAAAGAATCACCTGGTGAATATTTAGAACTATGATTTCAATAAAGTTCTTATCTGTCAATGAGGTTAGCCGTTTACAAACATACAATTTCGATTGTAATGTTTACACGTCTCTTTAAATCTTTTTTCAAATTTGCCCATTCAACGCAAGAAACACTCCATGTGTAAAAGCCCCATGCTCCCCAAGAAGTTAAAGCTGGTGTCTTACACCGCACATGCAGTGCTTCAAGCCACACCGGCACGGGCATAGAACTCCCACGTCAGGGCGGTTTGTGGCCGATTGTACGGGATTAAAGGTGTTCCTGACGAATATTAAATATCATGAAGTAGCTTAGCATCGACTAGGAAACACAATTCGTTATGGTGTGTTTTGTTTTGTTACCAAACTGCAAAGGAAGGTTACCTTTTATAGTTTTATTTTATTTTATTTGGAAATAGAAGTAAACATATATTTCTGGAGTTACGAGCATTTGTGTGTAACTGTTCTACACACACTATTCATAAATATTGACAACGAACAAGCATTTAGATAAAAAACACAATGGAACTTCGATAGGTGATTCTAGCAATCACCGGAAAAGTTGTTAATGAAACAATGATTGGAATAAAAACTTTCTAAAAGGAATACCTAAAATGAATATTGTGAGCGTGTTTGAATGTCACTGGATATTTTTTACAGTCTTAGAAATCAACAAAATAAACCAAAAAAGAAAGAAAGAAGGTTTTCACATAACACGGCCGCCACCATTTCATACATAGCAATACCTACCCATTTTTTCTCTTATCTCACATTTACGGCGTAAACAAAAATTGCGTCATATTTTACAACCTAGCTTCACATATAAACACAACGCATTCATAAATCATTAAATTGTTTCATACGAATACATAATCAGGCAAGTAGGTCGCATGGGGCCATAAAATTTATTAGCTTATCAATACAGAACCTATACGTGCAAATATCTGCGCCAATAACTATAAAGAAAGTCAATAACGTTGTTATTATTCAGCGTATACCTCTTCTTAATAAGAAAACGTGTATCTAATGCGGTGTTTGATATTCGCATCATCTGTGTATGCGGTGTCGTAATGGCGGGGAATCACAATATCTCGTTATAAGCGGGCGAAACAAAGAAAGGGACGCGTGCTTGGCATGCCAACCCCGCGCCAGCCGCGCCTGCCGCCGCCCGCGCTCTCAAACAGCTGAAAATCTATCGAAAGGTGCGCTCTCTGGGTTATATCTTTCACGTCATTTATTTACAAAGGGTTGTTGTGTATGTGTACATGTCAAAGGTTAGTGTTTAATGTCGTGTTTGTGGAGATAACATTGTTTCAGATGAATAGGCGGCACCGCTATTCGAAAGTCATGCTACTTGTATTGTTATGAGCTGACATACCCATCCCCCAAATATTCTTTAAGAGTCTTGAATCATAATGATTAAAAAAGGACAATGCAAATGAACCCTATTTAAGTTCTCCAAAAAATAGTCTTAATTTAAATCTCAAAATGAGAAATGAGGCCCTAAAAATATTTAAATGAAAAATGTTTGTAGTCCGCAACTCAGCGTTGAGCTGACTTCAAGGTCGGTATAAATTTGAGTAACAAGCAAACCAATCAGTACTTGTCAAAGTGATAAATCTAATAACTCAGCGAAACACTAATTCAACTAACACTTGGAGATAAGTTCGGTGCCGCTAACACGTATTCGTAAGCTTAACAATTTAAATGTCTAAGATTGAACTACGACTCCATTTGTGTTATTGTATTATTTAAATGGAATTTGAATGAACTTCAACCAATCTTATTTATTCCAGAGTTTGAAGAGATTTTAATGTAATATTGGACATTATTTATCCTTGATGGTCTACAAATTACTATGCTATCTCGTCACTTTAGTTCAATAGCGGTTTCAGCTTATTTAAGTTAGAGACCCGAGCAGTTAGAGCGTGTACCAAGGATAAAACTTTCCATTGGAATGTACCATTTCTTTTTTTTATGTAGTTACGGTTATCGAGTT
This sequence comes from Ceramica pisi, assembly GCA_963859965.1. Classification (NCBI taxonomy): domain Eukaryota; kingdom Metazoa; phylum Arthropoda; class Insecta; order Lepidoptera; family Noctuidae; genus Ceramica; species Ceramica pisi. The sequence goes on along the minus strand of OY982533.1, from coordinate 11,479,261 downwards.
TAACTCATACATTTTTGGCAACTGTCTGGTTGTGCTAAATAATACAAGCAAAACAACAACTGTCGATTTATTCATAAAATGGTCTCTGTTACCTCAATGCCGTCTACAGGATGTTTCAAATATGCACCGTTATGGCTTGCCATAACAGGTTTTTTAGCAGCTCGTAAAAGTGATTCTGTAAATCCATACTTATGTTATAATTTACTAGCTGACCCGTGCAACGTCGTCTGCGTAACATTTTTCTTTACTGCTCCGCTCCTATTGGTCTTAGCGTGATGATATATAGCCTACAGCCTTCCTCGATAAATGGGCTATCTAACACTGAAATAATTTTTCATTTCGGACCAGTAGTTCCTGAGATTAGCGCGTTCAACCAAACAAACAAACTCTTCTGCTTTATAATATTATAGTAGAGATATAGTATAGAAGTATAGATAAGTCTACGTAAGTAATAGGTTTTATCTTATTTTTCAAAGATTGCATTTTAAACTAAGAAACATTTCCTCTCATGTGCTTGCTACAGATTTCTTTTGATCGCAGTTTTTTATTAAAAACGGGGAATGTAAGAATATTATTTTCTGTTAGCTAGTTTTTTTTCTGCATGGATTGATAGCAATCTGTGATTTGTAGCACGTGTCATGCTCGATACACTGTGTTGTATAGGATATGTTTACTCATGCTTCACCATCCTCTAGCAAGAACTAGAATACTTTCATTGTGCAAAGGTACAGCTTACGAGGGTAATTCTTGATGGAGTTTGCGTTTGATTGATACAACCTGAAGGTCTTAAAAAGGCCAAGGGTGAAAAAGTTAGTTATAGGCAAGCAAGTATGCTCCGCCGTCGACCACATTATAGCTTAGCGTATTTTATCAATAAAACTCTTCAGCTTTTTATATATTTATTTATATTTATATAGATAAGCTCGCGTTTGAGAACCATCTTACCTGGTGGTAAGTTATGATGTGATCGACAATGGAGTAAGTTACTTAATGTTGTAACGATAGTTAAGAGATTAAAATCTTTATCTTAGTTTTAGGCATCCATAAATATATTACTTAACTATTTTAGTGCCTTAGTTCAGTATTCACGTTCTTTAAGTCTCTAAGGTATTATTCGCGAAGGTTTCTATTTAAATTAGGATTGGATATTAAATTGTGTAAGTCCTACAAATGTGCCTAATTTAATGCCTGTGACTTAAACAATGTTGAGGTATACCTAGGTACTCGTATAATTCAAAACTATGCCTTATCTTTAGGACCTCAGTCAGTACATAGTCAAAATTAAGTTAGCTAGCGAAACTCATCAGACCCGATAGGTAAATGTTTATTAACTGTTTTAGGTGTAATACAAATAAATAATAAGGTTAGTATTATGGTTAAACTAACTTATAATAAAAAAAACGAACAAAGACCAAACTAAATAGATAGGAGTTTCGAATTTTACAATTGAATATACTCTGATTCCTGTTGAACATGGGATTGATGTAACGTGATTTTTATGCTACTTTACGAAGAAAATCTTCTCTTAAACTACCGGAGAGAAAATGAAAACTCAATTTCATAATCATTTTTACAGTTGCCCCGTCCAAGTTATATAAACTCACTTGATGCAACATCAGCTGTCTCTAGAACAAGCACAGAGCCGCCAAGGGAAATGCTTTACTGTAGTACATTTATCACACAAAAGTTACGAGCACATACATCTTTTACTAGATCTAACCCGTCTAATATTTTATTAGCATCAAAACTTAGTAAGAAACTTAAATATCAAATGCTGAAGTACTTACAGACGTATAATCTTTCTTATCTCTAAACAACTCAACGAGTTATGTTGTTAACAACAGAACTCTTATGGGTGTGTATTCCGTCCACTAGCGCCGCCTTGTATTTATTATTTTTTGAGAGTTATGCTTTGTACTTTGGAACATAAATAGTTGCCTAAGTCGATATTTTTGCTATAAGTGGCCACTTTTAGCAATAATTGCCGTTTTGGCTATTTAGCCATGAGTTATGTATTAAAAATAGCTCTCAAAAAATAGTAGAAACATTTCTTCAGAACACTACAGAGTGGTTTTTTATCTACGTGTCTTAAATTTACCACAATTAATAAAAACGATTGGCGGCGCTAATGGACGGAATGCGCCCTCTTAATATAATTTACCTCATCAATGTTTTGATAAAGAGGTGTTTAGTTTTCTTATTTAATTATTTTTGCTACATAGTCAAGTGGTTACTAAAACATAATGTAAAATGAATTACTGTATGACGAGTTTGAATTTTTTTAAATATTTAAACATCAATCGTTCTTAGCGCTAAGTACGACCACAGTAATAACTTTTTGTACAAAATTCTTTACTTATAAATATCTATTTCCAAACCATGTGATTAGTTTGAATAATGCTAACCTGAATTAAGAATCAGCGAATCAATATTCATACTAATTCTGATGGCTAGTTTACACAGTGGGAGCTAACGTGCGAGTCAGTCTGCCGATTAGCTGAAGTGTAGTAACTCGCATCGTCTCGACGTTTCTTACGAGTTACTGCCACGTGCGAGTTGGATAATGGCTCACATCCGAGTAACTTCAACATTTTAGTTTTCACTGCTTGCTCGCCTTACAGTAGGTAACTCGCTCATAGCAGCAGCTTGGCCATCGGTCGCATTCGGTAGTAGCTGATTTTTTTTAGTGCTGCACGTCGCTATGTAGGTACTGAGCCGCCGTGTACACAGCAAAGGCGAGCCGAGCTACTGGCATACGAGTAGACGATCCGAATAACTGTCTACTGTCTAGTCAACAACTCGCACTGTGTAAACTATATAACAGAAAGGACAATTAATTGTTTCTTCTACACGGGCACTTGAAATTGAACCATGTTATCGTGTAAGTACATACTGTTTACCGAAGAAAAATGAATTGTGATTGTTTTTACCATTAAATTGGCGGCAAATAGGGCGTATCAACGTCACGCGAACCGAGCCCAGCGTAGGTACTCCTTAACCTAATTCTGGCATTCATTTCGCCAGCTCAGTCGTAAAATTTTAATAGCTGCAGGAAACCATCTTGGAAGATGGAAAACGAAAGGTACTCTTTCAGCAACGATACAAGATATTATGTATCATATTCTGCTAAAATAAAAGCTTTAAATGTATCAGCTTGTATGTCGACAGCTGAACTTTTAACACTTTATTTTCTTTCTGTTTTTGTTTTGTAAATAAAAAATACACACAATTTAGGATTTTATTTTGGCATCTCACAGCATGCATTGTGTTTTATATTAGTTTCGAATTGACTCATTAAATTGTTTAAGTCTCATGAGATGGATAGCACTTTAAGGATACGCTACGCCAGTCCTCAAACAGAAAAGAATCTTCAGTCCAAAAGTTTTCCATGTAGTTTTTCGAGTTCACAAAACAGGTGAAGGACCTCAACAGTGTAGTACTTTTAATAGAACAGTCAGTGTTCGTTTTAATTGCTCATGAACACGAATCAACTACACAAAGTCGGAATATCCCATTTTATTGTCATGTACGTTAATAAAGAGGGACTGGTATAAATCCGTTGCCTGCTCATTTCTTAATTGGATTCTCAAGTTTATTTTATAGACCGATCTACTTTAAATAGGAGTCTTCGTTTTACGACACTGAATCTGTTTTTACGTGGAAACTGTTCTAATTATGCAATAAAATATTTTATTGAATCTATTACTTTTTACTATGTTTGTGCAGTAAGTGGTGTAAATAAAATTTTGGGTTAGTAAAGCAAAGCAAAACATAGGGTGTCCCAGAAGTGGACGTCAAGCTGGAATCGGGTAATAGGACAAATTATAATAGTTACCAGAAAAATAAATAAAAAAATCTTAGTCACGTATTTTTTGAATTACGGTAATTTTTTTTTTGTTTTTCAAAAATGAACGCCCTGTGATGGTTTTTAGCTCATTTAGCTACAAATCTCTTCTTTTTTCGTTTTTTTTTTCTGTAATCTTGAGTAACAGCATAACTAGTTGTTTTAAATACTTAATTATTTTAATTATTCGAAAAAAAGAAATTACGGTAATTTTAAAAATACATGACTAAGAGTTTTTTCCCGGGTAACTATTTAGGATTTGTCCTATCACCCGATTCCGGCTTGACGTCGACTTCTGGGACATCCTGTATACGTTTGTAACTTCTAAGTCGAACTTAAAGACTTCATTGAAGTAATAACTCTCTCTAGATTTTTAAGTTTTTGCCGACCTTTATTTAAAGTTATCAGGTATAGACAGTCACTATTGTAAGAGTTGGCTTTATAAAGTAGATTATATTCAAGTTCTAACCGAAAATAAATAAAATTATCTTCTATATCTATCTATATACTTATAATAAATCTGTAGAGAGGTCAATTCTGTACATGAAATATATTTCCAAAATAAATATCAGGGGGTGATTAGGGATCGATACTGATGCCAAAAATGCAATCAGTACAATTTTTGTCTGTCTGTCTGTCTGTCTGTCTGTCTGTATAACCGTTATAGAAACAAAAACTACTCGACGGATTTTAATGAAACTTGGTACAATTATTACTCATACTCCTGAGCAGGTTATAGTATACTTTTCATCACGCTACAATCAATAGGAGCAGAGCAGTGAAGGGAAATGTTGGGAAAACGGGAGAAGTTACTCCATTTTTTAAGCTTCCGTCGCGTGTGCAACCTTAATGGTGAAAGCTACACAGAAATCATGTATGACGGAAATGATTTCCTTAAAATTATATAAAAAATATCCAACGACAGCATATGTCTATATTTTATGATTGACGAACAATAACACGTGTAACTCCCGATAGCTTAGCAGTTCGAAGCTTTCTGATTGTATTTGTCTACTCTTACGTTTATAAAACTCTCAGTCGTCCCTAATTAACATTAATAAAAGTTAACATTATTAACTATTCCATAAAAAAATAATCATAGAAATCGGTACAGAAACACCAAAGTTATACATGAAAAACGCTAATAATAAGCCATCGCGCGTGAATACTGAATCATGCTATAAGGATTATTTTTGTTGTCGCGAACGCACAGGCAGGCGGCTAGCTTGGCGCCTAGAGGCTAGCAAGTAGCTTCGGAAAACGGCTTACGACAGTTTGCAATATCCTTTAATAATTATAATGCCGAGGGGAAGATGGTTATAATTTCGCTTTACACCAAACGAGTAATATTATAAATGTGAAAGTTTGGTTGTTTGTTAGGTACTCAATCACGCCAGAACGGCTTAACAAATCTTAATGAAATTTAGAACAAAGATAGATTATAGTCTGGAATAGCACATAAGCTACTTTTCATCCCGGGAATATGTTCCCTAGGGATCACGCGGGCGAAGCCGCTGGCAGAAGCTAGTTAAAAATAAGAATTTAAAAATGAAACAATAAAATACACATATTCAATAAAATAACATATATCGACCAACGCTCAAAGGCCCAATGCTCCAATTTCATTTGTAAACGTCACAAATGACGGAACGCGCGAGCGCACTTTGAGTGTTGTAGTCAGTTCAGGTTGTCATTGGTTGTCATTTTGTTATGAGGAAAAATCTAGCTGAGCCACTTCGATGGGCGATATTTTTCGGATTCATTTTACCCATAGATAACACAAGCAAATAACGTGAATAGTTAACAAAAAAAAACAAAAATACAAAAAAAAAACAACAAACACAAAAAACTGCAAAAACAAAAAACAAAACAAAAAGAAACAAAAAAAGTACTAGGTAATACATACCTGCCTATATAGCAACAAACAAAAAAACAAAAAAAATACTAGGTAATACTTACCTGGCTTAGCTTTCTATTGCCTGGTATTTTTGTTATTAACAGTTTATGTGCTATGATAAAGTAAATATTATTTAAATATATGCATCTCATACTATACTATATAAAGTATAGAAACAATGCAAATTAAAAAAATATATATGGTAGTCGATACAAAAATATACTGTGACGTAAATGTAGTGTGCTCCCGTCTCACAATTCAGCGTTTACACGAATTGCCATTCATACCAATATGTTGAGCCGTTTAGGCTGTAAATTTGGTTGGCAACATCGCGTAAAAAACGTTAGTCTCTTTTCGGTTCGCCGTAGTCATGTAAAAATAGCTTTGAAGCAGTTTTATAGATTGCTTTAGATCGCTTACAGCAGCCACGCGATCGGATGACGACAAAGAGCTCGAGAGATTGGCGGAGGACTTTAACAGCTACCATATATCTGGCGCATCCTGAACCTCCATACGAACCCCCGGAAGTGCCCATAAAGTGGACGTTAAAACGACGACTCTTTTTACACTTTATTATCATTGGATGTGAACGCCGGCTCAGATTCCTTCGCAATTTACCGCGCCGCGAAGAAGACACTCTTGTCGGACGCGTTTTATCGCAAAATCGATATAACTGATTATGGACGCGAGCTCTGAAGCGTCATGGCTTATGAACTTCGGTTTACGATGGACATCGAATCGCCATTTTGGTGTTTCACGCAACTTATACAACAATGGCTTTATATTGAAACGATGGAGCGAGTCGCTCGTTCCCTTGAATCATGCTTGTTTAGATCAAAAATACACAGACGAGGGAGGTATCAAGGAGGCTTAGCGGCGCAGGGCGACGGTGTCATGGCCCTTGTCGGTCAGACGATTATGATTATTATGCTAATAACGTATTGTGAGTTATCGTCCATTGATGCCCGACGCCGGATCGTGGAGATCGAGTTACGCAAGTTTCGGCCAAGTTTTAAGACCCTGCCGAAGGCCTCTTACTAACTATCTTCCTTAACGCCTTAGTTAAGAAGCGCCTTATGAGAACTTTGACGCCGAGATTGAGGAAGCTATTACGGGATCCGTTCAGATAGATATAAGCAGGATGTCACTTCCACGCTCGACTTTGTGAAGTTGTTTACTTTGATGGTTCAAACTTTCGTTCTAATTTATCTGAAGAGACAGCATTAATGGCGCTTTTAATTTTATTTATGCTTATAATACAAATTCTAGCAAAATGATTATGAAATAATTATTCTGCAAACAACAAACATTGTGAAAGGAAAACAAATGTGAAGACGGCCTAATCCTTGATTATTATGTCTCTCCGCGTTCTTTTAAAAGGAGATCGAAAATCACGTTAAGGGAAAGAAATGGAAGATTAAATATTATCTTGAACAAATATTTGTGTAGTGCACTACAGTTACTAGATGGAGTTGGGCATCGTATCGGGCAGTGGTTGCATCCCGCTCTATCATTACTTCCGCTCCGCTCTCAACTGGGGCAATCGATAGCGGGGGGTAAGGGGGAGGAGGCCCCGGCCGGTGGCCCCCCTGTATAGCTCTTCGCGCGCATCACTCGTGTGACAATCGCTCACGCTTCCATCGCTCATCGCTCGCTGTGTGTGCCACGGACCTAAACAAATCCACTATAGCTAGTGGTCGCTACGTTACCTGCATGTTGTTTTAATAAAATTGTCGAGCTACAGTATTGAAAACGATATCATCTTAGATGAAATGATAAGTAGAGAAAACGCAATGTATCATACAAACATTTGATTGAAGCTAATTAAGAGCGTTATCGGTAAACGGGCCACCCGTAATTTAGGTATAGACTAGCTCCCGATGTGTCTGTGTGTATCCGCACGGCACACACGCGCGCTTGGTACACATTGCGAATTTTATGAACGACCAACCCGTTTTGATCCTTTGAATATTAAAAAAAAACAACATTTTTTTTTTGCCTTTCCATGAAGTACAACCTTTCTTACGTAAAATCGTCTTCACACAACATTTAGTTATTTGTAATAAACTAAAATGTTTTAATTAATGTATCGGTTATTTGAAATTGTTAGAGGATTTGAGTATCCTTGTGTAACCACCAGTATCGAATTTTAATCAGCAGAGCAATATATACAAGCAAAGTTATATTAATTTTCTACGTTTGTAAATGTAATTTTAGTAACTCGAATTAAAAAACGGACTGGTAGGTATATAGTTTTTTTTTTCCTTTTTGCGCATAGGATGAGTAGGTGGGAACTAAATAAAAGTTTTTCATGTTTTGTATAGTAAAACATTTAATATAAAAAATAAAAAAAACTGTTACATTATAAAATAATTTCCCTCAGTGCCATTGATCGAGTTTTTCTTGGATCAATTATTTCGGGAAGAACGCACTCATAATAAATTTTTTTCAAACGAGGGATCATCTTTTCTTTCCAAAATTGATCGTTTTTATAAATTTTAACTACTTTAATTGGAAATTCAGGACCAGTGTACACCGCAAACAAACACACACTTTTATTTGCAATATTTAATTGGCCCTGAACTTGGTAGTACCAGTCATGGTTGGTGTTCATAATGACGTTATCACCATCAAATAAAAAACATTTCAGTTTTTTTTGACGGATTGCTGTATCAGGGTCAATTCCGCGTATGGAAATGGGACATTTTACTTCTATTATTCCTTCTTCAAAAAGTCCATCTGGCGAAGCACCTAAAAAGCAATGGGTTTCATCGATAAAAAGACCACATTTTTGGATGGTTATGTCCTCTTGAATGGCGAGTTGCTCAATAGCCTTTCCTTCATTTTCTTTGCCATATTTTACTGACGCTACATGGTCCAAGGAATATCCATATAAAATGGATTTCACAAGTGGTGCTGAATTCAAATTCGGGCGTCGTTTACAGATTTTGGCAAAATTGGAAGCAGTTAAAATACATCTTCTCAGCTCAAGCCACAAGGCACTCTCAGCCTGAAGAATTGTATCTCGTTCAATGTCATGCCGATTGAAAGCCTGTTTTTTTAAATGTTCTAGGAAAACTATTTGTGCCTGCCTGAAATCGTCTGGGTCCATGTCAGGCTTTTGACATACGTTTCCGTAATCAACTTTAGTTACGGGACCTGCGCACGCGTAATTCAAATATCTACGAAACCATTAACCCATTTAGACATTTGAAGTCATAAATGTTTATAGCCAAAGATGGAATATTTGTTTCGCAAAATATAGCACTACTATGTAAAATTAATAAGGACTCATGCCTTCAATTAGATACTATATTTTCACTTTTGAAAATGGAGCCGTACTGTAGTCATATGGAATAATGAAAAAAAAAACGACTAATAGAATATGCATGAAGATTAAATTTGTCTGGATTTTTTTTTTCTAGTTCTTTATTTTCGTCACATTATATCTAAAAGATATTTTTTTAATTTAGTTCTTATTTAAACCGAAAAAAATATATATAAAAATACAAAATCAGCGCGGGAAATTTAAACTTGCGAAACGCGTCACCATTGGTCGCGACCCGCGTCATCCAAAGCCCGCGAAAAATGGCGGCGTTTGAACTGCAAAATTGTATTCCGCATTTTTAATATTTTTTAAAAAAGTAATTAAGTCATTTCCAAGACTATTTATATTTTTTCCTGCGTTATTATTTATTTATTTATTTATTTAATTAAGGTTCACCAACAGTTGTTACAGATACTATACACATAGGGATATATTAGTAATAGTGTCTTAAATCTAACTGCACAACCAATTACAGGCAAACACCACATGCAAAATGCTCTTTGTAATTATAATAATTTAAAAGACTTAATTCACTTAAATTCTAAATAATATATAGAATTATTTTACCAGCCGGCTCGATAAACATTGCGTAACCGAATAAAACAAAAAAAATGCCTAAGACCTATTCTATAAGTACAAGTATACACGGAAAAAAAACATCAAAATTGGTCAAGCCCATTGCGAAGGAGTTCGAAAACGAACACCATGACACGAGTCCTTTACATATTAGACTAGCTGACCGTTCAAACGTTGTGTTGCCACAAATAAAATCGCTACAGACTATTCTCAGATGGTCTACCAAATATACACAGGAAATTTCAAGGAAAATTGGTCTAGCCGTTTCGGAGGAGCCCGATAACAAACATCGTGACACAAGACTTGTATATAACAGAAGATATACTAATTACGTCTGACATATGTCAATATTGAGTCTGCGTGGACGTCAACCAGGTCGCTGCGCTCGTTTATGAGTTTACACATGCGGGGTATTGGAGAATTAGCACCAAACACTGTACGGCGAAGAGGTGGAGCTAAGGGTGTTAAAGGTTTGCGTGGTGGTCTACGGGGTACTCTGAAATAAAATGCGTTATAATGATGAAAAAATAAAATAAAAAAACATCATGCATATTCCCTATTGTGAGTCGGTTTCGATTTTCGACTCAGTAGTAAAATTATAAAAAAATATATATTCTAAACCCTTACAATACGTGGGTTTTCATTTGATATATCACACGGTACAGTTGGAAAATCTTTTACTTTTTTAGTTTTCTAATGTGCCGCACAAAAAGTAACCCGGCTGTGACAGACAACTGAGTGATCCTCTAAAGGTTTCGTTTTTATATATGGAGGAACCATAAAAAATTTTGTCTCTTGGGATGACGTAAGGATTTTAACAATACATTGTAATCTGCCCAGGCATTTAAAGTTTCGGTGAAATAAAGAAACTTACAAACATATATACATGGGCCCTGAAAACATAACACTGTTATTTTGGACAGTTACGTAATAACATAGAAACTTTAATTACCTTGCAGCTTGTAATTTCTCCAACATTTTCTTTTTTCTAAGTCGTGTACCTCCACTGTCACCATAATAGAGTTTACCCTTTCGACCCATCTTCTAAAACATAAAATCACTAAATACACATAAATATAAAAACATACTACATTATTTCGTTCTTAATTCGAATGTATAAAAACACACCAAAACTAATATTCTATAAAAAAAATACTTACGGATCAAAACTGATTAGGCGTAGTATGAATCCCCGGTGCAACTACTTATTTCTATTGTCAGCGCGGCAGCGTGAGCGACATAGGTCCTACCTCAGAGAGCGCCACAGCGCGACTGGCCGACACTGCTCTGCCGCTGCGTTATTTATTAGTAACTTTGGAATTTTATATTGTCGAAATTATAGTTAAATGTATTAATTTTTTTTCTGATTTCTATTTGCCTTAACTCCACTTACAAATAATGTTTTTTTTTTAGCTTTTTGAGCCATTATATAATATAAAAATGACTTTTTAGGATGCAAAATTTAAGTAAAGGAAATATTTTTTTTTAAGGACTTTTAGAATAAAAATTACTTTTCTATTTTAAACAATAACATGAACTGTATCTTGCCTTTCGTCACGTATTTTTTCCAGACTTCCACGACTCATTGTTGATTCACAATTTCATTCCGAAATTCAGCCATCCCGCAAAATTCCAAAAACATGTGTTTAAAATAAGTGCTTATTTTGATAATTATCAACATTTTTCAATTTTTTTTTCTATACAAAACCAAATTAAAGATATGCTTATTATGGTGCTATAATTAGTTTTTCATAAAGTCCAGGCAATGAGGAGTAATTTAACTTCAAAAAACCCCAAATTTATGATTATTGAATTTTTTTACCGAGAAGACTCTTAAACACACTTTCACTAGTGCTTTTTCCAGTAATGTTCCGGTGTTTGTATCGGACAAAATTGAGATAAAAAGAAAACATGAACAAACTGACCAGATCAAGGTTTTTAGAGAGACGGCTTTCAGATGGCAGGTTTCCTCGAAAATGAAGTCTAGGAGTACGTCAAAGAATTGTCTGACAAATTAATGCAATTCAGTAAGGTACTACTGAAAACATTCACTGATTGTCTTTAGTAGAAGTGAAAGTCTTCAAGACCTTGAAAATAAGATCTAGAATAAATCGGATAGATATAGAATAGTGTCAAACAATGAGCAGAAAAACAATATACTCGTAGTATCAAAAGCGAACTACAACAATTTATAAAAGCAAGTCACAATTCACATGGAGGCTTTACTAAACTAATCAATAAGTAATAACAGGTTAACAACAAAAGCCATACAAGTTAATCAAAAGTTTCAGTTTATTGAACTGTTCTTAGGTTCATGGACATACTAAATGTGTATTTGTAAAACTTTCAAAGAAATGGAATCATGAATTTCTAGTTGACTAAGCGAAATTTGAAGATTCATTGAGAAATAATCATTAGGTAAACCACGTCTGTGACAAAGCACTCGAATGAAAACGATAATTTCAATGTTTTTTTTTTTCAGGTTTCTTTTCCCCAAGGTATTCAATTTCATAACGTAACAATAAAAAAGTAATTATAATCACAAACCCATACCTATATTTAGTTAAATTCTTCAAATAAGAGATCGTAGGCACTGCACAAGACCGGTCCGGTAATAAAACGTTGCCCCCGAGTGCACACTAAAAAACGTGCGAACGCGGCAAATTTTCAAAACGGTCGTCGGAATAAAAAGAACGGGGGCCAGTTTATGTCCGACCTCCGACCCGTCTACACCTGTTCTCGCAATCACTGCAACTTCACTCTCTCCTCTAATATTTATTACGCGTGAATATCGCATGCTCCTTCTTTCGTTCCATCACGAACTCATTGCACAACTCTCATGAGCTACCGTGGGGGAACGTAAGATGTTAGCGCATCATAAATATTTATGATATTACATATTTTTTTCATAAAAGCACACACTAGACGTCAAATTATTTTTGGATCGTAACGTGAAGTTATGTTTGTAAAAAAATACTTGTTAGCAGTTTACGTTCTATTATAACCATAACCGAAAATAATATTTGTTTTTCTGAAATTTTTCTAAACCTAAAAGAAAAATATTTTCCACCCCTGGTAGATTCAAATATTGAAATCGAATATCCAATTCTGAAAATAAATCAAGCTTTTAACTTTGACAGAGGGATTTGTCTTTTAAGTAGGTCAAGGTTAATAAGCATTTCTGGAGTTTGTAGGTACTAGTACTGGCTCAGTGGACAAGCAGGGCAGGGTAGTTGAGTAAAGCCAGTGTATGCACACAAAAGTTTACTGGTCAACTTTAGATTAAAAGTCTGGTTTGGAACAGTAATTTTCGTTTGTTTTCAGTTTGGGTGGAGGCACAAGGCTTGCTCTGACTTATATTTTCTATATATAAAATTCTTTGTTCTTACCTGACTTTTTCCTGTAGTAGAAACTTGAAATTTGGATAAAGTATTTTTAATATAATATAGGCATAAGATAAGATAGGACTTTTGGAAGTTTGTCCCCAAAAGGGAGAAAAAAATAGGGGATGAAAGTGTGTATGAAAAATCAAATTATAAAAATAGATATCAGAGAAAAGATAATAAATTATCAATATTATCAATTTTTCATACAAACTTTAACACCCCCAAAGTTTTTTTAGGGGTAGTAGTGAAAACTAAAAAATGATAAACTTTATTTTTTACTTCGGCGTTTCGTATGGTCAGTATATATAATAGTTTCAAGTACATTGGCCCCAGGAAAACTATTCTCCCATTCACAATTTGCCACCCTTTCATAATGAAACCTTTTTTATATTAATGATTAGTTTTCTCTTGACCTAAGTCTAGTTCGGATATTACAGAGACAAAGTATACGATGGAGCGAGCTTACTAAGAAGTAGCCTGTTCGGTTGTAAGCGTTTGGAAACACAGACGCAGGCAGAGAGTTCCTCAACTCCTTTGCTGTGCGCATTATGAAAGACGTTTGGAAACGCTTAGTGCAAATTCGTGGAATAGCAACAAGGTAGGGATGGTAAGTTGCAGTGCGTCTGGATGTTTGATGGTAGAAGGGGGCCGGTGGGATGAAGTCCTGGAGTTCTTGGGCACTCTCTCCAAAGTACAATCTGTAGAAGACCGACAAGCAGGCAACCTTGCGGCGATGAGCCAGGCTGTATAGCTTAGCATCTACCAGTTTTACGTCGCCAATGAGCCTCTTAGCTCTGCATTCCACCGAGTCAAGCGCGGCAAGCTGGTACTTAGCTGCGCCATCCCAAAAGTGGCTGCAATACTCCATGCAGGATCGGACTTGAGCTTAGTATAGAGTTAAAAGCTGTCCTGGTTTTAAGAATCGCTTCACCCTATTTAGGATGCCCAGCTTTTCAGCAGCAACTGGAAGACAAGCCTTAAGTTCAAATTTAAATCTCTAAAGTCCTTTGGGGGTTCAAAAGACTTTAGGGATTTAAAGGGTGTTAACGTTTGTTTGGAAGAATATTATTTCTTGAGCCAATGAACGTGATAGGTAACTACCATCTATTTTTTGTAACTATTCAATAGGAAACATAATGAACTTAAATAATTTACCATAAAATTTAACATTTCAATGTAATTTTAGTTTTATAACGGTTTTTATCTGAACTTCCCTGATTTTTGTCAACTAGTTTGCGTTCTATCAGTTCAGACTTGATCGGAAGCAGATCTATGTCAACATTTTTCGAAATTCATTCCGATACCTAGCCATTGTTTAAAAGAATTCAAATAAAATACAAAAATAAGAAGAACATATCGGATATTAAATAACAACAGCCAAGATAAATTATCTCTTAATAATATTATATTTTTAATTCATAATATTGATTTCTAAAATAAGATTTTTTATGCGGCATGTTATTGTCATCTAACAATAGAGTTCGACTTTTAAAATTTAACGATGAAAAAATGGTCAAGTGCGAGTTGTTCGCAGCGTAGTATGGTTCTTACACGTTTAAAAGTTTTGCATATTATGTAAAAATTTTGATAGGACTACAAGTCCTTTATCTAGTAGCAAAAAAGTAGTAATGAAAATAGGGGAAGTTTATAATAATTCGTATAGTGCTGAAAATTCGTAGAGGGGTTAGGTCATCATATCAGCTGAAAAACGTCCGCTGCTGGACATAGGCCTCCCCCAAGTGTCGCCACAACAACCGGTCCTGTGCGTCTCGCATCCATCGGCTATCCACGACCAGGTCTTTGGTCCACCATGTGGGAGGCCTTCTAACGATGCGTCTTCCTGGTACACGTTCGCCACTTCAGAACCTTTCAGTCCTATTGACCATCTCTTCTGCAAGCAATGGGCCCTGCCCACTGTCACTTTGCCAGTACGCAGATCAAAAGTGAGTGCTCTACTCGCCATTGACATTAATGCCTAGCTTTCTCCAGTCCAAAATCTTGCAGACATCCTCCATTGCAGCCGTGAACAGGTTCGGAGAAATTATGTCTTCCTGCCTCACACTCCGCTGCAGGTGGATAAGTTTATCGAAACCTGATCCTGAAGTCGAGCTGTCATGTTTTCATTTTCGTAGAAACACTACAGTACCTCGATATACCGATAGTCGATCTGGCACCATCGGAGAGACTGCAGCATAGTCTCGATCGAATCGAAGGCTTTGTCGTAATCCACAAACGCTAAGTAGACTGGGCAGGTTATATTCGATATTCGGTCTTCTGTATAACCTGCCGGAGCGTATTAATGTGTTCCACGGTGCTGAAGCTTGTTTGAATCCGATGTTCGAGTCGAAGTCGTCAAACCTGCGCTCGAGACGTCAAACCTGGGTTCAGCCGCATTTCCATCCTCACCCGATGCCTTGTTGTTTTGAAGCTGCTTCAGAGCCATTCACCGTTATACAGGCTGACGTACAGGATGTCTTTGGTATAGTGCCAGGTCAACCTAGCCATTGCGTCGTTAGCTAGATTCGCAGCGTGGTTAATCATTGACGTGTATGACTGCTCATAAAATATCTCGATTTCCCTCAGCTTTTGGTTGTTGGACAAAAATTATAGCAGCCACTTTGGCTGATATAATTTTGCTGTCGTCGATCTTCAGCTTCGTGAGCTGGCTCTGCCCAATAGACAGACCTCATTCAAAGACTTTGATGTCCTTATTTCCACTAGGTCGCTAGACCGGTCGGAGACCCGTCTATTAAGCTGCGGATCCGTCTATTTGTATGCATCATCTGAATATTGCAGCATGATCTCCCGCCTCATCTTCATAAGCTTTATAGTGGAACGGTGAGCATTAAAGATTCACAAGTACCAGGAGATCAGAACCATGTCGAAGTATTTGGAAGAATCATATTTTCATATTTTACTTTTAACTACCAGGGAAAAACATTTTCATGGATCTACCATGAAAATGTTTTTCCAGGATTGGAAATACGAGCGGTAAAGACTTACAAACTACCAGGTTATCTGAATCATGAAGATGTATTTCTAGTTTATAATTTTAGTAGGACAATAAAATAATATTAGTAAACAACTGCTGATGCCTACCCATCCCCTTAAAACGCAATAAGCTTATGGATATGTATATTCTCTTCATCTCAACTTACAAAGTCTACTCAAGTCAAGTATGGTTTATTAGTAAAATCTAGAAATGCAAGTTCAAGGCTGTCAACGGGCGTTGGACCGCAACTTCCTTAATATTGAACTGCCTTACCGTATATGAAACTTTATGATTGGGTCCTGGGCTAAACTAGTATATCTTGATACGCTTAGGATGAACCGGTTTGGTCTAGGATAAACTAGATAGGCCTGAAATCAGGTTTAGCTGGTTATATTGCAAGTTGGAGCTACATACTCGTATATACTGTTAAGGATTTTGCAGGATGCCGTCGTATAATGTTTTACAGTGAGATGAAAGGGAAAATATTTCAGCCTGGTCAGTATTTTAGTGGTTAGTTTTAGATTAACATTCTTGCTAACACCCCATGGTCCATAACCAACAAACAATAAATTGCACAAGAGCCAAAAAGCATTGGTATAGGCAGGCGAATGATAATTGCAATGCTTGTAAAAGACTGCTAATTCAAAGTACTAACATTGTACCATTTGTTTACAATAAACGTTTTGACTTTGACCTAAAGATGCCTACAATAAGAGAGGATATGATGAGTTACACTAGATCAAATGAAGACAGAGATTGTAAAATACCCAAAAGTACTGTCTCAGAGATTGTTGGATGACATAAAGTCTAAACGCAATATTGCCCAAGATGTGACACAAAGATCATCAAATACGAGAGCCGGATGCGACAAAGTTCGCATTCCTGAGCAAGACTCAGTATACTTCTCATACATTTACTGCTGAACGTCCGAACTAGGAGACTTGGCTGTAACAGAAAAATAAAAATATATCTAAACGACTACATATTTCCAAAATCACCGTTCACATCATTGCGAAAAAGGGAGGGTAACGTGCAATTTTGAATGAGCGATGTGACTTCATAGGCTAATTAAATATTTCTTGAAAATTAGTAGGAGTATTTCGAAGAGAAAAAGTCTCGAAGTAATTAGCAGTTAAAGTTTTACATGATTATGTAAGTTAAGAAATAAACATTTGAGATGTTTGATAAATAAACATTTGTTTTTATAATTGTTTGATCTGATATAAAGCTTAGATACCACGCGTGTTGCCAAGATAGTTGGAGGCAAAATCTCTTAAGAGAATATAAAATATTTCTCTGTATATAAGTGTCCTCGATCCATATATTAATGTTTCATCGTGCTTCACAACATAGTAGAAAAAAAAAAACTGGCCAAATGCGACTCGGACTCGAGTGCAAAGGGTTCCGAACCAATTTTTTTTTTTTTACATGTTATTTTATAATCATAGGTTTTCCTGTAATCTACCTAAAGATTACAGGAAAACTTATAAGAAGTCTAGAAATATTATCTGCATTTATTTAAAAAAAAAAATGCTGGCAGTAGTTTCGGAGATTAGGGGGAATGATCACTTTTGGTTTAATTTCTTCAATAACCTCAAGTAAGCCGTTTCATTTGATATGTCACACAATACAGATTAAAAACATTTTTTTTAATTTTCTAGTTTATTTCCCAAAAGTGACCCCCACACTCAAAATTTATTTATTTATGAAACGCTTCCGTGTTTGGGTCACAGAAGACCAAATGTATACCGAATTTCAATCGAATCGGTCCAGTAGATCCGGAGAAAACTGGCTGTGACAGACGGACAGACAGACAGATGGACAGACAGAGACCCGAGTGATCCTAAAAGGGTTCTGTTTTTCATGAATGTTCAGAACCCTAAAAACAAAATGACTAGGCCAGGCCTACTTCCAAAAAAATTGGAAACTCAAGTAAATCTAAAGTAGGTAATAAACTCGATAAATTATAGCTACAGTAATACTACACTATTGATGATAATAAAGTACGGCAATTATTTCTTCAGACATAGCCGTTAACAGTTACAAATCTTCATGAGCTGGCAAGCATCAAAAACGATAGATGGATAGCTTTTTCGGTGAATCGTATATATCCGACGACGTGCTAAATAATATTATAAGAGGACACGGGTCGAGAAGGGCTTGAAAAGGCCTGCTGGCTAGTATTGCAGCGTCGTTCTTCTCGTGTTGATTTTTTTGTGATGTTTGCCAGAGTCAGGATGATTTTTTTTTATTGTGACAAGCCCGCCACACAGTCCCAACCACTGCAACTCCTGAAAGCCAGAAGCAACAGTGACTAACATAAGAAAAACGCTGAGCTAATTAATTAAGCCCGACGAGTCCCGGAGAAACGATTCAACTGTCGTGATGATAGCCCACCTGAACAGTAGACCATCATCATCGTCTTTAAATGGTTATAACCATTAATAGACCGCCCGACGTGTTGCTAGCCTTACACCCAATATAAGAATGTATCGTATGCCTAAAATTACTTCCTGCACTTATGTACCTAAAAAAAAATCACTCATTTTCACGGAAATGCTAAAGGTACTCCAATTAGCATTTAATTATTAATAATCGCGACTAATACTAATTGCGTTGGTAGTTGCTACGCACGCTATAGCTCATTTCCATTTAATTTGAAATTACTTTTTAGTGGGCCGAGGTACTATAACAATATAATCATCATAATAATAACAATCAAAAGACGTCCACTGCTGAACGTCCTCCCCAGGCTGTCGTTATACCAGTAATGGCCACTTGCATTTTTTTAATCATTATAGCTTAACAATTTCATATTTAGAATGGTGGTAACCACCAGGGATTTTTTTTTACGTTGGCTGATGCAATTTATGAGTGAAAGATTTTTTGTAGATGCTGAATATTGTCGTGAAAAGTTGCTATAGTTTAAGTATACCTCCCATTTTTTTTTTCGGCTCTTTTTAAGTTAAGTGTTAATAAATTTCAATTGAATACTTGTTTTAGCAATATAAACGAAGATAATAAAATTAAAAACTGAGCTTATCGCAGAAAGTAGCGCATAATACTAAAACAAACGAAGCAGTTCGATTCTTAAGGGACCGCAAGCTCATTACATTATTGTTATCTAAGCAACCTTCAGTCGGCTACTATATGGAGGTTGTACGGAGTAAAGTGTGGCCAGGCCGGGAGGTCTACAAGAACAAAAGCCTCCGTAATTAGAGCGACCGCGGCAATACATAAATAATTTGCCGCACGTACGGCTTTGTTCAGAAAACAGCTTTTTATTTAACGCTGTTATATCAAGAAGAACACTTGGTGTGCTTTTGATGGCGGTAATCCTCTATCCTTTTATCCCATACGCACAGGTATCCATTGTTGCTGGAAACTGCCTTTGTTTATAATATATCAACAATTTTATGACCCACAAACCTCGTATAATTTTGTTTGCTGTACGCATTTTGTGATGTAGCTTAGCGTTATTATACAGACTAATGAACATACGTATTCCACGGACACTTAAAACCCCTAGGACTTATAGTTATTATGAGCATAGTAACTGCTGGTTTTATACTGCAAGCTTTACTTTGAGCAACAACCTCGTCACACCTGCCTATAACAGGGTAGAAATAAATCTGATATCAACTTTAAATACACGTGAACTAAACAAACAGAAGTCTTTCAAAACATAAAACCCGATATTCCCACCCAATACCTTACAATTTCACCCTTTGTTATTTCTATAGGTACAAAAATATATCTTTGGTAAACGGAGAGCTATGAAATATTTGACGGTAAAATCCAGTTACCGGAATGTCGGTACGGTGTTAAAGGAAAAGAAATTTTAGGCCAGTTCGCTTAATGAAACAAATTTTCAGGGCAGGGACATTTAAACCGAAAGTAAGCCCTTTGTAGTGCGTTGGGCGCAGTTCGCCGCCGCTTTTGTCCCAAAGCCGACCGACCCGCGGCGACACTCCTTTGTGCCGCCTTACAAAATATTGCTAATTACGATTAAAAAGAAACTTTTGCACTTCTGAGGGAAACCTGTTTGTGGCAGGCCTTCGATTGTAAACAAAATAAAACCTAAAACAAACAATGTTAATTTCACAGAACGTAAATCAGATAAAAAATCTGGGAGATCTTTCGTGTTTGAGTTCATTAGTCAAATAGAGCTTAAATGGAATAGATGTTTAGGGTTTAAGACTTATCACAAAAACTAAAACTGTATTTGAAATATATTGAATTGCATCACGTACGAAAATCAATAAGTTTGTCTTTTTGACAACAGACACGCTTCCAAACTAAAACTATTTTAACTTCACAAAGTTATAATAGTAGCTTTAATGAGAATTTGACTCCTTCATTAAGGTTTCTGCTACACTATCAAGTTTTGGCTGAACAGCAATTTGGCCGACGAGGTTAGATGTAAGTAGTAAGTAGTAGGCACCTACATCTTTCACATAGACGTACAAGGAACAGTTTGTGACTTTCAACCATATATTCTTGTAGAGCTTTTCATTTTTTTTAAGTTTTTAGCAACTGAATGTACTGTAGGGTCAGAAAAACACCCCTTACAAAAAGAAAGCCAATAACTTCACTAATTTACATTTAAAGAATTACTTTCCGGTTAGTATGGTGCACACCAAAACTCAAATACGATATATAAACAAAAACCTGTCTGGTAAAAAAAATGCCTTTAGCTTTCCCCCAAATATTTGGCCCTCGACACAAGTTATGTTGTCAACGTGACCTACAGTCTATAGCTTAGCAGTATTAGAGGAAAAAAAATCGCTACAAAATTTTACGTCCGCCGTGTGCCTCCCCCCTAATAATGTCTGCTTAAGGGTGGCGGTAACATGGAGTACACATTTACGGTCCGTTAAACGGGGAAAGCTTTTTTCGTGTTTAGTGTCACAAAAACTGTTATTAGCTTGAATTGTGCCAGTAAGAGCCACCCTGGTTTACGTGGTCATAAGAAAAAAATAAGGAAATGCTTTAGCATATTGACAGTGGCTTCCTTATATGTCAGCCTAATAAAATCTTGTGTATTACAAACCTTGGGGACGAAATTATATGAAATATTCAGTAATTGTACTATTTTTTGGTTTTCTTTTCGTGACTTCGCAATTAATCAGTACCTATACTGAACGATTTTTTACTCGATCTTCGTGAAAAATCAGAAAAAATTCTAAAAAAACCAAGCGTCTTTCATAATCCGCACGGCAAAGAAGTGGAACTCTCTGCCTGCATCTGTATTTCCGAACGCTTACAACTCTAATCTTTTCAAAGTAAACAGGCTACTTCTGGGTAAGCTCGCTCCATCGTAGACTTATTCTCTGTCATCTCTGACCTGGACTAGAGTCAAGAGAAAACCTATCTCAAAAAGAAATACTTGTCAGTTTTACTTTCTTTTACTTTGTATCTGTGAATACACCTCCTTTTAAACAAAATCTAATTTTATTTACTTATTTTATTTATTTAATGATTGGTCAGACCGACTGATAAAACAACACAACGTAAAGTCATATACAAACTAAAACCATAACACCTGCTTGTACTCCCGCGTCGCCGCGTCGTAGTGTAGTAAATCAATGTTGATGCCTCCTAATGATAAAACCGCCATCTTCCTGCACTTATTGACTCGGCTTGACAAACTCCCTTAATGCGAGTATTGCGTGGACAGAAATGGACATTCGTAGGTCATTCGTCGGTCGGTAGGGAACATCAAGACATTTTAAGTGTCCCACTGCTGATTATTAATGAAGTAACAAGTAAATTATTCAGATTTTGAAACAATTTCCTTATCTTTATTGAATAATTGACGACAAACATTTACAAACACTTAAGGAATTTTTGATACGTATCGAATTCGTCATTAGATTTCCAGTCCTTCTGAAATTGTAATAAGTAGCCTTTTAATATCGCAGAGCATTGCAAAGGCTTCCCCATTCCAGGTTATCAGCAAGCCGAGAGGTACCTTGTGTAATCTGGATATTTCAATTCTATCCAGCATTCCGGCCGGCAAATGCCCGTACATATTTGAATGATATTTCCGGGATTAATATCGATAACGGTCTGATACATTTTATGATTGGAATAAAAAGTTTCATAGGTTGAAACGGTAATAGCGTGGTTTATTGTGCGTTAATATAGGTAATAACTAATACGGTTGGGTTTATCACCGCGGCTGTAATCGTAAGTGACCGCACCCTGTCGGGACCGCGCCTCGCCGCAAACCACTAAAGTAATGCCATGTCATTTCATGGCTGGCAATCTGTGACGAATGACACGTGCACTATACAATGTCCGGACGTCCACTAATCATATAATACCACACTTGGCTACCGAAAATTCGTCACATTGTAAACATCATAAATTTATTGTAAGCTGTGTCAAAAGAAAACTTGTTTACTTCATTTTTATAATTTTAGTGGAAAGGTTTCTGTTTATAATTTGTCAGAAAGTTGTTCATAATTATCGCCTAATTTAATTGAAACTATTAGGTTTAAATTCTCATCTTTGAATTAGTTAAAATATGTAAAGAACAATCATGTGTAGAGAGTATCTAAAACGTAATCTATTTCTCTATTTTATCAAATCATCCATATGCAGAAATGTAGGCAAATAGATTGCGGTCATTTACAACTATTACGAATGTTTAGTTCCAATATAATACTCCGTAAACTGTATTCACAAATAGGTTACACTCCATTTATATTGTAGGTATGTGATTGTAAAAAGTTCTTAAAGTAATTCTGTGTACTAGCCGGTAAATTGTTATTTATAGCTTGTTTCACGGAATCCAAAGCTATAATTACCAAGTGCAATGAAACGCAAGCTTAATGCACGTTACGCAACAACGTAATCGATATGACCCATTTGTAGCAATTCCAACGAATCATGGAAGGGAAATTTAGTATCACGTCAACGCGGGCTTTTCCTTTGCGAAATTCAATAATATTTCGGCGCTGTGTTTGTTTTGTAAGGAACTAAACAAAATATAATAGAGTGGAGGCTCTAAATGCTTGGCCGGGCGGACGGAGGAGTGACGGCGCGGGCGGCGGCGAGATGGGCGGTATTAGTTTTCGCCACATTGAACACGTTGTGGGATCCAACTTATTAGGAAATGTGATCATGCGAATAATACTCGCTTCATACGTTTTATTGCGTTAGGGTATTGGTTTCTCGCGATACCGTTCGTCATATTTCAAAATTAATAATCTTTAGACAACCGCGAGAAAGAATTCTATTTCGATTTTCCTTACAAGTAATTTTAGTTGATCCGCAAAAACCGAAAAGCCTTTAAGGCGATGTAAGATACTGTTCACGATATTTTCGGAATAGCTTATAAATAGGGATTTTGAATATTTTTGACTTCAACAACGTGCTCATCCGTCGATACTGGGTCACGTTTTTTCGTCTCACATGGAAAGAACATCTAAGTACGACGTACACAA
Organism: Ceramica pisi; assembly: GCA_963859965.1. Classification (NCBI taxonomy): domain Eukaryota; kingdom Metazoa; phylum Arthropoda; class Insecta; order Lepidoptera; family Noctuidae; genus Ceramica; species Ceramica pisi. The sequence continues at coordinate 11,455,784 of OY982533.1, read as the reverse complement.
CAGATGGTTTCGTATTTCGACAGCGTCTCGCTGATTCTGATTATGTAGATTCCTTTACAGAGACGATTTTACGCAAACATACGAATGAAGATCGAATCAGATATGCATGGGATCAGTTTCTTATCCTTGGGAAAATATGGAAAGATATTCCGTAAATAAACTTAAAAGGAACATATTTTGGCAAACCGACTTCTGCGTGTTTTTGTCAACTTTGACCAGTTTCATAGATAGAATGATCGTAAAATATATTGTAGCCGCTGTTCAGCTTGGAATAAAATAAAATACACAGCTAAACGTAAAAGCGAAAAGGAAAGGATCCTTACGAAAATGTATTTAAAAAATATCTTTTCTCTCGGGAGCTGACTCCATGATAAATATAAAGATTCTTAGGCATTCGTAGCCACATTTGAAAAGAGCTGCAAGCAAACACCTGTTGGAGGTCAGCATATTCGAAGTAATGTTTTAAAAAATCATTAGTTTGTTAGAGCACAAGTGGCAGTGAGGTCACAAGGAGAGTCCACCTCAAATCCAATCGAGTAAAGTGCGCGGTCTCTTGGCGTCTCCGTGGAGTTATTTAGCTGAAACGTTTCGGTTGTTGACAGGAGTTGCGGTATTGGCTATTGCAATATTGAGTGGCCACACTCGCCCGTATTCCACTGTGTCAACACGTACTACATTAAACAAAGAATTTCAAATCCTTTCTGAAATAACATCTTCGAATCCAGAATGTTTACTTAGATCGTTAAACAGAAGTGTTGCTGCTACCTTGCTTTTGTCGCTATTTGTAGCAAGTAAGTACAGGGAAACAAAAGTTAAACTATAATGTGTTCACACAAGTAACTAATGGATGGTAAGTTTCCGTAGGTACTTAAGCGGCCAATTCTTGAGTCCAGACTACTTTCTGAGTACACATTAGTGGGTGCCGGCGGGTGCTTTCTTGGCTAAATCTTAACTATCTACTTAAGTCAGTGTCAGGTTGAACTTGCGAACGAATTGAATAAGCCCCTCGCTCGCTCCTCCCTTCCCTTTATCTGCTTTCATTACATGAGCTTCACTCTGAAATTCGGTTCAATTACTCCGTAATTTGGTGAATTGACGTGGCATTTTGTCAGCTTCCCCGCGTGTTTTGTTTAGACCTAGTAATTTTCCTTCTTTCTTGTCCTCTTCAGATTTAATTACGACTTAGTTTTGACCAAGCCTAACTTTAAGTAATGGTTAATAATCTATACTATTTACTATATATACTATAAAGCAGAAGAGTTTGTTTGTTTGTTTGGTTGAACACGCTAATCTCAGGAACTACTGGTCCGATTTCAAAAATTCTTTCAGTGTTAGATAGCCCATTTATATATCATCGCGCTAAGAACAATAGGAGTGGAGCAGTAGTGAAAAATGTTACGCAGACGACGTTGCACGGGTCAGCTAGTATTGTCATAAACATACTATCGTAAATTTTGGTTTACGTGTGCCATATAATCGTATTAAATAAACCACTCGTAGGCTCTCCCAACTGAAATTAAAAGTGCTCTTGGTCTCTGTTAACAGTGCGTAAACACAGAAACAAAATTATTTGTAACATCCACTCGCTTATGACAAAGTAATTAATAGCGGAAAATACATTGGGTTGATAAAATTAGTGTTAATATAAAGTTTATATCGGATTCGTTCAACTGTGGGCGCACTGCAATATCGTGCCATAAATGGTTTATTGCACGAGTGTTGTCAATTTCGAGGAAGGTTCACTTCCGCGAATTACTGACCAATGAAATGCCAGTGTGACGAGTCTCCCTCGCCGTAATAATATAGAACACGGCGGTGTCCTCGTAAAAATATGTTTAATGACGTCATAAACATTCGATATGTTCGCGCGGCGTTGCGCTGAAAGCCTGCTCTCGCTAAAAGTATACATTATATGTATCTATAAATCCGTGAGTGTTCCATTTATTACCCGCCATGGCTCTATCGATACTAACGTTACTGTCACATTAAATGTTTATTGTTTACCTACGTAGGTACCATTGTATATTAGCTGTCTAGCAAAACTTTAAAGTTCAAAGGTGCGTCATTGACTTCTAAAAAACATTGCAATGTTATTGGAGAGTCACTTATGTGGGCTTAACAATCGCATCATTACCCGTAAATAGAAGTTGTTCGAACGAATTATAATGTGAAGCTAGAATATAATAACTACAATAGAAGTTTCACAAAGGCAGATCTTCCCATTGGTTTATCTTGAAATTTCCCAAAGCAGTGCGTCCACCCCCTCCTACCCCCACCCCCCTCGGTTCGTCTCCTCGACGCTATTAACCGCAAGTTTCGTTATTAGCGACTGTGTTGGAAAGTTATAAGGGAATCACCTTCATTTAAGTTCAGATTAAATTCTTACTGTGATTGAATAACCGCGCGTCATTAGTTTTGTTCACGATACTACATCTTCCAGCAATGTATGGGTAGTTATGCAGATAGTATCCGTGTATGATGGGAGACGGAAAACTTTCCCATCGTGCTGGATGTATACAGTTTAACTGAGATGCAACATTTTTCACATATAGAGAATTAACCGAGGCAGCTACTAAGCTATTCATAATAAAACCGTCATTTGATTTTTAATTAGTGTAATCTTCAAAAATGAACAATTAACTTACATTTAATAAATACAAGAAAGTGACGATAAACAATAAATTAGACACAAACTTTGGGAAAACTCGGTACAATCTTCAAAGGCCGTAAACGAGATCAAGTAATTTAAGCCGAAATAAGCAAAATTACACCGGCATTGTCGGCTTCTCAACAACGTTACCGTAAAGCGTTCCCACAAACGTTTCTTACAAATTAAATTTAATATTTTATCATCATCATGGATAACATTTTATACAAAGTTACGATATTAGTAGGATGCAGCTTTTTACGTAATTTGTATGGAAATCCCGTCGTGGTCGCGGGAGCTGATGTCCTTCCCAGTCTTTGGTATTCAGGGCGCGAACGTGTAGGAAAATTAAGGTAGGCCGCAACGGACATGTGGACTTTGATTCCGTGCCGATTTTTGTATGTAAAAATAGCGGCCTCCTCATATGGTATTCATAAAGGTTTGCGGCACAAGACACTTTACCGACAGCCATTTTGTAAGTTTTGCTATCGCCGTTTATATTCCACAATACCTATTCAGTATCGTACCCTTTATAATAAAATAAAATTGTAACAAATGAATAATATTACCGTAGTAAAAGTCTGGGGAAATAGAAAGGCTTTTTAGTAAACAAAACCAAATACATAAATTATACGAGTGAGTAACTTGTTGTAGCATTTAAATCTTATCGCTTATCTTATTACCGAAGTACTAATTCAAACAAGTCTACAGCGCGGCGTTTACTACAAATTGTTTTGCCGATCCAAATCGGACTAGACAAAAGTATCATTTGTAAATGTGTGTCGAAGTATAATTTTACACACCTACTTTTATTACAGGGTAGTGTCCATTAGGTAACAAAGCAGCGACATTAATGGCTGGTGATTAATGAGTTGACTCGTTAGGATTCTTGTTTGAACAATAATTACTTAGTGTGGAGCTGAATCAGTGTGGAAGGAGCATTTTTGCCCGTCGCCATCGTCGCCCGGAAGCACTTCCATTCCATCATAACTTTCCAAACTTATCTTAGTTAGTGGCGATCAATTTTCATTTGCCGCCGATTACGAATTTTCTTTAAGAGATAGAAACTAATGCTGTTAAATTGTTACCCTTACGATCTCTATTTTTGTTTATGTTTTATTTGGTTTTAAGATGTGTTCATATAACCATTTTTTAAATGAGAAAAAAATTAAAGTATTTTAATAGTGTTAAAATTTAAGAAATAGTACGGTCTGATGTGGGAATTAAATGTAGGTAATATTAAGTTGAATGCACATGTCTGTGTAATGAAAACTCACATCTATACTAAAATATTTTCTAGTTTAGAACTTATTCAAAGTGACCAAAACATTGTACCGTTATTGCACCAACAGTGCTCAATAAATACCAAGTCGGTTAATTTAGGAAAATGGAAGACAAACTCAGTCAAATTTTATCAGAATATAAGTAAAAATTTAACATATTTCTTCAATAAAATGCCTTCATAACTAATACTCATATATAATCTATTCTTACTTATTTAGGAAGTTGGAAAACCAGTAACATACCTTTAGATAAGCACCTGGTTTCTTATCTTAGTCATTGCTCCCATATGAGAAAAATGATATTCCCATCATGAAAAAATACTACAACACTAAAGAATATTACAGCCTACTTCAAAGAGGGTCGCTTTCCCTGTCTGAGGGTACGGCATAAATTAATAATGAAACATCGCATCTTCTGTAATGAATAACCGAGATCCGCCAGATTTGTTTTCATTTCTTCCGCTCAAGACACGTATTTACATATTACACAAACGGAAGACCTGCGTAATACATTTGCAAGATGATAAACAGAACGGAACTCGGGAAGTTATAATTTACAGTATTTCGACGGCGGCGAGGCAGCCAGCACCCTATCAGCCCATCACGTCAGCTAATTCCCTCTCGCCAAACATTTATCAAAAAATTTACAACTACACCGAAATGGCCCTGACAAATTGTCTAACAAACCGAAATTGATTCCACGTTTTGTCGGTCTACATGTGCCCATTTTCCGGGCCTATAAATATATTTAGTGATATTTTTTCTCAAATACCATAAACACGTTATCTCATCGTATTCAAAGTCTTCCTATTCATAGTTAAAGAAAATAGGCATCAGTCCATTTTGCTTCGTAAGATAAAACTTTCTTTTCATGAATAAAAATCAATACACAAAGTCCGCAGGCATTATCTAAAAAGGCTACAAAGCTCTTTCAGAGATAAAATATAAAACGAAATCCTCTTCCCACAAATCATTGATAAATTTCTTTCACAAAAAAATAGGCTACTCACATAAACATCAGTCAGGAACTAGGATAACAAAGTAAATAATTCATTAGATCGGTGGGACAACATGGAGTATAATCAGGGCCGTTGGCAAAAACGGTTTCCAATAAAATGTATGGTATCTTGTAGAGGCGTAGGAGCGGCGAGCTCGGTGTTCGATCTACCATCCGTCATGCTCAGTCGTGGGCAGATTGATCGCGGGCGCCGGCCGCACGCCCGCAGCACAAATATAGCGGGAGGAGCAGCGAGGAAACACTGAGACAAAAATGGTGAGAGCAAACAAATGCGCTGTCGATATCGTGACAGAAGGATTGATAGTTGAGAGCGACTCCGCGTCCGAGTCCCGCGCCTTCGCACGCTCGCAGCTGCCACGCAAAAAACTGGTGTAAGATAATGGTCAGCCAGCAGAGTTTAGCTGACCACATCGCACCGGCTTTTATTGAGAGATAATACATGACACTTTGAAAGTGAATAGAATATCAATAAATTGATGCTCGGATAATCTTATTTAAAACTCAAAGGATTTGCCTACGTTATAAAAATTGTTGAGTATTATTTATGAGCCAATTGCATATTTTGTGAAGTGAAATTTTGCTCAACATCCAAGTTTGTGAAAGGGTTGTTATTATATTGAAATGGACTGATAGTTTTACACGGCCAACATTTTATTAATTTACATTTATTTTTTAAATATTTTTTTCCGTTTCATACTGATTGTTTTTAACAAACAATCAGTGTGAAACGTTACTAATATCACAAACGGTTTACTTGTCCCTTCTGTCAAAACATTATTGATGAAAATGTTAAACCTTAATCAAACATGAGACCCCGATATCGACACAAAAAATGGAAGGTTGGTTTTATAATACTGACCAAGGCCATGTTCATAAATAAAATAACAATTTTAAAAATGTGAGGCCTTATCTTCCGGAGGGACAATATTTTCCATTATTCTACAAGTTTTACGATAAGTGGAAAACATTATTCCATTGTCCAAACCAAACATAACAATTTAACTCGATATGCCATAAAAATATAACTTGAAATATGAGACTACAGTAAACATACAAAAATAAATTCTGATTAAATGCTTCATTATAGATAGATGAGCCATATTCAAATGATCTACTTAATAACTGTCATTCCTTAAGCAATTTTTAAACCAAAACACTTTATATTAATATGAGACAGTAGTGTGTCAGCATTGGTTGTCGGATTCCTGTTGGCTGTTGCTATAGTAATAGAGAGGGACAAACAACTATCGCCTTGTTTTAAAGATACCGGTAACTAGGACGTGGAAGTCAGATGGATAGGTTCATATCGATGGGTCTCGACGTAAATATCGGCTCTACATACAGAACATGCCAACGAAACTGTGTATAAGAAAAATTCAAAGAAAAAAATTAAGATAGAGCTTTAAATTGTCATAGATTATTTCTGACCAAAAAATAAACTAGCAACAATGCTTTTTTAAGTTGATGAGTCTAAAATAAACCTTCCGCCGACCACAGGTTTGGACCCAACCTGTGGAACCAACGCTTTTCAGCGAATTGAAATTTTTCAGCGATAACTTTTGTCGAAAAGTCAAAAGTATATTGGATTGACATGCGGTACCGAAATGTGAAGTGGTATTCGGACAATCGCTAACGCCATTTGTCAAAATGTCACTTTGCCTAGAGCCTGTGGCTTAGCCAGGGGTTAATGTTTGATGGAACGCATTGATGTTTGGGAAGAACAGTCGGTGGATTCTGTCGACATCTCACCGTGATCACATAAGTGAAGTGAACGACAAGTGAGCTGTCATGTCATCTTGTTTGTATGGTTTGACTCACTTGTCGTTCACTTCGCCTAAGTGTTCACTTCGACATGTTTACAGAATCGCAATGCTGCTCACTTAATCTAAGCTGTGAAGCGGAGTTTGTTACAGAATAGCACTTCAGAACCCATAAGCAAGCAAAGCCTGTAAAAACTTCATGTTTGTTGCAGAGTTCGTGATGTCGGAAGGCGGCACAAGCGGCGGCAACTATCCCGCCAGGTCGCCCATATCCAGCTCCACGACGGGTCACTCCAGCTCCAGCCATCACAGGTCAGCTTTGTTACTGTTACTAACAGGAACTTATCAAACAATACCAGCGAAATGTGGATGTAAAGGTCCCTCTGCATAATCCGTCGGGGAAAATGACGTGATGTTTGTGTGATAATAGCAACTAAGTCCACCTTGTCCCATGCTGAATCAAGTAGCATTTTTCTTCTCTTCTTTGTCAGAAAAGCACACATACATGGTTCATGCTTGGGGACTGTTTTGTTCTAAGTTCATTCTTAGTATTTCATTGAAAGTATCCTGATATAAACAAGAGTACCTAACAAGTTTAACTTTTCTAACACATTTATTCTGGAACACGACGCTACTCGCTTTATTCAGAACCTTCTAAGTGCACCGTAAACAGCCTTAAATAACCACTCGAATATCCAAATTGATTCACTTAGTTATATTTTACAAGGTTAAAACAGTCCATAAAATCTCAATACTTTAACAAAAGCTTTTACGTAATAAAGTCACCGAATATGCACATAAAAGCCCACAAATTTAATAAAAGCATTTTTTGCTATGGAGTGCCCTATCCTGCTGAAAACCTTTTATTAATGCACTTATATTCTAAAATTTTCCTTTGAACCACCCTCCAAAATTAATCTTAGCTCTCATCAAAAGGATCGAAAATACTCTGCATTCCTACCGTGTATTGAATGGAGCAGACAGCCAGAGCCGCTGCCACCGCAACGAGACAATATTCAACGTGTCGGATTCAATATGGAGCAGTGTGCTCTCTAATTAAATACAATCTCTGTAGCTTTTAAATTCTTTAAAAAGAGAATCTCGAAGCTAATAAAAAATTGATGGAACCGCCCGGTCGCCGTGCCAGTAAAAGTGCTTGTGACGGTCTACATTAATTTAAACTTATCTGCGAGAAAATACTTTAAACTTTAGAATCGAGAATGTACTCTAATTTACATTTTTAATCGTAGTTCTGTTTACTTCGTTTTATTTAGCGCCGAGCTAGGGAAATTAGTGGCTAACTTAATCGCGGTAGGTATTTCTGAGCTTCTTAGAATATTTAAATTACGTAATTTGCTTAGGTTAATTGCAGCTGTTTTAACGTTAACATCGGTTTGTATGTACAAATGATTTAATATTGAAGTGCAGGCTGCTCTTTGCATAGAAAATGGGGTTGTTTATAAGTTTATCTAACAAAATGTCATCAGCAAACGTCGGACGGTCGTCACTAAAGCATTACGGGTTACGAGCCGTCACTGAAGACGGTGGAAAAGAGTTGGCAGGTCAATGAACCCTACTGCATGTAACTTCAGTTTTTACGTGACCTACTCGTATAAGAACAATGGAGTGGTGTCACTGCTCCTTCCACTTTTTGGAACTAGACTAAACTTTTTAGTTCGCTCCAGTGATTAATGTTTTATGGTTTTGTAGTAGGTTCTAAGTTATTTGACGGGATAGAGAGAACTTTATTTTTAGGTTCACAAAACCTTATTTACGACTTAAATAAAAACAAGCGCGATTGTAACCCTCTTTCCAAAGCATAATGATAATAAACACTCATTCTACGACAGACGCTAATGCTCTTTTTCCACCAAAATTGTTTTCAATACCATCCTCCAAAGACCATCGCGAATTTCGCAGACTCAACTACTAAATCAAACCTAAATTGTTGACTAAACAGCGGCAAATTCAGAAACTGCATACGTTATAAGTTGATCTATGCAAGAGGAGCCCGATCCTCCCCTGTGACGTCACAATTTTATGTAATTAACGTCCGCCGCACCTACGGACGTGGCTGGACGTGTTACGGCACACGCCGCTTCTGGCGGTATCCGAATACATTAGCCACGATATACGTGCTTTGACTCGCAGAAATTCGTTCGTTAAGTTGCCTCCCCGGAGGCTTCTGATGTCATGCCCTGACCTGCTTACCTTCGCACAACCTGTAGATGAGATCTATTTGTCGAACCCTTAGATTTCTTTTTTACTTTCTTAAGTGATGGCTAGCATTCCTATGTTAGTTGTTGCTAACGTACACTACCGTTCAAAAGATTTTGGCCACCTAGAAAAAGAATTTTGTAAAACTTAATCGTAGCTTTAATTATTTATTAGCAACTAGCTGACCCGTGCAACGTCGTCTGCGTAACATTTTTATTACTGCTCCGCTCCTATTGGTCTTAGCGTGATGATATATAGCCTATAGCCTTCCTCGATAAATGGGCTATCGAACACTGAAAGACAACACTCAAATCGGACCAGTAGTTCCTGAGATTAGCGCGTTCAACCAAACAAACAAACAAACAAACAAACTCTTCTGCTTTATAATATTAGTATAGATAATATGTTATATAGTATAGATTCCTTAAACATATTAATAGTGCCATATGTATTGTTTTGAATTTTGAGACAGAATGATGTGTTCAATTTTTGTTGTAATTAGCTTTGACGACTACAAATACAGATGACCAAATACATATGAGTGGTTAATTAGCTGAGATATTTTGTGATTCTAACAAGCAGAATATCAAATAGGTACCAAAGAACAAGGTTATTTAGTACCTAACTACAAAAAAAAAACGACTATCTGTAAAAAGTCTGCCACCTAAAACTACTTACTTTTAATGTTAAATATACTATGTAGACAAGAAACTTCTAAAAAATATCCAGTATTAAAGTATTTCAGAGCTTCATGCGTGGTTACTCACAGGTTGAAAATAAAAAGTCTAAATATATTACACAAACGAGTTCTCAAACGTGAAATATACAAAGTTTGTCTTTCGTACAGCATGTCGCCATCGATTGGCTTCAGCACTATGTGATAAGATGAAAAAGTCTAGGAATAAGCCGGAAACTTTGGATATTGAATTGAAATGAGTTTGGCGAAATAGCTTAGGCGCTGAACCCACGCCGACGACGGTCTGTTTACGAGAAAGGTGAAATCGTTACGTCGCCGTTCGGCCACTTCACTTAACCTGCTTTTTGGAAACAAAAAGCTGGTTTTCGTTGATCTTGTTTCAATAAAACCAGAATGGTAGATACGTAAAGCAAATACCGTGAATAAAATATTTTGACAAAAAAGACGTTATTTGTTATTGCCGTTTCAATTATCCGTCATAAAAAATAAATATCATTCTTAATCGAAAAACGCTCAATAGTGATACGTCTAATCTTCTACATATTAAAATCGTGGAGTCATTTCTGTAGGTTAGTCATAAAACTTTTATTAGTGCGCGCTTTTTGCTCGGCACTTTATTACTATATAGCGCTTCAAGACTCTATTCAAAAAGCTGTTTTCCACACGATGACACTTCATAAATATATATCAGAAAAAAAGAAAAAATCTACCTCGACTCAGGTGGTGGGAATGGATATAAAGATAATTCGAGATCCTATGACAGAGAAATAAAATTTCGCGCAGTACTTTCGTAGCACTCGTAGCATTTCGTAGCGTTCGTAGCAGATCCGTAGCCGTTTTGCTGGTCAACCGACTCGTCAGGCGTATATGCAGGCTAGGAGTACCAGTGCCGCAGCGTGCCACCGAGACATGGAAAATGCTTTAGTGAATCTATTTACCGCCAAAACCACTCCGCTTTTTTGTTAAACCTTAAACGAAATGCTGAAACTCAATTTTATCTTTTAAAATTAGCATTTTTATGTTTTTGCAAACTATTTTTAATTTCACGAATGGTTTTGTCCTAGCTTTGCACATTATGTTATGAATAGTTACGAGTTTTGATCATTAAACAGGTGCTTTGTTTGTTTCTAAATATATATTTTTTTCTTATTAACAAGTGCGTCTTTACTTTTGACTTTATTGCCTTATACAGTTGACTTTAACAACATAAAAGGCTCAAAAAACTTTTATAGAAGCGTTACTTAAAAAAATCGGCATAGTTAACTTAAAGGTTCTTTGAGCTTAAACTTGAAAGGATCACTTTATTCTACTCTGGAATACATTAACGAAAACTGCGTGCAAAATAGCATGTATCTTCATTAATTTTTCATTTAGACGAACACAAAAATGACGAAGCTTAAAATAAATGTAGGAATAATTGATCCGGTGCCTTATATTTCGTCAGAACATGCGACGGCCCTTACATTAATATATGATAGGGTGCGATCCTGTGTGCGCACAATTTTGCTTATTCACGCTACAAGCCGGCTATTTCCGAACGCGTTAGCTTTTAAATTGATCCCTAAATAATATAACCTTACTTTAAGTTCTCAATTTTTTGACGGTTTCTTGGTTTATTTTCAGCCAGGACTTCAAAAAAATCTGAATAATTTGTCTTAGAAGAACAAAGACAGGTAGGTTTTACAAGCTAGTGTAGTCTAGTCTTACTACTAATTAATGCCCGGTTTCTGAGGTTTTTATCGGTCATCTTTCTTTCCGTTAACGCTATTTGTCATAACGACATTGGTTGGTTAGTGGTTAACAAACAGATAAACGACCGATAAAATACCTCTGAAACCGAGCATAAATAAATGAATTATCTTATACGTCTATGCAAACACCTACACCACAGATAATATAATACTAACGTACCTACACTAACCTTTTCTCGCGGCTTTGCTTTCTTGGCCTGTTCCCTAGGAACCATAGTTTTCGGGATTAAAAGTAGTCTATTACACTCATATATCAATGGAAGAATTGAATTTTCTTGATTGGCAATCATCTCTTTCTAATAAATAGTTTAGATTTGGTTACGTTACGTTAATACTTCGTCAGAATTCACGAATGCTTAGTAAGCCATTAATTTTTTTTTGTATCAATATCTAGGTATTTAGGGTAGCCGATAGATACGAGACGTACAGGACTGGTCGTTGTGGCGACGCTTGGGGGAGGCCTATGTCTGGCAGTGGACGTATTTCGGCTGATATGATGATGATGATGAATATCTAAGTATTTAGGTACCTATTTCTGTTTAGTCTTTATAAGACACAAGTGAGAAAACACTGTAACAGAAAATTGCTCTCATCGTAAACAGTAATTAATCTAGTTCACATTTGGCTCATGGTAAATAAAACTTCGTTTATCTACGTCTACACACATATAACAGGCTAGAGATACTATTATTACTCCATAACTTCTTTGATGTTTTGAACTTACTAATGCAATCTCCAGCACACCACATACCTCGTGGTACAAAGGGTAGCTTTTGACTCTCACCCCTTAATGGAAGAGTGTTACGACATACCATTAGATCCATAGAATACGTGTTTATATTATAAATTAGCTGTCTGATGTTGTAAATTAGAAAACGCTCCCCTTGTTTTTGAACTTATATGTAACAATTGAACGAAATGCACGTAGAAGGAAAATATAGGCTCCATAATTTTGTTTGGGCTCACGGCACTCACAGGCTGACAATAAATCTGTATATTGTCTCAAAAATAATCCTATGCTTTTACTTTCTTAAAATTAAATATCTAACTAGTCTGGGTTTTTTCTAGTGTGCTTCATACAAATCACTTCACTATATTTTCCGACGAAGTTAAAAACATGAATACAACAACTTTTAGTAATACTATCAACATCAAACAGCGCACATGGTGTTAACTTCCTCGTTTAACGTTAATTACCATTACCAAATAAAAAGTTAATGGCTTTTCAAGAAACAATAAACTAAAAAAGTTTATCAATGATATGATCCTCATAAAACAACTAGTTTAAAACAGCTGAGTCACCTCGTTCATTAGTCACTGACCTCAGGAACAAGAGCCGGGGTAATAAAATAACCCCTTTTATAATGTGTTAAGTGGAAACGAATCATATCCTATCATCAATCATCATTCCTCCCTCTTCAGCAACCTCGATCAAATGGATTCCCACTGCTTGTTGTGTTAATTTAATTTACTTATTAATTATATTTGTTTACTTATTAAAAATATGAAACATGAGGTGCCAGCCCTAGTTGCAAAGTCACCAGATATCAACTGTCCAAAACTCGTTGGAACCTATGACTTGCATTTTTGAAACTGAAAAAAGTAGCCGACTTATGAATATCAGTATGCCTCAGGCTTATCTTTATCCTGAGAGCCACTTCCACTATTTTAACCAACTTTCACATTTGCATCTCAGTCGCAATTTGTCAAAATAATGGGAAGTTAGAGGTGTTTTTGATAGATTACGACTGAGATGCGATTACGAACTTTTCTTAAAAATAGTGGATTAGGCCCGCGGAATTTCAAATGTTCCAACTTGGTTTGTTTTCAGAAAAGAACGTTAAAAAACTCCGATTGTTTTGTCTAAGTTTTGAAAACATAAGTAAGCAAGTACTTATCTACTTTTTTCAATAAAAGCGAATTTTACAAACATTCAAAGAACATCGTCTGAAGGGCACCCGCATGCTGAAAATAGACTAAACTTGGAATTTGCGATAGTTAGAGCCACCTGTTACTTAGGGTCTGTCATTATCACGACCGAGGTATCGTCATTGTCATAGCCCGGTTCAACCGTTTTGATCAAACTTGTTACGGTTACCTACATCACGATTATTATAATTTTGACCTCTTTTTGACGTGAAAGTTTTAGTCACTAACCGATTAGATATTCAAACGCGGCTACACGGATTCCGACTTTGAACTTAGAAAGAGCTGTCGTGTCAGCATTTTCATAATTTACCTATATGCAGTTTACTTATTATGAGGTTTTAATTACACTTACACACTCCCAAGGTCGGTACCTAAGTATGTAATTAGTGTAAAAACTGTGCCACTAAAGGGCACTGACATTAAGTTGTTTGGTGTACGTTTTCCTGGTGAGGAGAACAAGTGGAGTGTATTTACAAGACACATCGGAACTGTTCATTCGTTTCACATCAACCCGTCACTTACTAAAGGGAAGCAAAAAAAAGACAAGTTGGGCGCGCCTGACGGCTGACCACATGCAGACGTGTCAAACCCCCCACCCCCGCACGACTGACCCCCCACCTCACGTGGAGTGACTGACGTACTAGCTACAAAGAAGCTCCATTAACCACCAACTTTAAGGGCTCAACGAAGATGCGAACGCGTTGTAATAAATAAAGCGGTTGAGACAGATAAATTATCTTTGACTTGCGCAAAGCTACCCTTGACAAATTATCTGTCATAAAAGCTAAAAACAAATTTGTTTCGAAATGGAAAACTTTGTAAATAAAAACTCGAATTGTTTTGCAAATCTTTATAAATATGAGTTGCCCAGATTTTTTCGCATCAAACTTACTAAAACCTATTTATTACTTTCGCTACTCGTTTATCGATTCATTATCCTTGAGCGGAATACTGGACGTAACGCGAAGGATATTTACGTGGCGGAATCGGAAAAGCGCGGGAGTTGATGTTGTTCAAGTTTTAATTGCTTTCATCACGGGCCTCCGCTTTTAGAGGGTGAATATGCGTGAGCACTGTATGGAGTTATCAAATTGAATCTTTTAACGAACAATAAATTTATTACAGAGCGCCATTTAAAACTTAAATTCAGGCAAAGCAGTTATGTTCGCGGTGCACACGTATCCGGTGATAGTTAACATTTTCCGGTGAATTTTCAATAATGCTATTATGGTTGTTTAAATTTATTAACATGATGCGGTGTCAGTCACTTAAAATGTAAAATTTACAAAACCACTTTTAGCGTTATATTTGAACTCTTTGTGAGGCATGAGTCCAATGCATTGTTTGTGTATGGACGTGAATATGTGATAGACAGACAGACAGGTACTAATAAAGTCCAGTTAAAACGCTGAATGGTTGGAATCGAGAACAATATGTCATAATAATTGCACGCCGCCCCTTCTCCGGTGTGCATCAGTAGTCCCGCTATTGTCCTGTGCTATCCAATTAACATGAAACATGTCAAGCGGTGATGCAGACTGATGTTCCGCTGTGCAACTAATTATCGACCTTTTGTATTAATAATACATACGAGTATCAACGTGACTGACAACTTTCAATAAAACCTCGTGTTATGTACACAGAATACTGATATGGACAAACACAGAGCCGCTACGCGATGAAAGGGTTATCTCTTGGTTCTGCTTTTAAAACAAAATCTTTACCTGTACCTAATATTATATCTGCGCAGTGTTTTAAATGAGTAAATATTCATTTAAAACATGTTACAAACAGCAACCTCAAAATGTAAAGCTCGTCATTAAAAACCTACGCAAAAGCTGAAAACATTAAACACCATAAGCTTTTCTCCAAAAGGAAATAATTATATGAAAGTTATAGCAAAAATCGCTCATTACGGAGATACCTCCAGAACAAATCATGCGTCCTCATTGAATCCTCTTACGTTAATCCCTCTCCCTCCGAACACATAAGCCGAGCAATAGAGATATGATAGACGTTATTAATTAGATGTCGTTACGTCTTATGCCATTTCATTGTTGGAAAAACCCATAGCCCTAAGTAAGGTTGCCTTGGCAACGCGACCCGGTACGTCGTGAGTCGGCGTCGCGCCTCGTGGGCCCGCAGGGTAGCATGCGTCTTATTTTTGCGGTATTATTTTGTGAGAAGGAAAGTATTGATGTAAATGATAATATGAAGACTTAAACGTTTAATTGAATAAGTGCGGAGTTGAATTTAACTAATATGAGAATTTAGTTGGGCACCCCACTTCCATAACAGAAATAAAATAAAAAAGTTCCTAAGCAATATTAGCGTTATTCATACTAATGAAAATGAGGCAATAAAATCATCGCTATAGACATTCCCCTAGTTAGGGTACTACGCATCCCATAGCAACACCCCCTGACCACGTGCAGTCTGTCCAAAATGGCGTACACTTAGCGCACCATAAAATCTGTACAGATACCGATCCCCTTCGACGATATAGATGAAGTGTAATGGATTCACATCGCCTGTCAAAATATGAGGGCGTATCGCTATTACAATAGGTCCACCGGAAAATGATATAACGAACATTTCACAATTTACTTTACCTCCGGCTTAAGGCAGAACCATTTTTCCATCAAGCGAAGTAACACAATAAAAGTGGTGTTATAATATAACACTTAAACTGAAAGAAAAATTGTTGAAAGTATTTCAAAAGAGAAGTTATAAAATATTTGAGCCTTTTTATATTTTTATGGTAATACAAAGAACACTTAGCAGTTGCTTAACGAAATTACATTTCTTGAAAATTATATATGTTGTCATAAAACTACTTTATAAATGGGCTTAAAATTGTTAAAATATATATTTTACGACGAGAATAATAATTGCTAATAATAGTCGGTCCGTTTTACCAACAGTTTTGTATTCAATTATACGATTCCACTAAATTTACTTGCCAATTAGTTGTCAGCGAACAGTGGCTGCAATTACCTGCGTTGTTGCAACCAGACTGTGAATTAAATTTTATTTTAAAACCCCGATATCCGAGCGAAGAGTCTACTGTTACGCGCCATTTCATGCGTAATTTGATATTCGAATGACAAATTAGTTGGCAAACGCCGGGTGCACAGCGTTCGCTGAAATTACAGGGAAGGCTGCGCCGATGAAGGGCCGCCGACCGGCCGCCCGCCCAGTCCGCGCTGCAGCCACATGCCCGGGAAATGCGGGGCTGTCCTGGAATCTGACACTGCCGTCCACTGTCCAAGATAAAGAATATTTTGTTCAAATATTCTTTAAGTAATATTTTATTTAAGCTTCGCAGTTGAAGTTAGCGATTTAATGAAAACTACAGTCGAAAGTTAACGTCGCTTTTGTAAATGAAGTTGTTTCACAAATGTATTATCTTTTCAGATCTAACCGTAGCATTTCATCTCGCAGGTCCTTCATCTGTGCCATTTGAAATTAATGCAATTTCTGCATGTTCTGATGTAATTTCTACTAAACTTTCGGTATCCGACCTGGCAACCCTAACCGTTGCGTCCGCTTCCGCCTGCGCCTGCACTTTCAACCGACGCCGCCAACTTGTCGACTCTAATTATAGTTTCCTTTTAACGCACTCCACTTTGATTCTAGAGCTCTAAAGATTAGAGAAACATTGCTAATTTGACGCTGTAACACGTTCTTTTAGATGCAGATTACGGTGGATAGGGATGTTAATTTATTTCACGTAAATTGCTGACTTTGTTTCGTTTTAATTGCGGGCTTTGTTTCATAAGGGGAATATACTGTTTTCTTAGATTCCGGTAGTTTCAAATATTGTTAGTTTTGAGTTCAATACTTTTATTACAAACAAACTATAAAACAATATGATAAATTATCATCATCATTGTAATATATTCTTTTCAAACAATATATCAATACTTTTTTCTGGCATGTCGTAGTACATCGCATTTCTCTGGGATTAAGATACTCGTAAGAGCGCTAGTCATAGTGCTGAAAGCTTAACTCATGCTTAACGTGACAGGTGGGGTTTCGTTGTGCTGTTTTCAAGACGTAATGCAAATTGTATTTTTTATTGTGAGTGCTTGCCCTCTCTTCTTGTTTTCCTGCGCTGTAGGCGTAATTGCGTAGTGAAAAAATTATTGGTTCGCATAAGGCCTAATAGGAGACATTTTATGTGACGAATAGGACGGAAAACCCTGACTATATGTTGTAGGTATCTATTTCAATGGGGAAATAAGGAAGAAAATTCAGAGAATGTACCTATATTAAACAGTTTTATTCAATTTTATAACAACAAAGGAACGACAAAAATATCAGTAGTGAAAACAAAAATGTTGAACAATGAACGGCTTCCTCCCCGGCAGGCGTCGACGAGCGGTAATTGGACGGCCGTAATTACTGCTTGCTTGTAAAGCCATCATCTTATCATCTCCGAAAGGGTATTAGCGAAAAACACGACCTAGAGGGGAGGAGACGCGACGCTACACGACCGAGCTGCGGGAGGAAGACAGCCCGCGACTTAGATGGTTATTAATATCTTTAGAGGACTCGGGAAATAAGCGACGGCCTCTCAAAGGGTAGACGTCAAAACAAGGCAATTATGAGATAGGGTAATTAGGTTTATACATAATCTTTATGTTTTCGATTACGTTGCTTGAAAATTTGTTGAAAGCGCCGCGCGGATGAGACTAAATTTGACGGTGACAATTTTTATACGATTTATTAACTAAACATAGAGCAATCTTTTTAGACTAGAGCGTACCAAACACAACTAACCCCACACATGATATAGATCACCATTATTATTAAAATTTTCATCACTTTTCTCTTTATTTTAATAGTCCTTTGAAAAAGACGGTCATCAAATTACGATTTTAAAGCTTAATACGCATACCCAAGTAAATAAATGATTTTTAAATAAAGTGAAGGCGCAGATGACGAGAAAAAACAAACACTTTTTTCTGAAAGATCCCGAGCATGAAGAAACTCTAACCAATATGTTTCTCGACATAATATCTTCTCAGTTAATCATTAGCTTCGTGACGGAAAAAATCTTGAGGCAAACCATGTTCATAAAAAAATCTACCGTGTTTTCCCGGAAAAGGTCTCGTCGGTGACTCTTTGAGTAACTTACAAATACGGCGATGTAGGTGATAATATTATGGTAGGCCGGTACTAATATAGTTTATCACCAATTAGAAATATAGATACATTAATAGTTGCATAACGTCGGGGATGGTGCAAATCCACGGAACTAGTATTGGATAATTCCGCGTATCTGAAAAATGTAGCCATACAACATCGTATAATACTTTATGATTTCTATTAATATACAATTTAGACTTTAATAGATGTCCACTGTTAACAGTACCTTAAACTCATGAATTATTACTCTCCATGGACAAATGAGGTCAAAAGCCGTTTATATAAGAAAAAAATAACTTATAAACTTCCCCTGTAAACCTACACTGAGTGAAAATACGCGCTCTTTACGTATGGGAGATTCGCGGATATGCACTATCCCTGACGATAGCAATAGTTGGTACAGAACTATTCTCGCCTCGGGGAGAAAATATGTGGTATGAACATGAGTTTATACAGTTTTTAATAATCCAGGGCCACTAAATAATTTAAAAATAAATACGTTACTACATAATTATATACTACAGAAAATATAGCTAAACCTACTAACTTAAATAAACAGCAATCAGTATTCAGAAGCTATTCTATCCTAAACCAACCAAAGACTTTCTGTTCTCTCTACAAATTCTAAATCAATATTTTATCTGTTTAAAATAGGCAGTTTGTTCTAAATCGTCTATTTTGTTGTAAAACTTAAAGCGGTGTGAGTCAACAAACCCGTTATCGGCCCACGAGGAACTCTGAGGGGTCTACCATCCCTCACGACAGTTACTTGATGACTTGTCACCTCGACAGATTTCACTGTAATCAGTTTTTTGACAAATTGTCTCTACCCTTTTCGAATTAAGCTCAAGAAATGTGAAACATAATTCGGCTGCAATATTTTAATTGGCAGGTCTACTCTATTCATTAATTTGAAAATGATAACGTCGTCATTTGAAGGTTAAACGAAAAAGTTGAAAAGTATCTTCCTACAACATATTTTTAAATGAATTGCAAAAGCGGTTTTAAAGTTCGAGATTCTCGAGCAAGTTTTATGAAGCTTGGAAAAAATCTCTTTGTAGACACAAAGAGTCAAACATTTAATTTAACAGTTGAAACAAAAAGAATAGTCGGCAACTTAAATCTCAAATGAACACATGCCTTTCAAATCTGAAAAACAGTTTTCTATTTAGCTGGCAATGTGTTGTTGAAAATTCAAGTTGCAGTCTCTTTGTCACGCTTTGACTCACTTTGGTAGTACATAAAAAGCTCGGGACCAAAGTACGCGTACATTTATGAAGGCTAAAAGAACAATTTTGTTAGGTGGCTGGAAATTCCCTGACTTCAAAGGGCGTTTTAACAACGCTCTCTCTTTTATTTTATTGCCTTTGGAAAAAGTATCAAAAATCTGACTGAATTTACATTAGCAGAAATATTTTAAAAGGCTGCTGATGTTTGGTATTTCTACAATAGAGTCGCTTTACTTATTTTAAATTGTTTGGAATTGTCATTAGTCTCTCAAAAGGCACAAACGTTCCAAATAATTTGATATGATGCAAAAGATATTGCAATCTGTAAAAATGATGTCAATCAATAAAGGTTATAGGCATTAGAAAAGTTGAGATAAACCGAGCGAACTGATCCAATTTGTTTACTTGAAGTGCTACGTCAGCGTCGACAGTGCTACAGCTTTATTTCGCTCACTACAGAATTACGTAATATTTAGATATGCCTCCCGCGAGGGCAATATCATTCAATTTTAGTCGAAAACGAAGGGCTACGGGGTTTGATTAAGTAGCTCTTGAGTGGTTTTCTTTACCTTAATGTTGTATTCAACTAAAACATAAATGTTTTAGGTGAAACAAAAATGTTAAGTGTTACATTCATTGGGAATCATAGACAAATATAGTGCTTATTTGAATAGTAAATTAGTTTGTCTTTTTATATAAACGCAAAACCCATTTTCTTTGAGATCTTTTTAAATAGATTCCGAAATTTTAGATTTCAAACACGAAAAAGAAAATAAAATATTGGCAGAGAGTCATTACGTTTTACAAAACAAAAACAAAAATGGCTATTTTCTAGGTTATTCAATTATTACTGTTGCTAATGGTTTTAGTTCGCAGAATGTATTTTAGTGACTGAAAAGTCCTTTAAAAGTCATTAAGCCATTGTACGTATAGAAACAATAGGTGATCGCTCAGCCTTTATAGATCACGTAGCATTCCCTACTAAATTACTGCACCATTTCCAAACACCTGAAACTGTTTGACCAAAACATATAAGCAATCACCGAGTCCGATTTCCAATTTGGGCAAGAAGTTAACGTCATAAAACTGAGAGAACCTTGCGGGCTCGCACGTGAACGATAAAAAGGAGCGAACCAATTGCACGGGACAACCAGTTCTCCACATAATTAGATAAACTTCCCCCGTTCTTAGAATACACTCTTGACTTGAAGCCAACTTAATTAGGTTTATTGTTCATTCTTGAACACTGCTCCTAATTTATATTTCGTTCTAATAATTCTGGCCTAGTTTATTTCAATCTGTACCGTCTCGTAGAGTTGTAAGCATGGGTGAATTTTTGACTCGGCGTATTTATTCGGTAAAAACTTTAAATTGCTTCCGACCCAGTTCGGGCGACTATTGAACCAATTTGCCAATTGCCTACGTCCGAGGCTAAACTCTCTCCTTGTTTATTTATAAGCGTGACAGGTACTTCATGATGGACCCAATTTGTAGTTTATCGCCGGTACACTGTTGCGGTTATCATGCGTGGTAGTTACGAGTTCTAGTTATGATTGGACATTAAAATATTATTATTATGCCTAACACGTAACTTGGTGATGTCCCTCGAGGAATTCTCTAAATATATTTCGTTTGGTTCAATGTATAATTGAGGAAGACATAATTGATTATCTTTATACGTTTCTGACATCAATCTACTTGACTT
Source organism: Ceramica pisi (assembly GCA_963859965.1). NCBI lineage: Eukaryota > Metazoa > Arthropoda > Insecta > Lepidoptera > Noctuidae > Ceramica > Ceramica pisi. Next base: position 11,434,394 of record OY982533.1, on the reverse strand, counting down.
GATAGTACCAACTGACAGGAACGAAAAAAAAGTTAGATCAAAAAGAGCCTTTAAATAACTACTTTTCCATAATATCAGACCGTAAGATATTAAATCGATTAGCTACGTTAGAGCTTTATCAATGGGTACCGTTTGGAGCTCCTGCTGAGGTTTTACGAGCAATGTGTCGCGATGTGAGAGCTCCAGCTTAAGAGAAAGGCACTTTCTCAAGGATACCACTTTACGAAGTCGCTAGTAAACTCCTGCACTGTTTATTTATTGAAAACTTTTCTATTTCAATGGTGTTAACATTTCTTGTACAATTATAATTTATGTAACAATACAAGGTAGGTAGGCATAAATACAAAATAGGCAAGGACAAATGCACAGCTTTATGGGAAACAATGATGTGTTTTGGCCACAATCGCATAAAGGCGTGGTCCTTTATATTCAAGAAATATTTAACTTCCAGCTTTAATTCTGTTTCATTATTAAGAAACTATTTTTTGCCAACGACTTCTTACGCGCATATTCCATTTTTCCCGTTCCCGTTGGAATTAATAACCATCCTCTTGAATCACTTTGTTTATTGATGAAAACGTCCGTTGCGTAGTTCATCCGTTGCGTAGTTTTTAAAAGATAAAAGCCTAGAAACCGCAACAGTAACTTTGTTTTCTAATATATAAAATTCTCGTGTCACAGTTTTCGTTGCCATACTCCTCCGAAACGGCTTGACCGATATTGATGAAATTTTTTGTGCTTATCCGGTATCTATGAGAATCGGCCAACATCTATTTTTCATCCCCCTAAATGTTAGGGGTAGTCCACCCCTAAATTCTTTTTTAATTTTTTGGCAATATTATTCATGAATAATGTGACGCAGACGAAGTTGCGCGGGTCAGCTAGTATACTATAAAAACATGTACACCTGAGGCATTTATTTGTTACCTTATTTCGACACCAAACTGAATCAAGTTATCTTATACCTCAAAAACGCGTATTAAATAAATAGCGACCATTTGAAAATGAATAAGGAGTATTTACGCAAATTAATATATATTTGTATGTGATCTTTCATACATATTAAATATCAATCTGAACACATTGACGTACCGTAGGTAATGTTTTAGAAGTTTTCAAGTTAATAAACTAAAACTAAAACTGCAACATGCGTTGGGTTTGAAGACACCCTGCCCATTAAATTGACTTCATGTTTCATTTCTACAAGAATATTTTAAAACGTCTACACGTTTAAGAATTCTGAAGCAATAATTGTTAAAACAGAAATAAAGCAAAACATGAAACTGGTAATTGTACTCATCATTATGATCTTTCACCAACACGCGACAAACTCAGGCGAAAAAAACTGCCCCATAGGTACATTTATAGCTGCATAACTCGAAAAATGAACCAGTCAGCTGATTCGGAGATTACCAATTTTACCGAAATGTGGTTCTATAAACCACATGCTTTTCATGCGTCTGCAATGTGTTGAACCTTGGAGTCAAGATGAAAATAATTGCACAAAACCACAACTCAAGCCACATAGACATTCAAATTCATTAAATAATTAATCTTTTCTTAAAACCCTCCCCGTAGTTGGCTAATAGAAAAGAAAGTAATTAGCTCTGAGCTAACAAAAACGGTATTGACTTTTCATAATTACAACTTATTCTAAAGCTCTTAAACTAGAAGAATTTTTAAATTATTTTCTAATTTTAATTTCAAGTAATCGAACCAACTGTAATGAGATCAATTTGTTCTTGAAAAACTTTTCTTTTTTGCTCTTCGATGGCTTTCTCCAGACATATTTGCATACCAGTTTTTAAATTGGGATTCTGTATTTAGTAGTAATATTATTGGATTAAGTCTTAATAATCTTTTGGTTCGCAACGATAACTGACTGTGCTGATCGCAAAGATTAATTGAAGATAGGTCGGTACGGGAGAATGAAAACATCGCTGCTTCCTGCTACTTCCTACATAATGAAAGTGCAGCATGTGTTATGTTTATTATATTCGTGATATTGACGGTGATCAATAGCGCCGTGTCGAGGGGTTGGTAATGAGACCGGGTGGGAGGCGTTCGCGCGTGGCGCCAAGCCATCCATGTGAATTTCGCGGGCTTAAACGTGCGCACCGACATACAAATACATACTTTTCTGTATACTAGAGATGGACCGACTAGTAGCTGACTATTCAGGAACGCTGCCTATCTGGAAATATTCAACGTTTAGTCGGCAGGAAATGCCGACTAGTTGGAATTACCTAATACGCTACTGAAAAAATAAAACCAGCACTCTATTCATAATGTCACCGGAAAATTTCAGACTCCGTAAGATTGTAATAATTATTTATTAGATTATGATTTGTGGATATATTTAATGAAAAAATCGTTTTGTATACACTAAATTCCACCCAAATTCAATATGTCCCTGGCTTATTAAGGTGAATGCTCCAACCAGCCCGCGAAATTCAAATTTAAAAAAAAACATATTTTACAATTTCACGCGATATTTTACAATTCTACGACGTTTGCAATTTTCGTGGTAACATCCATACTATACTTATTTGGATGTATGGGTGTTTGTTACTCAACCAGAATGACTGAACGGATCTGGGTGAAATTTGGCACAGAGATAAATTATATTCTGCAAATGGCCTTTTATCCCGAGAGTATATTCATTGGGATAATTTTCATAAATCACGTGTGCGATGCCGCTGGCAGAAGTAAATGTTTTATATTTTTAAGGTTTGAATCATTTTTTATAAAAGCAGTGCGTTGTTACTGAGTAATCAACACTTAAATGTTTTCATCAGTAGACTAGTAGTAAACTGCCTAGAGCTACACTTTCCGGAGCACTCACTTTTAGCAACTAGCAGGTTGACTAGTCAGTCATTTTAGCGCCGACTAGTCGTCTAGTCCGATGGTTGGCCAAGTCCATCTCTAATATAGCAATACACATTTATAGTGTAGTAGTGGAACCTGAACATAATGATATTGGAAAGTGCCTGCGGCTCTGTCCATGCTCGGATATCAAGCCGACAAAATTTATTTTAGTTTGGCTTTATTTTTGAACTCTCTATTAAGTCAAATATTTAGGGTGACTGCTTCTTAATTGGATGTCAATCAGAACAGCTAGTGGTCTATCTTCAATGCTCCGAGTTCGCTTTTTATTAATTGTTAATTGAAATTGCTGGAAACGTTTGGTGATGGTGAATCACTGTTTAATTTTACTATTAAATGCTTAAAACATAAAACCCGGCAAAATTAATCTCAATAAAAATTATCAGTAAATTAACAAACAAAACAATCTTAATTAAGTTTTATGACGTACCGTTTAATCTTAATTGACATAACAAGACAACTGCAGCGAAAGTGTAAAGAAAGAAAAATGTGATGCACGTCATAACGAGGGCTCTCGTCCTGTGCTCAGAAGTCTTGAATAATGCTCCAATGAATTGGCTTGAACAAGAGTGCGCATGCACCCACTACCCACTACGTCCACCTATTTAAATTTAGTTTAGGAGATTAATTAATCCGGGAGCGCTGGGATGGGCGTGCGCGTTCCGTCACAACCGTCAATGGCACCCGTCGCACTGTTTTATTCTCTCACTAACGCCATCAATGAGAGACGCAATCGAATTTGCCAAATGACGCTCACACTAAATTGGTGAAGAGTGATTGATTGAAACGCTCCGCAGTTAAAGTATTTTACACGGGAAATAATTGAATCTGAATAATTTAGAGCGACACCACCATACGAATGGATGGATTTCGGAGTTCAATATTTCCCCCAAGACATAAATAGGACGTATGATATATTAATAAACGTGTATCGGTCGTCAGTAATTCATAAGCATGCCAGCTGACATAGACGCTTCGTGTTGAGACAGACGGTCGCCGCTCATTGATTTGACTTGTTCATACGTCAATTTCCATATCTTCCGCTGGGTTTTTCTAATCATATTTTGAATACTAAATGAATAGGAATTAAAAATTAAAAAAATAGGAAGTTATAAATAGGAATAGTTAAATGAAAAACTTTTTACGCGTTTTAGGTGTTTTTCTTAGTTTCTTCGTATTTTGACACCGACTTCCGAAATTAAAGTTATTTTTTACTTTGTAGTGTTTTTTTTTGGAAGTCGCGTCGGTTGTATTTTTTTTTGTAAAAAGTTTTTTATTTTTCACCTTTTAGTGGTACCCCACACCTAACAACACCACTGCAAAATCGCAGAAAAGCAAAATACGCAATTTTGATTACTTTGATGACATAAAACCATCATCCAAGTAAACGAATTCCAGCTATTTCGATTTAAAATCCAAAGTTCGTAAACGATTTTGACAAAATTTAAATGGGACCAATCTGCAAGTAGGTTTATCCTTTACAGACTAAACAAGATTTGTTTAAATCGGTTCATAATTGTTGGAGTTATGAGGTAACAAACAATTTAAAAAAATACAACCGAATTGAGAACCTTCTCCTTTTTGGGAACTCGGTTAAAAACCAAATACCGTATTACCTACCTTTCATATTTTTTTAAGTAATACATAGCTATTGAGCATTGGGTAGCTAGATCCAATGTTTTATAGTTGCTATTTATTATTTAGTAAAATAAAAAACATTGCGATTCCGGTCATTGAATTTCTACCATATGCAACAAACAAAAAGTTCTCTTTACAAAACCTGTTGATTAACAAAAATCGATCGTGCGAGTTCAGCATCTCTTTGCTCGGACGGAATCACGTTTCGCAGTAAATTATACATTTGTGGCAAAATAATATATCGCTGACACCCATCGATAACTCTCATTAACCAGCATTAAACTCAAATTCACGACAGCTTAAATTGGATAACATGTGAAATGATGATGAATTGTGTCACATATTCGTTTCCATTGAAAGTGCAACCATTGGTAGTGCAACCATAACCATTGAATGACGATCCTTGGAACCCCTGTAGGACAGCACTCTCTTTTTAATCCAATTACGAGGTTTTCGAGAGCCCCTCTGGTCAGTGGCGGAAGGCTGCAAGATTTGACACCCAATATTAGCCTGATTAACTATGAAACGCGCGCACGCTCTGCAAAAAGCTTTAAAAACGTCGCAGTAACTCACTTACCACACCACTGGGACCCAACTATGATTCACTGATGGCACGACTCGAACTTAAACTAGTTATTTTTGGAAGCTAGATTAAAGCAAAACTTGGAAGTCTGGCAGTAATGGAGTTAGTGAATTAAGTCCATTTGGTGATGAGTTGCAATTCCGGGAATGTGAGATATCAAGATTTGATTCTGTTTTTGAGGTTTTCATAATGATTAAAGAAAAACACTGAGGCCATATACTTAGTAGAGAGCTAAGTATGATTTTTAGCGAATGTTTTGAAATACGTCACAAGTGGGTGCCTTTTTTTAGTTGACTTTGTGTTTGTATTGTATCCCTTGTAAGGGTCTCCCGATTATTAACAAGGAAAATGTCGCACGCAGTTGTAGCGGACTAAGTCGAGCTTGAAATTACTTGTATCCAAAATAACGCTTTTCGGTAAAAACTACGGGATACATAAATATTAAATAAACACTTCCTTCACTGTCCCGACCCTCCCGGGTAATCCCACGTTCATGCATGGGTTAAAATATAATAATCTTGTCCCATTTTCGCCTAATAAAGGACGGGGTAATTAAAATCACCTTAAAGGGACCCTTTGATACGAAAATGAAAAAAGATCCCAGAGAGCGATGCCACTTGCATAAGTTAGTAGAATAAACCAAATTTTATGCTGAACCTCCAACATTTTGACGTCTTATAAATATATTTGGATCTTTGAATAACGGGTGGGATATTAGAATGAGAATCGAAATGTAGACTTGTAAATAAGCTATCGTGTCTTCTACGTTGTCAATTACATTGAAAAGGGGTTTCTTTTTACTATCAATGTCAGACGTGAAAAGAATTTTTGAGTCGGGTTTAGATTTACTTTAAAAAGTGCCCTTGTTAAATGTAAATTCATACCTAGGGTGAAAGCCCGTTGTTAGCATTGTACATAATTTTACTTGCGTTTGAAATGCTTATTTTAAAAATAAGAGTAGTAGATAGTGTTGATTTTTAATCAAGGTAGGTAACGTTATTTATTCGTATCTTATTAAATAGTTTAAATGTAAAATAAAAGGAGACAGCCAACAATTAAACGCTCTCAGCATGATTAAGCAAAAGCTTTTTAATTTATTGAGTTTACAACATTAAGAAATGGTATAGTATAAAGATGGATGATTCAAATATTTACGTAGCTTTTCTTTCTGATGGGTAATAAGTGTGATTTGTTTCGAGTGAAAATATTTGCGAACTCATGGTAGCTCCACTGTAACCCGACGATAATTAGATATGGCGCGCTTTTACAGCGCAGCGATTCTGAATACCGACCAAATTGCGCCCTTCCAATCCTGTTTATGCTACGATGGAACTCGACGGTTCATTTGGTCACCATTTTTCATTTTCATACAGTAAAGGTTTTTGTACAAAGCTTCTAAAAATTCACGCTCGTGTTTCAGAACTGTCGACATGTGTATTCGGTCCGAAAATTGCATGAATGGAGATGTCTGACTAAAACATTTTATGTTTTAGTAAATCAGCTGTTTTTGCAGAAACCGTATGAAAATGTTATAAACTTATAAATTACACCTGTCAAAAGAGTAAAAAAAAGCTAATGCGAATTTTATAACCTGTATAATTTTTTTGCAGCCAGTAAAAATCCTCGTTTTCAATACCCATACGCATCAAAAACGAAAAAATCATTCTTAAACTACAACGCTAATTACTCGTTGGCAACAACTCGTGTGTAATGGGTGTATGGTATCAGTGCGGTACGACGAGGGCCCTCGTACTCCACATTCCGACTGGTTGATTAGCTGGTCGCCGGAGCCCCCTCACGGCCTTCTCTCGCCGCCCCTAGTAATGCACACCTGCAGTTTTTGGCACTGCAGTTCCGAATGATCGAACGAATATGAAAGCACCGAAAATGTACATATAAGTACTCGTACGTAGAGCGTGTGTGTACAGAGAATCGGACGATTGAATATTGTATGTCGATGTGTAAAAAAATAGCAGAGATACGTAGTGAAATACAGTTCCTAACGCCAGAGCTTCAGCTAAAAAGATGAATGATGATGATAAATCGTTTTCTTACGTCTTTTGAAACTGGTGATTTTAGGAGCCCCTTCGATAAAAGTGTAAGTTTCTCGATTTACTCGGAGCGAACACCGTCTTTACTCTATAAAAGATTATGATGTTATTCAGGAAGTTGCTGTTTACCGTCTTTTAGATGTTATGATGTAGTCACACCTTATGGCACCCACTTAAAGAGATGGGGTAGCCTGTTATGGCAAAGTAAAATCAATATAATTTCAGAATAGCTCTTTAAATCGCGAAAGGTTGATATCCCAATAAAATATCGATAATAATCTATATAGATGCAATAGTGGATGATATTATTAACGCAATAAATGGAGTCGTAATAATAAAACTGTTTGCCTAAGGGAACCAACGAGTGACAAGTAGGGTTTAAGTATATTTTACTACTCTCGATAATATATTTAATGCTCCATTAAGAACTTTACGATTTTATCCGTAAAGACTTAATCAGACTTCAATTGTTTTAACGGACATAATATTAAAGACATAAACGCAGTGAAATGAAACTATCGATAGGGGCATTTTAGCACTTAAAAGCAATAGGCGGTGATGACGGAATTGAATATATTTTAAGACTTGATAACCCTGGTCTATAAAATCGAAAATGGTGATGATTTCCTATACAATTGTAGGTAGTAAATATTTTATTGTGTTTTTTGACCACCCAGCCAAGGGCGTCATTAGATGTTACTGGCAGAATAACAACATCATAGGCAGCTTCACTCTGTTTTTTTTAGGGTTCTGTACCCTAAGGCTAATCAACGGAACCCTATTACTAAACCTCCATTGTCTGTCTGTCAGCGGGCTGCTACTCACTTAAAAAAAAAAATTAATTCGAAAATTAAAGGAGGTTCCCTTACAAGCAACGTGTTTTTTTTTTCGGTTTATGGTACGGATTCTTTCGTGAGAGAGTCGGAGTCGTACTTGGCCGTTTTTTTCTAATAAAAAGTCTGAAAAAATTGTACGCCTTCATATTTTAGGAATTAGAAAACAGTGTTATCTCGAAAAGTTGAGAACTCTCGCTAACCAAAATTGTGAATCAAAAGTCTTTAAATATTTACACAAGGATCTATACTAGGCTCACAAGTACGTGTTACCCAAAACTTCAAAGGGTCAACTTGACAAACATTGACTCATTTTAGTCTAAATTTTGTTTAGATAGGTTTTGGCGTGAAACATTGAGATCCGAAACTGGAACTTTGTCACGTATTCAGTTCCTAAGTGATACAGACTTGTTGCCTTTTTATCAAATAAAATTATCCTAGTCTACCCGGTAGGTAAGTCACTTATAACATTTAGTTTTTTGTTGTCACTCAGTAATTTTAGACGCCAGTGTAATTTATGTCGCCCTATTTCTTAACAATATACCTATCCATTTTTTTTTTTACCATAACTTAAGCTCAAAAAAAATAGAGAATTGTTTCTTGCGTGTTTTTTTTTGCGAGCGAAAGATACATTTTTTTTTCTATTCTCCATCCACATTCCGGAACGTATTAGTCAAGACTTATTTTCGTGCTTATGACAGTTTGATATAATCCTTTGCGACGTACATATTAAGGTTAACTAATGTCACTACACAGAGGAATTTTATCTTTGTTGGACGTGTTACATCTTGTGTACCTACACTAAATGTACATATTATTAAGACTTACTTTGTTGCTATACATTTACATACCTTATAAGATTTACTTTTTACTACAAATTCATATGTTTCCATCATATTACTATACCGTATTACGGTGTTATAAAGTTCAAGCGAAGTTAAAGTGGTCATGCTTTGCCTTTTTCTCAATAAGACGTGATGGATTTACAACTACATTTTCTTTATTTCTTTTACCTATTCAAAGTTTATAAAAGAACCTATCGTGTCAAAGACAAAAGAAAAAGCTTCAACAATAAATTATACTCGCTTGATAAAAAGCCTCGTTCGATACAGCTCTCGTACTAGCCTTAACAAAGTATTACTGGGTTCAAGTGAATTGCCGGAGGAGCCTGTCACGAAGTGGCTGTATCAGATAACTCCGGTAGTTTGTTCTTGGAACGTCCGTGTCATTTGTCGTTTGCGTACGGCATGCGACTGAGACGGTGTCGCGTCGTGACTGCGTAGGAGTGCCACGTTCAAGCGCGAAGGCGAGTGATCTGAAGGAGGCATTGGCGTTGTTTGAGATAGTGATAATATTCTGACTTTTATCTTAGTTTTGTTAAAAGAACATTCCTAGGCCTTTAGGTAAAGTGATATTATATCAGCAATAACGATTGTGACAACGTCTAAATATTTCGGATTGGCCAACTGAATTTCGGTAGCGTAGGTCAATCTATAGTATAGAGTCTCATTATCGCTGATACTAAGTCAGTTAAATTTAGGCGAAGAAAAATTATATAAATGCTGGATTACTCTTTTCTACTTCGTATACTTAGTTGCTTCCGGAAAAAATATAGGCACGAGTTCCCATTACTAACTTTTCTGCAATATTATACAAATGATTTGAGCTATTTTCAACACTCACAAGCCGAAAGGACCGTTTATCTAAGACCTTCGTACTTAAGATGGTTCTGCATAACGTCCCTATCTCAATAAATGTGTTTCGTATCTAAGGGACTTTTATAGTTCTTTAGTTGTTTCCCAACAGAAGGAAATAGCACTTATAGTGCAATGAAAGCCCGAACGCTCCCGGCGAGTTCCGTTCCGTTATAGGTTTTCTTATCACAATGGTTGATCTTTTCTAAAATCTATGGGAAACTATTTGCTTTTGATTGGAAATCCGAGACTTCTGTATATGTTGTCCTTTTTTTGTTCTTTTGAGTTTTTTTTGGAATGACTCTATTTCTCTCAAAAGTGATATCTTTATAGCTTACCTGTTACTTTTTGTATGCTTTAAGTATTTTCTCTTTCCTAGCAACAACTTCAATCATTATAGGTACCTATTTTATTCGAATTGATGTAATAATTATATTTCAGAATTATTTCGATAGGTATTCATCGTTAAAGACTTAAATCAACAAGCTTCAAATAATATCTTAATAAGTTTCTAAGAACAGAACATTTCCGGAAATCGAGATCAAACGTTCAACTGAACGAGCACACAGAACTCTACTTTTCAAACTCAAAGCCATACAAACTGATGGTTAAAATATCTTATCCAAGTCTAACGTGAACCACGATCCTTGTGGACTTCTCTGCCCACGCATCTTCACCGGGAAAGGAATAAACTTTGCGTCGGCGCATACATTTCGTGCATTATGCACTCACTAATATATTACTTAGGTATGCCACAGGCATTTTTCCTTAAATTATGTTGCTTTTAAGATTTGCATTTGAATATAATCTTGAAGTGCAACGCAGAATTATGGGACCTAGATTATTAAGTTTCATATCTATAAATATTACATTACAAGAGAAATCCGGGTCTATTCGATCCGGTAATAAGCTGTCATCGTTTTCTGCGAATTATCGAGCTATGTTACAGGGAAATGTTGAGAACTTTGGGCTGAACAGAAATGAATTAGATAACAATAAGTTACTAAATATTGTTGCCGTCATTAGAAAACCAGGCTCCAAGTAACAAAACGGTGTTATGGCTAGTTTACACAATACGAGCTGCTGACGAGACAGTAGACAGATACTCGGATTGGACCTTTTCTCGCCTTAGCTGTCGTCGCGATGATAGTAGCTACCAAGATTCTTGCGAGGTGCAGCACAAATAAAATAAAGATTCCGCTCACAACTGTCTAGCTGACACTGGCAACCTACTGCAAAACGCGTCGGATAATGTGAGGGATTCCCGAGCTGTTGCTATGTGCGAGTTACTATCAGAAGCGAGCTACCTACTACCCAACTCGCACGTGGCAGTAACTCATAAGATACCTAGTTTATTTGATATTGATTTGACCTTAAAGTACAACAAATTTGAGATTGGAGCCTCCTTTTAAGCAAAAACAAGAAGTGTAAACTATACAATACGAGTACATAATCAAAAACAAGGTGATTTGAGTGAATGAGGGTGTGTGTGTGTTTGTGTGTGAGGGTGTGTGTGTTTGTGTGGAGTATTGTGTTAGTATAGTTTAGTGTATCTGTTGTAGAAGTGATTCAGTCTCACTATAGGTTAGCTTTTTTATCCATTCCGTTAGTATTTTTTTGAGTTCAAAACAATTCTTAGGGTAGATGTAAATGTGTTTATTAATAGCATTATAAAGACTTGTAAACTAACTTTTGACATGTGGCTAACTGTGTAAACTAGCCATTACTTTCAGTTATTTTTAGGGTTCCGAACATCCGTGAAAAACGGAACCCTTATAGGATCACTTGGGTGTCTGTCTGTCCGTCTGTGACAGCTGGTTTTCTCCGGATTCACTGGACCGATTCTGTTAAAATTCCGTATACTTACATGTGGATACACGGCCGCTTTACTTAAATAAATAAATGTTGAGTATGGGTGTAACTTTTGGAGGTTAAACTAAAAATTTAAAAAATAGTTTTTTTAGCTGTATCGTATGATACATCAAATGAAAGGACTTACGTGTGAGGGTTTCAATTATGTTTTTTTGTTATTTTTAAATAAATAGTTTAGAAGTTATTCAAGAAATCTGACCAAAAATTACCATTCCCTTATCTCCAAAACCACTGAGCTTAAAATTTTCAATGAAATTCAGAAAATTGTTCTATACCCAGAGATTACAGGAAAAGATACTATAAGAAGTCTGTAGTGTTACAATTTCATATTAAAAAAATTAAATTGGTTCGGAACCCTTTGCACGAGAGTCCGACTCGGATTTGGCCAGTTTTCAAAATCATTCGAAAATGATGACATAATCGTAGCATAATACTGTGGAATTACCCGGCACTGTAAACATTGTCAGTACCGTTTAAGTTTGTATGGCCGTACAACGCTGCAACGGCTGTGGAAGCTATTCACGACGCTCTCCACATTGCATTCAAATGACGGCAAATATTTGTGCTCCACGCTCCAGTTAACCGGCACAACCGATAATTAGGCATCCGAAAATATACCGATAGAAAGAAAGAAAGAAAGAAAGAAAAATGTTTATTTGGGATAGCTTGCTACTGCACGTCTATGTAAGAAAAAAAACCGCTGAGTGAAAATATATTCCGACATTACAAAGAATAATTAAAATGTCCCTTGAAATATTCAAGAATTAGCACCTAAGAGACTTCCGTATCCGTTTGAAAATCAACTTTATACGGGCATTCGAATGAATAAAGAGAATTCTAATCAACGCTCGCGTAACTTTAAATGAAGGTGAACATTTTTGAAACCTTTATCCGTAGCTTGAAAATTCAACCTTTATTTGGGACCGGAGGGGACTTATCAGGGCGTTTTTCAAATAACGGCATCAATTCCGCGCCGGCATCCTCACCTGTTATCTGTTTCTCTTCCTGCAGCACACAAAGCGCCCTCGTGGGCGGCATTTTAGCGTTACGCGCCCATTTTGTTACACTCGAAACACCATTACCTTCTGCGTGTGTCGCGCGCGGGTCACCAGCCACATCTACGCCACTCAAATTATGTTAATGATCGCCTGAAAAAACCGTAAGCACCTACGTCGTTAAATTTTAAACACTTTTGTCATTTTAAAATTCTGTTTTTGTTACAGGTACTCAGTTCCAGAGGCTTGTTTTATTTTACACAGCGTAAGTGTATGTGTAAATGATATCATAGAGCTCGAAACTCCGCAAGTATGAACTTTATCTAAATAATTTAAGCCGATATATCAATGTGAGTCATCTCTTTGATGTTGGATTTCAACGAGCTTTAGTTGGCAATACGCTAAAAGTTAACTAACAAGCCTACAAAATACTGGTATGATTTTAACGAAGCTGAGTTTGAATGAAAAAATATCACAAATCGCCAGCATACCTGCGCACGTTGTATTCAGCGAGCGAGCTTACTGAAAGAATGCAAAAAAAAAAATCATAGAGTGACCTGTTTCAAATGTCATTGTAGGTAAGCCGTATCAAATGTAAAACAAATGCTGTGAGAACTGTTATTAAAAATGTAGCATGGCTATTGCCGCTACGAGAGAGAAAAAACAAACAATTCATTTATCCGGATAGGGCCTATCTGAAGAGTCTTCCTCTTTATATGTCAGAACAGAGTTAATCGGAGAATAGCGTCGGTAACTTTGTGACAGGTGGAGAGACGCCACCGCGGAAAGTTCAGCTCCTCTAGTTAAGCCGGCATTCTATGATATGCGTCGATTTATTTACCTTTTTATTTGCGACACCCGAAGCTCGCTTCTATTGTGCTCTACCTACGGTTGTCAAAATTTCCTGAACTGCCTTTAACGTGCATTGAACGACCAGCATTTTGCTGAATCATATTGCTCACTGAATGCGACTCACTCTATGAAACAGTAATGAAGAGTTATTTCAAGACTACCTATATGTTGCTGCTGATAATAATATTAGTACACAAGTGTAGTAAATACCTGCATGAAACTGCGGATATTTTCAGAGGAGTCTCTCCCCTTTGCTTTTGGCGGAGGACTTTCATTACGAACTTTTTTAATCGTCCTTTGTCCCGCTGAAAAAAATCCGTTGTGATGCCGGCAGAGACGGCGTGTCCCGCCGCGGTGCTGTAATTAAACTGACACCGACTCCCGCGGGACGAGTTTTGAATGTTATTAGAATCTCTTTCGCGCCGTCGACTCTGATTGGAAATCTGTTATGTTGTCACGCAAACACAGACAACTGTCACCGACAACGACGCTTTCTACTCCTGCCTTTAATTATGCAACTATAAATTGAGAATGTTTCAACTTTCAATTAAATAGGCAGATTTACCTGTGCCTTTCAAATATTGGAGCGTTCTACCAAAAACCTAATTTACCTGTTGAAATTGTTTGAAATGGAAAGTTTCATTACTTATTCTTTTGGTAAATTTTAGTATCAATTTGTTTCTAAATAAAGTGAGGAACGATATTGTTTATAAGTTGAAACTGCTGAAGTGACTTGTCAAGAGTAATGAACTTGACTGTTGAGGGAGCAACGAGTGGTGTTGCACTGCGCGTGTTGATGTGATTCGCGCAAAGCAAGTGGAGTCACCTCGTGGCTCGTGGCTCGTGCAAGTGAGCACGGGACATTGGACGCGTGTTGACAGTCCTCGGCGCGGCCTCGACAAACAAACATATTCTGTTGACTCAGCGACACATCGCTGTATGCTTTGAATTTAAATTAAAGCACCAATGGAAATCGAAATTCAGGAACGTGTCTACCAATTTTTGAACGTAATTAAGAATTTTACCATGAAAGTTTTCGTCGATGTTGCTGATTTCAATACTTTTGAACAAATATAATTATTTTCGATATAACTACGTTACAAAATTAAATAAAATAAACCATTTTTTATATTTTCAACCCTAATAATAATTAGTCGGGTCGTAAACTACAGCGTTTCGTAGAATCCAACATTCGTTATAAAACGTTTACATATTTATTGCCCGTCAAATAAATATGTCGGTCTATTTTACGAATTAATTGGTTATCCTTAATCCTTCTGATGACAAAAATGTTAATAATCGTCGCGTGCTATTTATATTTCACAAATTAGGTGGAATTAATAAATTGGTGACGGTTTTGACGGACGCGTGGTACTGTCCGCCCGGCGCAGCGCGCGGGGCTGGCGCGGCGCCAACATCGCCACTTTCCCTCGCACTCGGAAGCTTCACTCTTAAACAGTCTAGTGGCCGGACAGAGCACATTGCCTCGATTTCCGAGAAATTGACGATTTCCAGCTACATTCAGAAACCGGCATCGGAAATAATTTATTAGTGATAAATTGCTGTCTATAGGTGGAATAGATGGTTCAAATATGGATTGCTGAAATAGTCACAATATGTTGAATGACGTCATAACCGCCAGATATCCCTGAATTATCAACTCAGCCAAGTTTACGTTTTATTTCCATAACGTCTGAAACACTTTTGATTCAATTTATAAGATCTGTTTAAGGCGGGGTTGCAGTACTTTTTAAGATTTTTGAACGTCTAAAAATCTAATTAATTATGAGTTTTTTAATAAATAAAAATCATTACATAAAAATTGAACATACCCTCAAGTAAATCGTAAAGATAGAAACGCGATTTAGAATGATTGGCTCGATACTTTTTTTTATCAAACATGACACTAAATTACAATTTTAAACGTGTACTGCTAAGAGATTTCATCACGAATATATATAAAAGTTATATCAATAGATAGAGCTTTTTATTTTGAAGTAAATGTTGAAACCAGATTGTGTAATTTCTTTATCAGTTTTCGCCAAGAAGAAAAAACAATCAAAATTTAGGAATTATTTCGCTCGCCGGACAGTCGCTGTTGTTCGTCAAAACACACAGCACTGCAACCTCGCCTTAATAAGTTAATACCATTACAAAATACTAGCTTCTGCCAGCGGCTACGCACGCGTGATCCCTAGGGAACATGCTCCCGAGATAGAAAATATATATAAAAATAAATAAGGGAAACTATACCTAACTTTTCCGTCGATAAAATTAGATATAGTTTCCCAGAGTTTCCCTCATTTTCGTATGTGCACATTATAAAAATTCACACTGTATTATAGCCTATGTATTATTCCAGTCTATATTCTACCTTTGTGCCAAATTTCGTGAAGATCCTTTCAGGCGTTCTGACGTGAAAAAGTAACAAAAGTCCATCCATCCTCACAAACATTACCTCACAAGCATTTATAATATTAGTAGGATAGTAACTTGAACAATACCTACTTAAGTAGGTACATTTATAATATTAGTAGGATAGTAACTTGAACAATACCTACTTAAGTAGGTACATTTTTTACTCCTTGAAATGTGATTCTAGAAATAGGTCCATGCTAACAAACCTATCAAAGCGAAAACAATTTCTAATATCCTCTGTGACAGTCATAATCCTCATCTAAATATTCAAGTATCAGGCATTAGCTCGATACATAATGCATTTAATACGACATGATCACTAAACTTTACTTGTAGGTAAGTATGTTGTGTTGGTGAAGACGCAAATGGTCAGTTACCTACTCTTAGAATTAAATAGCAAGCTATATTTACATAATTTGTTTAAACCTTTATACAAATTTAACACTATAGAATCAGTGTAAATTAGAGGAAGAATGTATCTTGAAGGTGCAGTTTCAGTTTGTTTCATCTGCGCTATGTTTAAGCCCAGTTTCTGGAACGAAACACCACAAAAGTGACGAGTTGAATAAGTTTTAACAACAAAAACCGGGGGAAGACGATTTATAGTTTCAGTTTTTGTTTTTTATCTCCTAAAATTGTTTATCTTCTTAAAACTATGAAATTCCGGTAAAATTTGAGTCATAAAATGCTCTAAGGTTGACCTTTATTCATTCGTTATAATGTATAGATAACTTACTTCTACCTATATGTCATAGGTTATTGTACTTATGGAAATAGTAATAAAAAAAACTAATATACCTCTAATAAAGCTGAAGAGTTCATTTGTTTGTTTGAACGCGTTAGTCTCTGGAACTACCAGTCGAATTTGAAATTTATTTTTGTATATGATAGCCACATTTTTGAGGAAGGAAGTACTTCAGACTTCGTACACATTCATAAGGATGGAACACATTCGTGAGGATGGGGCTTCGTACATATTCATGAGGATGGAAGGGAACAACGGGATATGCGCGTACGAAGTACTTAAGACTTCGTACACATTCAAAAGGAAGGAACACATTCGTGAGGATGAGGCTTCGTACACATTCAAAAGGAAGGAACACATTCGTGAGGATGGGGCTTCGTACACATTCATGAGGATGGAAGGGAACAACGGGATATGCGCGTACGAAGTACTTAAGACTTCGTGCACATTCAAAAGGAAGGAATACATTCGTGAGGATGAGGCTTCGTACACATTCAAAAGGAAGGAACACATTCGTGAGGATGGGGCTTCGTACACATTCATGAGGATGGAAGGGAACAACGGGATATGCGCGTACGAAGTAGGTACTTCAGACTTCGTACACATTCAAAGGGAAGGAACACATTCGTGAGGATGGGGCTTCGTACACATTCATGAGGATGGAAGGGAACAACGGGATATGCGCGTATAAAGTCGCGAGCAAAAGCTAGTAAAGTAAAGATAATATTCTATATATAAGTATAACAATCTATGCCCTTGAATACTACTAAGATAACATACAATAATCTAAGAAAATATACCCTGCACTGTCTTTATCTACAAATGGATATTGGAAACACTACTAACATTATGCAACACTAAATAATTAATCATTCAGCGTTGCTCAGTGCATCACCAATCACTTAATTATTTATTAAGACGTGGTAAGTCCCTATTGTTGATTATGATACCTGCGAACATCATAGCAATTGAATTTTTAATTAGGTAGGAAAACATGAGGTTCTAGTTTATCTAATAAACTAGCTGACCCACGCAACTTCGTCTGCGTCACATTTTCCATTACTGCTCCGCTCCTATTTATCTTAGCGTGATCATTATGTAGCCTTTCTCGATAAATGGGCTATCTAACACTGAACGTTTCAAATCGGACCAGTAGTTCCCGAGATTAGCGCATTCAACCAAACAAACAAACTCTTCTGCTTTATAATATTACTAGCTGACCCGCGCAACTTCGTCTGCGTAACATTTTTCATTACTGCTCCGCTCCTATTGGTCTTAGCGTGATGATATATAGCCTATAGCCTTCCTCGATAAATGGGCTATCTAACACTGAAAGAATTTTTCAAATCAGACCAGTAGTTCCTGAGATTAGCGCGTTCAACCAAACAAACAAACTCTTCTGCTTTATATTATATTAAATATAGATAGTATAGATTCTCCGCATAATAATCATCAGCATTAACAGTCTGCTCTGCTTACCTATATCCCAATTCAACACGTCTCTGTAACATGTCATCCCGGTGGTCACATTCTAATATCAATATATATAAACCTCTTCCGTTATTGATGAGTAACTGAGTGACAGACAGACAACGGACAGTGAAACTACTGGTCGTAGAAAGCTGTATGGCGAAATATGTACTATTTTTGAATCTATGACTTGTATGAGGAAAATTCCAGCTCTTAAAGGTTCAGGAAAAATATTCGGAGTTACTTACCTAACCAGGTGGCTAACCTTCATTAGTTGGAGAGGTTGGAGAGGCGTCTTTACCTAGAATAACACTGAGAAGAGTACACTGAAAAACATAAACAACTAGCTTTTGGCCGCTGCCTCGCTCGCATTAAAGTAGACTACAACCGTCCCCAAGGTCTGAAAGCGAAACAAAGAAACTCACTCTCATATTTATAATATTAGTTAGGACACTATTTCCAAAATGTTTATATCTAATACATAACGCACATGTACATTTACCTATATAAACATTTTCATACGTACCTACATGAATGCATGCATAAGCTTTAATTTGCCGCTGAGATAAATATGCTCCTGAAAACATTGTTCGTATCAAATTGAATGTGTATTGAATGATGTATGATCTCAATTTGTGAAATGGCGTGCATTTACGCGATCGTTTCGGCTCGCCAGATGCCAAACAATGACCGACGATCCACGTTTATTTATTATTAATGACAAATTAAAAATTAATATTTTATTAATTAATTTATATAATTGCGTTCATGAAATACAAATTCTTGTATTACCATTGCCGTTTTGGTGCCCAGCACGGACAGAAACACAAACAACTATCAACATAATTTTGTATTCATGACAAAATTATGCTAAGTTTGGACATAAGAACTGTGACTGGAGACTGTTTAGTTAATATATGCGAGGAGGAACATAAAGGTTCATACTTATGTCTAACGGAACACTTGGGTCAGAGAGATCAAGCGCTAACGACCATGCTTCTAGAAGCCATCTAATAAGCGAACGGTATTTAGTGCGTCTATTTTATGTTATAACTTGTGACCCTGAGTCACTTGGTTCACGGTAGTTAAGACTATTTAAAGTCTAGCCAAGCAAACCCGTCTGTAAACGTCTTAAAAGAATGTTACCAATCGTTTTAAGTTTCAAAGTTCATTTCATCGACAATCGTGTTCTTTCTTGTTTGCCCTGATTTCGGTAGAGATGGAAAGAGCTTTACATTGCTAGTAAATGCTTATGTATTTCCCAACTCTGATGTTTACACTATAATTTCACGTTCTTATTTTTTTTATTGTAGAATCTCTTGATAACCATTTGTCAATTCGTTTTAATATGAACATAAACACAAAGAAAATTCCCCTTTATGATATTGTTATTGTATGTATATTTTTGTACTGAAGGGACTACAGCAGGTTGTGCTATAAACAAGTTAAAACTTGCAATAAAAGGTAACAGGAGGGGCGGTCGGCGCGGCCGGGGAGCAAGCGAATCGGAAGCGCGGCGCCAACCGGAAAGTGCGTAGCTCCAGATTCAATTTCCGCTGCCGGTCGCGTAATAAGTCCACTATTCACTCTGTGTGTTCACGTAGAAAAAAATAAATTAAAAATCTACGGATTTTCCAAGCATTTTCTTGATATTTTCTTCGACTTTTCGATGGGTGAAAGTCTAAAAGCAAAATACTGAATTTATTTGAACTGTAAAGAAATGTAAAACCCAAAAGGAGTTTTCTTTTAAAAAAAATTGAAAACATGGAACTATGACGAAATTAAAACCAGAAATCGGCTTGCATTATTAGATTCCCGAAAAACTCGTATCTACAAAGTTTAAAACTGAACACAATATAGGTAATTAGAACACACGACAAACACCCACTGTTCATTCCGACTGTCGAACTACTTTGTTAACAGAAAAAACAACCGAAGTCGAGCTTATTCGTGGGCTTATTAGAGGAATGTATTACGAGAGTGCCGGTTTTATATAAGAACTTGTTAAACAACGTACAGAGTATGCGGCGACTTTGCTGTACAAAAGGAATATCACGTGCAAGTAAGCAACAAAGCGCCCAGTACGCGCGTAATTCGATATTCTCGGGTTGAATGATCCCATATCAACGCCGAGAACCTTAATTCAGCTCTCGACGCGACAGAGGCAGAGTGCACTTGGGTGTAAATAAAAAGTTGAACGTCGCTGTAACGAGAGCCGCGGCAGACAATGACGCTAGACAATGTGTTAGCGGAATGACACTCCACCGCCACTAGGCGCACCGCGCGCCCTTACAGTGTCGTGTTCTCACTGCGCTCTCCGACACAACCCTGAGAAAACACTCGCAATCCAATATTGAAAAATATGGAACATCAATTCATATACCTTACACGGAGAGGTTGAATCTTTCCTCTCCTTTAGAAATATTGAAACAATGTTTTACTCAATATTAGGAAAATATTTCATTAAGAAATTTTTTACGACCCAAGTAAACGTTAAATTAGAAATCAAATTAATCTCAAGCTCCTATTAAGAACAAGACACATTAATTACAAAGTAAAATTGTAAGATGGCGTAATGTAGTAAATAAGGCTGATGAAAAATGTGAGCAAATAAAGTATGAACAAATTATTCTGCAAAATTAGAGTTGAATAGTGTGTGGATAAACCGCGATGAGCTCATGAGCGACCCTCTGCGCCGAACATTACCTCAGTACTGGAGCTCAATGGATGGAGCACCCTCCGCCGACACCGCATTCCCACTGCGACGCAATGCCAGTCATCAACATTGCCTCTGTCAACTTCGCATTTTCTAAAAGACATGAAAAGGTTTTTAAAAAGGCTCCTTCCTCTCAAATATTTCACACTTTATAATCGTCTTTGAAAGGGAAATGTAAGTTTTGAAAAGGCGCACTCAATACTCCGTACCTGTTCAAGTTTCAATAACGTGGAGAGTCAAAGTCAAAATTTAACTTCAGATGCAATTATGAAAGGTTAAGAATTTAGTTTGTCAAGATGATACTTGTTTTTGCATGATCATTGTTTAAATTTTAATGAAAGGCATCGAGTGCGGCCATTGTTATAAACAGCGCGCTGCCCGTTGTAATTTACATGGGCAGCTATCGTATTAACGATGACTGAGCGGTTTCTCTTAATTATCATTTTGCACGGTTCGTCAGGCACACGCTTGCTCCTGTTTCGAACACCACACTGTTACGTTATAGCTATCACGGTTGTTTGATATCTACAATATTTGGACTTTCAATATACTGTTTTATAGAAGTTACGGAGTATGTTCCTAACTTAGCTGGCTATTTTAGCAGAATTTCACTATCACTAGGTACATATTTATATTTAAACATGAAGCAAAGTCAGTTCAATGAAGTTTATTCCATGTTATAGTATATTTATATTTCATACTTCCTAGTTATTTTCGTTCGTTAGCTTCTCTTCCCAACTGCCTGATTGTTATTTATTTACATCGAGTCAATGCACATTCTCATTTGCGTGACATAGATCGAATGCATTTATCAACTATCCCTTACGGCATATAAATGTGCGTATTATGTTATTTTGTGATGCCTGATTGCGACTTGGTTGTGGAACATCTGTTTACATCCATATTTTAATATAATTGATGGCAAACTGTAAAGCAGTTTCATATGTTTGTTTCATGTGCTTTGATGCATTGAAAGAAACACGATAGCCACCAATAATCCAATTAGATTTATCATGTTTAAATTTTCGGGTATGTTTCCAATTGTAGTTTATTTTTATTGGTCGGACTCGTGGTGCTTAATTAACTGTTCCATCGATACTAACGTTGAGATAGAGCGGCACTCGGTAGTTCCAACGGACCGGACCCGCGCCCTGCCCGCTCCCGACACTTCTGCTAGTTTAATTGTTTATTCAGATACGGGGAACTTCTCGAATTAGGTAAGCCGGAATAGCCGCATTAATTAATATTTGTGTTTGAACTGTCTCCGTGCCCTTGAGTGATTAAGCGACCTTTCAAATAACAGTTAGTTGTAGACAATTACAGTTATTTGCGCCCCAATTTCTATTACTACAACCTTGCTATTGTCTCAGGATTGTTTGATTTGATTTCACCAAGTTACTTCTAATAAAAAATATTTAGAACCGAATTAACGATTCTTGTACCTAATATGGCCGCCCACTTCCAAACAATTGAGGGCTGAAGAGTTTTTACGATTATCCTCTCAACAATGGAAATATGAGACAATATTGGGTGTATCGTAACTCGATCTAATCATCTCGGCTGCTAAAGAGGTGAAACGAATCGTAAATAATACACGTGAATTAACGAGACAAATCCTTTTGTGTTTTGCGCGCCGTATTTATGGGGATGAAGCGAATATCTCGGTACTGTCGAACAGCTGTGCTATTATACCACGATTATTCGTATGTTTTCGTACGTCGCCCGAAGGCAACAACGTAATAGTTATCCGTTGCAAACATGGCGACATCTGTGAACATGCTCGAGTTCAACTAATATAATAACACGACCGTAACTCGGAGCCCCTGGCAACCTGTAATGAAACAGAAAGAATCGGAGAATCTAAATATTGTATCCGTACTCTGAATAAATCTTGAACAGATTGATATTGGCAAACAATTGATATTGTTTCTGCTGTACGAGTATGAATCAAATCAAACACAACTGTTATAAGTTATGCAGCATTTCCTACCTGACATTGAATTTAAAAGGTTGTACAAAAAGTGTATTATTGTATGCTAAATTTCATCGATGAATGCATGAACAAATAAAGTTGGTCACAATAAATTTGTAAGTGGTTCCTTCGTCGGAGAGAGAGAATGTTAATAGCTCTTGAAAGCCAGATAAGGATGTCGCATAATCAAATATTCTGGAATCCTTCTTAAGAAAGAGGCCGGGGCTCCGGCTCGGGGCTCGCAGAGCGGCCGTGCATAAGCAACAATATCGGTTCCTTTAAAGGATAAAGGAGACTCAAGGACGATTCGTAATCCGCTCGAAAATGTATTGCAACTTATCTGTTCCCAGGTAGTCGGACGCCCGGAAACCGCCACCAACATTGTACAAATCTTCGGCGATCGATGAATAAATAGCGCTTGCAGACTGTAAAACCAAATAATAGATATCACAGACATAAATTTGAACCAGAATATATACCAAGTTTTCTTATTTATCATGCGACAAATGTTAGTTTTATGATAACAATGTCTCCTGAGTTATCGTTACCGTGCCATGCTGCTATATATATAGCGTATGTTTGCTGGAGTTAGTGTGCGATAGGCCTGGCCTGACGTGTGGCTTGCTGCTGTCGTTGCTCAGGTTAACCTATTACCAGAAACAGGAATTTATGGTGTTATTCCAATTTCTCGATATTTCATACCTACTTATTATTATTGACCAAGCTCTACCTCATTCTCTAATATATGAAATCTATGAACCGTAGATAACAATCTGTCAAGCAATACAACATGTTACGATTTAACAGTTTCAAAAGTGAATGAATCCACATTAAAGATTGAAGCTGGCACTTTAGGGTACATTCGATGCAAAAAAAAAGATAACAAACAACATGACGTTTGGAAGTTGGTGTGTTGGACGCGAACCCGAATCGTCGCACAATGTGTCATTGTAGTCACGGCATAATACGCGGCATTAACGTTTTGTACAGCGATTCACGTCAATGATGACGATTTATTGTCGCACTGTCGCACCGCGACTCTATGTGGTATAATTAATCCTACATTTTTTATCTCCCGCGATGATTTAGGTTTGTTGTGAAGTTTGTTTTGCGGAGACATCTGCCGACGTCGCCATTGTTACCCCAAGTTCTCCTCAGGTAAACCAGATAATGGCATTATCTCAGAAAGAGTTGACATTTCTTCGTTTAAACTTTTGTGGAGTCGAGTGTTTTGACAATGCTTGTTTATTTAGGAGATTTATTCTCAAAACGGCTCTCATTAAGATAGCGATCTAAAATAACAAATTGTATTTTAAATCGGAATGTTAGTAGAGGAATCAGTTGTTATTCTATTTTTGGGGATTGTTTATTGCTGTCACATAGTTTTTTTATCTTTATAGGTGTACATGCATATCCTCGAGTCACGCAGAGTCGATCGCACTCCCATACGAACGGACACGTTCATTTATCGGGTAAACAAAGAATTTATTGGTGTCGTATAATTTTATGTTCTAAACAAAGGCTCGTCAGGCCTCCACCCTCCCCCCTCTCCCCCTGGCCCCGCATCACCCGCTGCGCATGCACTTGTTCACTAACATATGTCTAAAAATGCGTGTGTTTATGTTGTCAGTGTTTACATTAACCAATGTTGTATAAATAAATCTTTACGAAGAAGTAATGGTTTGACACTGAGTTTATAGTTACAAAATGTTAAAACTAAATGCATTACCAAAATACTTTCACCTGCTACGTACTTATTATCAGAGACATTGATTAAAGACGCCAGGTCAAATGTCGGTTCTTGTTAAAGCGAATAGGTAAACACAAAAAGACCGCACATCATTCTCTGTGAGAGCACAATGCGGTGTTAAAATCAATTGGTCAAAGTCATTTATGCATTCATTGCGGCGGCGTTGAAATCGTGGAAACGTCTTTTGAATCCCATTGTTGAGCTGGACTCCAACTGTGACGTCGCCGATCTCGTTCCGCCCGTCAATCTATAGATCAGGAACCTCCCAGAATTTACCTTTTGAAACTAAAAACCGGAGAGCTTAGCCAAAATATTGACGCAAAACGCACAAACAGTAAAGAAAGAAACAAAAACAAAAGTTAAAGATTTCACATCATGATTCAAAGACATGAACTCGTGATCAACCAGTTGGGGTGGCGGCGTTAACATTCTAAAGTCATAAAACTAGATTGTGAATGTCCTGTGGAAAGTAGAACGCGAGATCCAATCCGAGTTTGCAAACAAGGGAAGTTAGGGCGGTGCGGGCGCCGCGCGCCGGCTGCGGCTCGGCAAATAGGTCCGCACCGCGCCGCGCCGATAACACGCCATCTCCTGTGACTTCTATTTAAACAGACAGGGAAACGCTCACAGATTAAATCTTTCGCCTGTTTATTTTTCTTCCCGACGGACTTTCGACTAAAATATATCTGAGACCAAGATGACAAGTAGACTTATCTCTATCAACGCTAATCTAAAGGTGGAACGAATTTTAAAATGCTTGAGTCGTTCTCTTCCGACGAGCTCTGAGCACTGAGCAGCGCAGGTCGGATTATGAGAGCTTTCAGCCGCATACAGTTGTGCCGCGACGCGGTTATTAAGGTAGCAGCTTTGTTTGTGCATTCGGCGATTCAGCGCAAAGCTTTCGGTAAAATATTAAAACATGAACGCCCTGCTTCACTCACTACTCAAAACTCGTTCTTTTGATTCTAGCATGGGTTATTCCTGCATTCACCTTTCGCGGCAACACTGTTTTTCAACGGCAAATATCTACTGGGAGTTTTGTATGTATGTTTCACCTGCAGCGTTCCACTTCACTGATTTTTCACAAACCCATGCTGAAATAATAAACTGATACTTGATTGAAATTAATATACAAACGAAATGAAGGGCATTTCTTACATCTACGCGAGGTATTATTTCATAATGTAATCAGTAATTATTGCTTTAACGAGTCCGCCTTTAATTTGTTAGGCGTTTTAAACGGCTTTGCGTATTTGAATCGCAAATTTCTTAGAATATTTCAAGAGGGTCGCTGGCGTTTCGAGGACATTATCTCTTCATAAAATTCAAGATCCCGCTGAGTATTTCATTGTATATCTAAATTAAAATTTAATATGGCTCAACTTAACGCGAGTCTTTATGTAGCTCTGGTAATCTCACAAATTTACGATAAACAGACTCAAGGTGATACCTAGGAACATTTCCGTATGTTGTGCCCAGAATTAATTTCGCTTTGAGGTTTAATAGATGACAAAATATACGTAGAATACGTTCTATTAATTCCCAAAACGTTGTCCTTCAAAGCAACTTCGCCTCTCAGAATTACAGAAATATTTTTGCCATACGAGTTAAATACTGTATTATATGGGTCTACCTTTGCTTAATCCGGTCAGATGGCTAATCTCCTCCGGAGAGGGTAAAGTGCACGCCGCCGGCCGGAGCCGGGAGTTATACCTATATTATACCCTCTACATAAACATTACATTAACATTAAAGAGTGTAGTGAACTATCTCTGGCAGTCACATGAAACTATCATGGCCGCATTTATGTTTCATGAGTTTATTTCAACGGCTCCTTGAGTCCTAAGCTGACATAAATGTAAGGAAGAGGGCTGTTTTGGAGAAGTCGACTTACTTCTTCGATTTATGATATTTTGCCAAGAATTTGTAGTGACTTTTTGTCAGTTTTATTTGAAGAAACAAGTCAGCTGCACGAATGGAAACCATGACGCAAATAGGTTTCCGTCAAAAGTGTTTTCCTCAACAGATTTAAACGGAAGTAGTGTTGAGAAACATCTCGTCTACATCCCCATTATGTAAGACTACGTAGCAACGTTACTATATTGTTTAGTATCCGAGACACAGGAAGTAGGATCCTGTCTACATCGTGCTTGCAATCAGGCGCACATCCGTCTGATACAACTCTGTCTTTGTCGCCACTCATTGTGTGCCGACTAGAAGCGCCTTCATGACTAAACTGCACGTGGTCAGAAACGTTCGCGACTATCATTAGAAACATTTCCTTAATGTATTTGTGATTTAGGCACTGTTTGAGGACACACCCGCACGGCACGACAACCCTTTGCTTGGCCCCCAAAGGCGTGGCCGTCGTGGAACAAACAAACGGAAGTGAAATTGAGAGGAGCGCCCGGAACTGGAGGTATACCTTTTCATTACAGAATCCCTTTTTAATTACCAGGGCCCAAATAAAAACAGTATTTTTATTTCAAGTAGGCGTAATTGAAAAGGAAATTGCCGGGCCCGGCGGCCGCACACCGGCGTCGAATAAAACTTTAATATAATGCATAAGGCCCTTTGATCTCCGCACTCCGCTTGCATTAAATCGCAGAGATGTTTTCTACTTATAAGATAGAATAAAATCCGGATGCCACTTTCGTTTCAGAATGAAAATAATATAAAAAGACTTTTGTGCGATTTGAAAAGTTGAAAAAGTAACGTCGCCAATAAAATTGTTCGTTTATGAGTCAAAAGTCTCTTTATTCTAAGAAATCGTGAACCTTAGAAGTGTCATAAATTACATGTGAAATAATAAAAGAAGGAAAATCTTTCATCCGCAAACGTTTTAAAAAGACACCCCCGCCGCCGCCGCCGCGCGCCCGGAAGATAAATGTCGCCTGTAGCACGATCTACTGTCGGTAAAAACGTGTCTCTAATAAAAATCCACCGCGTTCGAGGATCCCTATAAAACGCATACTTTTCGGGGTGTTGAGTTAAATAAAATCTTTTGCCGCCGTTCAGGAGTATGGGTGAAATTCCAATTTACGTTTCAGACAGATGATCTTCGCGACAACAAAGATAATTGAATACTAAGGAGGGGAAGATTACAAAAAAATATCAACAATTCACTCACCTTTGGCGGACTGAAGAAGGGAAACAGTAGACCGGCGAAGGTAAGACATACGGTCAAAGGAAAGATAATAAAGCGTTGTATTTTCATTCTAATCCGCAGCGGAGTCGGGGCGAGCCGAGGGATTCGGGTGACGGGGGAGGCTCGATATCTAAAATTACAAGCCTGCACAGAGTGCCTATCTCGAGGCACACCGTTCTCCATTCCTTTATGTTCAGCTGCCACTTTCAGACATACCTCCATTCAAACTATACCCCAGACATTACTTGTCTTACCATAGATTTGGATGAGCATTTCTATAGCAGCGCTTTGAAGTTGCAGATGTCGAGTTTAAATAATTAAAGAAATCTGAGTATCCAGCACGTGTTTCGGCGAAACTGGTAGGTGGAGCATATTTTGTGTATATTGGCAAAATTAGTCACTTGTATGTAGATACGTTTGTACTTGCATTGTAAGGAACATTGCTTGTGTATCAGGAACCGCCTGCCACGGTAATGACAGCCTGAAGCCGTGTGCAAGGTGTCAGACAATGCGGTCGCGTGCCGATGCACCGTATGGTCATTTTGATGCACCTACCGTCTAGAGAAACCTTATTAAACTGGCGAGCAATTGTTTGCATGCCTTTGATACACTTCACACGTGCAACCACAGCTGCTAACCATGTACTTTTTTATTTATTTTGACTTGAATTAATTTGCTTTTTTAGACGGGAAACCTTAACGTGTTTATTTAGTGACGAGGAATTGTCTTGTAACACTGAAACAGTCTTGTTTTATTTAAACATTACACTTTTAAAACAGAGACCATAAAAAAGCTCTTGTAAAGCTACAAAAGAAAAGAATTACCCACCTACTACATCAAACCACGCAAAAGACAGCGTAACATCGTATTCAACACCCGAACGGTATTAGAAAATTATTTCGCAACCTAATAACTGTGTCATATATCCAATTTTGTAAAGAAATGTGCGTATATCTGATGCTATTTTCCACACTGATGCTTTTCCAAGACTTATTGTCACACAAGGGCTTGGAATATGAACAAAGCAACCGAATCGAATGTAATAAAAATCACTTTAGTATTACGTAGCGACGGGAACGGATGTCTATCGCCATTGTGACACACGATGCGGCCTCGATAGATGTCACAGGGGAAAAGGCTGTGTCGAACCGACTATTATTTTTGTACGGCAAAACAAAATTGATTGTTCGACGTCGCGGCTACATTTTATACGGGTAGTTTAATTTAAATTCGCTTGCCGAGGTCAAAAAAACTGAACTCCTTACCTTTCGTTAGCATTATCCTTCTCACAACTTCTAAAGTCTATCTAAGCTTTTGAACAATGTCTCAATAAAATCAGACCCACAATTCGAGCTGATAACGGTCAGACAAATGGATGAAAATGAACTTTAATGGTAAACTGGGCACTTTAAACAGATATCTGGGTAATGCATTACACACACTTTGATATAATATCTTGAGAAACAATTAATCACCAATTTAAAATGTTTAGGGTTTTCTTCTTCATTCTTGGCATGACATGGGTAAAATATACTTAAACCGCAATAAAAGGTTTTTAAAATAGATGCGCTACCATTCGGGAAGGCTATATCAATTTATTCCATAAAATATTTATAGAACCATAATCTCTCTTAAAGAGTTTCCCAAAATTTAATTATGGGTTATCTTAAGTAAGAAATTCTTATTAAAATCAATCAGTCCAGGAAAACGGATCCAATATCTATTTATAAAAAGCTCACTCATGCCTTAAAGGTTATGTCTTGTTCGTGTTTCCACTTGACTAAATATAGATTACAGAATCGAATTTAGCCCTTAGAAATTATAAATGATAAAATTATTAGGACTCGCTACCGCACGTGGGAGGGAAGTGGATAATTCATTTACCTCCATTAAATACTAGCGGTTTCAGTGGCTTTCACGTGACTCACTTATTTAATTTTCTCCGTTGAAATGTATGTCCTAGTTTAGCTCTCATGTTTTATACTTTACTTAGATGAATTGTGTCTGTGATGTGGAAGCAAACGATCAGAATGATAGTTGACAGGGGAAGAATGGGAGGAGAAAAGATGTCGAACCACCAACACGTTTTCTGCTCCCATTAATCAAATGCAAAAACCTTTATTTCAAATAGACATTTTCAAGCACTTTTAAATTTGTCAAATTCTAAAGGTCATGGCATATTATACCGGCACCGCAACTGCACAGCTGCAGCACGGCGTCGCCTCGTATTTAGGCTACGGCTACCCGGCTGCACGTCGTCCGCTCGCAGTCCGCGCACCAGCCGCGAGGTGCAAGCTTGCTGTCACCGGTAACATAATTTTACATGGCATTTGTCATTGAACACGCCTAGGATTGGCGAATCGGAATTAGCGCGCAGTAAACACGCGGACGGCGCGCTGTAAGCACGCAGGCTGCGAGTCAAGTTGTATTGAAGCGGCTAACACGCTAACTGCCTGCCGCTGGCTTTTTGACATTATAAAATGTATTATACGACACACGAATTAAGGACTAATTTGAATGACAAGATATTTGCTGGACTGGAGCGGTGCCGTTGCGATGCTGTTATAGTGTGCCATGACCTTAACAGTCAAAAAGATGAAGCTCATTCTGCCGCACGACAAGACCAGCAAGTTGTTCTGCAACAAGAACTCACCGAACCGTTGACTACGGCAGTTGCACGTTATAAAGAGTAGATCCTATAGAGAAGAACATCGAAGAAACTCCATGGACACTCTTTTAAATTAAATCAGTGTTTACAAAATCATGGTTACGTTAGTTTTTTAATAATTAACGAGTGAAAATATACCTCTAAAATGCAAAAAAAAATTCAGTCTGTATAATACAAAGCTGGTCTTACAATCTTCAACAGGTCCAATCACAGTTTCACATTTTACTCAAAGTTTGAGTGTTATAATAATTGCTGTGATGTGGACCAGTATTCTTCCTTAACCTCAAGTAACCTGGCTTAAGAGTGTCCAGACAAATTGACATACGATCAGCGAGTGTCGAAAAGTCCCATATATTTTAGCATTTTGACAATCGTCTGTCGAATATCACTTTGTCCTGATCCCAAGATTAGAAAGGTCATGTTGAGATGAATAATCGGTTTCGAATGTTAAAACACTACTGTGGGTCCGTTTTTAATTTCTAATGTAAGTTTTCCGTCAATTCAAATGAAGTAGGATCGCATTTTCCTCACAGTTTTCTGATCCATCACACTCGGTTTCAATATTCCTAATAAACTTTGTGGAGTGTTACGAATTATATTATGTTATCATATCAAAACTTTTCCTCGGTATTCCAGTCCAAACTTTCGAGGAATTTGAAAAACAGTGCTTAGGATGACCTTTGAAAACAAGCCTCAAGATCAAGATAATAATACTTATGTAGTACTTGTAATATCTATTGTTTTTGTTGAGTGTGATTGTTTGATAGTCGAACAGTACCTACTTGGACCATAAATGTCAGGATTACCATTATTGGATAATCTCCGCCAAGTTTACCTGAACATTTAGATCTTGGTTCCCATAAATGGAGCGCTGTATCGCTTTACAATCCTATAATCAACATAACATAAAATATCTTCGTAGATTTCTCACATACACTTTTATTGGACGGTAAGCCCAAGCAAGCGACGCAATCCTTGTTCAGTTTAGAGCCATATAAAATAATGTAGGTCACTTGAGTAGGCATGTCGTAATCGTAACGTCTCGGTCCGATGCTCGTCACATGCTCGTCCCCATGACTGATGTACTAACCATAAATTAATCAATTCCAATGTACAAATATAAAACATGTAGTTAAATGTCACGAGCAAGGAGGGACACTCGACGATCTCACTCAGTTCTCTAAGCAAAAACCAGTTGGGCTGGCCGCACATTTCATTACAGCAAGGTACGTTTGTGACGTCATGTCACTGTAATGCAAAGAACGCAATCACCTAAATTAATCTGCCTCCCCCAAACCATGTTGACACATACACACATGAGAACCTTTGTAAACAATGTTTTTGTGGAAGTTTGGTCTCGGGTAGTGGGACGAAAGCGTAAATTACCTACATAAGACCAGTTCACGTCAATATTTAGGCAGAAAACCGCTTTTAGACATCTTTTTCGTTTTTCGTCCTTGTACACCTGCGACCTACATCATTAGATTAATAACGGCACGTGTAGAGCTCACAAAAAAAAACAGTTAATAAAATATTTATGGCATTTTTTATTTGTGATGATATTAAGATTTTATTTGTCGACAGCTAGTGGTGTGTGAAGAGTGAATGTAGAAGAGGCGTGCGGGCGAGCGGTGGATGGATCCGCGGCTTGTAGAGACGCGTGCCGCTTAATGACGTCATGGATCCGCGCCGCGGGGGTGAACCGTTCGCACCCCGGCTTTTTATGATTCCAACTTCACCTTTTATGTCACTATACGAGTTTTATAGCTTTTATGAAATTCTTTACACGATTAAGCTGTGACCCCACTATGAAGAGCACAGCATTCCCGGCTGTTAAGTTTTTTGTTAATACAAATGGTCTAATTAGTCACACGCAGTGCATTAATTGGTATGATAATTTTAATGTGTTACGAAATACTACATTTACACAAATTGACGTTGTCATTTACACGAAAACTTTACGCGCACGTGGCTAAACATAAATAACATGCTTTTATTAATTTGACGACACGGTTGGCGCAGTGGTTGAGCGATTGACTGCTGCGCAGCATGTCGCGGGTTCGATTCCCGCACGGAACAAATATTTGCACGACCTACATGTATTTGTTCCGAGTCTGGGTGTTTTTCTATCTATAATATGTATGTATTTACAAAAAAAAAAAATATATAAGTAGTTTATCAGCCATATCGTTACCATAACACAAGCATTAGGTTGCTTAGCTTGGGAATATATGGCGTTGTGTGAAATGTCCGAGCATATTATTATTATTATTATTATTATTATTATTTTGTTTTCTTTCTCGGGTCTCTGGAGACCCGGTCCTTTGGTAGGCGTACGAGGGGCCGAAACCAACTCGCAGAGGCCCCGTTAGAAATTTCAAATGTAATGGGGCACCAACCGGCGATTATCCCTGTATGCACTGTGAAAGTATTCCCAAGGACAATCCCCGGTTGGAGCAAGAATATTGCAGAATATGGGAAAAAAAAAAAAAAGCTGAAACGCTATGGGTTTGGGCGGTTTAGTGGACTGATAATCGTTTATTATAGAACTATTGGCCCCTGCCTGACCACTAACAATATACACGGCTTTTAAATGGCAGGGGGTGACTTGCACACTCAGTGAATGGGCCCCCGAAAACGGTCGCTAGCACAAAGTGACGTAGCGCCAAGGAGGCAACATAGCCTGAGGTGCTAGAGGAGTGGAAAGGTATACCATGGCTATCAGGACAATCCCGGAAGTGCGGTCAAGATCCCTACCAGCATCTTACTGGATTATACATCCTTCTCCCGAGCACGTGTGCTCTAGCGAATCTCCACTCAGACCGGCCAATTAAGGCAAGAGAGAGGTGGGAGCTCTGTTCCTCGTCAGTATTCACTCTGGCCAGCCAATAAAGGCAAGCCGTAGATGAGGAACAAGACTTCTCCCAGGAGATAAGGTTCGTGGGGTCGCTACTGCCCAACAGTTCGCCACAAAACTGCCTTGCGGATTGTATCTCTCTTTGTCTGGCCCCTCACCCTAGGTATGACCTAAGGTTCATCGGGACGCGCAAGCCCCACCACGACGTCAACGTAGAGATACTGCGGTAGGGTTATTATTATTATTATTATCCTAACTAAACATTTCCATCGTATTTTCAGCACAAAATATTTATGAACTTTATTTTTCACTAGTTAAACATTAACATTTTATTAGTTGTTCCTGAAACAGTTTTACGCAGCGGGCCGTGATGCCTAGGTACCTACAGTCTGGATGGACGAGTCTTAATCATTAAGTTTGATGGTATTATGATGATAAAACCTTTATACGTAAACCATACTTCCAGAGTTTCGTTTGAAAGATCGTAAAACCTATTTATATGCTCTTAGTGGTTTTTGACGTACCTACGGCCAGTTATTGTTGCGAAATAAAAGTTACTATTCAATAAAATGCACCTAACGGATATTCTGGCGGTTTGATTGTAAACCCTGTAACACATAATGATTTCACCATTCTAACTTGATACATTCTTCCGCGATGCTTTAGTGATAAAAGTTTTAATTTACTACAATCAATCTCAAGTCACACAATACACATGCTTGATTTACGCCTAGCTGCAAGCTCAAATATATTTGGAAATTAACTTTTAAAACAATCTATTTGAGATTTTAGAAACATGTCCATAGCATCAATTTCTATTAAAAACTTCATAAGTAAAATATTTGCAGCGATAATTTTAGAGTTTACAAGCTTGTAAAGCAAGAAAAACAAAATATTACAAACCTACTCGTGAGTCTTCCATCGCCAAACGATAATCTCTGTTTTAACTTTCCGCCGTAATCCACCAAAATTCCGTCGTCAAGTAATTTTGTCCTTAATTGCTCCACACCAAGTTGGGAGAGTATCATCCTCTCGTAAGAATCCCGTTTTTCCCTCACCTTTGTAGAGAGTGAAATAAAAAATCGCTCGTTTGTACGTGATGAATGACGCCGTCGCTAGCGGCCACGTAATTGGGTGTCGAAGTCTAGGGCTAAAAGCATACACGTGTCGATCGACCGCCATCTGATAGGCCATTGTCTGTGCTTTATCTGGGTACAGAGTGTACACAATAAATCGTCCGTGTACCATTGTGTTGGGCTAAGTGATGTACTTACACAGTCGCGATCGAGGTGTGTGAAATATCGCCCCGGAATGTTATTAGAACGCCCGTATACTGAATCGATCCACGGAATTTTCTGTTTAGAAAAGGAAATGTTTGCGAGCCGCATAGCCAAGTTTGGTAAGAGATAGGCGCCGCCTCTTTGTAGTTTTTGTAAGCACTCACAGAAAGGAATTATTCTAATCGAAAGAATTGCATTGTGTTTGTAGGGTTTATACGCTGCTTTTAAAATCAATTACATGTTAGTTCTAAAAAGGAATTTCAGCTGTTAAGTGGCTGCATATTTGCTGATGACACTCCTAACATTCCCAATTAAGCGAAGCTATAAGCACACATTATTTTTTATTACTCATACGCGCCCTTATTAGCGGCCGTGCTAAGAATAATTAATGAGTTTCAAACATATGAATTATGAACAGTCAATACGGAATAGAAATAGCATCCCTGAGGTAGCGCAGCCGGCGGTTATTTCGGCCATTCAAATGATTTCCTCTCGTATGGACAGAATTCATTGACGCATTTATGTGTTCGGCCGGAGCCTCGCAATTATACCGTACACCACTCAATCAATCGATGTCAATCGCTGCTAACTTTAGCACTCTATAACATTTACTTTTTATGATCATGTTAATTGTTATTTCAAAACATGTTCCCGTTTTACTTAGTAATATAGGCAACTCATTACAATTTACTAACGAGAACGTGCCACATTAGAATTCGTGCTAACATGAACTATGTACCTACGTGTTTCACTGTAACTTCATAGACTTAATCCTTTTCTAGTATTAATGTGTGCAACGCAATAATAGTTATTCCAAGAATGCTGTTGCTATGGTATTATCAATAAACGGCGAGTTAGTCGGAAGTGCGGACACGGCGGCGTGGTGGCGGCGTGGCGGTGGCGTGGAACGCGTAGTGAGCGTTGCTTAGAAACGCCGCGCCTCTCCCCTGTATACTATTGTCCGCCACTTCTTATTTCTCTCCTTTTTACGCTCCACGATAATGGGAATTTTTGAAATTGCAACAATACACATACGGATCCGCTGCAATAGCGGCTGGAAATTTTGCTCTTATTCACTTCTATTTAGTGAAGTTCGAGGATATGGAGTTTATTTCAGTCTTAAATCAGAGTTATTATCGTTTTTTGTCGTGTTGTCTGCGCCAGCAGCCGAAGCTTTGAAGTACAAGCATTCAGACACAAACTAGTCTTAATTGGGACTGCGATATTAACTGCTTCTAGTTTCTAGGTGAATTTCAAAGTATTTACGCTAAAAGAAGGTTTGAGAGATAAATTACATTTAATTTCCAAGAAAACTGTAAACTCGTGGAACATTCTGAATTCATCTAGATTAATAGGTGATTTCTATGCACGTCAGTTCTTAGCCGTGACCACCGGCGCTGCGACGCGCATTTTCCATAACTAATTTTATTGCGTCAATAAATCAACTGGCAAGTAGATAATTTATTATATTGAATTAGAAATATATTTCTGGCTGCATAAATGAATGATAATATCAATAAATATCGATCAGTCAGTATAGTGACCACCTGTCCGGGCAGTGTGTGGCGTGCGCAGGCGCTGCGGTCGACGCGGAAACGGAAGCGCACGCGCCGCCCCGGTCGTCGCACATCTGGCCTTTACATCCTCAATAAACCTTAAAAGTGTTAAGATATATTATTGTTCGCACCTCGATTATTATTTAATAACTTATTTAAAGCCTACACTAGTTACATTAGGTTATTAATTAGAGCACACTGTGCAACGTCATATTAATTAGTAATTGTGCACCACTGAACGTTTCCATAACTCTGGTAATAAATATGAGCTGTCATCATTATTATTTAACAAAATACAAATTATGTAGTATCTACCTATGCGGGCTCAAAACTCAGTTACAATAAATCATATTACATAATACAGCAAACAATCATGAAGTGAAAACCTTTGTGAAAATAACAAAATAAGTTAAATTTCCACGTAATTTTACTACATTTTGATTAAATAAATAACACTTTACTGTCACAGGTTTTACATCGACATATTTAGTATAAATAATAATTCAGAAACTAGGTGATATACATGCAAAGTGCAAATTTATGTGCAAAAATGAACAGATGATGTACCTACAAAAAAACTTTTTACATAAAAAAATACAACCGACTTCCAAAAAAAAACACTAAAAAGTAAAAAATAACTTTAATTTCGGAAGTCGGTGTTTTTGTTAGTTTCTTCGTATTGTGACACCGACTTCCGAAATTAAAGTTATTTTTTACTTTATAGTGTTTTTTGGAAGTCTTTTTGGTTTTTTTTTTTGTAATTTTTTTTTATTTTTCACTTTTTAGTGGTACCCCACACCTAAAACACCACTGCAAAATCGCAGAAAAGCAAAAACGCAATTTTGATAACTTGGATGACGTAAAACCATCATCCAAGTAGACGAATTCCAGCTATTTCGATTTAAAATCCAAAGTTCGTAACCGATTTTGATAAAATTTAAATGGGACCAATTTGCAAGTAGGTATATCCTTTCAGATAAAATAAGAATTTTTCAAATCGGTTCATAACTGTCGGAGTTATAAGGTAACAAACATAAAAAAACAACCGAATTGAGAACCCCCTCCTTTTTGGGAAATCGGTTAAAAAACGAAACCATGCGGTATAAGTACCAGCAGCCCGACACAGAGAAAGCACTTCAAGATATTACATTCAAACATGTAAGATGTAGTTACCGAATACCGACACAATAATATTCATTAAAATAATTATATGGAAAACAAAATTTCTGAACAGTAGAATTGCTGGAACTAGTAGTAAACTAAGCTTGTGTAAGTGGGGGAGTGGTTATTTGTGTGTAGGTATGAGTGTTGCGTGTGTGTATGTATGTGTATGTGTATAGGTGTAGGTATGTGTGCGTGTGTATACTTAAGTGTTTGTTTCATTATTTATTTGACTGGATGAAGATTGCCTGATGATGATGATTGATGGGAATGAAAATATAAATAGGTAAACAATCTAGAAATTTGGAAATGATGACGTGAATTTATAGAAATTTACTAAAGAAAAATCTATAAATAGTCTTTCGATATCTACGAATTTGATCCAATATCTAAGAATTTGGTTCCCCGATTCGACAACGCTTGGAAAATAAAAATATTTGAACTTACATAATATATGTAAAGATAATAATTATAATAGGTTTAAAATATTATTTGTAAGTTTTTAGAGTATATTTTTTGTCGGGGGGTTTTTTAAATTTTTTATTTAACTTTTATTTTGTCATTTTTAAAGTAGGTATAAATATTAGTAAGGTATTTCGTAGTGATTTGTTAGTAGGTAGGAAGACAGATCCCCTCATCAACTATTAAAGAGCTGATGATCTTCAAAAGGCTGATCAGGTCATGATTACCTTACCATATACTTTCAATATTATTGAAATACCACGGTACCAAATTTCGAATCGATAGGACATATGGTAGGTAGTCAGATCCCCACATCAAGTATTAATGAGCTGATGGTCTTTACAGGGCTGATCAGGTCATGGTTACCTTATCATATACTTTCAATATCATTGAAGCACCACGGTACCAAATTTCGAATCGATCGGACATAAGGAAGTTAGTCAGATCCCCTCATCAACATGAAAAGAGCTGATCATTTTTAAACGGTTGAAAAGATTTTTACGAAACATGGCTCAGAACACTCGGGATAAAATTATCTATGACACAAAAAAACCTTAACGAAAATCGGTTCAGCCGTTTGGGAGCTACGATACCACAAACGGATACACAGATACACAGACAGACACGTTAAACTTATAATATCCCCCCTCTCTATGAGTCGGGGGTTAAAAATAACTTTAATTTCGGAAGTCGGTGTCAAAATACGAAGAAAATAACAAAAACACCGACTTCCAAATTAAAGTTATTTTTTACTTTGTAGTGTTTCTTTTTATTTGGTACTAGCTGACCCGCGCAACTTCGTCTGCGCCACATTTTCCATTATTGCTCCGCTCTTATTTGTCTTAGCGTAATGATATATAGCCTATAGCATTCCTCGATAAATGGGCTATCTAACACTGAAAGAATTTTTCAAATCGGACCAGTAGTTCCTGAGATTACCCCCTACATACAAACTTACAAACATACAAACTTACAAACTTACAAACTTACAAACTTACAAACTTACAAACTTACAAACAAATTTTACCTCTTTATAATATTAGCATAGATTCGTATTTTTTTATATTTTTAAAGTTTTTATCGCAAACTGTCAAAAAATCTGATGCGGATGTGAAAATTAGTAGAATTAGCACTCAGGTCAGGTGATAGAAAAGATTTAGATTCAGTATACCTCGGGTAAGCTCGGGAAAGCTCGACAGGTATTTTTTGTTAGCATAATACGTCTTCATGTCGGCGTCGCGTCGAAGGTTCAAACAAGTGTAACAAGACTCGTGGGTGTCTTCATTCGGAGTTGCAATTCATAATATTTATTCATACATCGCACTGGCATCCGAATCGGCGAAATAATACAAGCATGTTTGCCCGTCTCATTATTTCCGAGGATCCTGTTCCCATTGTAATTAATAAAGTAAACGATGGTTAACTTTTCTCATTAAGTCTGTTATAATTAGCTTCAGTGAAACTATAATATCTGGGTTCAATTTAAAGTTGTTTGACAGCTCGTTGGTTTCGCAGCTGGGTTTCTGGAACTACATATTATTATTTAAGTAATAACAGAGAATTATTTGTCAGTAATCAGATTTTGATACTTAAAGACTTATATCCTTATCATCTACTACAAACGACGTTTTGCATGATAGGGATAAAAGTAAAACTCCAAAAAAGTGTTACTTCTCGATTTTATTTATTTTTTTACAAATCATAATGTCTTAGTGACATTCATATTATTATTTCAAATAAGCATCTATTCTTTTCATGTCAAATTTTAACAGTGATGAAATACGTTTACATTTTTACCCCAAATTACCGACAGATTTTAACTGATGACTGACTTGCATCAGTCACTTTTCTCAGTTGTACCAAAATCATTGCAATCTATATACTTATAATAAATCTGTAGAGAGGTCAATTCTGTACATGAAATATATTTCCAAAATAACTATCAGGGGGTGATTAGGGATCGATACTGATGCCAAAAATGCAATCAGTACAATTTTTGTCTGTCTGTCTGTCTGTCTGTCTGTCTGTATAACCGTTATAGAAACAAAAACTACTCGACGGATTTTAATGAAACTTGGTACAATTATTATTCATACTTCTGAGCAGGTTATAGTATACTTTTCATCACGCTACAATCAATAGGAGCAGAGCAGTGAAGGGAAATGTTGGGAAAACGGGAGAAGTTACTCCATTTTTTAAGCTTCCGTCGCGTGTGCAACCTTAATTGTGAAAGCTACACAGAAATCATGTATGACGGAAATGTTCTCCTTAAAATTATATAAAAAATATCCAACGACAGCATATGTCTATCTTTTATGATTGACGAACAATAACACGTGTAACTCCCGATAGCTTAGCAGTTCGAAGCTTTCTGACTGTATTTGTCTACTCTTATGTTTATAAAACTCTCAGTCGTCCCTAATTAATATAATATAATAATAAAAGTTAACATTATTAACTATTCCATAAAAAAAGAATCATAGAAATCGGTATAGTAACACCAAAGTTATACATGAAAAACGCTAATAATAAGCCATCGCGCGTGAATACTGAATCATGCTATAAGGCGGCTAGCTTGGCGCCTAGAGGCTAGCGAGTAGCTTCGGAAAACGGCTTACGACAGTTTGCAATTTCCTTTAATAATTATAATGTCGAGGGGAAGATGGTTATAATTTCGCTTTACACCAAACGAGTAATATTATAAATGTGAAAGTTTGGTTGTTTGTTACTCAATCACGCCAGAACGGCTTAACGGATCTTAATGAAATTTAGAACAAAGATAGATTATAGTCTGGAATAGCACATAAGCTACTTTTCATCCCGGGAATATGTTCCCTAGGGATCACGCGGGCGAAGCCGCTGGCAGAAGCTAGTCACTAATAATAAGCGCCGTGTCACATCTTCAAAACAAAACCAATTGAGTTATATGGACTAGGTTATATATGTAGGTAGGTATGATGTCCACATTAGATATAATTATTACTTTCGCTTGTACAGCGTCAAAACAATGAAAAGTTTCAGCCATATAAAGTTTGGCATTTGAGTAGAGGTTTCACATGCTGAATAGCCCTAGATGCTCTCGTGAATCGCCTAGGTATGTAAGTTTATTTATCAGAGCTTTTGTACCGGACTAAAACTATAAACGGACAGATGTACCTACATACCTTCTCTCTGTGTATTCTTGAATCATACAGTACCTTAGAACGCTTACAATGGTGGACCGATAGCTAGTGTTGTAGCGTATTCCGGACGAAAATAGGCCACCATATCTCTCTCACCTCAATGCATAGTCGAGAACGAATGACTTTTCGATGTTCAAGGCAATATCATCTTTAATCAACCCTTAGAATCTTGATATCCTTATAGAGAGAAGAAAATTCATGAAATCAAACAAAAGAGAATGCAAAATCAGTGCAATGTTACATAGCCTATAGCCCCTATAACCTTCCGCGATAAAAAGGCAATCCAACTCTGAAATATTTTTTCAATGTGAACCAGTAGTTCCTGAGATTAGCGCGTTCAACCAAACAAACTTTAAAATATTAGATTAGAAGATACTTACTCATCGAATATTAACATATATTACGTGTAAAGCCGATTTTACATTCACCTTTAAAAAAACAACAACAAAAGCCAAGATCACATGCGAGTAGGTAACATTCAGTTTCTCGCGACATTGTGTTGTATGCAAAGGGTGCTGCTAGACTGCTCACAATGCCGGCCGCGTCGAACAACGTACAACTTCGAAAATCGACTTTCAATGGAAGTTTTCCACGTCACATTTACATTTATACAAACAAAGTCTTGATATAGGTAAACGTATAATGACATTCATTACTGTTTGTTGGGGAGTATAATAGGAATAGGAGAATAATAGTGTCTGCACATGTTGGTGTAGGTAATAAGTAAGTACCTAAGTACAAGGTAATGAATATGAACATAGCTTGCAATTCTTTTAGTGCGATTTTTATTGATTTCACAATGATACTTTCCCCTTTTGCAGTTTTTTCTGGAATGTTGTTGTTGGTATCTGCTTATCCTGAATGATACTGAAAACTGCTTCTACTATTTGGGAAATATATGTTTTCTAATTATAATTTTGCTAAGATTTCGAATATGTTGTGACGATGCAAAAGGTCCATTAGTCCAAAATCAAGAGATAGCCTGACTATCCAAGTAAACTCGAAGCCCGTTTGAGAGACTCGTTTCACTAACAATGACAAGGGAAAATCTAGCCAAGTGCCGAGTCGGGCTCGCGTGCAAAGAGTTCCGGATCAATTTCATTATTGTAACATGTTATTTTGAAACTATAGACTTCTTATAAGTTTTCCTGTAGTATGTAGGTTTAGAACTATTAACTGAATCTTTTTTTTTTTTTTTTCAAAATCTTAGGCTCTATAGTTTCGAAGATAAGGGAGGGAGCTATTACACACATCAAAACTATACATTTTAAAATAATGAAAAATATGTAGTACATTACTGCAGCGGCCAGCAAGAGAGGCATTAATAGACGAACGTAGAAGTCCAGAACATACGTAAGTCCACCAATGCCTAGTTGTGGCCAAGGCTTTTATAGTACTTTTCTCAAATAATGCGCGGAAATTAAAATACAATTACTTTTCAAAATCAATGACGACAATAATTATTCCCGCGGAAAGTGTTAATTTTTATTTCAATAAATAGTTTTCTATTTGCAAGCCAGTTCGAAATTTAATAAAACCTTTGATAAGTTACCACCTGGTTGAAATAACTCATATCTATCGTGTTATTTAAAAATGGAATAAAACAACGTTCCATTTTTATTTGGCCGCAAAACACGACAGTTATAGATTTTCATACAACTTTTTCCGGCCGCTGCTCGCAGTGGGTTCCAAAAATGCATAAGCATTCTTACGCACTAACAGCTTGACGGTTAGTTTGACTTACGACCTTCTATTTTCCAGCAGTAGTCAACAAACGGTTGTGGTTTATAATTTCGTAATTACAATATGAGCTCAGATAGCCCAACGGTTTAGCGCCCTCAGAGAGAAGTGTGATCCAGTGTGTCGTAAGTTCAAATCCCATGCACTACCAGACTTTTTGTATGTTCTTATTCACATTGCAATAAGTTAGAAAGGTAGATCACAAAAAAATACAAAATAAGAATTTAGATTTCTGTGAGGTAGACATCAGTTATTTATAATTATTAATATTTAACTTGAACCAAATGAACTGTCGGTTGGTTGTAGTTGTTGGTTAGTGACGTGTGGTTAGCAGTAGCGTAATTATTCTCAAAATGCAGGCAAACATTAGTATTGAAGTGAGGGCGACTATTATTGCGCTGCATAAAATTGGTCGTAATAAAACTCAAATATCTGAAGAAACCGGACTGAATGTGAGTAAAATATTAATATTTGAATTGTAACTTTATAAATTAATCTTTTAATATTTTAACTAAAAATTTATACCTGAGATTATTTGGTAGAATATGGCTTAATTATTTTTATTATTTTTTGAATCCATCCATCACTTTATGAGGCTTAAAAGCGAAATATTAGTGTTTATTATTGGATTTATAAATACGCAGTGTTTTATTTTAAAATTTTATTAAATAAATATGAGTATTAACTATATAAAACTGGCCAAGTGCGAGTCGGACTCGCCCATGAAGGGTTCCGGTACCATTTATCTATAAAACTACGAAAAAAAAAAAGGTTTATTGTATGGGGACCCCCC
Organism: Ceramica pisi; assembly: GCA_963859965.1. NCBI lineage: Eukaryota > Metazoa > Arthropoda > Insecta > Lepidoptera > Noctuidae > Ceramica > Ceramica pisi. Next base: position 11,391,072 of record OY982533.1, on the reverse strand, counting down.
TTAATAATCAATTATTTTAAATTTTTAGTGTTTGTTGTTATAGCGGCTACGGAAATACATCATTTGTGAAAATTTCAGCTTTCTAGCTATCACGGTTTATGAGATACAGCCTGGAGACAGACAGACAGACAGACAGCGGAGGCTTAGTAATAGGGTCCCGTTTTACCCTTTGGGTACGGAACCCTAAAAAATTAAGTCACTTTAGTATTTTGTTAAGTTTAGCGACCTAATTTTTTTTTTTTTTTTTTTTGTTTTAGAGAAATACTGTAAGTCTTTGGATAAAAAAATATGAAGAAGAGGGTAGCCTTGCTAGTCGAAAGAGAAGTGGAAGACCGACGCTTATTAGCGAAGCGCAGCGACGACATATGGTGGACGAGTATGAAAAAAATGGTTTCACACCAACGAGACACTTTGCGGAATTACTCGACACCTCGTTGCAAACTGTTCGCCGTGCGCTCCACGCTGAAGGTGTGCATCACAGAAAACCTGCTAAAAAGCCTTACTTGACAGAGAAACATAAACAAGAACGATTACGTTTCGCACGGGATTATTTAGATTTCGACTGGAATACCACCATATTTTCAGATGAAAAAACATTTAAATCCAGTCAAAAGGGCAGACTTCATTTATGGCGAAAGGATAACACTCGATGGTGTGATAAAAACGTAATCTCTAATACCGAATCAGGTCGTATTACAATTAATATGTGGGGGTGGATGAGTGCAGCAGGACCAGGAGAACTGGCTTTCATTCCTCCACGCGCAAGCAGTTCGACTTATGCGGAAGTACTAGACTCCATCATGCTACCTACTGTGCGCAACATTTACCTTGCTGATGAGTTAGCACAATTTTCATTTGTCCAGGACAATTGTCCTATTCACCGGGCGAGTACTGTGCGTGAGTGGTTTCACAATCACCCGGAGGTTATTGTTGTTCCATGGCCAGCGCGATCACCCGACCTCAACCCCATAGAAAATCTATGGGGCTTGATGGTGCAAAGGTGGGAATCACGGAATGAGAGGTCCACGGACAATTAAAAAACCCATTGCATGGAGGTGTGGGAAAATTTAAGAGGGAGCGAAACATGCGGTAATATTGTTGGGTCCATGCGCAAACGGCTACTTGACTGCATTGAAAATAATGGGGGTTATACAATATATTAATTTAATTAAAATATCCTTGTTTTAGTTTTAATAATCAGACGGTGTAACTAAATATTTAGTAGGTCATTTTAAAATATTAATAACGTTTAACGAAACACTAAACATATTAATTATGTTGTGTTGACTTTCGTATAAAACAGCTATTTCTTTTAACTTGTGCCAACGCCTTATCTTAGGAATGCAGTGAACTCGCTACTAAGTTTGCTGACGATAGTCATGGTTTTATTTTGTGTTCTGTTTCTTCTACCCGCATTGTTGTAACATAAATTAATAGTTAGATTTATTTTTCTCATCTAATTGACGATTGTCTTAAGTTTTTGAGGTTTAGTTTCAATCTTCTTTTCGCCAAATACATTATTTGTGACGTTACCTAAAAATAACATGTTTACCAAGTCAAAACCATATATCAGTTTTCAATAAAACTGGTTCAATAGCAATACCTTTAATAACTAGCTATCGACTGTTATATTTTGTATTATTAAAATATCCTTTCATTGCTATTATGAATGGTCTAAGTGGGTATATTTCCAACAAACAATGTTATCAACGGTTGCAAGAGAACTTTTTTTGTCTAGGTAACAATATAACGAATAAACATTTGTATTATCATTCAGCACGACTTTTTTATTTCTACCTTACAACATCGAAATTATGAATAAGATCACTACTAAATATTTGCAAATTACGAATACGATAAATAAATCATAATATTCGTAATTTGCAACTAATTAGTACAAAAAATACAATATATAAAATATAATTGTAATTTCAATAGTAGAAATATAAAAAAAACGTATTTATTATACGGTATTTTCAATAACTCAAAAAATCAGCTACGGACCATTAATTGGATTTGAACTCGGACCTCGTTGATTGCGAGTCTATTACCTGGTCCTGACGGCTACAAGCACATGAGTGACTAGCGCGAATTTTATCAATCCAATGGTCGCCTCAGCTGTGACTGTGTAAGGCATGTTCTTAATGACACACTAACGCGCGTAGTGCGACGACAGTACATTATTGTGTGTTATCTGTGGAATGTTGAGATACTCATACAAGCAACTTGCTTGTAAGCAACGAGTATTTAGTGTTGACGACAGCTTGAAAATAGAAGGTAGTAAGTCAAACTATACGTCAAGCCAATTACTTTTAGAGATGCTTATCGACTTTTGTAGTCTGACTGTACGTGGCCAGTACAGCTATTTCGATTTATATCGAAGAAGGTTGTCAAAATAATGCTCAATTTTCTAAGAATGTTTGAGAAAATATTTTTTTTTATTTGAGATGGGTTTGCTCTTGACTTTCGTCTTGGTCAGAGATGACAGAGACAAAGTCTACGATGGAGCGAGATTACCCAGAAGGAGCCTGTTTACTCTAACTTTGAAGAGATTAGGGTTGTAGGCGTTTGGAAACACAGACGCAGGCAGAGAGTTCCACTCCTTTGCTGTGCGCACTATAAAAGACGTTTGGAAACGCTTAGTGCGAATTCGTGGAATAGCAACAAGGTAGGGATGGTAAGTTGCAGTGCGTCTGGATGTCCGATGGTAGAAGGGGGCCGGTGAAATGAGGTCGTGGAGTTCTTGGGCACACTCATCAAAGTACAATCTGTAGAAGACCGACAAACAGGCAACCTTGCGGCGATGAGCCAAGCTGTGAAGCTTGGCATCCACCAGTTTTTCGTAGCCGATGAGCCTCTTAGCTCTGCGTTTCACCAAGTAAAGCGCGGCAAGCTGGTACTTAGCTGAGCCATCCTAAAGGTGGCTGCAATACTTCATGCAGGATCGGACTTGTGCTTTTTAAAGTGTTGAAAGCTGTCCAGGCCTGAAGTATCGCTTCACTCTATTCACGATGCCCAGCTTTTTGGCTGCTCTTTTGGCTTTGTACTCAATGGTTGCGCCGAAGCTCAGACTGAATGTCAACTCCATGCCAAGGAGCTCGAGCCGATCAGTCACAGGAACAGATATACCCCGAAAAGTAGGAGTTTGGTCGAAACGACTCCTTTTTGCGGTAAAAGACACGCCTGAGTTTTGGTGACGTTAAAAGTGACCAGATTGTCGTCACCCCACGGGGAGACAAGGCTTAAGGTCAAAGGACATTGCTCAGCGCCCGTACATCGTTCGCCTCAGAACCAACAGAGACGTGAATTTACTATCTGTGTTTTAAATAAAGCATATGTTCGACTGAAACTAAATTTAAATCACGGACACTTTTTTGAATTGTAAAATATTCAAAATGATTTCGGATTTTGAGGTTATAAAACATACGAAACAATAGAAACATACCAAATGGACTAAGATCCCAGAGCTGCCAGACTTTTTATCTCACCAAAAAAAGGTATAGAGTAGTGTTACTATGCTCTTCTAACATACGAAAGCGTGGTAAGTTAGGTCGACGGCCGATTCCCTGGTATCAGGTGCCAAATACATTACATCAAAGAGTCAACTGACATTTCATCGACTGTCAGTGTCAATAGTGTTCGTGTCATACAGCGCCTTAATCATGGCCTCTCTCAACGAACGAACTTCACCCCCGTTGGTTGTTGCGCTGGACATGTATTTCTCTGAAACCGTACTGTCATCTGCGTACCCAACAATACCAGGCTGAAGTAGGTCATTGATGTGCAGCAGGAAAAAAGTTGCAGAGAGAACAGACCCCTGAGGAACTCCGGCATCGATAGCCATGAGGTCAGAGGAGCAACCGTCAACAACTACTCGGATCGACCATTCACTGAGAAAGTCTGATATCCAGCTACAAAAACCAGCTGGGATGCCATAAGCAGGAAGCTTGCTGAGTAAACTTGCGTACCAGACCCTGTCAAAGGCCTTCGAGATATCGAGTGACACGGCAAGTGCTTCGCCGTGTCTCTCGATGGCCCCGCCCCAGCATAATTAAAAGCCTCACAGTAAACGCGTTCATTTCACATGTCACATGATACAGTTTGAAAAACTTTTTAGAATATTTCTATTTTGGCCCCCAAAAGTTACCAGAATTTATTTATTTACTAAACACCAGAATCGATCCAGTAAATTCGGAGAAAACTGGTAATGACCGACGGACAGGCAAACCCCGGAATGATCCTACAAGGGTTTCGTTTCTTACGGATGTTGAGCACCCTAACACTACATACTAAAAAGCGTTTAATAAGCGTCAATAAATAACAAGACAGGTTGGAGGACCCTATTAGTACCTAGTACATGTCGGCGTGTGATCGCCGATCGTTGTCAAAGTCACACAAGTAGAACAGTAAATGCACAGGGAAACGTTGTATGAAATAATAGAGAGTAACTTTACTTTACCAGGCTGTTTATTTCACGAGCAGCAAAAGAATAATAATCAGAACGAGAGTCAGAATAGTAATCCCCTTAAATTTGCATTACATCGGTGTATATACACAGTAAATGACAAGCATGAAGTTGGCAGTGGATGCTAAAATAACAATTATGGCGGGAAACATTAAAGAGGTAGGTAACAGAATAAATCCTTCTACTTTTAACACAGGCGGTAGATAAATATTTAAAATAATTAAGTAGAACGGAAATCGTCAAGTGAATTCATATTTAAATATAATCAGATGCTAAAATTAAATAAAAAGAAGGTATAAAATTAAATAGTTATTAAAATCAAACAGGAAGTTACATTTCTTTAAAGAATTAGAAAGGAAGTTGTCAAATTAAATCTATATAAATTCAACAGGATATTGCAATAATGGTTTAGCGCCCATATACACAACATGAAGTTAAATAAGCAGGTTTCGAAAACATTCGTTTGTTTAAAATCTTCAGTTTTTTTTTAAGATAAAAAAGTAAATCTCACAGAAAGGAGCTTACACGTTTGTTTTGAAAATAAATTACCTGAAACAAAACTTGAACCCGATTTACCTTACCCTTGTGGGTAAGGTAAATCGGGTTCTCTATCTCGAACGCTGCTAATGAAATGTTCATCACAGTACTAATGAGCTCTAATTTTCAGTCGTTTTCATGTTTCTCAGCGTATCTATCATAGGATTTGTTATGAAAATAAATTCACCTCAAGTGTGCTTATTCGAGAAATTTTGCATTAGTATTTTAAGAGGCTTATTCGATTTGTTCATCAAAATATTTAAGTAACTCTTAAGTTTATTACTCAATATTAATATTACTTACATCAAGTGTTTCAACCAAGTATTAAATCTAATAATTTAATCATTTAAGTAAAGGTTTTAAAAACTTAAGATTAAATAAGTTTGGCTGAGTAAATACACTTAGGTATTGTCTGAAAACAAACAGTACCTTTCTTCGCTCTCTTAGGTATATTTTTTATTATAAGTAGACCTTCTACACGGGTTTTAAATTAAGAGAGACTCGATTCATCTAAAACTCACTCGAGACGTTCCTTAAATAAACATTTTTTGAATGGTTAAGTTAATACATAATTGTTATCCGAATAAGTTCTAGAAAATATACCAGAATGCCAATTCTAATAATTTATAAGCATTGTTCGCATTCGCATGTCTGTCGCAATCTGTCAAAAATATATGGTATTTAAGGCTTTTTGACAGATTGCGATCGTTGCATAAAAATAGTAAAATAGGGAATATGCATACGAATTTTTTATTTGCTTTTTAGATAAACTGTATAGATAATAAATATTTTTTAATGAATAATTTCAGATTATTTAAATAAAACATTGAAAGATTTTTAACTTGCTCATCGTATTGTGCACTTATTTGTTGAAACATCTAATTAATTTATAATATATAGTACCAGTAATAATGTTTCCTTTCAAGGGATAAACAAGAGCGCGTTAGAGTTCTATGCCCTCGCCATCAATGCAGAGGTTGCATTAAACTTTTTCCATTGTCTCCATTGATGGATTTGCATCAGAAAATTGCCGGGATTTTCTTCCTAATAACTTACAAGAACTTAATAAATATTATCTTATGAATAAATATAGAATATTGTGCGAAAACGCTTCTTATCTTGGATAAAGAAAGAAGAACTTGTAAGAGTCTGCAAGTTATTATTTTTACATGAAGTTAAGATAATTTTTGTTGGTACTAATAAATTCTATTCCATTTTGGTTACAATTTATTGTACCTATTCCTTCAGAATTATTATTCTGGTAAGAAAGCTATTATAGACAAAGTTGAATATTTAAATATGTATAAGGGACCATGGAAGGCGGACCCATGAGCACACCTAGTCCAATTAAGTATCATTGTCAAAAGCAATTTGTGGGCATTTGCATATTACCACCCGTCTATCATACATTATTTCGGCAATAACTATTCCGGAAGTAATGTTTATAGACGTACAAAAGTATGAATGTAGCAACAAAATATCATAATGTTCTGTGTTTTATTGTCCTTAATACTGATTGTAGCCTAGTTTAAGAATGACACACTTGCAAGCGATCATATTGTCTCAGAAAAATTGTGAGGTCCAGAGATTGGCCCGACTTGGCCGAATGAACTCATAAGTGGAGCAACAACGTTTTGTCGAGCGACTCGTGATTCCTACCCTTTAACATGTTTCTTCCTGTGCCGAGTTTCCGGTTAAACGGCGAATTCGGCGCGTGCGAGCGGCCAACCTGACCGATTCGATTTGCTCTAACGCGATAGTCACACATTCAGCTCCCGCCGGACCGTGTAAGTGCTCCATTCACTACGGAGACCATTATTAATACATCCCCTCCCTACTCGTCTCCTCTCGAGGCCCTCATTGTGCGCCGTTGCGAGTTAATCCTCCGTCCGGCAAAGATCGGCGATCGAATGCGACCGACCCAGCTTTGTGAAACGTAATAGGGTCCTACGGTTAAATGCCGCGTGTAATTTTTGGTTTGCGATTGTAATTATCTATTGAATCGCAGTACTTCGAGGGAAGAGTTCAATTATCGCGCGACGCTCCGGCGGACTGATTGATTGGTTTTGGCCCTGTTTGTATCTGTCAGGCCGACGGACGCGCCACACCACTACATTCTACACTGAATTAGTGAAGCGGCGCGCGCTACCGCGTTGTTTTATCAGACGGACAGCACGCTGCAGGTGCGACCTAATCAGGTTTAGCAAAAGCTTAAATGGCGCTTGTATTTTAACACATAAACGTACTCATTAAACTTCGTTCCCCAAAAAGAAAAAATAATGAACTCAACTAAGAAAACTGTCGTCAGGAGCTAAGTTGTAAATTGCTCTAAACGGATCCGGTTCGAAATAGTTCACAATGTAGATAATACAAAACGGAAACATGTATCGAGAAAAATAGATGTGCTGTGAATCGATTGAGTGCTGTGTAGTATAGAACGTCGCGACGGACGAACGGACACCTCCCAAAGGAGTTGCAGAACCAAGCTCAGTAAAGCAATTTAACCAATTTAATGTCATTCGCGTCTATTGACGGGCTCCCGCGCTCTCAATTTAAAAATAGACACCCATTGTGTTGCCGGCGCGAAAATGTTGTGCTGTCGAATATTCTAGCGGTATCAAATTGTACAGGCTTTCATCAGTCCGTCGAAAACGCTTTTCTTAGAATATGATTTAAATGGCAGTTAAATAGTCATAACCGGGCGCTTTGACGACATACTTATACCGTAATAAAGTAGCAATACGGCCCGAAGACGAAATTTAGTACCGGGATTAAGTTATTTTCAGTTATGACATCAAAGTCTCCGTATTTCAGTTCCATCTTCTGCGCCCACGAAGTATTTAAGATGGTATTTTGGAATAAAAATCACTCATAATATATCTCATTTTACGGACAGTTTATAAATCCAGCAAAACATCAATGTTTTGAATGGGTTCACATTTTTGCTCAATTTTATTTAAAGTATCTGTTTTGTTAATTTTGCGGCGGAGCGCAATTCTACTGTCACGTTCGATCGCAATCGTAATCTGTCAATAATGTAGGGAAATTAGAGATGTTTTTGACATGCCAATACGAACGTACCTATAGGTATTTTTTTAAAATACTGTGACTGTGCTGTGATCTTAATCAAAAACATATTCCTAAATAGTTTATGTGTGAGTTAGATGTTTTAGTTAGGGCTGTTTTTTCAACAGTCCAATATCTTTAATCCTAGGAATAAAAATGTCTGTTAGACAGCTTTTGTATAAAAAATATCAATAAATGTCAATACGACATATTTTTTCTTCCAATAAAAGTTATCAGAGGGCCAATTCTACTCATTTTTAAACAACTTTCGCATTCGCATAAATCGCAAATGGTCAAAAAGCCTTAATTTTCATACATTTTTGACAGATTCTGATTCAGATGCGAATGAGAAATTTACTAGAATTTGCACTCTGACCATTGAAAAATCAGCCGTTAAGTAGTCAATTAAAAGGAAATACTTAATACGATACGTCAACCAGTGTCATTTGCCAACTGAGTGATGATTTTCATGCTTAATGTTTTCATGACGTAAGGCTCACTGACTTCTATTAGCCGTAGCAATTGTCAAAAAGGTATATGACCACCTGACAATTACTATGTACGCTTTTAAGGGTTCCGAACATCTATACTTATATACTTATAATATTATAAAGCAGAAGAGTTTGTTTGTTTGTTTGGTTGAACGCGCTAATCTCAGGAACTACTAGTCCGATTTGAAAAATTCTTTCAGTGTTTGATAGCCCATTTATCGAGGAAGGCTATAGGCTATATATCATCACGCTAAGACCAAAAGGAGCGGAGCAGTAATGAAAAATGTTACGCAGACGACGTTGCACGGGTCAGCTAGTCCATGATAAACAAAACCCTTATTTATAGGATCACTCAGGTATGTCTGTCTGGCTGTCTGTCTCTCCGTCTGTCACAGTCAATTTTCTCCAACCCAACTGTAACGATTCTGTTGAAATTTGTTGCACAGGTGAGCTTCTGTGACCCAAATAAATAAATTTTGAGTGTGGGGTCACTTTTGGGGGCCAATTAGAAAATCATAAAAAGTTTTAATATTAAGAGGGTTTTTAATCTGTATGTTACGGCTAATGGCCGAAGTGCGGCTACACCTTGTTTAAGCCGGCAACAACTAGGTTCCGGTGGCCACATGCGGTTAAATTTAGATATATTATGTTTTCTACTTATCTTCGGTTAGAACTAGGTTTAGCCTTCATCATAGCGGCTAGAATTAGGTGCAGCCGCACACCGATGGTTAAACTTAGTTGTATCCTATTAATTAAACTTAGATACTTAGTTGTTGCCGGCTAAAAGTATTTGTAGCCGCACTTCGGCTATTAGCCGCAACAAATATATTTTTCACAATTTCAAAATATGTAGCCTTGAAGTTATACAAGATATTACACATGGGAAAACTAGTAGGTCCATACAATCAAATATACGTTTGATTTTGCTTTCTGATGAAGACTCAATGAAAATATTGACATATTTTTTTTATAAAAAAACGTGTAGTCCATACAAATATTTGTTCCTTGTGGAAGTCGAACCCACTTTCGAGTCGATTTAATTTTAATTTAATTTATGGTCGACAACTATTCGACCAATATCAATTTATTGCCAACTTGGCTTCAGATCAAATCTTCAACAGATTTTTCATGCAGAATAGCTTTCATAACTGGATGGTCCAATTTTATTTGCCAATTGCAGCATTTGCGTTCCATTTCCGTGGCAGTTTGCGGCGCCTCCGGCAACACCGTGACACCCCGGGAGTCGAGTCTAAGACGCACAGTTTGGGAGCCCCTGACCTAGCATATATGTCACGAGCTCAATCCACCAACAATCGCCATACTTGATACAAATCTTAGTTTTTAACTATTTATTTAACAATTTATGTACACACACACAAATAGATAAAAACCAGCGGCCAATTGCGAGTCGGACTCGCGCACCGAGGGTTCCGTACAAACCTGTAGGTATATTTTATAAGCAAAAGTTGCGGTTTACGATTTATGACGTATTAAAAAAAAACTACTTACTAGATCTCGTTCAAACCAATTTTCGGATGTACATCATATAATTTAGAAGTTACGGGGCATTATACCACTTTGGAAGTGTCCTTTGCGCAAACTATTCAGTTTATAAAAAAATTATATTCGAAACCTCAATATCATTTTTGAAGACCTATCCATGATACCCCACACCACACGTACGGGTTTGATGAAAAAAAAAATGTTGAGTTTCAGTTCTAAGTATGGGGAATCCCCAAAAATTTTTTTTTCTATTTTTGTGTGAAAATCTTAATGCGGTTCACAGAATACATCTACTTACCAAGTTTCAACAGCATAGTTCTTACAGTTTCGGAAAGAAGTGGCTGTGACATACGGACAGACAGACATAACGAATCTATAAGGGCTTCCTTTTTGACATTTGGCTACGGAACCCTAAAAAGGAGACAGAAAAATAGGTACAAAGGTGATGCTTATTCCTAAAGAAATCTCTTCCAGCATACCTGCGAAAGGAGAGCCACATAAAAGAGATGTAGACAGTAGACACGTGTGTAAAAGTTAAAAATAAAACAATAAACTTATAACATACAATACATAAATATTACTAAAATAAATATGACGATAATATATACTAAAAAATATTTTAAGATAAATAAACATAAAAAAATACATACTTGCAACTATGGCGGTATAGAAAGATAGTGTTGACAGTGTTATTTCACTCTTTTTTTTAAGCTGTAAGAGTTTTACAGTCCCTAATATCAGTTCATACAACATAAACTAGGTTTTTAACTCAAAAAATGAAAATTGGGCTATAAGTTATCATTAAAATCAACGTTTAGTATAGGATAAATCCTTTAAATCCGAAACATACAAATGTTACTTTTCAAATTAAGCTTATCATATAATTTATGCCAGTCTCTACTAAATGCATCGAGTGTTTTAAACCTAACAGTGCAATCGTGTCATCTGAGAAGACATTCATTAGTATTTTTGGAAACGTAGCTGTGCTTGCTATCCATGTCCTGTAAGTAAGGGCTGTACCCACAGATATAGATAGACCCTATCTCTATCTGTGGCTGTACCTCTGTACAATCGCTCAAATTAAATATTTCAGTTGGTCATCGAGATCGCGACTCAGTCGCCTCCTTGCGCCGCTCAGCCGTCTTTACCTCGCTCCTCATCAATTATACAAGTGTCTGCGTCCTTTATAAAATATTTACAACTCTTACCTTCACCCATAAAATAAGGGTACTGATTTAGGTGACTATTATTATAGTTAATGGTTATTTGATTATTTGAATTCATGAAATATACAGAGAATCTGGTCGTTCTACAACGTGATATAGTTAAGACCCCTAATCTGGATGTCTCATTAAACGGATCGTAAAATAAACAAACTAAAACCACGATGAATATATTTATATTCAGACCAGTTAAAATATTACAATGACAGCCCAACAGACTCGACCCGCATTGGCCATAAAAAGGGATTAAAAATGACTTTATTTTGTAATGAATGGGAAATCAAAACAACAGCTTTGTGAACTAATTTTGAAGTAACAATATTATTTTCTTTATCAAAATTGTTGCATGAAGACTTAGAAAAGTAAAATATTACTCGGATAACGTCAGCACAATTTAGTACTTTAATCAAGAACATTCACTTAGCTTCACAGAGCGTACAACTTATTTGGGTAAAGCTAAACTAAATATAACTTAGTTCAACGTTTATATTAAAAGGCCAACCTCACTGGTATACGTATTCAAATATATTCATCGGTATGCTGACAGAAACCATGCAGTGTTACTCTAAAACACGTCAATTAGTAAACAGGCGTAAACCACAGGCATTCGGTCGAGCAGACGCCGCGCGAGGGTAGCCGCCATCTTGGATCGGGGGTCAAATTAAATTGACATGTGGTTTGTGCAGACATATTGTGCTCGCTTGGAAGCATTGTGTTGACACCCCTAATTATACAGGTCCAACTATATGAGCAGATAAAGCAAGGTAATTAACTTAATACCCGCTGCGCATACAATTTGACCCGATTTGAAGTTATTCGACGAATCGGGCCCCCATTCTATCACGCATAAATAGTTCGTTGAGTGCTAAGATTTGATTCTACGCAAACGGAACAAATTAAAAACAGAATCACCCCATAAACCACATATTTCCCCAGGAATTTAATAACAATACAATGTGAAAATCCTTTCTAATGTTCAACATGCAAAATAACATTTTCATAAAATACCTTTAATGTTATGCAGCCCGAGGCAACGGGCGTCTAAATTATAAAACGTGGTCCACAGGAAGAGGATGTAATATCGCCAATATCGCCGCTCGAAGGGAAATCTTCCGAAGCGTTGTCGTTAAATGATCGCATCTCATCGGCGCGCGGTTCGACGGCGGTGCGACGGCGGTGCGGGCAGACGCGGCGTCAGCGACCACCGCCTCCTTAGTTTAGCATATCGACTGAGCTCGCCAAATTCACACCGAGACATAATATAGACGTTCAGGGGCGTCCCGTGTTAAAGCCATTATTGAACCCTAATACTATTTTAAAAAATGGCCATCCTAAAACTGAACGCCTTCCGAGGAAAGCTGTTCGCGAACAGACACTTAATAGGATTGGATGAAGATGGCGGAGTAATAAAGCGTGTTCAGTAATGTATTTATAGAAAATGTGCCGGCATCGCCTCGTTGCACGGATCGCCTTCAATTTACTGTTCGAGATTACGATTAGCTTTCAATCGAGCTTTATATTAACCTTGCCGCCGTGAACCGACCGCCCTCTAACCATACTGCAAAAATATCAAAAACTATGTTTATTCCCGATTTCTGTCGTCACTTCCTCTAAACAACCTTTATAACTTTGTTAATTATCGTAATGGAATAAATACATCGTGATAATTTAATTAAGCAACTAAACGTTCGTAAAAGGCCATTTGGGGAAGTCAGATTACACAAGTTACACTCAAGTTGTAGTTCACTAAAGTTGTGTTCGCGCGGCGTGCACGTGCACGTAAACTTTATATTAGTTTAATATACGTACACGTTACACCAAAATGGTATTTATTAGGTGAACCCTAACAACAACATACTATTATACCAATACAATCAATATCAACTACAAAATTAATTACTCGTGCTTGTAGAACAACATAAGGGATGGATTCATTGGATTTGTGGACATCAGTCGGTATCATTACTGTGATACGAAAATAAACGAATGTAGATAATGGACGGCGGGATCAATACAAAGTAATCGCAAGCGGATCCAATAAGCCCGGCCAAAACAACGGGGGGTCGCATCGGACGAGATCGGAGCCTGCGAGCCGAACATGGGGAAACAATATGGCGGCATGCAAATAGCTCGGCCATTATCGCACCTGGGCAGCGCGAGCCGCCCGACGAGTAAACAAGATTACGGGAATTGAATGGCTAATTAGGGGAAAAGAAGCGAGCCCAGCGAGCCTAGCGACCACGCTGAGTTATCGCACCTCGTTTCTGCCATATTTCACGACGCTAAACTCGCCTTTATTGTTTGGCCGCCTCTTGTTTAGCTAAAGAGCCTTGTTAGCTTATCTCTTGAAGCCTAGGTAGACTGCATTAACTGCCGTCACAGCCAGAAGCGAAGATTTACTGGCTGCACAGCGTCTAACACCGCTAAATAATAAGTGACGCGCTTTGCTAAGCTGTAACGGTATTTAAATAAAACCACTAAGATACACAAATTGATGATGCACAGTCGTTCATGAAAATTTAATTGATACGTTAATTAATTGTATTATACGGTGGGTATGTATTTATATGACCCACATCACAGATAGAAGCATTAACAAGGTAAACGTGACGACAACCAAGTTACGCCGCAATATTGCTTTTTGATAGAGGACCGCAGAGCGGCGCACCACTCCGCATCACACAAGAAAGCACTTTATCATTATTCAATTAATTAATTAGTGACTTTTATAGATAATAAAGAGAGTGTATTTACGAGTCAGCTTCGTTAATTTTACGTTATCTGTTTAATTGTATGAGCCTCCGGCGTCGTCAGCGGCGCATTATCGGGGTATCACCCGAGCCGTTATGTTCCTGTTATATTATCCTATGATATGTCGATCAAATTTAACATGGGCATCGTAAATTCTTTAATAATATTAATAGATCCTTTTTTTATATTGGTATCGTATTCAATTTATTGAAGCCACTAAAAAGTAACTACATTATAAAATCTGCCTCAAATAGACTGTCTCATGTTAGCTACGCACTGTTTATATGAGTACATCCTTTACTGATAAATCTACTTTACATGTTGTATCCCGCGAATACAGCTCGTAAATGACAGCCTAGAACGACATTTATTTGCATGCCGATTCAACACAACAAACAAAAAGAGATGTCACTACCATCATTTGTCACAGTTATAAATCTTATATCATCCACGCATAATGCGAAAGTTAGAACAATTTTATTTATATTTGCAAATTTCAGATGCAGAAACGATACGATCTATGTAACTCTTGAACAAATCACAACAAATCAAACAACGAACAAACAGACACAGGGAGCATTGAACAAAACGTTTGACCCTAACGTAATGACCGGTCTGTCTGTCATGTTACTCTGGCTTTCATTTACGGACTCGATATGATTTAGAGAGGTTCGTCCGCTACGACCGACGACTTTAACGTAATTTAATTACATATTATAAAGCTTGTCTGAGCCCACACAGAACCTAGTCACTACAAGATTAATGAATCCCAGCGATACAGATACATGACTTATTCTGTTCAAGCGGCCATATTTAATGCCCACGTTTTCATGATTGCAGTCATTTAGAATGTTGCGTCGCCGTTCTCGCTAAATACCTTCGCTGACATCCAGACGTTTATCCTCCACTTAATTTCAATTAGATAATATTACTAATGAAAGATATTTATTTCTATCTGTCGTTTCTTCTGCACAAATTCCTCATTAATTTGTGAAAAGCTTTTAGTGACCCAAGATCCCGAAAGCCAAACACTTTGTCTAGGAGAAGCCAGAAAGTTCCATAATTTCTTTGCCGAGATAAGAGGCGAAAGTTCACGCAGGAGCGGAGATTTATGACATCACCGTCGTTCCTTTCACTAAATAATAAAAGGCCCGCTGTAAAACGCGGTGGAGGCATAAAAGTTTTACGTCCATACAACCCGTTGGTGTACGTAAACGGAGCATGTAGGGCGCGTCGTGTTAGGACGTCAAATCTCCATAAAGAGTAATCAGTGTCGGCACAATAGTCCGTTGCCTCATAAATTGTAACGCCAACGTACGTTCATTTTGTCTAGATCCGCGTCGAGCATAATTTGAGCTCCGTCCGTCCCTGAGATCAAAAATTATGAATATAATTTGGCATAAACAATGAAATAGTGACTTGTTGCTCCGCTCTGCGTGGCGGCTGCGTGAACGTAGCGTCGTCGCGGTTGCGTGCGGCTGATTCCACAACGTGGCGTTATGACAGCGACATCTGGCCTGCTGTGCGACTAAGGAATTACTATTGCTACATTTAGCCTGTCGTGTAACATGGATCGCTTTATTATTAATAACAATAAATAAATTAGTTAATTTAATATGTAATGGATAGAAAACTATTGGAATTTCACGTCGATCTTGAAGTAATTACAAAACAGTTTCTCATCCTGCGGAAATCGCGAAAATGGAATGATAATAGCACTTAGTAGAATAAGGTCAAGGACGTGCCCTCAAAAGGTGGCCTCTTTCTACCTTCTACAATTTCTTCAGAAATGTTAGAATTTCAGGAATAAAAACTAGAGCCAAACCTAGTTAATAATTCATTTGCTTTAGATAAATATACAGTTCAAGGTCTAAATTCGGTTTAAGTTATATGGATCGGAAATCATCTAATGATGTGTTAGACTCTTGCTGGCTAAAACCCATCCGTGTTCCTCCCAGTGCCCTTTGCGTTCCAATGCCGCGGTGACTCTTTCGAACAAATTCCGCAACCCTTGCGGGAGAAATTATACCCCTACCCTATAAACTTAAAGGTCAAAAAAACATAATTCTATCGAACTAAACCAATATAAATAAGATAAAAAATATCAAAACAAAAGAATAAAACAAATTCATTATCTATTCTATACAAAGTGTACAGCACTCTTAGATTGTAATTCGGTGAAAATGAACACAAAAAATACTATTTCTGATACAAAACAACTATGGATTTTCCATTGTTTTTATTTCGTGGCAGGATTCAAAAATTGTAAGTTATAGTCTAGGAGATATGGACTTGATACACGAGCATTTTATTCTGTCTATGAATTTATAAGCGTTGAAGGATTTACTGTGTTTACTTTCCAAGGATGGAACAACTTGTCTCGTTGTAAATAGATTTAAAATTGTAAGCAAAATCTAAAATTAAAAGACTATGATTTATACCGGTTTAAAACATATGCTGATAGACACTTTTAAAGGGAGTTTAAAATAAAATGATCGTTTTCTTATACCATACAACGAGAAAAGTGGATACTTTTTTTTTTTCAGGGAGCGATACTTTTTTATTTCAATTGTAATCCGAGTATACTTTGCCGTTTTATTACATCATGCTTTTGTTATTCAATAGCCGCTGAATATACAAAGATTAGCGGCTTTTCATTGTGTGTATTACTTTTAAATCCCTTAAAACCATGTGTGTTTAAAAAAAATAACATTTCTGTTTGCATTTTGACAAAAATGTACACAAAACAATTGAATACGAACATGTTTAACTTTGAAGTCATTAAATAAACTCCATGTTTGTATTTCCGTGTCTTATCTGACGATTGGTTGCGTTCTTGATGCTTGTAAGACTACCAGATTATAGTTAAACATGTGATTGTAACCCGATATGACACGCGAGAGCACGACGGCCTTACGAACGTGTCGTAATTCAATAACCCGCTCCGCACCGACTAATGGAGGGTACACCTTTAAAACAAACGCTTTCAAAAGCTCTGTCTCTGTTCCTATATCTTATGAATCGATATTAGTTGATGATTTGATTCGATTTTCATCATAATCATCAATATCATCCGAACATCGTCCTGTGGTACACTATCACATAATCGATTCGAGTGATACTCATGAAGCATTTAATACCCAGAGCTACGCAAAGCTTTGCGAAGCATCGCGTGTCACGGCGTAACATATCGTAGAACGCGTAGCACGGTGTAGCAACGCGTAACAACTCGTAGCATCGCGTAGCAAAGCGTAGCACTGAGGTATGGCTCTGCTTCTTTCGTGTAGATTTTTTTGGCTTCGCATAGCTTTTTGAGTGTGTATCTGACACCGGAAAGTGGCAAACGCCGTAAGATTGTAAAATATCGCATGAAATTGTAAACTTTTTTTTCTAAATAAGACACGGATAGATTGGAAACTACTGAATTTGGATGGGATTTATTATATAGAAAACAATTAATATATCGAGAAAATATAATTTAATAAAGATTTATTACAATTTTACGGAGTCTGGAAATTTTCGGTGACATATCCATCCGATAGATAGACATATATAATGGCTTATCGTTTTACGGTAAGGGACCAAACGCTAAATATCCTGAACTCCTGCCAGGAACCACTGTTCAGGTGAACAAAGTAACAGATGTAGCAAAATATTCCGCTTTAACTCAAAAGCGTTTTAAACGTTTTGAATTAAGATCACGCACATCCAACTTCCATACAATGAAGTGACGCGAGACCTACTTTCTGTTGGTAATTACTTTGATACTTTAAATGCTCCAGCTCTCGGCTAGATAGAACATAGTACTTTGTTCTGATTAACCTTACGTTAAGTTTCTGTTCTCTCTAGTTCTTCTTAATTAGTCTCAAATTCTTTGAGCTAATTCGATGCTAGCACTAAGATACAGACATTTGAAACTTAGCTGTAAATGGAGTAATCAATGGCAGTGAGTCAGAACTCATATGGCTCGGTTCCCTTAGATTGCTCGACGATCTAGATTGCCTGAGGTTGATAGGCTATTATCTATATGTAGCCACATCGCAATCTGAGAGCTCGCAGAACTCACGTGTGCCAATAACAACAAACGTGACTTCAATCGGCACCTACCCCCGGCTTTCATCTGTCAGTTCCACGAAAAGGAGAACGCGAGAAAGGCACACACGATTACATAAGCGGATTATTTCAATCCCCAATCACTGTAGTAGTAAAACAAAGTTTGTGAATGGGCTATTTTCAATATTATTTCAATATAAGTAGGTTGTCGCCTGTCCATCCGCCGCGCGGCTCTATCGCGCGATCTGCCGCGCCGCGCCCGCGCGACCGCTCGCCTCGTGCGGTGACAAACAACATTCGTGCTCGACATTTATGCGACGTCATGGCCCTCAATAGAAATGCTTCGATTTACGTTCCTCTTCTACAATTTGTCAGACGTCTTTTTTATTCGTTCCATGGCACAAGCCATTACATAAAACTGTTATACCTGAGGCATTGCTGACGTACCCACTGCACGGGATCGAGTGATTGCCACGAGTTTCGCTGCATTGTCAAGGTAAACTACAGACTATTTGCAGCGCATCCATTGCAAAAGAGACAAAGGCAATAGAATATTTTTCATAAAGCTGTTTGCTACGTAAGTTGCAGAAGTTTATTTTTATAAATTTATGACGTGAATGTTGGATGGTTTCTGGATTTGTTTGGTGTCGTGTTGGCGAACCAGGTCAATAGGATTATAAACTTACTTGGTCGTCGAATTATGCAACTACGAGTATGTAGTATCAAAAACTATTCATAGGTACCAGCTGATAACAATTAACTAATCACACAGAAGCTTCCCTCAGAAAACTAATAATAAGAGTTATCAAGATCGAAGAATCATCTTTCGATGTTCCGTGATTAAGACAATCCAATTTCCAAAACTGGAATACTCCAGCTTTAGATAGGTACTTAAAGAACGTCGAATTTAAATGTCTTCGGCAAAAATTGAAGGCAATACCAGCCGAGATCAAAGCGATAGCGGCACTTCAACTTTTTTGTGGAACCGATACCTACTCTTCATTTCCTTTTTAATACGGATTCAATATAACGATAAGGACATCGGGAAATTTTTACAGAAATCAATCTTCGTGTTATTGAGACGTGTTTATTTGTGTCGGATGAGACGCAGGTGTCCATTGGCTGGAGTTTACAAGATGAATAAACATAAACCATAGTTAGAGGATCGTAGTTGTTGAGCATAACGAGTGAGCGTCGATCGAGATTGCAGCAAAGACAATGCCTTCACGGTGGCGGGTTGTAGGGGAGCCATTTGTATTCGTAATGGTAGATCGAATTTCGTATTTGTTCGTGGGGTCGTTAGCAGCACCTTCGCGCTTGTTTATAAAGAAAACAAAACCCTTTATCGTGCGCGCTCGGCGGCTCGAAACCTTACAACCGCCGCTAACTACCCGCACCGTATGAATACAGAATAATATTATATTTATCATCTATGAACACGAACTGCTTGATATCAGAGAAGCATAAATTTAGTGTTACACCCGTAGACTACAGCAATAAATTACAGTTGTAGTAGAAGTCCAAACAAATCATAAGATTAACATATGCAGATAACATTGTGCACATATGTATTATGCATTGCTGACGTATATGTAGGTAATATATGTGTAGTTGTCTTAAATATAGCACAAAATTCTACTGATTTTGAAAAATGAGAAAATTAAAAAGTAACAATGAAATAAATTTTGAGGGCAAGCTCATCTCAGCGAGGAACAGTTTACATCTCGCTTCCATCGCGCCATACAAATATGATATGTCTCCGCTCAGTGGTATATACTAAAGCTAAGTGAAAAGCTAAGGGCCAATTCTACAAATCTTGAAACAACGTTCACATTCGCATGTCAGTCTCAAACTGTTAGAAAAGCCATAGTTTTCATACATTTTTAACAGTTTGCGATTGACATGCGAATGCAAAAATTGCTTGAAAATTAGTAGCTTTGGCACTGAGATGTGTGATTAACGAAATTCTATTGGTTTTTGAAAACACGTCTCCGCCCGCTCGTCTCTTCTCCGCTTAGGTGGAGTCCGGGCCTAATGCGCGTAGCATACAGATTTCCAGATAAATAGTTTTCAAGTAACATTTACACGTATTAGTATGTGTATTTGTCGTTATTTGTTAATAAATAACAAATTATTACAAAGCTGCCAGCTACATTATCAGTTGTCATAGTTACAAAACAAACAATATTCATTTAATTTTGACAAATAAATCTCGTAGCAATCGTCGTAGCACTTCGTAGCAAATATATTATGACTACAAAAACTCAACAATCTAATAAAAGTAGTTTCACATTTCCTATTCAAAATTGCCGTCAAGTAATTTTATTTGGTGTAATCATACACGACGAAGCTTACACTGCGATGCACACCAACCACCAAGTAACAAGGTATTCATGTTTTTACGTTGTTTTAGATCGTAGGACAGATATGGCATAGCTAAGGCCCAATAGAGCGTGAACTGAAGTCACGCGCCAAGGATTTCGGTACACACGTCTTAAGACTCGGCACGTCGTCATCCCGCCTATAAAGCTCGAAAGCCTTCTACAGCCTATGACGTAGCCAGCTACGCCTCCCAGACCATCGATTGTTTTCACTAACTTAATATAATGTTACATCGGATATAGGGACCCCAAATTGAAGGGTGAGTTTATATCAGATACGGGATTTGAGGATTTGTAAAGCCAATTTCAAAAGCCGTTATGTAAGTTTCGAGCGTCAAGGGCAACGTCTGTTTACAGATTGTTCCAAGATAATAAAAGCTTTTTTATGTAACGGTCCAGACGCTGATTCTTTTATTTTTTATGCTTTCGTTTATTTTGTTGTGATTGGTCAGAATTGGTCCAACGTGGAACGTCACAAGCTGTGCATATGCGGTGTCAAGATCACGTCGGCGTAGCGTCGCGCCGCCGCGGGTGACACGCGCACCCCCGCCGCCCCCCGCCCCGCCGCACGCCGCCACCCGCTGTCGTCCTCCTGTTACCCTCAACCCTCGCACCACGCATGCTCCAATTATAATCTGTTTAGGGATGTCTATTGTCGATTAAGATTTTTTGTTATGCAAATTATTCATGATCTTTTCTAGACTTATTAATCGACCGTGTTCTGCCTGAGTATTGAAAAACTACCATAGCGAAACCAGAAAGCTTATGAGTTTTCATTTCTCCCAGACTACAAAAGAACAAGACACGCATCTCATAGAGGAACCTCAAGCTTTCACGTTTCTATCGTACAAACTGACAGGGTTAAGCACGATATCCACCCGTAGCGGATAACTCGATAGCTCGACATGGGATAGGGCGGCATTATCCGTCGACGATGGATGCGCGCGCAGCGGCGTCGTGCGGAGGGCATCAAATCGCCTGCGGAGGGCGGCCGTGGCGCGCGTGTTCGTAGTCTCCCGCGCGATACTCGCCACAACACCTCCGACGACGGCGAGGTGCGCTGCGAGCCCGAGCGACTGTTCGCGGTCACTGACCGATACGGCGACCATCACAACACGCTTGACCCGCGCCCCGTGGCGACCCGCGATCGAAGGCCCGCGCCTCCCGAGCGGCTCCATGCTCCACATGCACCAGGTAGCTCGGAGCCCGGTCCCGACCCTCGTAGCGTGATACCCAGCAATATATCCGTAAGCGGCGCAATATTCCGGACTACTCGCTCGACGTCCAACTTTAATTCGCTCTTTATTGTTTTTCGGTGTTTATTGTTTTCCTAAATGTGTTTCATCGCTGTAAAATTTCTGGAATTACAATGTACTTAGTCGGTCGTGTCAGTGAGTTCGTAAGGGTGCCTTTCAACGCAGGCGTGAGTTATTCATGGATTGCCTCTGTTGCTTCTACTTGAGCTTTTGGATTTATAAAAATGTGTACGATATCAATCTGTTTACATGGATTTTGTCTTTGAACTGTTGATAAATTTACGTAGATAGTAGTTTTAAAATATCATAAGATTATAGAAATTAGTAGTCACTGATAATGTATCACAATTTCCAGTAGTGGGAAAGCATGAAATGAAAACTGGAAATTTTATTCCAAACGCATACTTATGCGAGATAAAATTTATCACCATGTGAACGAATACTTGATAGAGTATTTGGGATAGTTGTTCCTTTCTTAGAGTTTCTTACTAGTTTCATTATTGGCAAGACCATGTAAGCTTGCCAACTGCCGAATTTGCAGAACAACTTTATTTCTCTCTCATTTTTACGATCCGATATATGTAAACATTGCTATATTTACTTTCAATACAAGATAAGAGCAAATTAAATAATTTCTTCTGTGTAGGACTGTATCAAATCATAAACTTGTATGGTTTCAATAATTACGTTTGTCATCACATAGTTATAAACATTTGGGTAGCATGTGATAACACCCAGTCACCACATTTATTTAAAAGATTCTGACTACATACTAGATGGTAGTAGGTTTTTATATTATGTTATTCAAAAAGAGGCAAAATTATTTATAACGAAATACTGATTAGTACATGCTAAATTTCAGCTTTTCAAGATTGAAGAGAGATTTTCAAGTTAGAATTCAGGAACCACAATCTGTTAATTAGATGTATTAGATTATTCAAAGAAACACTTTAGCTTACGATACGTATTCTAACTTCAATGTATCGTAAACTGCATTAACTATGTGAAATTTTAAGCTAATTAGTTATGATAAAATTGAATATGGGAACCATACGCTTAAATTTCTTTTTAAAGAGTGAATTAGCTTTATTTATAGCCTGTACTGTTTACGAGTTAATTTTGGAAACTGTTACGTACCAAAATAATGTTTAATTGTCACATTAGCAGTCAAGTGAATGAAGAAAAACAACCGGACAACTGTGAGTCAGACTCGTACATGAAGGGTTCCATACCACAAACCAAAATAATTACCGATTAAAAAATTAACGATTCTTGTATTTAAATTATTATTTTTTTTATTAATTGTTGTTATAGCGACAACAGAATACATATTCTGTGAAAATTTAAACTGGCTTCCTATTACGGTTGAGAATATATTAAGCTGACAGACAGAAAGGCGGACGGAGGGATGGACGGACGGACGAACAGCGGAAGCTAAGAATGAATAAATATAGTGACATTTTACCGGTACCGTCATGAACTTGATTGTAAAAACTATTTCACAATCAAATTCATGCTAAACAATCAAATATTTATTTAAAAGTAAGAAAACGATTTGTAACAGATAGATCTTTACTTATAGCAAAATCTAAGCTCCCAGGTATTGGCCTACTGTTGAGAACGAGAAGCATTTAATAAGACAGAGACGCATATATTAAAGCTTCACATACGTTGTCATATCAGCCTGTTAACATCCACTTCTAAAGATAGTATTTCTCATTAGTCGCTAAAAGGGACTGTCGAAATGAAATACAAGGGAAACTCATGGAGACACCTAAAATACTGCTCATTAATTTACAAAAGTTACTATTTTTATGTCACTGCATAAATTGTCAAGCAAAAACGAAGTCATAAAGCTGGCTAAAAGTTCTGTCTCAGACAGAAACTTGTTATTTTCACACTTTATATAGCACTTAAAACGACTAAAGAAAAGGATTAACACTCCGTAAAGCGCGTTACTTCTCTCTGCAATCAAATTTTATTTTACTTTGTTTTCCAGCACTTTGTCTATAAAAGCATTCTTTCTCATTACAAAAACATGTGATTATTTTTAGTTAAACACCATTATAATTGCACCGTAACTGCTACAAACTTACTTAATCGTATGATGGCACGGCATAAGTATAGAGAAGTTTGTCCAAAGACGTGCAGTAAAGTCTCACGGTAGCTATTAACGATGTGGAGCCATATGCAAGAACCAGCCAGCGGTGTAGGTATTAACGGCAACTTGAACTCAAGCCCGGACATCAATTAGGTTCGACTTGTTCTCGCAATTATGTGCTCAAACTAAATTGCTGGAAGATTCGTCGGACGCTAATGGTTCTAAGTTTCCATGACACATGACTCTGATATCACGCCGCGCTCGTGAGTCGTGTTCTCACGCCAGCGTAGTACGTTTTAAGGAATCTATCACGTTTCTGTCAATTCATTGTTCTTCAACACGTATCTTGGCGTCTGTCATATGTCACATGTCAGGGTGATACGTCACGCACGGTGTGGTGGGCTAATGTCGCCGGCTAATGCGGCGGTGGCCGACAAGAGGACAATTTCCGGGGCCGCCCCTACCTTCCCGCCATTACGTACTAGAAACAATTCCATAACCATTATAATCATTAATGATACCGCGCCACCATTAAGCCTGCTTACATTGATTTTTTTCTTTTAATCATTATTTATTATCTGAAAGTCAATATTTCAGAACGCCGCGGCTCGTCTCCGCTGCAATCTCTTTTGATTTATTGAAAAACTTGAGGCGCTGTTTGTTTTAATAGTTTACTAGTAAAATTAATTACCGCGGCGAACACAATTTACTGCTTAAAGTGCTGAACTAAA
Source organism: Ceramica pisi (assembly GCA_963859965.1). NCBI lineage: Eukaryota > Metazoa > Arthropoda > Insecta > Lepidoptera > Noctuidae > Ceramica > Ceramica pisi. The sequence goes on along the minus strand of OY982533.1, from coordinate 11,366,514 downwards.
GTAAAGCTTAGTTTAGCATCAGTCGAGGTCGATTCAGGTGTCTGGTTCACAGTAAAAAAACTTTTGGGTTAAACCGCTTTGTTTATGTTGAATGTCTGCAGGCGACAAAACTCTGTGTGCTGACAGATGTAGGGCTAATGACAAATTAACCGTTAAAAACTCGCGGAAAGGCGGGAAAAGAGGAAAAAACGGTGGGAGTAAAAAGTAACGAGTCGTGGCTTTTATCTCGGAGCGTGTTTCGCGAAGAAAGCGTTTATTTTGAATGACGGAGTCCACTCGGCGCAGTGGGACGCGGCCCGGCGACGGCGACCGCGGCCCCACGTGTCCGCGCGCCAACTTAAATCAACCGATGTCGGATGTAATCATCGTTTACTGAATCAAAAACCGTTTGATCTCTATTTCAAACCTTGTTGGCGTCTACTTCTCGTTATTTGCATTAAAATTCCAGATAATTATAAAATGAACATAGTCATAATGATAGATATGCACTCCGTAGTTCATAATTATCTGTTATGACCAGTGTTATATCCGTGGAAAAACAAGTCTGTTTGTGTCATTTTCTGCGATACGGAAATAACAACTCTTAGCACTAATTGGATGATAATATGATTCGATAGAGAACTATTCCTAAGAATTTGAATGAATAGCGGTTGATGTCAAGTCAATGTATGTAAACAGCAGCTATCATCGACATCCAGTAAATGATTCGCTTCGCACGCGAGCGTGGATTGCTCCCACGATAATAACATCAAGTAATGTGTGCAGCAAATCATACACTACGAAATGAGGCATAAAATGTTAGAGCTGAGGCTTGGGAACGAGACGGGCGTGCGTAATTACCCGACGAGAATGTGGCCGAGTCCTGCGGCCCGACCGGGCTCGGCCAGCCTCCGACCGCGTCGCGTCGCTAAACTACGAATAAAGTGCTCAGTGCGGTACCCTTAACTCGTTAATTACAGTCACGAACTTAATATACCTACCCTTTTCAAATTTTTGAACTTAGTATAACTGTAAGTGTTCGCTATCAAACGTACTCGCACTTAAAACAATATTTTTAATGAACGTTCTTCTGAAGGTTGAGCGATGTACGTCGAAGTACTCGTATCCTCGGGGCATCTATTAAACGGACAGGAATCGTTTCCCACAGCCCGCTCCGGCTCGTCACGGAATCAATATCGTCTTTTATCTTATGAAACGTGCTCCACATACACACACAGGCACATGGACTCACTCGCAGCACGCACACCCCGCTTTTCCTAGGGTTGCTAACGTTAAGAATAAAATGAACAAATACTCAGGCAGATAGCGATAATTAATCCAAATTTCTTCGCTCTTGCACGTGTTTGTTCGCACGCTCTCTAAAACTCGGGGATTTAATTAAATCTCGCTCTCGTCTCAAGTTGTGATATTAGTTTTCCGTTTAATTATACATAATTACTATGTTCGTGAATCGTGTTTTTGTCGTCGAAATCGTTGACACCAGCGACGACGCCGACTACGATTAAAAAAATGTATAAAAACGTGAAAATAAAAATTTAATAGCCTCGAAAATGTTGGTTAGTTAAAAAACTTGAAACACGTATTCCTACTATCAGTGACATTTGTTCCTGCCGCGTCGTAACTCCAAACTTTTACGCCAATTAAAATAGCTGAGTAACTTTTTGTAGCACAGTCGACTGACGGATGCCGAAATTTATTTGGGCCAGCCAGTGAAGATTAATACGGTTCAAACGAACGAGCGCCTTCTTAATGTTAGTGTAAATACACTGACTAAAATGTGTTTATTAGTCTACAACTGCTCTGTTAGAGTGTGCTATACAGCACTTGAAATACAAACAATGCTGTGTAATTGGTGCAGTGTTGTTATGCAACATTGTTTTTACGTTACGACTACTGCTCGGAGTTGTTCGGAACCAATAACGAGCCCATTGTGAGGTTTATTTCTGTTCAAATTGAAGTGGCATGTACTACTTATCTTCAGTTAGCGGGGAGTAATGTGCGGTGCGCGGCGTATGTTAGAATCAAAGCGTGCGCGAGCACAAGTTCAAGTGCAAGAACAAGCCCATAGGTACATCAGGCGGTCAGAAATACATCAGTCAGTGTATGGCATGGGAAAACGTTGCCGAGACGCGGCCGCTTCCTACTTGCCTTATATGCAACTACCGCTATTGCTCAAGCATGCTCACTCACGGATCCATCGCTCTGAGATTTGTTTTCGAAACAATGTCTATTGTAAAGTTTTTTCATTGCATCCTAAAAAAGACAACATTAACAAAGGAATAACAATCAGTTTAAAATATTAAGGCCAACCCTATAACTCTCTCAAGTCATAAATATGGAAACAGTTTCACATTCACTTTACATGGTATATCATGTTTTTAAAGAATACCCAAAGTTGGTATGCTGAACCCTTTAAACAAATGAAAAATGCTTTATAATAACAAAAAATAATAATTACCCACCTTGGAGTAGGACCAGTAACCGCTTGAAGAACTTATATAAACAAATGCCGATCAATTAAATTGATTTCAATAAGCTTTGCATCTCTGTTTACAATGTAGTTCGTAAATTAAGAAACAATATTCTCTAAACATTTCAAAGCTCCTTTAAATTTATACGCGCACCCACACAAGTTCACTTTCATTAGCTACTAGCGAGCTCCGGTTTATTATAATTTCTTAACAAACGTCTGTTTAATTGATAACACTTCAAACATCAAGTTGAAGATTTGATTGACCCCATTGAACTCGGTAGTAACAAATATTCGCGGTTTGAAAACTCGAGGAAAATCCTGTCGACGGACCGACGATAGACTCCACTCGCCCCAGACATACAACACAAAGTTTCGTCACTGGGGCTTTAAATTCCCTAATGTTTGTCAAAACATACTTAAATCTGTCAGGAGGCGCTTAAATCAATTTATTATACAGGTATTCGACGACACTTCGGCAACGAGCATGTTTACCCGCATGTATGTATGTAAATCTCGCGTTCCTTGCTTCTCAAAATCCGTATGGAAAACTCTAAGCCGCTTTTATATTCTTATTCCTTATCCTTGTGGGATAATTCGGGCCCATAGGACAGGTTTTTACATAATTTTACCCCATCCCTTTCTATAGGCAGTCCGCTTTTGCGGAATCACATTTTTTTCGCGAAATTTTTATTAGTCACACGGTAACGCGTCTCTAAATTAGAAAACATTCAATAAATCACACGGGCGTAATTCAATTTCAGAGATCGTAAATAAAATTTGTGCGGAGGGTATGTAACGAGTTTTAAAAACAAACATTTTAGAGAACAAAAGGGTAAACGGTTGTGCGCCCGCCGTATTTGTCGCGAACAATGTTTGTGGGGGTAATTGTTGGAGATGCAAAGTGCTGAGATCAAGCAGCCGCCCGCTGCCTGGCCCGCAGTCGCTGCAGGGAGCCGCAGGTCTTTGAACTAACAGCACCGTGCATACGTGCACTGCGCACTGTGCAGCCTACGAGTACGTCAGTGCTCTGTTCATATTGAGCTTTACTTGCTGCTCGTTAGTACGCAGCCGTTCATTATTAGGAATGGCTCTATAAAATTACCTTAATAGTTCAGGTGATTCATGCGTTTTTGTGAACATGCATTGGCGTTAAATGCTCTTCATTTTATTAACTTTGAGAATAAACGTCAAAAGTCAGTAATTTGAACATAATTTACTTAATAGGAAATGGTTTAGCTAATTTACAGATAAATATGTATAAACAAAGATCAATCGGTACGACCCCACGCTTGTCTTATCATTCTCGATAGGTAATTTAGTCGGACGACCCCGTGCTCGTCCGAGCCGACCCTCATCCACTCGATAATCGCATCGATTAGATACTTTCTCCTTTCTCGACTCTACTTCGATTACCTTGCATTCTTTTTACGTGACCTAATGCCATCATTAGCCTTTCCACTTAACGTAACGGAAACAAATCTTCTCTATTCGAATATGAAACTTGGAATGCTACTAGCAGTCTCTCGTGTCGACTCGATAAAAAAGCGAACCATGTGTTACTAATACATTTAAAGTTAAAAAAATCGATAAATCTACTAAATATGAAATTCGCAAAAAATATGAATAGCTTTGCGGCACCTCACAAAAGGCACCCTCTGCTTTACTACACAGATCTTATTCACACTTTACACAATATTCTTAGCAACAATGGGAAACTCAACCGCACGCCGACATGTTGTACACGGGTGTGCTATCGTTGTGCACGTCAGGTCTATCGTCCCTCGTCTTGCGTATGTTTCGGTTTTTTGTGCGCGAGTCTAATAACTCGACGAGCTTGACGGCACCTCGGCGCGGGCGCAAAAAATGACAAAAGCTCAAGTAAGCTCGCAGGCGAGGGTCGGGGCGGGTCGGCAGGCGCTCGGGAGATGCAACGGATGGCTCGGCAGTCGGCCGCGAACACCCGCAGGGCAACCACCGTACTACCATTTTCGTGAGATCTAAACACGCAACGAGTTTTCTCACTCATCGTAATTTTCTCCTTTCAGTAAAAAGCTTTTAAGCCGACAAATAAAAATAAAAGTGCACACGGAAATGTGGAAAGTAAACATTTGAACTTAGCAGTGGATTTCTTTAGTTTCCATTAAGATGAACGTTTATGCGACAGTGTAACGATGTAAGTGATAAGAAGACGCTACAGTGAAATGTTGGGTTTGGAGATCAAACAGTAGGGTAGTGAAGTGGACTTGGATAGCAGGATGACGATGAAATCGCTGAAGTACAGCGAGCGGGAGGAGATGATGGAGGGCTTCAGCCCCGTGCCCCCTCCCCTCCCGCGCAGGCAGCCCGTCCGGAACATCTACGCGGAACCCTTCGTAGACCCTAGGTAAGTTGCAGCTTAAGCCAGCGACCCTCCGACTAACATAGTATATCTACATGACTCAGGTAAGTATGCAACTAACAACAACAGCTTCGTATCAGTGTGCACTCACTCACTGGTATTGAAACTCAAGTTCTGACTTGTTTCGTATCTTCATTTTAAATTATATCTATCAGTACCTACCTAATGTAAAAACCCCTTTATAAAACATGATAAAGCGAAAGTGGTATATCCTGAAATACCTGTCACAGTAAATACGATAAACAGATGATCGGGCGCTAAAATCTTAATCTATATGATTTGTAAACGATTAACTCTTTATTGTGGATTTACAGACAAATACATTATAGTCTAAGATAAAATTGTTAAAGCTTTCGAAATAAGTAAGAAACAAAACTATGGACACAAAACGAAAATATCCAACAACAGTAAGATAAAACACATTAGTGAAGGCGATGACAACTCACATAAATTACTGAGCTTTGATAAAGCCGACGTTTAGACCACGGGACAAGTTCTTAATCATTTAGAAAACATGACCATTGTGATAAATTTTGAATTATTTCAAGTCCCTTTTAAGACAAAACCTTTACATTAAGACCCCGCCTTCTTGACAACTTAATATTTGATGATAAGCCATACCAAATGGGAAACATTAAAAGGAAACTAAACGAAATAAGGAAAATGTACAATTCAATTGAGTATTTGAATCAGTTGACGGCACTTGTTTACCTTCCCGACCCCAGCTCACAAAGGGCGGGCCCCTGTATTCATGGCCGCAGTTCAAAGTAATAATAAAGAGCCTGAAGCCAGAAAACATCTATTTCATATACCGCACGACTACATAAACACGGGCCTCCCTGAACCCCCTCAAACCTCCGAAGACCACAGAACATTATTAAAGTAAGGCACTACACAAAACTAATTCTGCGGCTCTTATTCGGGGTGTCCTTTGGGGTTTCCGATCGAGTCCTGAGTTCTCACAATAAGAAATTCTAATTCCAAAATGTAGTTTAGTAGTTTTCCGCGGGTAAGGGATACTCCACAATATGCATATGGTGTGTGCGCTAATGGTGGAGCAGAAGAGGCGAGCGGATGTGCGGTTCTATGTGCTGCCATAAATCATATTTTTATACTTGGCGCGCGGTCGGGCGGCGGCCAGCAGATAGCGCAGTTACTGCCATCTGCGACACCCCAATCGCCGCAGCTTAATTTCAACAGATTCGAGGGCGAATCTCAACTATTAATACCGCTGTATCAATACGTAATGTTCCGACAGTAATGAAACCGAACACACGCCTCCACCGTTATCTAATTTCGTTGCCGACTTTTGTATTAAATAGCTGTCTATAATTGTTGATAAACGTACTTTAATATCGTAAAAATTGTTCCACCTGTCATAACTCATAAGTAATCGCACCGTCAGCCATTAAAGTAACCAGGTCAAAAATGAAATTTATTATTGACTTGTTTAATGATAACAATTTGACACGCTAGAGCGATGATAGATAACGGAAGCATCATTTGACGCCGTACTAACGGTGAGTAAAGAATGTAATTTCCTTTACAATGTGTTAACAAGGGCCGAACATGGAGGCAAACTATATGACGGTTAAGTGCACGCCACAATGGTGGGTAGATAGCATCGGCGCCCTTCATGGACAGGCGCGCTCGCCGTCGCCAGCGTGCAGCCACTTGCCACGCTTCGACAAGGAAATTGACATTCAAAGGTAACCCTCAGCTAGTCAGCTTCGCTTTTTTCCACGCAAGCGCAACTAAACGTGTCCTCAAAACTCAAAAGCATAACTTAACGTAACAATATAGAGGTGAAACCAAATGGAAAGTGTGGGTGGATCTATCACATAAATATAATATTGAAATAGTTCTCAAGTGTGTACGCATCCAATCAATTTGTATTACAATTGCTTTGATCATGCTCAGGGATAATCATAACTTGTAGGGTTTGAAATAGAACAGAAAGTGAAAAAAGACAGTTTTTTCTGTTTTGTTAGCCTCTTTATACGATGAAGAAGTTCCTACACGTGCCGTTCCCATAGTGTGTTTCATTAGATACTCTTATGATAGTACAAAACGCAAACTTTCCCATAAACTAAAACATCCCACACACAACATAAATGTGTTTACAATTTAGAAAATCCGTCACAAAATAACTTAAAAGCGTCAAAGTTTAGTAATTAACGTCGGTAAGTAAACATGAGCAAATGCGCCATACGTCTGCAGAGACACGATCGCCAAACTGAGGAGTTGGGAACTGGCGGCAAATATTTGGACATATATGGAGCCGGGAAGTTCGGCCGAGCAAGAAATGATTTCCATACGGCCCGGACAACGCAAACACAGTTCACCCATCAAAGTCCAACACAAACTTGCAACTTAGTTAATAGCGTTTAGACGATCGCAAACGTTCCTGCCGACCGAATTCACATTCGCTTTGTGCATTGCTTCAATCCTGTGCGGTGTGTTAGCTGCTTCCGTATTATCTTATTATGTTGCGATTTGTGTGCAAAGTGCGAGTTTTGCCCCAATATCCTAACTACCCTGACGGAGAAAATAAAATAGAGTTTGCGTTGGATTGGATCGGGTCTTTCTACGAGTATCCATGGCTCGTGGCCTTAATTGCAAACACACGACCAGTCCCCTCATCTGTGTTGCTGATTCTGCGACGTTAGCGGATTTGCGTATTAACCAGCTTGTCCTCTGCAATTCTTAGAAAAAGCAAGATTTCCCAACATTATAATTAGCACTACAGAAACAAGATCTTGCCAACCACTTTGTTTTAGTATTCACGTTCAGGGGTGGTCCATTCTCAGTAGTTGTTCCTTAAAATTATTCACGGTTCCCCAAACCTAAAGCTCGTACGTTTGACTAAACATTTCCGAAACCACGAGACGTGAAGCATCTAACTACAGCTGAATGCACGTCTCAATAGTATATGAACTAGCTATGTGTGTCATCTAACAAACGGTAGCTACGACAGTAGACAAACAAAGCTTCAGTTGATTGCTAATAGTCTCTCGGTTATTACAAGCAGTGAGATTGTACAGAGGAAACTATGCTCTATGATCTACGATCTACTGCACAAAGGGATTATTAAAAATGTCCTTCTTAAAAAGTAGCGCACTGTTCTATCTCTCTTGAAGAATTTAAAATGTAATTATCTATATCTATTAAGCGCTCACAATCTAACCCTTGAACTTCACCCTGAAAGCATTCCTCTCCCGGCTCACAAGCCCATTAGGCATGTTCGTGATCGATTGTTTATTATAACTGGTGCAGCATCTTATTAATAGTTCGTATAATTAGAGGAAACGCCCCATCAAGCTCCACCGTGTGTCCTCGGCGACTATGAAAGGGGCACTGAATACGCGCGGCTCGTTCAAACCAATCGCTGCCAACGCAGGAAGTTCAATTATCTTCCTTTAACTTTAACGCATAATGTCGACACAATCATTTCATTAAACTGAATCTTTGTGATTCAATCGCTCATAATTGGACTGATCAAACGGACCAATTACTGGACGTCCCTAGATGAGTGTATGCAATATGCGTAATTATAGGAGCAATGATACGTAATGGAACTTGAACACATAAATTAATAATGCAAGTAGTACAACGAACTTTGTCACAGAGAAACTACTCGTATTACCAGTTAGTTTTATGTGTCGATTCCAAATCACCTCTACGTAGTCATTAAACAAAATTGTATTTGTAGAAGCTTACTATATTTCACGGATGATTCACTCCATACTATATTTAAAACTCACTCGAAAAACGAATGGATATGAAACGCCTGCTCTGTGTAAACAACGTGATGAAATCATAATATTGTCTTTCAATTCAACTGTTCCATATCGAGAATTTGTCAGTGGAGCACAACAAAGCTTATCACGGATGTATGACGTTGCATCTCCAACAAAGGATAATCCAGGTCCACTGTCACAAAGTTGGACATAAATCTTTCGTGTTGACGGCGATCGACATCTCCTGCATGTCTGCGTTCCTTACCAACACATATAATCTCCCGCTGTCGTCGAATGTCCCCTATACTTATTACTTCTAGCGTTTGTAAACAAACCACTTTTCGTTTGAATAATACACTCGTCGAGGTGAGGCACCGAACACAATGGCGACGCTGTAATAGTTTCCGTTTTGAATAAGAGATGTCTATTGTCTCCTTTCATATTGATTGAGTTCATCTCTTATATTACGACAAATACCAGGCTTCGGAAATTGTTTTCCGGTCAAATTATGGCTAAAGTAAAGTTTTATGTCGATTGAAATTTACGGGGGGGTACGTAGTGAATCATAATCAGCTACTATATTGGTTTCAGTGTGAGCAGGTAAGTTCTGAGAATCGGTAGATGTAGAGGTTCATTGAACGCGTCGAATAATGAAGTTCTATTAATAGCGAGGCGATATTTCGTCATCTCGGGAGACAGCGCATATTGGTGTGTGACAGTGACACCGGGTATCAGTGGAATCAGTGCCGTCGCCAGATATTTCGGTGCACCGACAGTCGGCGGACGCTTATCGGAATAGGGTATTTCAGCCTAACCCGTTTTATAAATAAATAAACTGCTGTCCCGTCCGAATAAATACAAGGCTCGCTTTGACACTGCTTCCTATAAATAACTGTAATGAATAGGCGGTTGGCGGTCCCGCAGCAATATGTATGTAATGTGGACGTTTCCTCGCCTGGATTTATTTCTCTCCTTATTTGAATATTTTATAATTGAGAAGGACATGTTCCTTTATGGTGTCACAATGGTGGGACGTCTGTGGACCAGCTGGTTACATGAAGTACTGTAGAGAGCTCACGCGAGCACAAAGAACTTGGTCGTGTTGGTTAACAAGGTGCGTCACATCACATACCTAACTGTATAATAAGTACATTATATTGTAAGCGTTTAAAAACTCGGAAACCTTATATACAAGCGTGTCTAATTGCCGTAAATGCTTATTTATAACTTAATTAATAGCAATATTAACCGTTAGATAGATAGGTAGATAACAGTGTCACGCGCGTAGGGGAACTTGATTTTCTGTCACTATAATAGATTATTAATGCATATTGAGGTATGCTGAATGCAATTTATCATCCGATACAATCATTAATGTTTTCAAGATGATGTAATGATGCATCATTTTGAGCCACAGCGAAAATATCTCATGATAGCAGTTCAGTAAAGAAAACATGGACAAGAAATGGCGTATTTTATCGCTAAAACAATAGTTAAACACCTGCAATTTTGTATGCACCCTTTAAAAAAATGCATTGAAATTATTCAACGGAACCTGTACAACTTGGTTTTGGCCTTGTTACTTGAAAGCTGTTCTTCATAAAAATGCAGAAAGTTTAAATTATCTACAAATAAATAATTAGCATGAACCCCTTTCTTTATTGCCTACTAACATAAACCTATTGCTTAACTATACCCTTTCTAGTTTATCTACAAACCTTACCTATAACGTAATAAAACTACCCCAAAGTTAGATCGCAATATTAAAACACTCCTTACAAAAGGAAATGTATTTCCCATTTCAAGAGCAGAATATGAGGCTTCCGGCGACTGGGACCGCAATTAACTAGGACCGCGGTCCCAGTCGCCGGATCCGTAAAAAATCAATATTTTTCTTCCGGCGACTGGGACCACTCATAAATGATAACTGAAATCAAAAAATGTACAGTCAAACGAAAAATGTTTAGATGCAATAATTGAAGAAAAATCCTTTTTGATTTAAAAACATCATTTATTGATATAAAAACAGCCTCTGACTACACTTCTGTTATTTAAAACTTTCGTAATAAAAACATACACATAAATCGTGCTTATAATAATAATCAACCATTTTTAAACAATTAAGAATCAGAAAGTAATTATTTTTCACAAAATCAGCCTTTAAGTGGTACAGTAAATATAATAAAAAAATAACATAAATCACGATAAAAATTATAAACGTAGGTACTATCTATTTATATCATAATTAGTTTAAAATGGCCGTTATGGCTTCACACAAAATCAGTCAAGTAAGTAATTGTCAGATAATCTTATCAAATGACATTTTGTTTGTGATATTAAAAAGTCGCATCAAAGATGAGAAGCAATCTAAAGTAAAAATATTTGTAACCACGTCGTTTAACCCCCTTATTAGCTTGTTTTGTTTATAAATAAGTTAATAAAAAATTGTTTTACATACCTGAAGAGTATTAAATGAAGTCACTCTACACCACCACTTACATCCCACAATTCTAACAAATATTCAGCGCAGTATCTTACAACGATCTAATATGACACTGTCTGATGCAAAACTTGACTTTCTTAAACTGATAAGCTTCTTGTTCGTGATTGGCCGAGCCAGTCATCAGGCGATGCAAAATTTCTCGTTTATAACAAAAGGGCTACCTGACCTTGAAATCGGCAGGCAAAACGGACTCGAGTTAGAGAGTGATAGTATTATACAGTGCTATGCCCTTTGTGTGTGTTTTGCCTGCATGTGTGAATTATGTAAAAACGGGCTAGCTTTATCTATTAATAAGCGCATAAAATCATGTCTAGAACGAGTCAATGATATTCATATAAATAATTTAGATTTTTTTTTCGTTTGACTGTACCGATTTTGGCTTGAATTATAGATTTTTTAAGTTATCTATGAGTGGTCCCAGTCGCCGGAAGAAAAATATTTATTTTTTATGGATCCGGCGACTGGGACCGCGGTCCTATTTAATTGCGGTCCCAGTCGCCGGAAGCCTCCAGAATATTGGTTCTTCGTAGTCCACTTTGACTGGCTCCCAGTGTTTCCGATTACCACAACTTTTCACAATGTAATGTTTCCTGACGTTTCGTGATATCCGAGGCGAGTTTTTGATTCGAGAGCACATATTTGGTGAGAGCCGACCAAATAACGGACCACACAGGGTGGCTGCATTTGTCTGAGCTGCTCTGCTCCCCGAGAGATAACAAACGCGCTCGCCGCTCTCAGCTGCACTTATCTAAACACTTAACTCGAGCCATACACAAACAAAGCTGCACCCTAACTCACTTTTTACCACGAAACGTCTTTTTTTACCCTTTAGGGCTTCGCGGCATTGCATGCTTTGCGTGCCGACTGCCTTTGTTTGTGTCCGGAAATTCATGCATTTTGCCGCAATGTGCAGTTAAAGGAAGATACTTAAGTAAAGAATGACCTTTCCACTTTATATATGACGAGTCACCGCTCCCCCGATAAAAGGACCCTCAATTACTTTTACTTACCTGCGTCCTACTTTAGTGAAAGCATTATTTGTCAGCTATTAAATAAAGTACATTACCGCAGTCCAATATCATTTCCAAGTATAAAAAAACCTTTTAAGACAAGCACCTAAAAAAGGTGGACGACGAAATCTTTCTAATAACAGTTTTGGTCTTGTCCAAGGTACACGTCATCAGGCGTGACTAACGAATGGCTCGCCCTACAGACCCTAAATTCAGAGTCGTAAGTATCAGTGACACGACAGCGGCACAGCGCCGAGGCCGCCCGGCATCGTCGCAGGCTGCCGAACATTACCATAACTCTCACCGACCCATAAACGTAATAAGAGAAACCAATAACACACCGAACACTTGAAACACATTAATCCCTTTTGATTAGGGGTCAACGATCTTGGCTGTATATCAAACATGACGACGCGAGGAATCCTGATCCTAGCACCGTTCAACTTGTACAAATAAAAATAAACGGAGCCACCGTGACTATTGGATTAAATAGTAAACAACATGCACTCCGATGCGTCAGGTCAGAATTAAGATCTCCGATAAGGCGAGATAAGGGCACTAAATTAGTGATCTCAGCGAGGCTTAAAAGATTAGCGTGACTAATTACTTAAAATGTATGATAAAAAAGATGTTGCTTAACTTCGATCGGCGATGTTCCCGCGTGACATGTAAAACTCGTAATTATCTACGGGCTATGTAGAAACGGTACATACTTAATTCAAATCTTACAACCATTAATAATCCATACGAGCTATTTTAACTTTGATAGAGATTGATAAATCTATTAGATATGACCGACGCATCGTTTAAAAATATTTGGGTTTGAATAATCATAAAGTGTCTGATTTATTATAAACTACCTATGAGCATTGAGCATGTTATGGTTTGTTTTCATTAATCAAATGCATTAAAATAGGTAAAGTTGCTGAAGAAGTAGCATAACTGCTTATTTATGGGTTTAATAATTCCTATACAAATTAGTATCTAGTTCCGCTTCTGAACTGTATCTCATAAAAAATAACATGGTTCTACATTATCAGGGGTTCACTGGCATTGTGTTTTCTACAACAGTAGCATTATAAACTACTACAATCAAACCCCAAGTCTTAGTACCACTTATAAAGCATTTCTCCCCTTTAACATTTACGTTGTAATCGCATTATAACATGACAACAAAAACCGTTAGAGGATCCAACTAGTTTTTATTATCCTTTTTTGCCAGTTCTATGAGTTCATAGCTCTTCGTTTGGCCCACGACACAAACGTCCATAAACTCGTATATATTATTGCGGTGGCAAATCGTTTTTCTACTAAATGCTGTAATCTTTTGAGGTTATTTAATGACCAGCATTTTTATTAACCGACGACGTTTGATTAACTTACTCTGGATTCCATTTCAATACGTAGGCTTCAAAAGTAAACTGTCCACTACTGAATAATTTAAATGAGTTGTAGTCAATTTAAAAAGTTTGATTCATTGAGAATGCAACCCACAGCATCAAGAATCTCTATTTCCTGTGTTTATAATAAGTATATCAAGTTACATGGAGGTGCCTGCATAAATAAGCAGGAATTTATAAAGTGAATTAAATCAAATTAAAGTCCATACAATTGAATCATCATCAAAACTCGATATTTCACTACGAAGGCAGACAAGCCATAAAATGAATTGAGCAGCTAGTATCATAGTCCTGACAACCTGTTTGTCTTCTCACAGTTTCTAAATGCCAATCTTATGCATTCATCATTAGCGGACGTCACAGCCATTAAACGTGTAAATATTCACCGCGCAAGTAAACTGCTTTGCAATTCAATGGGTTGGTGCAAGCAAACGAATGACCCTTATCATTTAGCGTGGCCTGGTCAACCGTGCGACGGACGTACCGACCACTTTTATACGTAATAATTTATAAACCGCGGCCATCTTGCTGAAATATGGACATTGCAGCTCAACGGAACAGCGACCTGCTTTAGTTTACTTTTACAACAAATGAATATTCACACCACCAGCTCTTCGCTTACTGAGGTCACCTCCCACGACCTACGTTACACAGCATTTTTACTACTGTAAATTGCTAATTCAGCAAATTGCACGGTTTAAATTTGCAACTGTGACATTTTCTTCTATAAAATTATAGCAAGTAATAAATTGCGGGTAGTTTCAAATGACACGCCATTATTTTGAAATTTAAACCGACCGTCCTTAATTGATAAAATATTACACATGGAATTGTCGTTTAATACATTTCACGGACCATGGGGTTGGTTATAGGAAAAAAATGTAGATGAGACAAAATGTCAATCGTGTATAACTCAACAAAGCTAGGGCTCTACTAGGTTGCCGGGACACGGTTAATGTAGTGCAACAAATGAGTCGCGCCCTCACTCATCTCAGTGGTTTTTGTGTGCAAGTGTGTGTCGCAAATGGCAATCCATTTTTATCCCTACGCTATTTGCTTTTAAGTTGAAAGTTGAATTCATTTTGCACTCTACTGGCACCATTTGTAGTGGCCAAATCTTGCGCACCCCTGTTCACTACGTACTGTTACGTTGTCAATAGCTTTGTCTCTACCGCTGTGACAAGTGGTGTAGTTTATATTGGTTCTCCACTTTTATTGCTGTTACTATTACTCAATTTCAGAACAGAACAATATTTTAGTAGTTTACTTTTTATTTAAAGATTATCTTCTAAAAAAGAAGCAGTTGGTTAAAATCCCGACTACGTTATTATGGTACTTTGAATATATTTCGAACCATTTGTATCTGTTTAACGTTATCGCCCTCAGCCATCGCGTAGTTCAAATTAAAGCAAATGCTCTTATCGATCGCTTTGAACTCGAAGTTATTTGTCTTTCATTAGGCCCAGATCGAGGAAATCCAGTAATGGATCCTCATTTGTATCTTCCTCTGTATAAATAATGGCGTCGAGCGACGATCTGTGCCTCGCAGCCGCCAAAAACAAATATAATTAGAGAGACATTGTCCCGCTCGAGCTGTTCTGATATTTAACTATAAACACAGCTTTTGGTCTGTGATTATTTCATACCACAGAGTCGTCAGAATAAACTATTTGTGACTCATTTTGACAACTCTTATTTTAAACACTCCTAATTCGTTCTGACCGGCTAACTTCAAATGAAACCATACATAGAAAGTAATACCATCTAAAGTTTCCAACTAGGCAGACCGCCTCGCGCTCACAGCTTCCATTATTTTGAAAGTTATTATGAAAAGGCAAATGTTTAGAGTCCTGACAGCTCTTGTCCTCGCCATGAATGCTTGATAAAAGAAACTTTCAACTGAAGTGAATAAACCACAAACGTCCGTGGTTAGTTCTTCGATTATTTATTCTAAAGGAAAGCAAGTAACACTATTCTTCTTGCCGACAGTGCAACACGAAGAGCCTCTGACAAAAATAGCTTCCTAATACTGAAACAATGTAAGGAAAAGTAAAAATAAAACAACCCAAATCACATCGGTATTTACACCCAATAGACCGTGAAAGTTATTACACCATGACCAAGACCATGTGCGAGGTAAACAGAGCAAGGGGGTGCTCTATTGGCAGTACCCGTATCAATGTATGCCGAAAAGCGAACACAATCTATTATCAGAGGAGGTGGGGGTGGAATGCGATAAAATTTTTCAATCAGGCAACCGCCGAAAAATATTTACAGTGTAACCCGAGGCAGCAAGCGGGAGGACAATATTGTGGAGCGGTAGGCGAGAGGCGCCCGCGGCGGCCGCGGCGGCGCCGGCGCGGGCCTTCCGCCGCTTTGTGCGCCCACTGTCGAAATAATATTGAACTCCGGGTGAAATACGAGCGCCCGCGGAGGGACGCCTCCTGCGAAACCGTTTTTCCGTTTCGCTGAACAATAGCAAGCGCTTAGTTCAGGACTCTCTGCCTCACGGAATCGGGCCGCATAAGGTGATAGGTATTACATTTTTATGTCAATGCGCAAGATAAAATTGTTTTATTAAACTTTATAACCTACATTCTCGTTTACTCACATTAAAGTAGGAAATTTCATGACTCGCGAAACAATTACGTCTCTATTTTATATGCATCTCGTTCCGTTTCAAATCACGGCCGTTAGGTAAAGTCTTGCCGTTTTTGCCCAACCCGGGCTATTTCTTTCAGTATTTATTGCAGTACTTAATTTGCATTTCTCGGGTATTACCGTAATAATATCTTCAAACGACAAACTCGGTAATAAAAGGCTATCGCATACGGCTCTCCGTCAGGTATGGAAATTGTAGGTACGGGCCGTGAGTCCGCCCCCTACTGCACAGCTTGGCTAATGGAAAATTGTTTATCACAATCGGGTTTCTGCGCGTGAGCACGATTATTTACGTACGGGCCCTCGCAGTCTGCCCGCCGACCAGTAATTGGCCGCTTATTCGATATCGCTTCCATTCATTTCCAGCGATAAACCTGCCTAGTTGTGCCTAGGGCGCGTCTACACTGACCAGTAAGCTAATATCGCATTAGATTATCTCTATGTATAGTAATGATTACAGATCAGCGATATGAATATTTAAATAGCTAGTTAAATGCAAATATCCTAAAAACTTCATTTCAATGAGAGTTTCGAATATAAATATTACAAATTACAATGTTAGGTACTGTTACGCAGTAATCGGTTCGTAACTTCGTAGCAAAGTCCGTAGCCGCGCGTAGGCACTTAAAACATACCTAAACATAATATTTTTAATCCGTTAGGGTTCGTGATCTGTGCTTCTAGCGTTAGTTAAACTAAACGTAAAATGTAAATGTTGGCACTTCCGTCGTCTGATATATTTCTAGGAAAATGATATTCGCTAAATATACACGAGTGGGCGCGTACTTGCGCTAGCCGCGCGCCGCGAGCTCTCCCATTCATGAATCAACTTCAACATTACCTAACCGCCACACGAGACGACTAAAACAAACATCACGCTATGAGAGTTATTAATAAGAGTTGCGAGTTCAATGAATCCGAGCGTATGTACCGTATTTAAATCGCTGTATCATTCCGATGCACCGGACTCATACACTCGGCCCATCGCCACAGATTACTGCAGCTCCACATTTAATGAGCACAAAATCCATTCCAGCTTTGCGGAAATCAATTACAATATCAATTTATATTTATGAACTCATCTAGCGATCTAAACGATTGTATAAACTTAATTGACTGTCATAGTTAGCCTGGTTTATTACTTCAACGTGTAATTGATGTAGCTATAGATTAAACTCTCCGTAGAAAATTCTCATTCGTTCGAGAGGCCATTTTGACAAATGTTTTTAATTAATCCGTTGGGTGTGATCGGTGTCGAATAAGGCAGCTATTTAAGTGGACAGATTCCAGGCGTGGCAGACTGCGGCTGCGGCGAGATGTATGAGCGCCACTTCTTAGCGTTCTGTTTATTTGGAATTTCCTTTTTTTTCCTTTTATGATTCTCGTCTATGTAAATTCCTCGTTTCGGAACGCTTCAATCTAACTTTCCGCTTTAAATAATACTAGTAAGCAGTATGTATGGATGATAATTTTATTCAGTTTCTTTGTAGTGAAAACGTTCGTCGAGGGAGGAAATTGGCATAGCGGGGCGATGCTATTGTATTTCGTTTTAAATTGGGGAGCTTTCTTGAATTTACACCCGTGACTTGCAATAGGAGGGTGCGGCGAGGGCTCCTCAGAGCTAAGGCTACGTGTTTGTATCGATTGATCCGCCGAGTGTTTCATTCGGGCACCTTTTAATCTTTCTTTTGTCGGACACTTGAATAAGTCTCTTAGAGGCACCCTCATTGTAAATTCTCCGTGAATACCTTTTACGTTTTAATTTGTGTTCAATATGAATTATGCGAAACAATCATCATTGAAAGCCTCGCCCAGGTTCGAGGCGCTTGTTCCACGTTTATCTCATTGTTCTTCATTCAACCGACGAGGCAATTAGTTCCGTGGTATCTCAAAATAAACTCGATATCGTTGCAACAAAATGTTGTTCGTATTAAAATAAAGTCGATAACATCGCTCGATCGATTTCGACCCTCACAATGAATGTAGGGGCGTTTTGAAGTCGACCGCAAAAGGAAAATTAAACGGTTGTATTGAATAACGCAACCACACCTATAACATCGATGAAATGAACTCTCAAGGTTTAACAAGCTTTTTTAATAAAACAGTCAGAAAGCACACAGTGTATGGAAATCGGTTGTCATGGTATATTGCGAAGAAATGAGAAAAATGTGTATTCATACCATCACAAATGTGGCTGGTGGTTAAAAGGGTGGAGGAACTCAAAAACGATGGCTAGATTGCCTAAAAACTGATATGGCTTTATAAGAGGTAACTATTAGGATGACTACAAAATAGAGATGTGTGATGAAAGATGAAAACTTGCTACGCCACTACCTTTAGTATATTCTTAAAATAACAATACTTACATCGCAAATAATTTAAATTCCACAAGTTCAATTAAGTACACAAACAGGTCGTTGTCCGTTGGTAACATTTAGGCAATATGGTGTCTATTGCATAAATGTCGAGTGTCGTACCAGTTTTTAGAAGAAACTAGAAGAGTCATCTGCAAACCATTTACGAAAATAGCTTTCGGCATGTCGCCGGCTACCGGTGAACCGGTCATATGCCACCTGTTTCACTGCAAATTAACTAAATATAATATGTTGACATTTCAATTACATTATAAATGATATCGCGTTTCATAACGGCTAATTTTATTAATATTACCCGATTCACATAAACACTGAAAATTACAGTCGTTTGGCAAATGTTCAATGTAACATTTTGAGCAGAAAGTGAAAACGTTCATGATAAATTGTTAATCTGTTTTCTTTAGTCATAGTTTTAATGTCTGATATACATTGTCTACCTACATTCTTTGCATGTAAACAAGTATCGGCACTTGACCACGCAATGAAAAACACTTTTATTTACTTCTCTCATACCACTAAACCAGTTGAGCCGCCAATCATTTTAGGGCTAAAAACGTTGTGGTTAGCCTCCGCAGCCTATATTTAGGGGCGCGATGCAATAAAAGCACATCGCTGTCCGGCCCATTCCCGCACGACTGTGCAAGATAAATGGAAGGTCCGGGCTCCGTGCCCGACGCGGCCCGAGCGGCCAAGGAGACGCGTTCTCACGGCCCGTGCTGCGTTTCTTTCTTTTTGTTTCATCTGGTTTCCGAGTTAGAGGTCGCCGTTGCTCGCACCGAGACTAGAAGTGACCGCTGCACGCGCGATTGCAGCGATAAAAACTATGCGACAGCGGCGAGCCACGGACGACTAACGAGCCTTCACTTACCTGCCGATGTTTTTGTAATGCGCCATTCTTATGCTACATTACGATTCCCGTTACTTCCAATGATAGTTACGTTGCGTTTAGTAATAACGAACCATGTGCTAGCGTTTGTTTGTGTGTCTCGTATGTGTAAACTGGTCGGGGCTCTCTCTGTTAATTAGACACGGCTCTCGCACGGCGCAACACCTCTGCTCATTATTTACCGCTTCATTAAGAGCTCATTCGACGAGCGCCTGTCAAAATCTCGCCGAACGCCGTCCCGCGTCCGTCCGCCGCTTGAAATATCGCAGCATTGTCCTACAATAACGCTGTCGCCGGCCTCGTTAATTGTCTTAGTCGACTCTCTCCTTCACTGGATCTTCTTTATTTGAAAGCGCAACTTTTGAGCTCGTAAAATAGAATGCTCGTTTCCGTTCCGAAACGAACGCATTGCGGTATTGCGCAACATTTCATTACTAAACCACAAAATCTCTTTTAACAAAAACAGAATGAGAGCATTCAGCTCATTTCGGTAACGTGCGGACCTCATGCCTACGGCCGGTAATAGCACCAACGTTAGGTTATAAACAATAAAATCCATTACTCTAATGATGATGGATTCAAAAAATCAATTTCGATTACAGTTATCTATGAAATGTCGGCAGCATTCGCAATCACGACTTGTATCGTTCGTAGCCATGTTATTTTCGTTATAATTTATGATATATGGGCATATTTTTACTTGATTTATGTTAACGCATAACCGTTGTAGGTATTCAATATCCTTTCGCAAATAGATAGC
The DNA here is from genome assembly GCA_963859965.1 of Ceramica pisi. Lineage (NCBI taxonomy): Eukaryota > Metazoa > Arthropoda > Insecta > Lepidoptera > Noctuidae > Ceramica > Ceramica pisi. The sequence continues at coordinate 11,346,308 of OY982533.1, read as the reverse complement.
CAATCAAGCGCCCAACCCAAACGAGCTTTTAGAAAACGACTTGTATTACGCCCATACATGACTAACTCTAAAATTAATTATACACTCATTAATTTTATTCCCAGATCATTTTATCTAATTAATTCTAATAGACTACAGTAACCGGATCTTCTCGCAGAAATTATAAGAATAAACTGTGAGAAACGAATCGTTACGAGTACCTTTAAAGCTCGTCTAGGTTGAACTAGTAATTTAAGTTAATTATATGTTATTGGAACCAAAAGCCTATTATTCAAAATAGCTTCAAGTTATTTCAAATAACCACTTGGTGCTAGCAGGTGTACAGTTTCAACACCAAGCTAACGAAGGAGGAAACTGTGCGTTAGTTTAGCATTTTTATACGCACGTTTCCTTTGATGATAAAAATAAAAGGTTGTGAATATTCGAGTACAGTAAAGCACCAAAATTAAACATTATTAACCCCTAGTATTATATACAAAGTCCACATAATGTACAAAAGCGGCGGACATTTTAAAAGCCATTTAAGGCCAAAGTCTGCGTGCCGGAGCATTGTGATTTCTGTACACGTTTTAATGAATTCGTCCTTCCGAACGTTCTTCGGGCTTCTCGGCCGCTATTCAAAAGAAAATTACAGTCAAGAGCCTCCTCGAAACAAACCCTTTAGGAGTCACGCTTCGTTCTTGCTAAACTTGTTCCAATTATTTCTATTCTCTTTTTGCTTATTCCTTTATGCGAGAGGTCATTATATCGGCGTCAGTTGGTGAGCGCCTCGGACGCGCAGCGCCATATGTTCCCAGCTGAGCCTTTAAATTTAGTCGTGACAGTGAAGTTCGGATAATTGATTAATGGCTCACAGGGCGGACGTGTTTAAATGCCACGGTCATCGTTTTTTGCCGGAATCCCCGGTAATGATACGTTCTGATTGTCTCGGAGGGTTTAATCAAAGAAGCGCCATATGGCGCGGGCCACAGATTTGCTCCGCCAACAGTTGGTCATAACATGTTACGACATCGAGACGAGTTCTCATCTACCTGCTATCGACGGAAACTTGATTTTTTACGCATTTATTAAAGTTACGGAATAGAATTCCATCGTTTTCAATTTACACTTGACATTTGGGTCACCTACTTGTAAATGTTTTGACATATTATTTCTGTTTTTTCAAATGTTTTACTCCGGAAAGTTAGCAGAAGTAAGTTTAAAATTGACCTAACTCTAAATATCCAATTAATAAACGTCATCCTTGTTTACGGATCCCAGAGGCCACAAAGTTTTAAATAAACAAATAATATTGGAGAAAAGTGTAAGAACTTTTGTTGTTTTGATGTTAAAAAGTCACGGCATTTCACATAAAATCTACTGTAGGTACTATTATGTTCAAATTATGATCTTCGAAGTTTATCAAGGAGGAAATATTTTGGGATAGTACAGCGTTATCGAAAACAACAAAGCTCCTTGAAATTCAACTAAATAACAACTTAGTTGTTTTTTAGAATTTCGATTATATGGAACTCCAATGCTCCAATGTATATTTATTTCCAGGATCCAATACCCCACCCAAATTTCTAAGGTCCTCGACAGTCGACTTTAGCTTTAAATCCAGTATATTGTGCCACAGATTGGGCGGCGCGCCGATGTCGAGCGGGATGGGCGGCGGCACGCTGGGCAGCGGGCACTGCCAGCTGGCCAACCAGCCGCTGGTGATGCCGGTGTTCCCGCTGCGGGCCAGCCAGCCCAGCCCGGTGCCCGTGTACTCGCCGTCTCGGTTCCACATAGACAAGCGGTGCCAGCACCGGTGCACGTGGAAGTGCCTCGCCATCGCCATGATATGCCTCTGCGTCATCTTAGCCGCGATGCTCGCCTACTTTATAGGTAAGTTTTGTGACTTCTCATTTCTCAGACAACCTTAGAAAGTTTTTCTCATTTTCACCTGTACAATCAACGGCACGTCACGACAGCGTCTTGAAAGGTTTTTGGTATCGGTTTGCTATTGATTGTATAATGATAGATTATTGCATCTCTAGGACCAATATAATCATTATAATTACGTTATAATGCATTAGCTCGTAAATCCAATCTTGAGAAAGTGACTCATCCTCATAAGGAGCATAGTGTTATTAGCACAAAAGATACCCACTTATTGACACTGTCCCTTAGTCATCATTAAGATGGGCGCTCTTATGAGGTACGTACACATAAGTGTCTACTAATATGAGATTTAAGTTATTTGTATGTTTGGTAAGTTTGGTGGTTGAGAGCTCACCGTCGACATAAAATGTTCATACACATCACTACATATTATAAAACAAAGTCCTCCGCCGCGTCTGTCAGTCTGTCTGTTTGCGATAAACTTAAAAACTACTGCACCGATTTTCACCAATGGATAGAGTGGTTCTCGGGGCCAGTTTAATTAAGTATATAATTTTTCAAGCGGACGAAGCCGCGGGCATCAGCTAGTATTTTTATAAAAGGGTCTAAGCTTCATTATTTTGTGACTTACAAAGAAAAAATATTATACCATTAAAAAATAAAATCTGCATTTAAGAGTCGTTTCGCCGAATAGGTACAAAAAGCACAATTTAATAAGACAACCATTGACTTGAGTGAGACATCTCAAATACTATTCGTTACAGACAACAGTATTCTGTATTCCAATAAGGGAATGCAATCCTACAAAATCGGCCTCACGGATTTTCAATTTGCGATCGTTCAAAGATCACGTCTGTTAGTTCTCACGTTTACATTTCTCATGTAGGTAGGTAAATGTCTCAATGTGTATAGCGACATAAAAAATATCACCGCATAACATCTCTAAAATATATAAGTATTTAAATCAATTTAATCGAGTATCTTCCTATCTTTATTCGAATCTCCATGGTTTGTAAGAATCATGAACAACATTATGCAATTCATGCATTCTGCGTCCATTAAGTAAGAAGCTTGTTGCAATTCTCAACTTCGGAAACTTATAACTACTGTACTTAAGTTTGATTGAGAAGTTGCGGCCTGATACTTATGAGCAAGCAGTTTTATAGTTATTCGTTCTTTGTTAAGTTAAGTCTAAGTATCCGTAATACATTATACATACAATTAGGTCTAGTGAAACTGCGAGCTTCATCTACATTTCTCAATAATTTATCAAAGTCAACAGCTAACGAACTCCAATTCAAACGACAATTTTAACTGGGCAGTTAAACTAACTCCGTATAGGCTGTCTTTAATATTGAAATATCCAAGTACGAGTTAAACTGACGATACATCTTTGTTTCTTAAATCACAGCGGGATGTACGGGACTCTCGTTAAGACAGTATTTTTATTAACTCGCTCGGAATGCCGATTAGAATATTCATAACATTATTCTTTCACAATCCATTAGCGTTAGTGTTCGGCCTTCACTGGGACTGGGACGTCATAGACAAAAGTTTATTGTGACCATAATGACGCCATGTGGCTTAAATCCATTTCAATATACGAAAATAAAATAAATCGTTTTTTAACCCATAGGCATCGGTTAGCTTTTTAGTAAAACTGACTCCCACGTTCGTTACAAAGGTAATTTAATTTAGGTATGGATCCGCCGACTGTGGTTAAACAATGCCGCAAAACGTTGTTGGTTGCGATGCTTTTGTTGTCCTATCAAAAATATTGCCTCGCATTCGAATTGTTATTTGAAATACAAATTCAGACTAAAACTATTAACGTTATTACATGTCTGCGCCTAATCCTGCGAGCTCGCACTCTGATTGTTTTACTAGATTACAAAGCAATGTAAAATTGCACTCGTATGCTTTTATCCCCTTAATGCCGAATCGTGCCTGAAGCGGGATTCCATCCAATTAAGGGGCTAGTTCTCGTACTGTATGATTGGAAACCGACAAAGGAATAGCCCTCGAGGGCTCCACAAGATTATATAGTCCCTCGGACTTAACTCTGCTCTGAAACAGTAGCTAAAATTACTTTTGCTTTTATAAATTGCAACCTATTTGTGGACTAAACATTTCCAATGAACAAAGAAACGGTTTATTATTTAATGGTAGGTGCAGTAGTTCCATTTCCACAGCGCTATCTACATAGTCATTTATTTTCACTGTTTACCATTGCATGTAAATTCAATACGTTTTATAACTATAGAAAACAGTAATCATACGTCGTAAATGCTTGTTTAAACACCGACATCGACTTCAATCAAAGTCTTTTTTCGTGTTGTCCAAAGTCATGCTAACGGAAAACAACCATAAAAATACTTTTATTAATTTATCGTTATACGACCAAATCATAATAGAAAAAAGAATTCCATCATCACACCGAACTCAATTACTGAAGGTGATAAATTCAAATATTCACTGGGTCATGCAAATGAGTTGATTAAACATTGATGTTTCAACGAAAACAGACGTTGACCATTAGTCTTTTATCGTTCTTTGTTTAGACGCCATCCACAGAGAGCTTCGTAAAAAAACAAAACAAACATCAGAAAAATATAAATGATGCGCCTAACGCAAGGCAACGCGCTGCGTGCCTCGGGCCGCGCGCCCATGTTACAGCCGTTATAAATTATCTTACACTTCCACGTCCCATGTTATTCCACTACGAATACATCAGCCACTCGCAATCCCTGCGTACCCGCTACCCGCCAAACGACCAATCATAATTTATACATGCGAAATGCTTCATAAATCGCAAAAATTAATCCCTGTTTGATTTAATGACGAACAACTAATCCCTTCCTTGCGGTATAATAAAACAATACATTACATTTTATATCTAATGGAATGGCACATTCTCTCAACTGCATGTAATGCTTATTGCCGCACTGAATCTGTACCTACATGTTGGGAAAGCATTTTGCGCTAACGACGGAAAGACACGGAACTTCATAAAGGACCTTTCACAGTTGCAAGTATACACAAAAACAGCGGTGAGTGGATTCTATATTTGTAGCAACCTCGTCAGGAGCTTAGTTAGCCGAACGTTACGGCCTTTCAGCATTACAACGCAAGTGGAAGAGATTGATCTATAACTCATGAGTACAGTTACAATCAAAAGTAGGCCATAATCTGTAAGTGATCACAAGCATTACTCCCAAACGGCAGGCACGGGAGGCATCACAAAATAACATGAACCCGTCACGAGTCGCGCCCGCTGACGACGACGCAATACTTTTGGCCTATATCCGAACACACATCCACCCTGCCGAAGCCAAGCCCTCGCAATTACTATAACAACTCGAACGATAATGACTGTGTATTCTTCGTAACTCGTTATTACTGAAATAATCATTCCAACACTATTTTACACTCATAAAACATTAAAGCTTTTGTTCTGTGTTAAATTATCGAGTTACTCGGAAACACTAGTCCGACAAAAGCGTTCAGTTTTCCATTAATGACGTAAGCGCTCTCAAAGAAGTTATTTCCGAAATTCGGTCTTAACGAGGGTGAGGAAGAAATGTGTTTTTACTGTCAATGTCGTGGAGCTATTTGGCAGGATAAGAAAAAGAAATAAGTGCGGTTAAAGCGTCTTATAAATGTGGCCACTCGAGTTCCAGGAATTCCTAAGTTCGTTTAAGTAAAAACACTTAAGCATAGAGTCAATAACGTTCTTCGCAATAAAGCCGTAACAGAAAGATTACGTTTACTTATGTAGGAACATAAATGAACTCCAAATTCTTTTATTGCGGTTTTAACAACTAAAGTTGGAAGACATAAACAACAGTCAAAGTTGGAACGTTTTAAGTGGAAGTAGAGCTGGCTGTACATATGTACAACTATATGTATGGTTTGCACCTACTCGGGCGACGTCACGCGAATCCCGTATAACAGTGGCACATTCGTAGAAACAATATGTCGTTGGGTGCACAGCCGCATTGCCATTTACACTGAAAGTGCTCACTCGTTGTAATGTCGGGAAATTAGGTACTTTGTTTATTTCCCTTCAAGCGAAGTCTTTTCAAAGTGGAGGGTGGCCGCGATGGCAAATTATGTACCTAATGCCGACTCAATTAGAGGCTTAAATGATCATTTATTCCGAATTAAATTGCTTCCTGTACTCAAGGATATTTGTATAGCTTCAATAACACTTGTGTATATCTTAATAAAGTTGTTTTTAAAAGGTATCCTTAACAACTCAAGTTAATGATAACTTTGAACTTTAATATCTTTGTTGTAATCTGGAAATAAAAGATAAACATTGAGTCTATCAAAGTTTTGTTATCCCATTCCATTTGTAAACTAAACTGTTTAGTAAACGGTTCTTAAAACCTTTTAAAACTTCGAATGATCTTCATTCTTAGTATTGCTTACTTCATTATAGTCTAAGATCCCGCTATACAACGACCTTCACCGAGATGCTTATTTAATGAGACGTATTTTTTATGTTATTAAATATGCCAATAAATATATCCTATATGGGTTGCCTAACAAATTTCAGTCCAGAGTATTTTTAATTAATAATTAAAAAAAAATTTTTTTTAAACATTGCACCGGTGTGATTATTAAATAAATTTGATACCAATCGAAAGTTTGAAGCCCATATAATATGCAAACGTTAGGTTGCCTATTTTTTTCCGGTCACAACCACGGGTTGCCAGGTGTAAACAGGTAAATATAAACTAGCATTTTGCAACGGTCTGATTATTGAATCAAACTTAGATAAAATGAAAGATTATTTCATAAGGAACACGGTGGTATAGGGTTGCCTGCGAAAAATCAGTCCCGAATTACGGTTGTCGAATTTTAAATAATAAAATATCGCTGCGAGTGAATGTGTGTGAGAGAGAGGTCCCAGACCAACCATCCCATGCGGTAGAAAAGGACGCAGCGTAGCAGCTGTTTAAAGTCCGCCCATTTAAAGAAGGAGAGTGCGCATGCTATTTGTGCTTGGAAATGAAAAGGATAGCGATAGACTCGTATATGCTGTGCATTATTTTGGAGTAGTTAATTATTAATATACAGAAATAGTTATTTAATTTTTTATTTTTTAATCAATTAATTATTTATCTATGTTTATTGTTTATGTGACACTAAAGTATATACACAACTTTAGTAAAAAAGACAGTTAGAGTAAAACATATATATTACTTATCTGGCAAATTTTATCTTTATTATTGGGAGCCGAAATAAAAAACAACAATTAAAAGAATACTTCTGTTTATGAAATTTAGAAGCATGAAAAATAATCCTTGTATCTGCCTCTTCGTGATGACATTCATAATTAGTTTCTTCAGTTTTTTTTACGGAATTTTCCTGAACTTGATAAGAGTAACAGTGATGGTCGACGGTTAAAATATTTTTTTTTTTGTTTTGGATTATCGTTACCAAATTGTCGTTTTGCCAATAATCAGCCAGAAACTGCACCAGAGCCTCTTTAAAGCGATAATTTTTAAGGCTTTGCAAAAAAATTTTTGGTCTAGTTTGCTAGGTCCTGAAATTTTGTACGGAATATCGAATTCTTTTCTGCTTTCACGTTCGTTCTACTCCAAAATAATGCACAGCATATACGAGTCTATCGCTATCCTTTTCATTTCCAAGCACAAATAGCATGCGCACTCTCCTTCTTTAAATGGGCGGACTTTAAACAGCTGCTACGCTGCGTCCTTTTCTACCGCATGGGATGGTTGGTCTGGGACCTCTCTCTCACACACATTCACTCGCAGCGATATTTTATTATTTAAAATTCGACAACCGTAATTCGGGACTGATTTTTCGCAGGCAACCCTATACCACCGTGTTCCTTATGAAATAATCTTTCATTTTATCTAAGTTTGATTCAATAATCAGACCGTTGCAAAATGCTAGTATAGATTTACCTGTTTACACCTGGCAACCCGTGGTTGTGACCGGAAAAAAATAGGCAACCTAACGTTTGCATATTCTATGGGCTTCAAACTTTCGATTGGTATCAAATTTATTTAATAATCACACCGGTGCAATGTTTAAAAAAAAAAAATTATTTAAATTATTAATTAAAAATACTCTGGACTGAAATTTGTTAGGCAACCCATATAGGATATATTTATTGGCATATTTAATAACATAAAAAATACGTCTCATTAAATAAGCATCTCGGTGAAGGTCGTTGTATAGCGGGATCCTATACTATTACATTAATACATCTTTTTATAGACTTCTTGACTTGATACATGTATTTTTTAAAGCTCAAATAGACATTAAGATTTTTGGATACAGGAATTGCTAATTCCTTATGATTTTTTAAAGTGTATCAACGTTTAATATAGTAATTGCAAACGCTCTTCGAATATCTAAACTATAGTTTCAATTTAAGTTAAGCCAGCGTTCTATTAAACAGTTTGAGCAAACACTAAATAATACGCTCGAAGCACGCTACGTGAACCGCTAACAACTTCACTACAGTTTCGGCAACGCGTTGTACTTCAGCTGAAACAAAAACTTGTTTACACACATACATAACTAACTCTTATGAGCATTGAAGGGTTTTCCATGATTGCTATTATTAGGCAGAAACCACTATTGTTTACTAGGTTTAATAATAATGTGGACGGAAAGTTTCTCATTAATGACAAGCCGTCGGTTTCCGAAAGAAAACTGCTATTAAACTTTAGCATTTTACTATTTATGTTGTATGAAAATAACTACCATTTCAAATGACATGAATGCACCTATTTATCCAAACTCACACAGTTTATATAAATACTCAATAAAATAAAGCCAGTCGATGCTTCTTGAAAGTAATGTAATGAACCGAGTGGATGTAAGGTGTCTCAAGTCAATGAGGCTTATCGTATCGGATCTCACTTCATTTAGAGACCCGTTAAATTATACAGGGGAGATAAGGAAGCATGTAGCATATCGTCTATCGATGGCAGCGGCGACCTGTCCACTTCAAAACGATATACGCTTTTTCTAACACGGCGACACACACGCCTCGAAATTACCACATTTAGATTTTCGAAAGATAATATCAAACCCAATGAATCCGTTAAACGCTACCTATTTAACTATTTTACTTTCGAAGTTTCGAGTTTTCGACTCCTACTTTTTTACTGAACTTTCATTAAAATAGTGATTCGAAATAACAATAAAATATTTTTGAACACGCCTCCTAGCGTTCCGGATTCGTATCAAATAAAAACCGGGTCTAGTTTAATCCGACATAAATCTCCGGGTTTGCGCCGGTAGTTTTAGTGATGTAATGAAAAAATGTGAACCATCTGTTGCACCCTTCATTACGTGTATGGTGTATGAATGGGGGCAAATACAGCGCCGTCAACTTTTTAATGTAATTGAAAATGTGAGGACCCCAAATGTTTTATTAAAGCTCTCTCCGCGAGCGTTAACGCTTTTGAAGTGGCTCGTGCGCACGTTTGTCGCGGTATGTGATGCTTTTGTTGTAAAAATAATACTGTTTTGCAAATAACAATCCACTATTTTGTTTAGCACGCTAAAACATATTTAAGCAGATTTAGCTTATTTGTAAATTGTAATTTATTATTTTTGGTTCTTTCATTCAATCATCATTATTGCTGCCTGTAAGTTCTATTAATCAGCAAAAATCTAACAACATATACTTCCTGTTGTAACCGGTACTGTTTATCTTTTTATACCCTTTTTTGCCCTTCTTATTGACCTAACGTATCGATTATACCTGCTGATTTATATCTACAGCTAGGAGGACACGCTAGTTGTAAGACCACTCAGTGGGTATCATAAATGTCTAATATCTACGCTGTTATTGTATAAACAAACCCAACATATACCCATTGCTAACGAGTTTCATGAAGCATAACTTTATTTAACGACAAGATTTTATGATGATGTAATCAAAATTTGGATTTGTTTGTCTTCCCTGAGAAAATGGGGCAAACAAACCGCGACTTCGTACGAACACATTTACATGCGCAAGTAACAAGGACAACGATATTAGATCTTGCGTGTAATGAAAGGAGACAGCACACACGGACACGGGAAGATTTATCACGTGACTAATGCGAGAATGTGCGACGGCGCGTCCGTCCCAACTCCCGGGGGACACTATCAAACGAGTTTCGCTCCCCCAACGCACGATGCAATCTATGCTGAATCGTATTACAATAAATTGTATTAACTCGAAAAATAGTGGAGATAGCAAACATAGTCCATCTGCACACAATCGTCGCTTGCATCGGCCGCCGGCCGGCGACCTCGTCTCCTCGAGCACCCTCCATTTCCTCCCCACCGCCGCTCAATACACAAAATTTATAGATTTTACGAGGGATCATCGGCAAAAGTCGCGACTTACCACATTGTCATATTTTATTTTCTTGCGAGGAAATTACGTCATCTTTGCTCGGTTATCTGAAAACATTGTGTGTGATGTGTGTTATTATTTTGTGAGTGGGGCTCTATCTAACTGAATATGATGTTGTTTGGGTTTCGTTCAAATAATTATGTTCGGCTCTCATACAAGTGCTATATGTTGCGTTGCGGGTCACGCTTACACTTAAACAAACCTGTCGAACATCAGTGACCGTTCAAGTTTTTATTCATATTTATGACTGTTTGTTGATTTCTGATTATTTCCATTCCATCAATATTTGATGCGGGGCAACGCACTAGACATGTTTTATGCTTCAAGTCTTCGAACTCAATAATATATCTCATTTTAGAAGTATGATTTTAAATCCAGCTCGACATACGCATACAGCATTAACACTGAATATAAATTGCCTGCTTAAGTATTGGTTGTTAAGCCGATAAAGGTTATTGTCATTGAACTATCTACCCTCAGCACGGTATAGTAAAGTTAAATTGTCCAATGTTCAGCGCAAACGGCCAAATGGCGTCAACGTTTCGCGATCTTATCTGAGAGTAAATCTTGGGGATAGATAGCAACTGTTGGGCTGGCCAGATAACTTAATTGCTCCGACACCGCCGGGGGTTATCTACACAATTATGGAATGTAACTGCAAACACTTGACAACGTGTCAGAGAAAATATTCACACATGAAATTTAATTAGTAAATTGGCTCTACAAAAACACAACCACATGTCTCTCGACAAATTACTGAACATGTTAATTAGCTGGAACAAAATCTGGGTTGCGTCAATTAAGTCTATATGGATTGATATATTGCCCTTGACGCAACGCACGACATATTAGGCGCACATCCTGCGCACGCTCCGAAACAAATAAACGTTGCATCCCCATCCGAGCACAAATCCTGAGCGATCGTGAGCTTCTTACTAAACTAATAAATGAACGCAATAAATTCTCTTTACATTACTGACATTCAATGGCTCCCTTGCAGTTTCTGTTGAATATTCTACTTTGGCATTAAAATGGAAAGTGGCTTCTATACATACTTCAGTGCTTTATAAAAAATATTGACTACTAATAAATTACATCGATAAGATCTTATTTGATGCTTCAGTAGCTTCAAAATAAATAGTAATTTCGTCAAGACTCGTGTCATCTGAGCCCGTGCTTTTCTTAGTTAACACCGTGAAGAATTATCCAATTAGATTGCGTAGCGCGGCATTTTATGATCGATTCGATAGCCAGCAACTGTCGCATAATGAGGAGACAACAGCATTCTCCCGAACAAGAAATGGTTGGGTGTCGGCTGTCGAACCACCTACGTGCTTGCTGAGCGCGGCCCGCGGCAGCGGAACCAATCGCTCCGTCACAGCGACACGAAATGCAGCGCAGCCGTGCTTCGCTTAATTAAAACTCGACGGGACATAACGTCGCCTACCCTGCATTCATACACCTCTTAAACTTTAAAATGACAGCTCTTTTTGTGTCGCATTTCGTAACACATTGTGACCAGTAGACGCGACGCGGACGCCCTGCGCCCATGTGAACTCTAATAGAATTACTGCTCGGCTTCTGGGTATTATCGATGTGAGCTATCGATAAGAAACTTAACGGAAACTTAATTGGATGCCCGGCTTCGAAAGGAAGATTTGGATCGTAGACATTATTTTCGATTGATAATATAAGACTCACGAATTGAAAATTGAAACTTTGTTTTAGTTTAACCATTTCTTTGTTGCAGCGTTATCGTCAATTAAAAGTAATATAGACAATTCAAATTGCATCCTGGTACAAGATGTAAAAGCCGTAACACATGCACAAGGAATTAGGGATGCTTTATCAACGTCATCACCTTCAGACGGTAAGTTGAAGCAATATATAATATTCTATTTGTTCCGATTTATTTTTTGTGCATTTGACATGTTCAAGAGGATGTAAAAGATTTTGCACGTTTTATTGCAGAATCAATATCAACTTCGTCTTTAGGCGGGTGGTCAACTACAGCGGAGGCGGCGCTAGAGTCGGTCGTGATACCACAACAGGCGCAACAAGCCGCGCCGCCACCTTGGTCACCCGCGTTAGAAGTTAGAGAATTCGACGAGTTACACAGTGCAACTATACCTGCTTACCAATTTTGGAGTTCTGAATTCCGCAACAAGCAGCCCGCCTACGTTAGCCTTAACTTCACAGTTCCCTGGGGAGCTAATTTTGCCGTATATGGTAGACGAAATGTAGCTCCTAGCGTAACACAATACGACTTTGTAGAATTCATTCGAGGCGGTAGGGTCGACCACAGATTAAGGCGTAGAAGAAGTCCGTTCAGAGATAATCCGTTTCAAAGTAGTCTTAACGACTGGGATGCCCTACTGAGCACGATTAACCCGCTGCATAGATGGAACCATACGATAAGCAAAAGGTCAACGGATATGAGAGTAAACGTGAGCATATTGCAATATCTCGACACTGGAAGATGGTTTATATCTGTTTACAATGACGAACTGCAGCCACACAATGTTGAAATGATCGTTTCTGAAGCGGAAGGAGTCACTAACTCGTGTCCAGATGATTGTTCAGGTCACGGATCATGCTACCTCGGGAAATGCGAATGTATGGATGGCTATGAAGGACACGACTGTTCGAAAAGTAAGTGGAAAATAATCATTAAACGACTTTTTATTATCTTCGTAAAGATGTGCGTAAGTAATAACTCACATTTGTTTTCGCAGGTGTATGCCCAGTTCTTTGTTCGGGGCATGGCGCGTATGCAGGTGGTGTATGTCACTGTTTGGAAGGGTGGAAAGGTCCGGAATGTGACGTTCCAGCACACGACTGTGAGCCAGCTGACTGTTCCGGAAGAGGTCAATGTATCGCCGGCCATTGCCACTGCAAGGCTGGCTGGAAAGGGCAAAAGTGCGACGAAGGTAAAGCATTTTTTAAATTGGACCATCATTTTCGAATGGTATTAGGGAAAACCTAATTTACAGAGATTTTATATTCACGATTTACAGAGGACTGCCTTGACCCAACCTGCGGTGGCCACGGATCGTGTGTGCGAGGAAGATGCGTGTGCCGCGCGGGATGGAGAGGCGCCTCCTGCAGTGAACGTGATGCGAGGGTACAGCGTTGTCTTCCCGCCTGCTCCCAACGCGGCGTGTACGATCTAGACGCCGGGCGATGTGTTTGTGACCCACTTTACACCGGAGATGATTGCTCACAAGGTAAAGACAACAAACAAGTTTTAACTATCAGGTTGCCTTACTTGTACATTGGCGTTTTAACTGCATTTCTACCTTATAGTGGTATGTTCAATGGACTGCGGGCCGCACGGTGTTTGTTCCGAGGCGGTGTGTCGATGCGATGACGGCTGGACTGGTGCCATGTGCGACCAGCGACCCTGCGACACGCGCTGTCATGAGCACGGACAATGCAAGAATGGCACGTGCGTGTGCACGCAAGGATGGAATGGCCGACATTGTACTTTGCGTAAGTTGCGACATTCGTATTGAATTGAATACTCTAAATTCTTTGTTTCATGCTGCACATGTTGAAAATAAGGAAGGATCTCCGACTTTTCTGAATCTGTTTTGAAACTCTATATTTTTTATGCCAAATGTATTCGAATTCAACACATTTACGTGGCACTCGTTAAAGCAATGTTCAGAAAAACATTATCACTTGACTAATTGCTCAATGTAAACAGCTGGTTGTCCAAATGGCTGTTCTCGCCATGGACAATGTCTCCTGGAAGATGGAGTGTACCGTTGTTCGTGTGCGGACGGCTGGGCCGGCACCGACTGCTCCATCGCGCTTGAACTCTCCTGCAACGACAATGAAGACAACGACGAAGGTAAGTGCTTTTCTTTCACAGAAACTAGGCTCAAAACTAAAGCCAATTCAATTTAAACAATCCAAACAATCCATATTGGCTGTCACTTGACAATGGCTACACTTTTGAAGATGGCATGACGGACTGCTCCGACTCGGAATGCTGCAGTCGACCTGAGTGCGCCGAGCACATCATGTGCCTAGCTTCAAACGATCCTGTAGAAGTACTTCTCAGAAAACAGCCGCCTTCTGTCACCGCCTCCTTCTACCAGCGCGTCAAATTCCTCATTGAAGAGAACTCTGTTCAGAGCTACGCACACATGGACGAATATTCTGAAAGGTATGTGTAGCATAAGAAAACGTCCAAAAATGTTAACAAACACCAAATCACTTCATGTTCGTAAAAGATGTCGTTAGTACTAACATGATACTAACCATTTTAGGATCAGTAAACTAAAAACAATACAACGATATCTTTTGCACCAGTTGGTTTAGGACTGACTTGTCGGTTTTGCACAATTCATGAATAATTTATATTTGCACTTTACAATGATTTTAGATCCGTGATATCATCGCCGTACTGTAATGTATATCCGTAAGAAGAAGATACAAAATTCATGATGACATAAAATAATTAGGAACTAGCACCTTCACCATATAATTCCCGCTCATCTTCCTAAACCTCTCCGAGGATTTGGTGTGGTTATTTTAATTTAATTGGTAACTTCAAATACTTTTATAACTTACAATTTATTTTCTCATCTGGTGGAAGTGTTTTGATTTTCCTGTGTTTTCTCGCGTGTAAAAATTATAATTTATTTTTTGCGATCCTAGCATGGTTATGTTTTACCATTGAAGTTTTAACTTTCAATTATGAGTTTTTGTATTTTACTATTATTTTTCACACCAGATCCGATGTGTTGTGTATTGTCTAATGTTCATCCCTTGTGTGTGTCTAACCCTACCTGTTTGTCTAATCAAAACAAAAGCGTATTATGAATAACAAAATGAAATTAGAACTAAATCAGCGCTCAAAAGCTTTCGAACAGTTTTGTTTGTCTTCACAATAATAATAAAATAACTTTGCATAAGTAAATATGGTAAAAGGAATTAAACTTGAATCATGAAAGCATTACTAAAATTATAAATGTGTACTTAGAATTTTAATAAAAAATAAACTAACAAGTTCAAATTGATATCATTTTCAATAACACATTTTATACCACTTACTTTAATACTTTTATAACGATCCATTAGAAGAAACTTAAACGCGACTTTCATGATCTAAGTTAGTAAACAAATTCTTAAAGTTTTTATTTGCCCTACTTTATACCGTGTGCGTTGATAAAACTTCGAACGATCTCTTAAATAAATAAGACAAAGCAAAACTGAATAATAAAGTAGTCAACCCACCTCGCTTAATATGCAAAAGCGCCTCTAAAAGTTTGTTTGCATTAAAACACGAGCCGCTTCACTATTTTATTTAAGTTCAAAAGTCTAGAGTGGTTATATTGCGTTCTGGCATTTGTTCCATCAGCCCTTGTATTCGTAACACATGACGGGTTCCTCCGGCATTCACCATCCAGCATGTTTACTCTCCACGTTCAATCTTTGGTGCAACCTGCAACTTTTCCAAATTAATTTGAATTGAATCACAATGTTTATTACCTATCGATCAATAGTGGTGGTTGTTCTAATGCAAACGGGCTTCGTCTGTGAATCGATTCGTAACTAACCTAACTATGATTGGTAAATACAGTGTTAAAACGCAAGCTAACCAATATAGACGAGTGCAATCGGCCGGAGCGGTTGCAAAACCGGGGTGGGGTTGCACTGAGGGATGTAGGTATCTGTGTAGTAATCTGTCCTGTCTTTCTGTGTCCCTGTGCCGCCGTGTGTCCGCCACTCCTAGCGAGTTCTGGAATTCCTTTACACCATGGTAAGTGTCAGTCAGCCCGCCCTCGCCCCTCAGTGTTCAGTATCTGTTCACCTCTTCCCTTTTGTTGCGAATCCTGCATATGAGTGTGATGCCGGTGACCTCCGCGTGTCCACTACAGACACGCGGATGGTGCCACTGACGCTTTTTCACTTTTCGTTCAATCCTTTGTCTGTATTCGTTTCATTCTCTATGTGTATGTAACATCTGTATGTTTGTCTTGAATGTTTTCGTGTGACTGCGACAAAATCCTCGCAATCTCAGCGTAAATCAAGTACCGCCGTCGGTCCGCAAACGCCGCGTCTCTTTTCAAATATGATTTGCCGCAGTCACAATTGTATTTTGTACTGTTTATTTGTCTCGTCAACTGTGCTTATATTATAGTTCACATATATACTATGGAATAATTTTGTTATACTATATGAAACTTAGGAAAATCATTTACGCTTTCACGCAAAACGTTTTTAACACAATCGATAGGCGTAGGGCTTGCAAAATATACAAATCGACGCGAATTGTATATTATCAATTGAGCAAAATTTCAGCGAACACGCAAATTAAGCTTCAAATAAACTTACCCTTTTATGTGTTCCTTACCCTTTGTCTGCGTCTTTCATCTGTTAACCAACCCCCTACCCTTCGCCCGAGCTCTTTATGTGTTTAGATCCTCACCCTTTGTAACTAACCAAAACAACACTTATTTGAATGTATTCCTACTACTTCACAGCGAAACGATAGCAAAATTGTCGACATTGTACATTACAACCATCGCTTCCATTAATCAGTCATCGACGACATTTTATTACACTTTGAAATTGGTGCAACGAACGTATTTTTCTCGATTTTCTTTCATCGCTTTCAGAACTGTCCGCCTCTGCACCAGCATTTATTACTGAATCTTCCGCATTTTGATGTCTGAAGGGCGGTACAGTTCTTAAAGCGATGTGTTTGACACTGTTTTCAGTTTTTGTTGTTTCTATATCAACCAACTGTTAATGTGATTTAATGAAATTTCTACCCTTTAAATAATATTGTTTTTTGTGTGTCAGAAATATACATATAATATTAATAACTTGTCCTCTTTTCAGATACAACGTTACTTAGTTAGTCGTGTTTATGATAATATTTTAAAAATTGCCCTGTAACTTGTTACAGATGATATTTTGGGAGGTGCCAAACTACTTACAATGTTTCCTTTTAGGTATATTTTTGATAACCGTATCGTATGGCATTTATTGTCGGGCTTCGTGGAAACACATGAAGAGGATGAAAACTTTTGCGATATCATATTCTTAGAAGTGTATTTGCTAAAAACGTAGTTCTTAGTAACATATAAAAAAATATATTACTACTTAGCTTTACACATAAATATTTTATTTCTTTTTGTTGAACCTATCTAGTGTTTTATAGATCATACCTAAATATATTTTACGATATTTTTGGATACGTTCTTCTCAATGTATTTCAATTGATAAATTCTCGAGGAAAGATCTAAGAAAAAATGTTTGTTATAATAATTCAAGAATATGAGAATTTGTAAACCTTAGCAAAGAGCTTTTGCTTATCAACGCGTTTCTATGGCCACGAAGCTTGCATTAACATTAATCATAAACGTAATCGTGATAATAAAGTACCTATACGTTACTCGTGTGATATTGTTGACGGTTTCTGTTATACATTTTATACGAGTTTAGATTTAAATAAATTAAAGTGTGGTGTCTTACGACATTAAGTCTGTGCATTAAACATGATAGACTCAAAAACAAAAATAATTTAAAGATGATCTTAATTGAAAAATGAAACATTCACTATCATCTTTAAAATTAAATACAAAGAGTTTCTTCATTACAAAAACAACTGTTTAAAACCAATGATCCGACCTGTAGTTGTTATGTTAATTAGCACTAAAAGCAAACCTAATCTCTTGTTGTTTTCCGATCGTTTACGTCGGCATTTTACTTTGTGCACTTTCAGCGGACAGATTTTTGGCTCCGATATCGGGTTTCACGTCGTATTTTTAGAGCTTTTTGCGCCCCCTGTGGAGAATCGCTCCGGGACTCCGAGTCAAGCGCTACATTAAACGTAAAACTAAGTTCAATCGGACAAACCAGTGAAAACAATTTTCCTTAAAAAAATAACTTTGCTACAATATGGCCTATAATCAAATCACACAACAAAAACGAATAATTTTCTTCCAATCTCAATATTGATGATTCCGCGAACATTTCTTGCACCAATTTCATCTCTCATGAATATGTAACCGAACATTCAAACATGAAGTAATATAACAAAATTGATTGACTATGGTTTGTGTGGCAGCTGTTACATGCATACATACCTTTCTAGGTAGATTTCCGTTTACGTTCCTTTCTATGGTAATTTATTTGGATAAAATTTTCTTTTATTGGCTATTTAGAGGATCCATAAACTAAAATGTAAACAGAAATGTGTCCTAGATAATTAGCTGATCCTAATACGAGAATGTGCAATGCTAAGACTTCTTATTTATTTTATTTTTCGATATTATTTTCATACTTTACTTCACTCTCACAGCGTTTACACTCTGAAATATGAAGCATAGCACGAGACCTCGCTCAGAGTTTTATGATCGAAGGTGTGCATTCAGCGATACGGTTCACACATCATTTATATGTCTTCTATCTTTTAGATCAGGGGCTATTGCTGGATTTCAGCCGTGCATAAAATACAAGGCTTTAAATAATTAGCTTGTTGCATAGTCTACTTCACTAAGGAAAGAACAAACTAAATACTAAAACAAAATTATAGTTTTATAACCTTTAAGTTTGTCTTTTTATTATTTTTCGCCTGAAAATGTGAAATACACTTCCGTGAAAAATTAATGCCGAACCAAAAAAATATTTTAATAAATTTTGTATTGATAGTTTATAAATGTCAATGTTAGAGTAGCCTCTTAGTTCTTCGTTGTGAAACGTATCGCTGAATGCCGGGTGCTGTGGCCTGTGGCTCGTTCTGACGTGAGCTGGTCTGTGCAGCCGCGTGTCGGTGATGAGGGGGCAGGTGGTCTCCCCGCAAGGCCTCGGTATCATCGGCATCAGGGTCTCCGTGGACCGGGAGGCGCGCTTCGGATTCACGCTTACCAGGCAGGGTGGATGGTTAGTAATCTCTAAAGTGATACTTTTAATCTTACCGTTTTGTCTAGGTTTTCATAGGGTCCTCATTGCTGTATGGTATCGTTGGTAAGTAGACATCTTCAAATCTACGTACATAACATGGTAAGCTTATGGTGTTCAGCGAAACTTCTTGACGGTCGCTCTACCCTACAAGTTTTGTTCGGATCAGATTTTATAAATCATCCCCCAATCGCCTGGAATCCATGTGATGTTATGTGACTCACTACACGTCATTTGTGAATTCTTCAAATTGGCAACAACCACCGAGTTATGTGTCCGGTAACTTACCAACCAATGGCGTAAACGGACAGATAAATAACCGATAAAGTACCTTAGAAACCGGGCACTATTGACTCACAAGTTGAAGTCTTGTAGAATAAATTAAAATATCGAATTCTCAGTTTTACCCGCCATATCTAGTTATTCTATGTAAGTACTTCAGGAATATCTTCGTAACTTCAAAATGGTCAGGAATCTCTTAAAATATTTTTACTTTAAAAGTTCAAATTAATTAGTGTACATGTACCTAATTAGACACATTATCTTAATAGCATTAAAGTTCTTTAGGCTCGGTTTTTATTTATTTCAAGCTACGACTTATAGCTGCCAGTAGGTAACTAGCTAAGTTAGACCGTTAAGTCATTTTAATTGTTGTGTTCACTTCAATTAAGTATCAACCGACTTTATAGCATGAGCCAGGAATTTTAGTAATTATAGTCGTTTGAAAACGCCACCCATTAAGAAACATTTAAACGTAATTGTTTCACTTGGAAAAAAAATACGAGAAAATACGTAAGCACTCACTAATGGTGAATCACCGTAGCACCGCTATCACGCGGCGTAAATAAACGAACAGAATTAAAATAACTTGGCATCGGGCTATCAGAGCAATCACCATGTCAAAACAATGTTTAAACGTTAACTTTATAACGTCAAAGAATAGAAAAAATCTATTAGTCACGACGATCGGTGAGTCACGGAACTAAATTGTCTTAAAGAAAGTAATTGAACATTGCGTGACAAACGGAGATATTTGAACAAATATCTATCCAAACATTGGTGTTTTTATGTATCGTCATTAATTTTCGGACACGGTGTTTGATATTGCTTGCACGTACGTAAGAGCATCAAGTATGAAATCGAATTAGGCGTCGGAACGAAACCTGTATCATGTGAACCAGTAATCAAATAACGCGTCACGTTTAAGCTTTTAAAAATCAATTACCGTAACTCAGTAACTGTTTACGTGTAATTTTGTTTCCGAACTCTCAAGAAAAATATCAGTAGCTTCCCTAAATGCAACAACTAATAAACAAACGGGTTTCCAATCCAACGTAGTTAACGTTCGAAGCTACATGGCTATAACATTTTCAGTTTCAGTAATGAAAGCACGAATTCCAGTATACTTCGAATTAAACAAAAAGTGTTCGCCGTCTTAATTTTTTTATTTCTACTCGAGATCGTAAATAACGTCACGAAACGTTTGAAAAAAAATCTAACGGTCAGAAACGTCGCAATTTTTTTCTTTTATTGGAAATGCTGATCATCAAACTAAACCCCTGCTCAACACGTTTCGATAACAAACTCTCATTAAATGTAAAAAAGGTAACGGAAACAAAGAAAAAACGTGAAAAAATATCGTACAGCGTTGCTTAAATTAATGACAAGAAAAATATTATAAGGCATCATTAAAACGTAGGAACGGAATACGAGTACCGACCTACGGTACTTGTTACAGCATTTCTACATTATTGACTGCAGTTTTATCGTGTTAGGACTAACGAGCATTTAACACATTATTTAGTACCGAGAGGTGAACGGAGCTGCAGTTCTGAATAAGTGCCTGTTTATGAACAGAAAGATGAGCACGCGCTTAGAGCAAAAGGCCAACTCTCGTTCTTAAGAAAAGCCTGAACGACTTTTTAAATACGGAAATTGTCTTTTTTAAGTTGCAATGTCACCTCAGCGACATCAAATTATAGAAACTTATTGAAATGTAGGAAAATGAGAGGTGTTGTTGACAACTGCGAACACTCAAAAAAATACGTGTGTTGTCCCCCTGAGTCCCGTGAGAATTCAAAGTACCTACATCAGGAATTCAGGACTTATTTTTCCGGTAGAATTTTATTTTCATTTGTATAGAACTATATTATAGACCTTCCTCATTAACGTATTTTGGACAAGACTTCCTAATTTACGCCCTTAATCGGAAAGCTTATGCGAATAAATTCTAAACTGAAGTAATGAGGGGTAACGATGGCGTAGACGTAACTTTTGGGCTAAACTGTGACATTTCTGGAAGTCAGGGTGTCTATAGATACTTATTTAAGAGTGTGTATTCCGTCCACTAGCGCCGCCAATCGTTTTTTATTAATTGTGGTAAATTTAAGACACGTAGATAAAAAACCGCTCTGTAGTGCACTAAAGAAATGTATCTATTATTTTTTGACAGCTATTTTTAATACATAACTCATGGCTAAATAGCCAAAACGGCAATTATTGCTAAAAGTGGCCAGTTTTAGCAAAAATATCGGCTTTGGCAACTATTTATGTTCTAAAGTACAAAACATAACTCTCAAAACATAATAAATACATTTCTTTAGTGCACTACAGAGCGGTTTTTTATCTACGTGTCTTAAATTTACCACAAATAATAAAAAACGATTGGCGGCGCTAGTGGACGGAATACACGCTCTTAATTCAGCTTAACACATAACAAGCCTCTTTGGATTACTCCCCGTAATATCTGCAGTTACTTCTTTAGATTGTAGACTACCGAAGAAACCTCGGTCTTTACGGCATGAACTTTAGCTAGATAGGCTAAAGTTGAGATCACTAGTTATGTTCTTTTATGCACATTAGGTTGATTCGGAACCGGGTTTATAACTGAGAATTTGTTTTCCTTTAAATAAACTTTACCGCAAAAATGCCAAAAAAGGGTATAGACCACAGAAACTACATTACTGAGTTTACACTATCCTTACGCCCATCTAAAACGTTATGTGCCGTCATTCAGGTTTGACGTCCTGGTGAATGGAGGAGGCGCCGTGACCCTACAGTTCCAGCGATCGCCGTTCAAGCCGCTAAGGAAGACAGTCTTCGTACCATGGAACCAGATCGTCGTCTTGCCACCAGTGCAAATGGAACTCAGTGACGACAATGTTAAAGTACCAACGCCCAGGTGAGCGAGGGTTTTATTGATGAGTTATTTAACTAAGGTGGAGGAAATATAATACAATTTTTAATACTTTGGTGTTGGTGTTTTATTTACTATTTTGTGCAGTAATATTAATAAAAATAAAAAAATACCTAAAATTGTTTAAAATGTTTTATGGTTGAAGTGTTCATATTTGTACCTTCTACAAAATATAATCCAGATTTTGCTTCAATTATTTTAACCTATCGAAATGACTAGGGCTCCACCTCGCATCGGCTGGTCGCCAACGCCGCAATGGTGGGAATCTGAAACTCCGCCTTGCGCTGCGCACGACCACGAGCGACTACGACCTGAAGTAGTGGCAGTACCTCCGCTGGCGGCCCCTGCTGCCTCATCTGCTACCACTACCACCGTCATTTACCCTGAAGCTCAGGTAAGAACATTTGTAACTAAAATCACTCATATCACCTACTTAGAATATTGCAATAATGTGAGGACCGTCTGTCGCTCACAAATATTACAGTCCAACCATTCACAAGCTAGTTTGATTTTTTGATCATTAAGGTAGTCTAATTTCTGACATCTGTTCAAATAACATATGCCAGATTATCGGCCATTTATTTCCCTAAGGTTTGCAGTAGATGCTATATTACCAAAATAACTTGCACCATATAGCAACGCAATTCATGTGGCAATCAAGTGATGATTGACTTGAAAAACGACCTGTTTAACTAAACGATTTGTTTTCTTATTTCCAGATTGTAAGTGAATCTATCGGCATCCCTGGCTCATTAGTGAAGCTGACGTACCGCTCGTCTCAATCAGCTGGTTACCTATCATGCGTACACATACAGCTGACTCGCCGTGTGGTCCCAGCATCCCTCATCCGAGTGCATGTCCGCGTTGAGATCGAAGGCTCTTTACACACTCATACTTACGAAGCTGATCCCGACTTGACTCATATCTTCGCGTGGAACAAACGAAACGTATACAAACAAAAGGTAAGAGAAAATCTCTCATAATGAACTTGAAACATCTCTGCACTGCAACATTATATCAAATCGAGAAATCTAGTGCTTCACAATGTATAATAGAAAGACGATCCTTGAACTAATTTTCTACAATTTCAGGTATACGGCCAAGCTCAAGCCAAAATATCAATAGGATATGAATACACATCATGTGCGTCAATTGTATGGGAGACACAGACAGCGACATTAGCCGGTTTCGATGTAGACATCTCGGATATTGGAGGATGGGGACTGGATATACACCATCATTACAATTTCCACGAAGGCATTCTTCAGAAAGGCGATGGGGCATTACTTCATTTGAAACAATATCCTAGAACTGTTCAGGTAAAGACTAAGTTACAAGAGCAAAACCATCTTTAGTTGGAAAAATAATCCATTTCATAAACCTATTCTCAATACACACGAAAATGTACTGTACGGTCTTTTATAGGTTGTTATGGGAACTGGTCTTCAACGATCTTTGGAATGTCCTGACCACTGCAACGGCAAGGCAGCAGATGCTCGTCTCCTGACTCCAACAGCTCTGACGTCAGGTCCAGATGGTTCCTTGTATGTTGGCGATTTCAATCTCGTCAGGCGAATCACCCCTGAGGGCGTCGTTACTACCGTTCTTCAACTACAGTAAGTATAAGCTGCAGAAGTTTAATACTACAAACAATAGAACCGAATAATCTCAGATTAACCAATGAGATTAAATAAGATATTTACGAAATTGTTTTTGTTTCAGAACCACTCAAGTTGCATATCAATACTATATCTGCATATCACCAGCGGATGGATATCTTTACATATCAGATTCTGAAAGACATCAAGTCCGAAGAGTGATAGCTTTAGAAAAAGTGCGAGATCCTGCCACAAATTCGGAAGCTGTAGTTGGTAACGGAGATCGTTGCGTACCTGGAGATGATTCTAATTGTGGTGATGAAGGACCAGCTATTAAGGCGAAATTGGCTCATCCTAAAGGTAAGATCACACATTTGAAATCATAAATATTTTGTGAATACATTTTTTATGTTTTCAAGGCGAATTCTTAATTAACGCAATGTTTTTTTTTGTTTCAGGTCTTGCTATTGCGGCAGACAGAACAATGTACATTGCAGATGGAACCAATATCCGAGCAGTTGATCCAAACGGCATTATACACACTCTCGTAGGACATCACGGCCACCACAACCATTGGTCACCAGTCCCCTGCCGCGGAGCAATCCCACCTTATGAAGCACAACTACAATGGCCAACAGGAGTAGCCTTATCTCCTCTTGATGGATCTCTTTACTTTATTGACGACAGAATCATACTTAAACTAACTGTTGATATGAAAATCAAGGTGGTGGCTGGCCAACCATCACATTGTCGAATAGGTAACGATGGTATACCTGCAACAAAACCCACAAATCGTACAACCACTGATATCAGAGAAGATTCCAGTTTAGGCACAATTTTGGCTATTGCCTTTGCACCAAGCGGTATCCTGTATGTGGCTGAAGCAGATTCGAAGAAAACGAATGCAATAAAATCAATCGATCCATCTGGTAAAATTATGCACTTCGCTGGAAAAGTACAGGAGAATTTGAAGGAATTAAGCTGTGAATGCAATTCATCTGCCTCTGCAACGGCTGTGCCAACGAATTCAAGAGACGATGCCGGATGCCCATGTAGACTTAGTGTTGCCGCGGGTGACGAACCGCCTACAAGCACGGAAACCTTACTATCATCCAACGCTAAATTCCAAACGATTTCTGCTCTTGCTGTTACCCCAGATGGAGTTCTAAATGTGGTTGACCAAGGTAAATAAAATAACATAAAAAAGAACGTAGCATTGCGATGTTTTACCTTTGTTTAAAACACAATTTTAACCATGGTATTGTTTCAGGATCTCTTCACATATTGGCTCTAAAACACTACTTGCCAACACACGACGAAAACGGAGAGTTCAGAATACCTTATCCACCCACTTCAGAAATATACGTATTCAACCGCTACGGCCAACATATCACCACCAAGGATTTGACATCAGGAAAAACGAGATATTCATTCTTATATTCAAAGAATACTAGTTTTGGAAAACTGTCAACCGTTACTGATGCTTCTGGCAATAAAATACAATTACTCAGGGATTACAGCAATATTGTTAGCTCTATCGAAAATACACAAGATCATAAACTCGAATTAAAGATATCTGGAATTGGCTACCTAACCAGGATAGCTGAGAAAGGTTCAACCGAAATGGAATTTGATTACGATGCAAGTACGGGATTATTAAATAGCCGATCTGGGGTAAGTTATTCGGCACAATATAAGTGACAATCTTGATTGACTTTGTTAATAACAGTATGCTCATTACCATATTTCTTTTTAAGGCTGGGGACACCGTTATTTACAATTACGACGAACTAGGTAGAGTGACTAAAATCATTATGCCCTCCGGTGAGCAAGTGCACATTACCTCTGGCCTTGCGAAGAATTACGGGTTAGCGGTCACTGTGTCAAACCCATCTAGCACGATACCAGTGGGTGTTGCCAAGAAATGCGAATACGTTTTACATGGACAATCGTTCAAGCAAATCACGATAAATAATGGCAAGCAAATAACTGAAGGCCGAATCTATTCAAACAACACCTTACTTCTCGAAACACCTTGGGCTGGGAAATTCGAGAGCATTGCAGCTGCAAAGCACCCACTATTAGAAGCTGCCTTACCTATAGAAGCTGAGATGCTTCACATGTGGTCACATCAAACCACCACATTTGGAGATTCACTAGTCAATAACATGTACTCCTTATATACGTTAGTGGGTGACGTACGAAACCCACAGCAGACTCTGAACAGAGAAATATGGGTGAACGACTCCAGGGTGCTTATAATCGAATTCGACCAGTTCAAGAGCCGCGAAACTTTCTTCAACGCAGACAGGAATCCACTGTTTACCATCTCCTACGATGTCGCTGGACTGCCACTTTCATTCAACCCTCATGGTGCCGGTGCTCCTCTAAATATTTCATACGATAGATTCTATAGAATTAACGGCTGGAAATGGGGTGACACTGAAGAAAACTATAGCTATGACCCACATGGGATGCTTTCCGAGATAACGAGCCCACAAGACGGGACAAAGTTCATTTACTACAATGAAGGCAATCTTGTATCCAAAATAAGCTTAGCCAGTCAAAGAAGCTTCAAATACAAGTACGATGACGATGGTGGTTTGACCCATGTTATTTTGCCCTCGGGATCAAACCATTCGTTTAGTGTGCAACCATCAATTGGATTTTTGAGAGTAACGTACACACCTCCTGGATCTTCAAAGAAATATTTGCAACATTATGCTCATACTGGAGAACTTCTTCAGACAGTGTTCCCAGGTGATGGTGCCAGAGTTGTTTATCGTTATTTCACAACTAACAAAGTTTCTGAAGTAATTCATGGGGACGGCCAAACACAGATACACTATGCAGAAACGAGTGGGCTACCATCAGAAATATTACACGTTGACCGTGACGTAGACTATCGATGGGAGTCCACTTATGCTGGTGGACTACTCACTGAAGAAAGACTTGATTACGGTGCCAAAACAGGACTTAGTAACGCTAAAATAATTTACGAATACGATAACAATTACAGAATAACTTCCGTCCAAGGTAGAATTGGTGGACAAACTCTAATTCCACATCATATTGTTTACAATAGCAAAACTGGTGCTCCTGAAATATTAGGTCAATTTACTGTATCGAAACAGAAATGGAATGAAACTTCAGTATATGATGGAATAGCTATGTTTTCACGCTTGCTAAACGATCAGTTCTTAGAAAAAGAAGTTACTGTGAATATCCACAGGATGGAAGTATTCCGAATGGAATTCTCTTATGACCGGCATGGAAGAATATCTCAAACTCGTACTCATACAAGAAATGTAGGAGTCAATACATACACGAACGTCAAGAACTATACTTGGGATTGCGATGGCCAGCTGACCGGAGTAGAAGCTCAAGAACCATGGGGCTTTAGATACGATGATAACGGAAATATGCTGTCACTGACCTACAGAGGCAATACGATACCAATGGAGTACAATGATATGGACCGCATTGTCAAATTTGGAGAGGGTCAGTACAGGTACGATAGCCGTGGCTTAGTATCTCAAAATGCGAGAGAAGAAAGGTTCCAGTACAATTCTAAGGGACTCCTAATTAGAGCAACAAAACGAGGAAGATTTGATGTTCGATACTTTTACGACCATCTCGACCGGTATGTAAAAAACAGAACTAAGTAACTTGTTTTGAAGATAACGTTTTCATGAGATGATAATATGATTTAACACACGCTTTCCTGTTACAGGCTTTCTACTAGAAAAGATAATTTCGGAAATGTGACGCAATTCTTCTATACGAATAAAGACAGACCTCATGAAGTCAGCCATATTTATTCACCACGTGAGAATAGATTCATGACCCTGGTCTATGACGACCGAGGACACTTGATTTACACTCAGGTAATGTAACCGTACAACAGTATGTTAACAAGTATTGCTTCAAATTCGACCTACTAACCAATTCATCTAATTTCAGGTTGCTCGACATAAATATTACATCGCCACGGACCAATGTGGAACACCAGTGATGATTTTCAATCAATATGGAGAAGGAATAAGAGAAATCATGAGATCTCCCTACGGCCACATAGTATACGATTCTAACCCATACTTGTATCTTCCGGTTGACTTCTGTGGAGGACTTTTAGATCAAGTTACGTCATTAGTCCATATGGCAAATGGAAAAGTTTATGACCCACTGATTGGCCAATGGATGTCGCCATTGTGGGAGAATCTCATAGAGAGAATACACAACCCAACTCAGTTACACCTGTATAGATTCAACGGAAATGATCCTATCAACGTACGGCCACAGAACAAAAAACCAACAGGTGAATAACTAAATCAATTATCTTATGTTTTTACTAGCTGACACGCGCAACTGCGTTTGCGTCACATTTCTCATTAATGCGCCGCTCATATTGGTCATAGCTTGATGTTATATAGCCTATAGCAGGGATGGCCAACCGGTCGCGACAAGGATAAAAATTAATACATAAAACATACTGCGCAACTATATAAACATTTTAGGTTATTAAAATTAGAAAAATAAATAGATAATAATATAAACAGTACGATAAATAAATAGGTTAGGTTAATACACACAGCACCGTTAACTTTGAACTGAATACTGCTGGTCCTTCATTTAAAATTTAAGTGTGCGATTGACTCTCTCCCTAATCATTTAAGAACCTGGCGTTTAACACTCTCCCTAATCATTTAAGAGCACAGTTGAGGATATATCTATTTAAAACACACTGGCAGCCTCATGGACGACCAAAGGTATTGACGTCGAAGAAAGACAATGTCGTCGGCAAATCGTTCGCTCCCACAGCTCTAGAACTCCAGACCATGCTTCAAGAGTTGAGCACAGCTAGCTTCAAAGTGAGACTTGCGATGAATCGGTCTGAACCCCAGGTAATAACCGACAGCACGAAGAGTAAGGTCGAGGTAGAAGGGCAAGAAATACATTATGTCGATGAATGAGTAAATCTACTTGGGCCAGTAAGCTGCAAACTTATCGAAATGTGTATTTCACCCATCCTAACCTACGGTGGTCAGACCTGGTCCCTCACCAAGTCGCAAAAGTTTCGCCTTGGTGTTTGCCAAACAACGATGGAACGCAGCATTCTGGGTGTAAAAACTTCACGCTACGTTCCCTAACGGGAATAATGGACGTGGGTAAGAGGGCTGCCAGGCTCAAATGGGATTGGGCGGATCACGTAAGCCGAATGCACTGTCTCCACTCAATGGGCCAGAAGACGGGCTGGGACCGCCGAGTCCGGTCCAAAAAGAGGTGGCGAGACGATCTGGATACGTACCATGAGGGCTGGTACGAGGTGGCACCAGAAAAGAATTCCTGGAAGGAGTTTGGGGAGGCCTTTAACCAGCAGTAAGACATTGCGGGATTATTACGAAAAAACAAGGTTTCCAGTAAATTAAACACCGAGGGGATAAAACAGTGTCTTATGTCACGGGCGTCATATTGAATCCTGAACCTAATAATGATTCGAAAGTTAACTCCCAAGGGAAGCGAGGGAGTTAATACAAGTATCCTGAATGCAGGGATTCAAGCTAGCCCAAGGCAAAGACCCCTTTATCCCTAGCTGCATACTCTACTTTTCACACCTACTGCGAGAAAATTGTTCGCAATTCATAAAAAGAGGTAGCTGGCCGCGTGCGGTTGCTGTCGGTCTCCAAGTTGAGTTCCAAATTCAAACCACCTCATTGACCTCCGGGCAATAATATTGTACTGAATTTCTTTATAAACCAATAATAAATGACTTACTTAAGGTTGAGTTTGCATGACATATAATTAAAACTGCACGAAAACGTCTGTCGGTCTATTCTGTCAACACCTCACCGTGTACACTTAGGTGGAGTGAACGACAAGTGAGCTGTCATTCCATCTTGTTTGTAGTATTGTTTGACAGCTCACTTGTCCTTCACTTCGACATGTTTACGGAATCACACTGCAGATCACCCTAAAAACATATAGGTACCTACCTACTGAAGTATTCTGTTTCATTTAAAACTTTAAGAAGTAGTTATGTAACTGATAGATTGACAGGGTTTCGTCAGTAAAAAGTAGATCTTGGATCTAATCAAGTTGGCCACCCCTGCCCTGGCCTATAGCCTTCATCGACAAATGGGCTATCCAACACTAAAATATTTTTTCCATACAAACCAGTAGGTAGTAGGTAGTTCTAAGATAAGCGCGTTCAAGCGAACCAACCAAATCTTCAGCTTTATAGTACTAGTGTCGATGGATTAGCATAGCTGCATATTTCGTATAATAATTGTTTATTTTTGCCTTCCTAGATCACCTGTCCTGGCTGAAGTTGCTTGGCTATGACACGAAGAGCCTGGCGCCACAGCTCTACCCTGACGAACTACCCGGCGGGTCAGTGCTGCCTAGCATTCCTCGTGGTCGGCCAGTGTGGGGCACCGCACCAGCGGACACCAGTCCTGGCCTACCTTCAGCCATGTCTCTGCTGCCGACCGTCACCATAGAATCAGGCTTCCTATCACACATGTCGAACAAGAGGATAGCTGACTTCAGAAGCCTGTCGATACCTGCTATGTCAGCACTCAAAACCGATGCCTTGAACCTGGCACCGAAACGCATCGGCTCGGATTCTGAGCCCCCGTTCGGTCGCGGCATCCTAGTGTCGCGCAACTCCCGCGGTCGCGCCGTCGTCACTACTGTGCCGTCGGCCAATGCCATCTACCGCGACGTATATACCTCAGTTTTCAATCGATCCCATCTACTGCCATTCTCATTCGTTGTTCATGGCGACCAACAAGACGTCTTCTATTTCGTAAAAGAGGATACCTGGCGTGCTGCAGACGATAAACAACAACTAAAACGAATGCAAGGCAAATTAAATGTGACATTCCACGAAGTTGCCGAAGGAGGACGTTCTTACGCGGACGTGAAAATACACGGAAAAACAAGCATAGTGAACTTACGATACGGCACTAGTGCGGAACGTGAGCGACAACGACTGCTACACCACGCGCGCACGGCGGCCGTGCGGAAGGCGTGGCACCGCGAGCGTGAGGCGCTACGCAGCGGACTGGGTGGATCACTCGACTGGTCCGCAGCCGAATTAGATGAAATCCAGAAGGCTGGATCAGCAGCAGGCTACGAAGGAGAGTACGTGCACGACGTGGCACGGTACCCAGAACTAGCCGAAGACCCGTACAACATTCGCTTCGTGAAGAAGCGCTCGGACCGCGCCGAGCGGCGGCGGCGGAAGCGCGAGGACTGCCGCGGGGCCTGGTGGCTCGCCCGGGACGAACTCTGCTAGTGATGTGCCGCCATCCATATGCCAAATGGTGTGAATGTGAAATAGGTGTGTGCAAATGGTGAAGTATGATCGTGTGAGTGTTTATGGAAATATATTTTGTAAATAGTCTCTATTAATTGTTAATTGTTGATGTATGTATGTACGGTAGATGCGAATCCCTATCGCTGTGTAAATAATAAAATTTAATTTGCAGGGAGAGAATGGACCTTTTGAGAGGACTGATATTAAAAATAAATGTAATGTATGTATAAATAAGATTTATGTGAATATGAAATTATTTATACTTATTTATCGGTAAAAAAGCTTCATTGTGTCCAATGTTCTTATAAATTTAGATGAAGACTATTTGAAAGAATAAAAAGGCATACTTTTTTAACCAAACCAAACTATGCTTTTATTTTTTATTCGTAATCACAATTGAAAACCTAATAATCGTCTACTGCAAAGGCTGGTTCGAGGTACCTAGCTCAGGAATAGAAGGATTTGCCCAACAGCAACAGTCGGTTAGTATAAAAGCCGAATATAAAAAAATTAAATGCGCTGGAAAAGTTTCGAGACTTCATAGTATGTATCGCTGGCAAGAATACCATCACATGCAGGACCGGCCTTAACCTTCGCGGAAGCCAAAGATGTGGTTACATGTTTTCATAAATTGTTATTCGAGGGATTCATTCGTTCGAATGAGCTATTCGAAAGGAATCACTTGACTATCCCGAGTGGAATGAATTTCTCACAATTTGCAGTTTTTGGTCGTGAGGAAGAAAAAATCTTATAATATACCTACTTCAAAACTTCAATAACTCGAAAACAACTCAATTAGGACACCAAGTTAAGTACCGCGTCAACATAATAGGCTAGATTCCATCATCCACAAATTGCAAAACTATTTAGTCCGTCAGTTAGAGTATTGAAAAATAATGGACACGTATTTTTTGGTTTTGTAAATCAATGAATATTAGTGTCCGACCGAAAGTTCGGTTTCGGCTGAGTTTCGGCCAAAAATCAAGTTTCGGCGGCAGTTTCGGTTTCGCCTAAATTGGCCGAAACTTTTGCCGAAACCGAAACTGATTTCGAAAGTAGTCGTGCACGCTCGCCTAACTTCGTTTCTCGCGGCAACACTTTGGTGGACTCTGGCGGCCCTGTTCGGGAATTGTCGTGCGCCGTTCGGATAGCTCCGTAGCAACAAAACTTAGTCAGTGCGTTATCGTCCGACGTTTGAATGTTTTGGTGGAACTGATTACATGTAAGTTTTTGTTTCGTTTCTGTACTTGAATGATTTGTATAGGTAAATATTGAGCCAGTAACTTTGTTTTGTTGTTATTAACAAATTAAGTCACATGTAAAAAAGAGTCACGTGTAAAAATTTCAGTATTTTAAGGAATTATATACTTGACCACATGAGTTTCGGTTACGGTTTCGGCCGAAACTGAAGCCTGGGCCGTATATTCGGTTTCAGTTTCGGTTTCGGCCGGAAAACCAGTTTCGGTCGGACTCTAATGAATATTGACAAAGATAAAACGCATCAAAACTAGGGAGTGGGGGCTCGTGACGTCACGACTCACTAAAAATTATGCGAAGGTGTGACGTTTTGAGAATTTTAAAAGCGTCGTAACTTCGTCAATTTTGGTTCCCGTAACAAAAGAAAAAACACGGGTCAAATATTTTTTGATAATCTAACTGACGGACTAATTAGATTTTTTCAGGACACAAGCCTATTGCAAATTAGCACTAGAACATCGCATTTGAAGGAACGTTCTCAATTAACAATCACCCTATGTCCATATTCCTCCTGAAATCTAAAAATGGAAAAGCTTCTGCTTCCTCAAGTCTCTGTTAAGCCATTTACCCGGATAGCAAACATAATTTAGGTTATGAACTATCTATGTGAAGCATAACGAAGCCTTAAGAAGACGCTTTACGACGCCATAAGACATAATACCTTAAAACAGCGCCTTGGGACGGCGCCCTAGATCGATGACTTAGAGTGACGCCAAAACGATGACTTTAAGTTACGCCTTAGGACGACGAAATAATTGCTTCGAGTTGAGTTAAGCCATAAAATAGGAATGAATAAAGTACCATGAGATATGCAACTACACCAGTCCACCAAAATAAAATAATTGTTTTGTGTAAAAGTTATTTATTTATGTTCGAACCGTCAATCTTTGAACAACGTATTCAAGTTAATTTTTACAATATCAATTTTATACACAAAATCCATGTCAACGCAATCATAAAAATTTTATTGTACACCATTTATGTTATCAACGTCTGAATGCATTATCACATGTCATCTAAAATAAAATAATATTTACAATGTAGTTTAATCCACCTAGTTGACACTGAACACTTCATTCAACTTCGAACTGAGTAATATTGTTTTATTTATAAAAATCTCCTTTCGAAAATATCTACAATAATTATTTAATTATTTCTTAAATTATAGGTACATTCGCATGTTCAAATAAACTTTATGTTACAATCGTCTACATATTGAGCTACATGTCCGTAAACAAATGAGATCAACAAAACGCACAGTTATTCATCTACACCTCGACTTATGCAATACTTGTGTTAATAGCAAAATATGTCCACGCAATCTATCATACACCTAGGCAATACGAATATCTACAAAACAAAATAGTTCTCTTATCCAGGCATGTCATAGAATGCCAGTATGAACACATCTCGTTAACTAAAATAAATAGTAAATACAGCGACACCGCTACGTACATAATAAACTGTACATAATAACATATATGAAATGGTATGCCTATTGCAATAGTTCGGCAAGTAATATTATATTTAACATAGTACATAAACATAATGATTGTGCGTCTACAAATGTAACAATAACTAGTAAATTGTAACATAGTATAGGACAACAAGTGGGGCGTAGTTTATAAAGGAAACCGTCCGATCATTCAAAAAATCTTTTTTTCTATTAATATAGTGGCGAAGACATGCAGAAAACAGTCAATCCCTGATTGATAGCTGCCCAGTGCACTAATTATTGCTCAATGTACAACAAACTCTTCTAAATCCCGACATATTGTTATTTAGTGTTAATATTCAAGCCACACATATTTCAAATTACAAAGCGCCATATTATGTACATACTGGTCAGTATGTTTCTCTCTAGTCTCCGAAAACTCTTCAAGCACTCGGTGAATTATAATGGGCAGTTACCAACATATCTTCAATTACTACCAATTTAATGTACAGTTAATCTCGGAAATGTATATCTTACCATATCATGGTAGAAGAAAATCGTAGCCATATCAACAAACTTGTTAGTTATTTATAACAAAATCGACCATCGCGTCTAAGAAAACACTTGGAAGAAGATTATGTACTGTATAATCTCTTTACATGCAAGATATTGAAAACTATCAGTTCCATTACATCTTTAATCTACATTGCATTGTTAGATTTTTATTCGTTAGTTGCGACGTTAAAGGGTTTCGTACATTTCAGTAACAATAATTACATTTAAACTATAAAAAGTACACTTTCGGTAAACATCATATAACAATGACGTTTGTCTAGTATATTATTAATATATTGATGTGTAACAGATAATACTACAACAAATTACGTATTTAAATCTCTATTCATATGCATATATCAAGAAGTCTGTTAACAAAAAGCATTCATAGCTTTATGATACAACGGCAATTATATAGTTATATTAATTCATTCAAAAAGAACCGATTCTGTCATTCATTCGTTAAGCAACCAAGACAGACTAAATAAATACATTTATCCAGAAGTGTAATCTGAAATCTACGAAACTCGATAACCAACATAAATGTCATTACTATTCACACTCTATATTACACAACCTACATAAAACATAAAATCAACATTCTTACATTCCAACTATATAGCTGTGATGCTTACACGAAACTAATATAATACATATTTACAACTTATCTAACACAGATTCATGAATCACTGCACAGTGTTGTACTTCATTAAGGTTAAAAACGTCAGTACTAGGTTGTCATGCTAACAGTGATTTAATTCTTATTAATACTGATTTACGCAAATTTTCTAGTGTAGGTGTTAGTCAAGGATCACCAGCTAATTCATACTCTACTCAATTTATTTTATCGTTCTGTGCTATTCTGTTTAACTAGCCAAATCTCTAACAACGTTTATATACAGATGTTGCCAATAATACCAACCACAAAATAAAATCTTTACTAAGATAATAATATCCGGATTTATCAACAATCTTATTTTACTAAGTAGTAACACTTTTATCTTTACTCACAATTCATGTCATGATCCAATCACTTTCAATGTTGCGTTAAAATTTAATTTAAATTTCATACTTTATTATAATTTGTGACATTTAAATAATAAAAATACATGATTGAAAATAGTATATTATGATAAATAATTCGAATAAAATAAAATGTCAAAGACATGATTAAAAACAAATAATTGCAATAAGTTTTGTAAACCATTTACATGTAGTGTGATGAGAACTGATAAATTTAATATTAGCTATCTATAGGCATAATAGCAAGAAATAACATTGCTACGTTATAAAAATTCAGTCGTTGTTTCAGACATTATTGTATTGAATATAGCAACATTGAGGATACTACTTAAATAGATTTTATATTGAAACTAGTTATGTATTAGAAAACATTTACGGTATTGACAGACCGTAGCTTAACCAATGTTAATTCTAACAGGAGTATATTAACAACTGTGTGACGTATCATTAAAACAACCATATTTCAACTACTGCATACACGCATATAATCTAAGTTAAGTCTATTTCTCGAATATCGGTGTTTAAAAATGGCCGCCCGGGTACGTATGTGGATCACAGCGTGTATACTGCACGGCACTGGTCACTATGTCACTAACGATATAATAATTTAGCTAGGGTTAATATTTACAGTATAATTCACTAGAACGAGACGCGCGTGACGTCACTACGAACTGTCCGCGTTCGATTTCCGTCGCACTTGCTGCGCGCTCAGTGCCTGCGCTTGCGCCTGGCTTATGAATTGTGTCGTACCTGCGATACAGATGCTCTTATTACACATAGTGAATAGGTAATGCAATTTTTTTTATTTTGCTTGACTGGCAATATTTTTAGAAAGCATGAGCATTGAAAATTGACCAAATGGTGGGTAGACTACGAAACATTATTTTGAAAAGTAGAATGTCTCACGAAATGTCAGGCGACTTTGGACAATGTAGGTACAGTGCAGTTATTAACTAAATAAAATTATTTGTCAAGCACTGCAAATGGCTATAACAGTGTGGGTCCTGATCAGCGCTTGGGAAATTGTCGTAATATCTATAAACTTAGATAAGACTAAGAACAATCATTCAGTGGGTTTAACTTAAACCTCATCTACCAAGTCAAATATGTTTTTTTTTTCGATAACAGAGTTTAAGGAACGTGCACGGTATTGAATAATTATGCCTTCTAGTGTCGCATATTCGAAATTTGACAGGTCAGAATACTTGACGTTGACGCTTCTGTGCTGCCACCTGCGGTTCCTGCACGCTCAGTTTAGGGGAACGTGCGCGAAGTAGACTGTGCCATCTAGCTTTGCCATTTCGAATTTTATAGGTGAAATATACTTGACAGTGACATTTCTGTGAAGCCACCTATAGTTTCTGCACGTTCCCAATAGACAATCAACACGTGTGGAGAGTTCCACTAGGTATATAATAGAATGGCCGGCACTCACCACCCTGCTGCATAGTGGCCGGCGCGGGCATGGCGGGCGGCGTGGCGGCGGGCGCGGGGGGGCGCGCGGCGCGCGGGGCGGGGCGCGCGGCTCGGCCCGAGCGCACCACCTGCACGCCGCCGCCGCGCACCTGCCCCTTCACACCCCCTGACATCAGTTGCGCTGGAAACAACACGCTTTATGTTAAACGACTTTCAACTTTATTCAGGCGCAATTAAATTGATTTCAATATTGTTAATATTTGTTGTGGCAAACTTAAATATTTAAAGGAAATTGAGCAAGTTACTATGGCACTTGGTTGGGCAACTTTTGACACAGTATAGTCATGAAAATCAGACACAAAAAAGGGTAGTGTCATACTTTAAAACAAGGTTAAATTCAAAATTAAATATTGTGGGGTTTTTGAAAAAAAAAACGTAAGTTGAGTACCTATTGAGGTAATGTTACATCTCAAAACAATTCGTTTAGAAACCCTATTAACTGGCAAATATTTTACATTATTTTGGTACATAATATTAATTGAGTATTACCTATGTTCATTATTTAAGATATTTAAACACATTGATCTAGAAATCCTCTCAGAAAACAACATTTCTAACAATTTATCTGTGATTATTTACCGCGGTAAGAGAAATCCATGTACGTAAAATATTGACCATGGAATCCGTTGCCTCTCTGATTTGGCGTCTAGGCAGCGGGTGTGCGAATAAAAGAGAACAATTTAAACAGCGCAACATGTTTTAAGTCTAGAACAAATCACCGTGGACGTAAAAACGTTCTAACAATTCACTTCGCAGCACACGCACAAAAAGAGTTAAATTACTCGATGTAGTAGATAGACCTGGAGGAATCCTAAAACTCAACTCAACACAAATAATATACTTCTTAGCAGAGAAAAGCTAAAAACAATCTTCTCGACTTACCGGCAGTTAACACGGTAAACAGAAAACACCAATTAGTTTGAAATTTCATCGATTAGTGTTGTGACACAACAATAGACTAAGGCGTCATAACATAATCCATTCCAAATCCACAACATCTAAATTGTAATATTTTTGCCTAGAATTTGCTTTTTAACGAAAAAATAGTAACATAATTAAAGAATAATAATAATGACAACTCTTAATACTTTTTAGTTGCAAATGTAGATTATTTTGTCGTTCCACGATTTTTGTTAATGTTTAATCGATCGATTATAATTGAAAAAGGAGTCGCTTCACTATAAGGGAAGAAATGACGTATTTATTGTGTTAGTTACTAATTAAAGTGAAAATAGAAACCCCACAAATTATTTCAATGAATGTATAATAAGTCAGAAATCGATTAAAATAATATTATGAATTATACATTAACTCAAATGGCCATACGCGTCGAAAAGTGAATCTACAAGTGCTCAATCTCCTTTTTAGGGATTTAAATAGTTTTTTCAATTAGTTGTTTATATATTTTGAAACTAAATCAAGAATGCAGTATAATTTGTAAGTAGTAATTCCGAGAACTCTTGTAATAATAGTTATTTTATCTGCAACCAATTAATTTTACTTACCCCTGGATAAGTTCTAATTTCTCAATATTCTCTCTGACTTCCGAACTTTTATCAAAAGAATAAGAAAATCAGGTTGGGCATAATTTCTATACAAAAGCAGCTCAGTTAAAAGTTATCTGATTACTTCGCAATTAGTCCTTTAACAAGTAACTATAGACTTCTTACCTATAGGCAAAGAGAGCACCGACGGTTGGTTCGTGAGCACCACGGAAGTTGTCGGTGGAACTGACACCAGCAGACCGCTGGGCGCGCCCGACACGTTCAATGATAACGATATCGGCGCTGAGAGGCCCGGGATCTGCACTTGTACGTTCTGAAGACCCTGGATGCCTTGGAGACCTTGGAGGGATGCTAAACTTAAACCCTGGGGGAAAAAATACTTTATTAGCAGTGATCGGCGTAGGCAGTGGCATTCCCGGGATTTAGTGACCGTTATCTTAACATGGATTTGCCTTCTGAATCCCGTGACCAAAAAGTAATATGGCAAATAACACCGTGCGGGACCAGCTGGGGCCCTACTATGACGTGCCAATGCCATCATGATTAAGCTGAGAAAAGGGGATAGTGTTATGCGCCTTGTATAACTCTACCTCCCTCCCACAGCTTATACATGATCGTTTTAAGACGTCATAGCAGGCCAGCTGATACCGGAATAGGCTTGTGTCCTGAAAAAATCTAATTAGTCCGTCAGTTAGATTATCAAAAAAATATTTGACCCGTGTTTTTTCTTTTGTTACGAGAACCAAAATTGACGAAGTTACGACGCTTTTAAAATTCTCAATACGTCACATCTTCGCATAATTTTTAGTGAGTCGTGACGTCACGAGCCCCCACTCCCGAGTTTTGATGCGTTCTATCTTTGTCAATATTCATTGATTTAAAAAAAAACAAAAAATACGTTTCCATTATTTTTCAATACTCTAACTGACGGACTAAAATAGTTTTGCAATTTGTGGATGATGGAATCTAGCCTATTGAATAGTTTGAATATTATCGTGCGTACTCGACAGATTAAGTTAATTTAACACATCTTAATATTAACATTATCATCAGAGTCTTTGACCCAAAATAGCACTACCTACTACAAAGCTGCTTAATCAAAGAGCACAGAGGCGTCTGAGAAGCTACTGTTACCTATATATAATCCACGCGCAATCAGAATGGGATGGAACTTTGTCAAAGTAAATTGAAAATTATAGTTCTTCTTCAAGTAGCGTTAGCAAAAATATTCTGAATATTGATAATAAATTGTATATATATACCAATATGTATCCAATGGTAGCTTCTTTTATGTAGATTATTTCTTGTTTGTGTAATAATAATTCTATTATGGTCTGTCAGTTACATTTTCAAAATTATTGTAGGTACACGTAAATTTGCATTTTAGATTAAAAAAAACACCTTTAGATAAAAGAAACTTCAATGGACTGAATCGTTTAATTTTCTTGTTTACGTGAAAGGAGACATACATGTACAATGTTTGGTAATCTAACCAACGGACCAAACAAAGGTTTGGCCGAATCATGGGCCAAGAACACCTTGCGCAGGCACAAAATTTGTTGGGAATGTCGTCTCTAGTGGCTACCCACCCGGTACTAGTAACGTGTACTGTCAAACTACAACTAAAATTACTTACTTAACCTGTCTGGCAGTAAGGCGTTGTGACTATCAATTTCAAATAACTACCGGTACTATAATCCGCCCGTTACGGTTTAGAACCTAAGCAATAAGCTACCTTTGCATGAATAAACCTGAAAGACACTAAGAATTGGAATGTCATAAATGCGATTAGTAAGTTAGAAATCACTTTTTTCATTGCCGGATATACAGGCAAGTCTTCCAATAACTCAAGGTGAATATTTCATCATGAACATCGAGGCGAAAGTGGTTTGGAGAAAGTGAAGAGGTTTAGACGGAGAAAGGGGAGACTTAGCCAAGGATGCGGATAAAAAATCCGTTACCTGTAAATGGCACACAGGTTGTTGCTGCGACGCGGGCGCGCCAGAGGTATCAGGTCCCATCAGTCGC
This sequence comes from Ceramica pisi, assembly GCA_963859965.1. Lineage (NCBI taxonomy): Eukaryota > Metazoa > Arthropoda > Insecta > Lepidoptera > Noctuidae > Ceramica > Ceramica pisi. The sequence continues at coordinate 11,305,725 of OY982533.1, read as the reverse complement.
TCTAATAAAGCGCTTTCACTACTCGACACGTTGGTCGCTTCATTCTCTCTCGTGTAACCGCTCATTACTTGGACACCAACTCCCTAGTTAATGAAATAAAAAAAATAATATTAAGCTTGAATATTTTTTGTATTGATAGACAGGGTGAATTTTTAAAGTGTGACTTCAGGGCCAAATCCGAAACTATGAGGAATATCGAAAACTACTGAAAAGAATCTCGAGACCTATTTTGGTGAAAAGTTCCTACCCGAGAATTAAAGAGCCCGATGTTGATGAAAATTAAAACTGCATCTTTGATTTTTGAAAAAAAAAAAAAAAAAAACAAAATTTTGTTTTTTAATTAAATATTTTTTGTTAAAAATTAGGTATTTCCTTTAGTTTTCCAAATGTAAATATTTCGTTGAATTTGATCCTTATTAGCCACACATTCGTATGGTGTAATAATATAAGCTGTGTGTTTCTTTTTTTACTATCAACCGATTTGATTCCCGGGTAAGAACAATGATTTTTCAATATTCGAGACTCCTTTAAGAGTTTTTCGAAATTTCTCATACTTACTGATTTGACCCTGAAGGCACACTTTAAAATTCACGCTGTGTATTCTGTTGATATGCGAAATAAATAAAACTAATTTCCGCGTGTGACTTTCGAACGGGAAGCCCTAATTGCGTCAGTGTTGCTATCAGTGTGGCAACGTACAACTACAAATTGAACTTACACTATTAATGCATAAGGCTGAAATTGGTAAACGACACTTAGATTTCCCTCTCCCTATTATCGATTTTTGCATGGTTTTTGTTGTAACTGCAAATTTCTTATGCTAAAAAAGTAGCCCAATCAGCCTTCGACCTATCTGCTTACAATGAAACTTGTGACATAAAAGGGGGATTTTCCCCCGTTCTGCCTTCTTTTTTTTTGGGGATAGGAAATCATCCAATGACTTTTTCCACTCTGGGCGGAGCGGGAGGGAGTGTCAGACTTTTACTGACTAAAACCCATCCATGTACCTTCATTGCCCTTAGTGTTCCGGAGCCGCGGTATCTCTTTCGAATAGTCCCGCAACTCCGGCAGCCCCCTTTCTGCCTCAAGTTTTATTTATTTTAGAAACGGAATTCCTTAAAGTTTCATAATACAAGTCTCACCTTCTGTGTATAAGTATGAAAGGTATGGGAAGCGGTGGTGGTAGTGATAATCCTGGCGCCGACTATAGATACTCGATCTACGCTAGAGGTGGCGAGTGTCATGGCAGCCGGCGCACTGTTCAGTACACATAGCTACATACTAGTCTCACCTGCTGTGTATACGTAGGTAAGGTATGCGAGGCGGTGGTGGCTGTGATGATCCTGGCGCCGGCTATAGACACTCGGCCGAGCAGCTTGTGCGCGTCTATGGTGTTGTCTGCGCTAGAGGTGGCGTGTGTCATGGCGGCTGGCGCACTGTTCAGCAAGTTGAGAATCGTTGCGTTGCTGCTCGCTGTACTCACTGCTGATTTCGCTGCGTTCTGGCTAGCCGCTGCTGAATAAAAATTTGGTTTTAGTATGCTGTATTCGTGTTGATGTACCCACACTGCTGACATGGGAGCAAAAGATATTTAGCATTGCTTTTTTACGTTTAAAAAAAAATGTTTATTTCAATCATTACATAAAGTATTAACATACGTTATTTGAAGATCACCTTTGCTTGTGTTAGGTGACTCCGCTCTTCCACTTAACATTATACAGTGTATGCAATTGAAACAGAAAAATAAAACAAAAGAAAATACGAAAAGGAGCGCACTTCTGTGAAAACTCAAAACCCACTTGCATAAGAGCGTGTATTCCGTCCACTAGCGCCGCCAATCGTTTTTTATTATTTGTGGTAAATTTAAGACACGTAGATAAAAAACCGCTGTGTAGTGCACTGAAGAAATGTATTTATTATGTTTTGAGAGTTATGTTTTGTACTTTAGAACATAAATAGTTGCCAAAGTCGATGTTTTTGCTAAAAGTGGCCACTTTTAGCAATAATTGCCGTTTTGGCTATTTAGCCATGAGTTATGTATTAAAAATAGCTGTCAAAAAATAATAGATACATTTCTTCAGTGCACTACAGAGCGGTTTTTTATCTACGTGTCTTAAATTTACCACAATAAAAAACGATTGGCGGCGCTAGTGGACGGAATACACACTCATAAGTGGGTTTTGAGTGTGTGTATGCGTGTGCGTGAGCGTGTATAAAAGTGAGTTTATTATTAAATTCGTTTAACGGCAAACAGATATAAGTTTAGGTCACATTTAGTTTAGGTTTAGGTTAACCTTATGATCGGAGGAAGCTAGGAACAGCTCCGTCCACTAACGATTTAGTTACTGGACAGATTATGGAAGCAATGTTACCATGGCTTGAGGCCATGGTAACATCCCCGTCGAAGGTTCTAGTTTATAGCCAATCAGTCACAACTTACCAATTTACAGTCACGGAGTTTCAGAGGGTAAATTTGTAATTTAATAGTTTGTATAAGTGGGAAGATTGCCTTGCATACTGCCTCTTGGCAAAAGCAGATCTAACTGGGACAGTTGGAGCAACTACTTAGCGAGGTAAAGTTTTCTTACAGACAGAAGGTCAGAGGCTAGGTAAAGGCTTTGGGTTTTGTCAACAGTACGTTAAAACAAACCGAAGTTGGACGTACACAGCTGCGAAATAGAGAAAAACGAGTTTGAAGTTTATGAACTGTTAGGCTTATAGAACATTGACAACACGAAATAAATGTTTTTCAAAGAGCCAATGAAAAAAAAAAAAAAATAGGTTAAAATTTTTGATAACCTTACCGTGGAAACATTTTTTAATGTTATTTCAAAGTTTCAAACTACATATTTATCGCGTATACTGGCCGAATATAACTCTTTTGGTCCCCTGAGTAAGGTATAGACAGCACATTTATACCCTTAGCTGACAATACTTACCTTGTTGGAACTGTTGCGCGGAGTTCATAAGACTAGTAACAAGCGCGCTGATGGCGGGGTTCGTTGTCCGCGGCTTGGAGATAGTTGCCTTCTGCTGTGCCGTCGTCGTGTTCGTGTACTGGATATTTTGTACCTGATGGTGGAAATCACCTCATGAGGTTTTGAAACTTAGTGAAAGCAGACTTGTCTCTAAAGACATTTCAGGGAGTACGGACCTGCACTTTCTATGTCAACGACTACTTGCATATTTATGTCGTAGCAGTAAGGGCGATTTTTAGTTCAAGTGTTTCCGCTGAGTTGTCCGTGGCAAATTTTTAATATTTTATACGTTAACTAGTTGACCCGGCAAACGATTTTTTGACAAATAAAAAAAACAAAAACCGACCAATTGCGAGTCGGTCCACATGAGGGTTTCGTACCATAAATCTCAATTATTATTATTTCTTGTTATTGCGGCAATAGAAATACACAATCTGTTAAAATTTCAACTGTCTACCATTACGGTCCTTGAGATACAGCCCACTGAGAGACAGACATCGGCGGCTTAGTAATAGGGTTCTGTTGGCCACCCTTTGGGTACGAAATCCCAAAAAATTCGCCTCGACCTATTCTCAGACCGACTGAGTATACTTACACAAAAATCGTTTCATAAAGTTCGATAGCTAACATCGGGGCACGAGATTTTTATATATACGTTATTGTTGCCAAGACAGGAGAAATGACAGTTAGGAAGTTGACATACATAACAATCGTTTCATAAAGTTCGATAGCTAACATCGGGGCACGAGATTTTTATATATACATTAATGTTGCCTAGACAGGAGAAATGACAGTTAGGAAGTTGACATACACAAAAATCGTTTCATAAAGTTCGATAGCTAACATCGGGGCACGAGATTTTTATATATACGTTAATGTTGCCAAGACAGGAGAAATGACAGTTAGGAAGTTAACATACCCAACAATCGTTTCATAAAGTTCGATAGCTAACATCGGGGCACGAGATTTTTATATATTATACGTTAATGTTGCCTAGACAGGAGAAATGACAGTTAGGAAGTTGACATACACAAAAATCGTTTCATAAAGTTCGATAGCTAACATCGGGGCACGAGATTTTTATATATACGTTAATGTTGCCTAGACAGGAGAAATGACAGTTAGGAAGTTGACATACACAAAAATCGTTTCATAAAGTTCGATAGCTAAAATCGGGGCACGAGATTTTTATATATACGTTAATGTTGCCAAGACATGAGAAATGACAGTTAGGAAGTTAACTTGTAAGACCTAATTCAACCATCGGCATGCCTGGTGGCAAAATGTTACGCGGTATGTAGGGTCTGTCAGACAACAATTTAAAATGACTATTTCTAGCACTAGTTGTAGTAATTGGTGTAACTAAACATATATAAAGCTAAACTAGAGATTACTATTTTTTAATTTAGTTAATGTGGTGGATACTTCATTTTTCTTTTCTGGTTTTGTTTTCAACATAAAATCAGGCCTTTTTTACACTTTGGTAAAAGCAAAAGATATCTCAACTAAACTTATAGGAAATAAAAAGTACAAGACCAATACTATCATAATCACTACATATTATAAAACAAGGGCTTTTCAGCTAGTTATACCGGGGTCTAAGAGACCTTACCAGGCATGCCAAATGTTGAATTAATTTAAACGAAGGAGGAAAATTATATTAAAAATGTCTTATCACATTCAGCGACTTCTCCACATCCTTATCAGTAGAAATTCCTTGATGGTATAGTACTTTTGCGTTGACTTACAAAAATCTTTTCAATCTACTCAATATCGAGTATGTTTCTCCGTCTGGAATGCTGATAAATCAAATTAATTTGCGGGCACTATACATGCTTCCCTAATATGTTAAAGAAATGCGATCAATGCAGGAAAATCGCTGAACCGATATTGATATTTTTTAGTATAGAGATAGATTGGACATTACAGAAAGACTTAGATGCTTTATATACCGCGAGTAAGTCCCTTGGGACAATTTCTTACATTCACGCGGCCAAAGGCGCTGGTAGAAGCTAATATTTTATGTAAACTACAGGTTATGTTAATAATTCATTTAGCTCTATAAGTATCTCTTACCTGTGACGTCCCAGCAGTGGACATAAGTGGATGCTGTATGTGTATGATGGCCGACTGCATCTTCTGAGGATTCAGCGGTTGTGGAGGGTTCGTCAGCTGCTGTGCTAACAACTGATTCGTGGACGCCTGCAGTCAAGTATCACATGTATAAATCAATTTAGCAATGATACTCTAATGCGAAAAGAGTGAGACAGCTTTATAAGACAGGCAAGCGGAAAAAAAGGAGAAAACGTAACGATCACAAAACTTTACATTAAAGCCATCGGTAATATTCTTCAAGAAAATACTACAGTTTTGTTTTAATACGAATATATTAAACAACTGATGATATTTTTATGCAATTGCAAAATTTTAATGTGTTGCTAAATAAAATAAAGTTTTTATTTATAAAGGCTACTTTAATTTTGTTATTCAATCACTTGAAGCATAATACAACTAAAACATGTACTCGTGGTCTTAAAAATATTATCGTTAAGCTTTCACCGATCGAGGAAATCTCACCAGCACACGATTCACGCTGCATTCAAGGCGTCAATCATCACATGCTGAAAATGAGCCTTACTAGAAGCAATTTGAACTAAGCTCTGGGTTATTTTTTTGCCTTGTTAATTCCTTAACGATTGTTCCAAGGCATGGATCAAGCTCTATGATAATAAAACACAAACCTGAGGCGATAGCAGCGGCGCTGCGAGTGAAGGTTGCTCCTTAATTGCGGTGTCACTAGTAGTGATGACGTTCCCCACTACGTTGCCCACGACAGTGCCCACGTTGCCCACTATGTTGCCCACGCTTCCGACCACATTCCCACCACAAATACGCACCTGTGGCGAGAGCCGTGGTGTCGTAGGCGAAGGTTGTTGCTTGAGCGCGGTGTCGCTCGTGGCGGTAACATTGCCCACTACGTTGCCCACAACATTGCCCACGACTGTGCCCACATTGCCCACGTTGCCAACCACGTTTCCTACGGTTGCCACGCTACCCACTTGTTGTAACTGCGCCTGCTGAGATATGTTTTCATTATAGTGTGGGCAAAATCGGAGATACCTTGAGGGGTTATTGAATAGTAGAATATTATTCAGGGAACATTATAAAATGTGTGAAATATATTATGAATATGAGTTTTATTTTACTCTGTTGGTTTACAATACAGTTGCCAATTAATATACTTACAAGTATGGGTAGCTGACGAGCATTCGTATGAGTATTTGTTGTTGCTTGTATTGCTGCAGTTCTGGAAATTATAAGAAAGGAATTAGAGAACCCCTACATACATCTCTCTTCATCATCATCATCTGCCTTTTCCCAAATATGTGTGGGTGGGCTAGTGGTCTATCTGGATGTAACTGAATACCAAAGGGCTACTTCTACAATTTTATTAGTACTCTAAAGGACGAAGTACATGGAGCGACTGCCTAGCGAAGTCAGATCCCTACATAATCCAGTTTACTTTGTACAGTTACAAAACTCCTGGCATGACTTGTCAGAGTTCTGGATACGCATAATGACTTCAAGATCTACAAATGACAGTAGATATTAACAGCTTAACTTGCTTTTCAAAGCACAGAAGGTATGTAAAGAATCCATTCACGGACCGAAATCGACAAGCGATGCTTAGGAGGATATGTAATGAATCCATCCACAAACCGACCTCGACAAGCGATGCTTAGGAGGGTGTGTAATGAATCCATCCACAAACCGACCTCGACAAGCGATGCTTAGGAGGCTATGTAATGCATACATCCACAAACCGACCTCGACAAGCGATGCTTAGGAGGATATGTAATGAATCTATCCATGAACCGACCTCGACAAGCGATGCTTTGCAGGGTATGTAATGAATCCATCCACAAACCGACCTCGACAGGCGATGCTTAGGAGGATATGTAATGAATCCATCTACAAACCGACCTCGACTAGCGATGCTTAGGAGGCTATGTAATGAATCCATCTACAAACCGACCTCGACAAGCGATGCTTAGGAGGTATGTAATGAATCCATCCATGAACCAACCTCGACAAGCGATGCTTTGCAGGGTATGTAATGAATCCATCTACAAATCGACCTCGACAAGCGATGCTTAGGAGGATATGTAATGCATACATCCACAAACCGACCTCGACAAGCGATGCTTAGGAGGATAATATGTAATGAATCCATCCATGAACCGACCTCGACAAGCGATGCTTTGCAGGGTATGTAATGAATCCATCTACAAACCGACCTCGACAAGCGATGCTTAGGAGGATATGTAATGAATCCATCTACAAACCGACCTCGACAAGCGATGCTTAGGAGGATATGTAATGAATCCATCTACAAACCGACCTCGACAAGCGATGCTTAGGAGGATATGTAATGAATCCATCCATGAACCAACCTCGACAAGCGATGCTTAGGAGGGTATGTAAAGATAGAAAGAAAGAAAGAAAAATGTAATAAAAATAATGAATCCATCCACAAACCGACCTCAAAAAGCAATGCTTAGGCACTCATTACATACCCTGCTAAGCATCGCTTGTGTGTAATGAATCCATCCACAAACCGACCTGAAAAGGCGATGCTTAGATTGGAATATCTACACGTGCGGGTGTTATTATTTAACGCTTCTTATCTGTACTTGATAAAAATGTATCTTCACACACGTTAATTATGTTACTGGACAATGTTCATTCATGAATGAATGAACATTGATTTTATCGTCATTTACAAATAAATTGTGGGCCAATTTTAATATAGTGAAATTATTATTTTAAAGTATTGTTTCTTGTGGTGGGTAAATATATGGTTTATCATATCTTACACAACAGGCACTGTGGTGGCGTGAGTCTGGACGGTTGCAACGCTAGCAGCGGTTGATCGCTGCTGCAGCAACAGTTGTTGACCCTGCGAAGAGAAATCATGTGAGAGTAATGTACCTACATCATATATTTTTTTTAGTTTTATCATTCTCTTATTTCAGAAGTTACAGGGGGGAAGACATTTTACCACTTTGGAAGCGTCTCTCGCGCAAACTATTCAGTTTAGAAAAAAAAAATATTAGAAACCTCAATATCATTTTTGAAGACCCTGTCCATAGATAATTATGTCCCACACGTATGGGTTTGATGAAAAAAAAAATTTTGAGATTCAGTTCCGAGTATGGGGAACCCCAAAAATGTATTTTTTTTTCTATTTTTGTTTGAAAATCTTAATGCGGTTCACAGAATACATCTACATACCAAGTTTCGACAGCATAGTTCTTTTTCGGAAAAAAGTGGCTGTGACATACGGACGGAGAGACAGACAGACAGACAGGACGAATCCATAAAAGTTCAGTTTTTTTTCCATTTGGCTACGGAACCCTAACAAGTTTCTTAGCTTGCTCCTTAAAAATCACAGGATTTATTAAATACAGGGAGGATTTACAAGGCGCAAAAGCTTTTTGACGGCTCACTAGCCGTGGCACTGACCTAAATAGGCTTGTGTCCTGAAAAAATCTAATTAGTCCGTCAGTTAGATTATCAAAAAATATTTGACCCGTGTTTTTTCTTTTGTTACGGGAACCAAAATTGACGAAGTTATGACGCTTTTAAAATTCTCAAAACGTCACACCTTCGCATAATTTTTAGTGGGTCGTCACGTCACGAGCCCCCTCTCCCGAGTTTTGATGAGTTTTATCTTTGTCAATATTCATTGATTTACAAAAACGAAAAAATACGTGTCCATTATATTTCAACACTCTAACTGACGGACTAAATAGTTTTGCAATTTGTGGATGATGGAATCTAGCCTATTGTGGTCCTCTACTAAAAGTAAGTGTGTTGGTGGGTGTGACATTTTCTTACCAATTCTCTCATTCCTCCAGTGAAGGATACTCTCGGTAGTTGTCCAGGCACAATGTGTCTTATCCTAACAGACTTCCGACCTTCCTCGGTGAATATCTCCGTGAATTGCTGTATGTATTTATTTGCTTGCAGTCTTGACCCTGTAATAAAAATTAATTGTTTATTACTTTGCTTATTATTTGATCGTTAATCGTAAAGTTAACTAACACGTAATTAAGCATTTAAAATAGAAGGATAGGCCAGTTAAGTAATTAGTTTTGTGATTATGAAAAGAAAATATAAGTATTGAATTACTAGTTTTACTAAGCAGTACTTGTCCAGACTTGATAAAGGGAGCCGTCAGAATGCGTTGGATTTAAGATATTGTGACAAACATTATTTTGAATGACATATTTTTAAGAAAATATCGTCGTTGATCGATCATGGTCTTACTGCAAACCTTTTTTTTTAGGGATTTGAAATCATCAAATAACTTCCCCCGCTCTGGGCGGAGCGGGAGGGAGTGTCGGACTTCTACTGACTAAAACCCATCCATGTTCCTTCATGTGCCCTTTGTGTTCCGGAGACACGGTATCTCTCTCCAATAGTCCCGCGACTTCGGCAGGCGTCGGCCCTTTCGGACCCCTCTGTGTGCTGACTCTCTTTGAGGCGCGCATGGAACACTAACGCGCCGTCGACACGGCGTCTTACTGCAACCCTTAGGTACTTATGATGGGTGGGTCTGGGCAGGACAAACATGTGGAAAATTATCAAAAAAGTATTTAAGAACAAACCTAAAGTAAACCGACACGCAGCACCATTCCTCTCCCCCTCAACATGATCTCTATCCACATAGAGTTCTCCAAGGAACTCCTGATCAGACGGCCTCTGCAGGATAGAAAGCTTGATGTGGAAGAAGCCGGCACTGGCGTGGGGTGAGGTCTTCTCTGTCTCGAGGATGTACTCCTCCACCAGCTGCGGCTGGCAGTCGGGCGTGGGGCGCGGGCGCTCGTAAGCGCGAGCCAGGCGCAGCGGCCCGCCCGGCTCCGACGGCACAGCTAGTGATAACGGATCCATTTTTGGTGGCTCGATTGGTTTGAACACCTAAATAATAAAATAAATTAAAATTTCGAACATCCTTTCAGTTTAAGAAAGGAATTGTGGAAGAGTGGCTTACCTCTGGTGGCTTTTTCGGATACTTAGATGTAAGTCTCGTAAGTGGCACTGCTAGTCTACTATTTTTCGCTCTTTGACGATGTATTAAATCTAATATTTCTAAACCATGATAATGTGTGAACTGATCCAATTTCCTCTTGCGATTTACAGCAACCTAAAATAAGAAAGGACATGTAGGTTTATAGTCAAATAATTTTTCATAAACAATACTGCTAATAGCACTGCTCAGTTCAGGGTGGGTAGATTAAATATCCTTAGTTAAAGGTACATGTCTTTATATCTTATGTCTCTATGTTCTTGAAGGAGGGCTTTTACTAGCTGTAGATAAAATAAGGTATATCAAGGCTGTGAAGCTTACTCAGGGATACATTAACGGATTTTTTTTCTGTTTTTAAAGATTCCTTTTCCCTATACGGCAATCTCAATAGACCTCCATCCATCGTACCTGTGAGAATCTCTTGGCCTGTCTTCTAATCCGGGGCGTGTTGAAAAGTCGTGGCGCGGCATGCAGCCTGGCAGCCAGCAGGCCGACAGCGGGGCGCGGGTCGAGGCACAGGGGGGGCGCGGCGGCGTGCACCAGCGCGGCCTCCACCGCCTCCAGCGCACCGCGCTCCTCACCCGCCCAGCCGCACCGCCCGCCGATGCACATCGCATCTGTTATTATGCTCTGTTGGACAAGTACCTTATTGTACAGTCGATGTTTACCTACACTTGATTCCTTCAAGTCAAATTACAGAACCCCTTTTAAAATTTCTTCATGGACCGACCAGACTTTGGCACAAACAACTATGTTTTATTAGGTGAAATGAAATGTCAAAATAATTTTAGCACATGGTGACATTGAAATCAAAACAATAATGTCTTGGTAAAGATTCTTTGGCAAAGAAAAGCAGACTTTCAAAAGTGAAAACACAATATTCGGTAACTGTGCATACTATTTGTCTAAAACACCTACATACGAGGGATCATTTTTATGTTCGCGGAATGGAGGGTAAGGGGTTGAAATAAAAAAACCAAATAATTTTTCCTTTTCAATATATTCACCTGCAAGACGGACTCATTTTTCAGATCTTTCAATTTATTTATTTATACCCTCATAAAAAAATGTTTTGTCTTTGTCCTCAAAATACGCTGAAACTGCCTCCTTAACTTCATCATCGGTGGTAAATTTTTTACCCCGCAGCTCTTTTTTAATTTTTGGAAAGAGGTAATAATCACTCGGGGCCAGGTCTGGGCTGTAGGGTGGGTGGTTCAAAATATCGAAGCCCACTTTATGCAGGGCAGCCAACGCAACTCGGCTCTTGTGGACGAGCGCATTGTCGTACAAGAGCAGCACACCTTTCGTCAATTTCTCGGTTTCAACGGTCTTTTCTGTTTAATGGCTTCTTTTAGTCGCTCTAATATTGAAGCGTAGTATTCTCCAGTTATGGAAACACCTTTATCTTTATAATCGATCAATAATATTCCTTCTGAGTCCCAAAAGACCGTTGCCATGAGTTTCCCAGCTGACCGTGACACCTTAAACTTCTTGGGGGGTGCTGTGCCCTTTTTATGCCACTGCATAGTCTTGTTTCGACTCAGGTTCATAATGATCAACCCAAGTTTCGTCTCCAGTAACAATTCGACTCAATACACCATCCTTGTCTTCATTGCAGAGGTCCAAAAACAACGTGAACACTCTTCGCGTTGTTGTTTTTGCGGCGGCGTGAGCATTCTCGGTACCCATCTTGCGCTGACCTTAGTCATGCCAAAATGAACTTGCAGGATTTTAAAAATGGTTGTATCGGATACTCCAACCATATCTGCGAGTTGTTTCTTCTTTAGTCGAGCATCGTCGAGTACAAGTTTTTCGACTTTTTGGATAAGTTCTGGCGTGGTCACCTCGATGCTCCTGCCCGGCCTCGGGTCGTCTTCAAGGGATTCCCTTCCTTTTTTAAACAAACTGTGCCACTTGTACACCATGGTTTTCCCTGGACAAGAGTCACCGTAAACCGACGACATCTCATCTATTATGGTCGCAACTGATTTTCCTTGCTTGGTAAGGAACTTTATAACGGCACGACATTAGATTTTTTGTATATTTCACTTTTCAGTCCTGATTATGTTGCTTGGTTGACGATAGCTCAAACACTAATAGTCGAATAACAATGAAATCTCGTATTTATACTAATTATCAGTCACTGAACACGTTACCATCCTAATGAGCCTAATCACCCCCCTCCAACCCTCTCATTCCGCGAACTTAAAAACGCACCCTCGTAGCACTAAGTACAATCTAAATACGTAAATTAAGTAATTAAATTCAGGTAACATGCATGAACAATTTTGTCAAATGCCTAGGTTCTGAAAAGGGGATAGAGCTCATGTCTTTTGCAGTATGACATTTTGGGAGACCCCAAGTACTAGCTGCTGCCCGCGATCGTGACCAAAAGAATTCATGAAATTTCAATACTGTTCCCACAACCCATGGGATAAAAATTAGCCTATGTCTTATTTTTGGCTATAATCTATCCCTATACCAAATTTCAGCGAACTCCGTTCATCCGTTAGAGCCTGATTGAATACCTAACAAACATCCAAACATCTAAATATCATCCAAATGTCGCGTTCGTTATTTTTTTGCGATCACTCCATAATAGGTATTCGCTTAAATTTTATGGTGTAAAAGAGTTAAATAATGTGCATGAAATGCTTAAAGCCTTAACTTATTTAAAATGATAAGGATTAATACCGTATTTGTGTAAATAGCTTTCCAATTACCGCTTTATTTTTTATTTTATTAGGATGAAAATGGTATGTTATCCTTAAGAGATAGACATTTGCCATCGCGGACTTTTCTGTAGACCTATATAAGACACACAATATATATATGTCACCGGATAGTGGCAAACGCCGTAAAATTGTAAACTATCGCGTGAAATTGTAAACTATTTTTTCTAAATCAGTCACGGATATATTGGAAACTATTGAATTTGGATGGGGGTATATTATATACAAAACGATTTTTTCAAAATATATCGAGAAATTATAATCTCTCTCTCTAATCAAGATCTATTACAATCTTACGGAGTCTGCCACTTTCCGGTATCATGTACATAATATCCGACACCTCTAACAGATATCGTTGTATTTTAGCCAAAATATACAAAAATATGACAAATTATATACTAAAACCTTCCTCGAGAATCACTCGATCCATTGGTGGGTGGAAACAGCATGAAAATCGGTGCAGAACTTTTTGAGTTTATCGCGGAAAAACAGACAGACACGGCAGAGGACTTCATTTTATAATATGTAGTAATAGTGATTTTTTACTTATACAGATTTTAAATTAATGTGTCATTGCTATCATAATCTGTCAAATGTGAGTTACTCCTCTGTTTTTATAAAACAATGGAGAAGAGTAGATCTAGGTCTGTAGGTCATGGCATTCTCTCGCTAAATTAACATAATAATATGTGTACAACACAAATCAGTGCTTCTAGCACTAAATACTATTTACAGGTAATGTATGAAAATTACCATTGTAAGGCCTAATTTAAAGTGCTAGTTTCTGGATAATGCTCCCACCTTATGTAGGTTGAAGAATATCCTGACTTATCAAATCACATCATTTTACATGTGACAAGACAAGATGAATCTTCGTTCCTTATAGAAGTTTTAACCAAAAAGACTCAGGAAATTAATGTCATCATAGAAGCTATAATAACACATATATGAATATTTACTATGAACTTTCAATACTTTTTAATTTGCTAAAAATAATAGTTTTTCAAATAATTACAAATCCTTTAAACTTTAGAATATTTAATAAATGATAAATGATATTTATTCTGTAAGTAGGTTGTAAATAACACTTTTACACATCAATCTTTTTTTGGTCTTTTTAAACTAGATGAGGACCTGTCCTGCAGTGCTATTCTGTAACAACATTTTCGTGTCTCGACAGCGGAATCCGAGGTGAGTTTCAAATTCGTACAAATATAAGACCTTAAGATGTGTGAAATAAAGTTCACTTTGTAAGCTTAGTCACTCAGGTGAAGTCGATATTGAAGTGGTTATTTACAGAATAGACTAGCAGACAGTGCAAGCATTTGCCAGTTATCGTGTAGCTCAAACTTAGAACTTTAAGGAGCTCAAGAAGACTTTTAAGCCTAATGTTGATGGTAAAAACACAGTTTTTAAATTTTATGTATTGAGCTACTTCAAGATATCTACATACCTGATTTGTTGGCCTTAAGAGTACATGATGAGTATCACAGAGGAAGCTAGGATAAGCCTGTCTGTAATCTCTAACTTGTGCTATGATGCATCCAGAGTAGAATAGACATGAGTGTTCAGTCTCTAACAGGTCTAGCAACACTACGGGCAGCTCTTCATTGTCTATGTAACTCAGTAATTCCTCCTCTTCATATGGCCAACGGGGAGTCTCTATTAATGTCTCTTCTTGATTAGATGATGACTAAAAAGACAAAAGCAATTAGCATATAGAATAAAAAGCACTTTATTGTGTATACCATATAAGTGGCAGGAAACATAGATGCAAAAAATTTAATGGATTCACACAATCAATGGATTTATAACTAAAAGCAATCTTTTAAAGACAACCTCCGGATGAATTTAAAACAGAGAAAAATAAATGGTTGCTTAGTATACTTTATTTTCTTTTTCCCAGCATTAACAATAGAATTGAGGAAAGATTAGCTTTTTAGAGGCTTTCTTTTGCAAATTTTGCTTTTAAAATTCCAATTTTGTGAATTGTGTTTTTTTATTACTTATTCCTTTTTAAGACTGACCTCAGTTGATACTAGGAATTCACAAGATGTAGGTACTAAAACTACAACCTTATCTTTTTTCATTTATCAAGTACTAAGTTGATAAATTAATTCTACAATATTATTGGATGATAGTTGCCTATTAAGTAGTAAACATAATTGCTTATTTTATTTATTATTTAATATACTTGAGAAATATAGTGGGTACAGCAAGAAATAATGACTAATATGTGATTAAAAGAAGTAAGAAGTGAATACAAATTGTGTTGAGAAAGATGAAGATTACTGTCATACTAACTTAATATGTACTAGTAGTTCAGATCAAACAAAGTATTATATTTGGTTAGTAGGTCAATGAGGAAATACATATTTTACTATTACGTTTTCCTAGGTAGTTTTAAAGGGGTTACTTACATGGCCATCCGGTGGATGTAGATATTGTGAGTTGCCATTTACTTTTAAAGATAAAGAATATCCTTTATTGCCTGGATACAGATTTATTATTAAGGTATTAAGATTATATATTGCTAATAACTTTTCCAATAGATATGATGTGGTCTTCAGGCCTTGCTGCAATGTTAAGAAAAAGAAAAGTTACTTATAACAAAAAATTTATCAAAACTATTTGCTAACCTTTTCGCTTAAAAAAGGATTGTTAATATGCCATATTATTTGGCTATATCAAGCATTATATATTATGAGCATAAATATAATTAATTACCGATGAAACCATCAAAACACAAATACAGCACAAGATCATAGCTGGAAAGGTAAAACTTTAAAATTCAGTATCTTTTGATTTATAGAAAAAGAATATTATTTGGTACCAGCACCATGCACTTTCTAATTTCATTTTAAAAGATATTTAGACATTCCTACAATGTTCAGGGCTACGCTACTAAATAAGAGTTGTGTATGGTAGTTCAGTGTATATAACTGAAGATAGAGACAAATAAGTATATGAAATAACAAATTCATATTAATCTTAAGCTTAACAGCCTGGATTAGTACTTACGTAGTTCCCCTGTAACGTCTCATCTCTACTTAACTCGTTGTAAAGTTCATGAAGTTTTTTAAACAGATCAAACTTCTCTGTCGCTTTGGAAGCAGAGCCGGACGAATTACGTTGAAATTTCATTCTAGACTCATCAACAGATTCAGCAAGGTGCATCTTATCATGGGTCCAAGTCATTTTGTGGTCTGGAACACCACTGTTGAAATGTGTTAAGTTAGAGTTCACATGTTTCGCCCGGTTAAGTATTACCTGAAATATTAATTATTGATTATAAACAAACCTGTAAACAAGAACGGTTAGATAAGTAAAGCTCAGATAATAAATAGAAGAAAGCAATGGAATACCTCAGCTTCCAATGCCGCGTGAATTAAACCATCCATAATGTCATTAATTAAAACAAATATGTAAGTGGCAGTTATTTTGTTTTATTTATTATTTCATATTAACAGTTTAGGCCTGAGTATTAAGTCATGATTTTTACAAAAACTAATATGCTTTATTTATGTTTCACACTGCATGACAGTAAAATAACATGTCCAATGTCCATCAACAATTTTTGACAGTGTATGTTGTAGATAATGTAGAGAAATCCGTGGTGTTTTTTAAATCAATGGTTTATAAATTAAATTTAAAAAGGAGGAAAAGAGTCATAAATGTATATAATGTCTCAAAACTTAACCATGGCACCAGAAAATAACGTTGATGTAATTTATAGTTGCTTATAAAGTGGTAGAAAGCTTTAATAGAGTGAAATATGCTGAAATGGTCTTGTTTCAAAATTCAAAAAAGAATAGCAAGAATATAAAGTCTATTCTGCCTCCATGTGGTAATTTTCTAAGTTGGCATCAAAATAAAATATGATTTTCGTAAAAAAACTACGAAATAACATGAATACTGAAAACTAACATAGTCTGCTTTGTTCATAAAATTTGCAAAAATATTAACTTTGTTGATCACACTATTTCGCAATTATTCCGGATTTTTGCTGAGGTAGTGCAATGCGAAAACGCACAAACATCATCATCATCATTGATTTGATTTAAAAAAATAAAATTTCAAACAAAAGATTCCAGGAAGTTAAAATTTCTTCATTTGACCAGTCACTCGTGTTTCAATTTATCAAACAACGGGAATGCGTGGCATTTCGCACAAACGTGTTGCGTTGCAGGCGTAAAATTTCCACTCCGATACTCCATTGGATTGGCTACAAGAAACTCAATACCCATACCACGGAGCAAGTACACTTTGATTTGTGATGATTTGTTGAAGTTTGACAAGTGTGTGGAACCGGCTTTATATACCGAGCGATACTAACACAGTAAAAAAATGTTATTAGGTATTTAAGTTCCTGCTAGCTTTGCATTTCGCGTACGAAGTCGTGGGAAAAAGCTAGTCTATCCTATATGCTAATACATAAAATAAAATGGTAGACTTTGCGAATCTGAAATGTTATAAAAAAGACATAGAACACAGAAATGCAAATTTTAAATATTTTGTCTATTTGTCGGTTTTTCTGTTTGTCTGAGCATTTGTGGGAGCATCATGCATAAAACACGGATTGGATTGAAGGAGGAAGTAAAAAAATATATGGAGGAGAATAAGAAAAGTGGGCAAAAGCAGAGTTGTTAACTCAGTTGAAGAAAAAACTCCTCAGAAACGATATGTGGTTGACGAAGAGAATCTCACGGATGTGAAGTCTTAAGATTTGATTGCCACCTTACAATTGCGAATTAAATACAATTGAACAGGTTTGGAATCTTATAAAACTGAGGATTGCTGACAAATATTTGGAATATTTTGAAAATGAAATTGAACAATTGACCAAAGAAGCAATAGGCTAGATTCCATCATCCACAAATTGCAAAACTATTTAGTCCGTCAGTTAGCGTATTGAAAAATAATGGACACGTATTTTTTGTTTTTGTAAATCAATGAATATTGAAAAAGATAAAACGCATCAAAACTCGGGAGTGGGGCTCGCGACGTCACGTCGACTCACTAAAAATTATGCGAAGGTTTTGAGAATTTTAAAAGCGTCGTAACTTCGTCAATTTTGGTTCCCGTAACACAAGAAAAAACACGGGTCAAATATTTTTTGATAATCTAACTGACGGACTTATTAGATTTTTTCAGGACACAAGCATGCATTAGGTACTCCAGATGACTGGAAAAAGCAAATTAATCACATCAAACAGGTTGAGTAGATGTTCTGGACAAAAAATGTAATCAGAGAAAAAGAAATAGAGGATTTTATTAATTTAAGACCAGAAAGCAGTACCTACCTAGGTAATTTTGAAACAGATACCTACCGAGAAGTCATCGGACGATAATGAAAACGAGGACTCATGGGATTAAGAAATGTTGGGACTAGAACCCTTACCTACCCTTTGATGATCCCGGTGAAGGACCGTCTCAAAGATAGTATAAACTTATAATGAGTTAAAAGTAAATATATGCATTCGTTCTTTATTTTTACCAGCATCATAATAAGGATCCTCCTAAATTTTTTTATACGTTGTCAGGTGTTCAGAAACAGAAATAAATATTTATTTTATTCTGTTTTTTAGTATTATATGTTGTTATTTTTTCAATCATTTATTTCAGATAAAATAAAAGCCATATAATGTTAGTAGATGTATGACTTAATCTAATGTTAGTAAGAAAATAAAATTAATAATAATAAACACACCCATCCAAATAAACCGGTGCACCATTGAACGAAAGGTGCAACACCCGGACAAGTGTGTTTGGACTCTTATCCACCTTCGCAAAAGGGGAGAGTCCCACCTATCTGAAAACACATTCAGAGTGCCATTAGAGGTGGAGCGCAAGCGCTCCATCATGGAAGCGCATCGCTTCCGCATGATCGCGGCGAAACCGTCAACGCAGGCCTCCGCGAACCCCAAAAGCACCCTGAATGCGTTATTGTACTGTACACGCAGGGTATAGTTGGTCCACAGGCTGCATGTGTAAAACGACTGCCAGAAGGCCTTAAAAAGCGTTTTCTTTACGGAATCAGTACAGCATGCAAACCAGCATGTTGCAACGGACAGCCAGCGACCTGCGCTCCCTGTCTATGTCTACATTATCTTTTAAGTCATCAGTGACCCAGTGACCCTAATACTTAAACTTCGAAACCCGAGCTAAATAAGGAGACCTAGAGAGTGAGAGTTCAGGCAGCTGTTTGTAGGTTAAGGTACCCGATTTAAAAACCATCCATTCACTCTTATCGGTGTTGTATTTGAGCCCATGAGCCATCGCGTAACTTTCACAAATATTAAGAAGCCTTCTCATTGCACCGATAGATGGGCTCAGCAGCACCATATCATCAGCATAGCTGATGTTGTTCACGCAAACACCGTCCACGTGACAACCGATTTTAGTGCTATTGAACCTACCTATCAGCTTGTTTACGTATAAGTTAAAAAGACGGGGGGAGCTCAGACCCCCCTGTCTCATTCCACAATCCAGCCCATACATTTTGGAATATGAACCTGCCCACTTAACAGTATTCTTTTGACTACTGTACCAATATCTAAACAGTGATATCACATCAGCTGGGACAGTAGTGTCGTGAATAAGCTTATGCCAGAGCAGGTCATAATTGACCAAGTCGAAAGCCCTCGATAAATCCAAGAAACATGTTATTACAGGAGTCTTTCTGTCTGTATAATATTGGACAGTCTGCTTAAGACATAAAATTGCACTATCCGTTGATAAGTTAGGTCTAAAACCAAACTGACCATCCTCGAGAACGATATGTTTAGCCAAGATTTTGTCAAGCAGACTATCCAATACCTTAGCACAAACAGTGGCAAGCGATATCGGCCTATTGTTGGAGATATTATCGGAGGCATCACCAGTCTTATTTTTTATTACTGGCACAACTAACGTATTAGTAAGTTCAACAGGTAAGTAACTATGAACATAGGTTAAAAATCATAGCAAGTACTCGCGGTAAGTGTACCCCAGCGTATTTAAGATGTTCGACGCTGAGACCGTCGTGACCGGGGGACTTTCCCCTCACCATGTTTTGTATACTACTCGCGACTTCTTTAGCGGAGGGGCCCGAGTCTGCTATTACAATAGTGTCAGAATGGTCGATCACTGATTTCAAAATGGTTGATTTTGACAAGTTTGGTGATCTACTAACATAATGGCATCATAATGGCGTCATTATGACATTCCAATGATCAACCACTGATACGCCATTGAAAGAAAGCCATATGAAGTGTAATCTCGTACATAATGACAGATTTAGTATTACGAACTTCTCACTACTTCAGCCTACACTAATAAATAATATGTAAAACCAAATATAAATAAAATCTGGCATGAATAAATGCTCAAATTTAGCTCGGTTTTATAATAATGGCAATACGGCATTCTATTACGAGACCATTGACGTGCCAGTGACCGGCTACTGACGTGACAGCGATCGTGCGATTATGAATTTAGCAGATTACGAACTTTTAGCAAAATGACAATGGCTTGACAATGGGATCGTGTCGGAATGACAAAATAGCAGACTCGGGCCCCTGACAGGGGGAGCCCCGGTCACGGCGGCCTCCAAGCCGCCCTCAGACGGCTCACTATAGCCACACAAACGCGAGTTAACATTGAAGTGTTTTTGAAAAGCATTAGCCATTTCAGAAGGGTCGCACACGCCCGCGACGCTCGTCGGTTTCCCCGACCTATGATTTAATTTATTCGTTAATTCCAAAATTTATTAAATTGTTTACTTTTATGACAAGATTCTAGCATATCCATTTAGTCTAGTTAGTTATACATCGTTTGAGAAAATTTCAACTGCCTAACTATAACGGTTCAGACGGACGGACGGTCAGCGGAGGCTTAGTAATAGGGTTCCGTTGGTTACCCTTTGGGTACGGAACCCTAAAAACCTATGGAGACAGAGGTGAAAAAGTGGCAACCGTACTGCCAACTATACATTAATTTTATTAATCTGTTTTTCATTGCATTAGTTTCCGAAGCATTCGATTAAGAGTTCCAATTTGGCTCTCAGATGGTCAAAAATGGAGCGGTTTTGCAATGTTCACATTACCTACAACAGAAATCTTCTCTTCTTTTTGACTTTTTGCACCTATATACCTTTACAAGAAAATGAAATAAAATTTAGACCAACCTATACCTCTATACTATATATACTATTTATACTATATCTTAATATATATAAATCTCGTGTCACAATGTTTGTCCTCAATGGACTCCTAAACCACTTAACCGATTATAATAAAATTCGCACACCACGTGCAGTTCAATCCAACTTGAGAGATAGGATAGTTTAAATCTCAATTTTTTGTTGCAATATTATTTAGGAGCGGAAAATGTGACGCAGACGAAGTTGCGCGGGACAGCTAGTAATATTATAAAGCAGAAGAGTTTATTTGTTTGTTTGTTTGGTTGTACGCGCTAATCTCAGGAACTACTGGTCCGATTTGAAAAATTCTTTCAGTGTTAGATAGCCCATTTATCGAGGAAGGCTATAGGCTATATATCATCACGCTAAGATAAATAGGAGCGGAGCATTAATGGAAAATGTGACGCAGACGAAGTTGCGCGGGTCAGCTAGTTTAATAAACACTAAGTTTATCTATATTCAGTGATTGGCCGACTCCGGGCATTCGAATAAGTAGGGAAAAGCTATACGTACTACATAGTCTAAAGCAATATAATATACTTGCTGACCCGGGCCGTGCCCACTTCGTTGGGCGGTAAACAATTTAACTTGTGATGAAATTATGAGTGTGGTTCGGTTAGTACTGAGTGCTATGATTTATTTCCTGACTGCCAAAAGGATGGTTTTGTTTTTATTGCATATGTATGTAGCTAGGCTAGCGAGCCGCTGCGAGCGCTCAGCGCTAAGACTCCCTATCCCTTGTTGCAGAGACATGCTGCTTTAAATCACTGAGACGCTGTGTACGTTCAGCGCTAGATTCCCGAGCACGGACCTGCGATGTTCTCCAACTTTGGTTAGCAAGCCGCTGTGCACGCTCGGAGCCAGATTCCCCAGCGCGTGCTTGCGAAATATTTTCTCTATTCCTCGAGAGGCGCTAATGATTTTCAAAAGAGCAGACTCTTCCGTACGGCGTACTCGAGCTGCTCTTGTCTCATGTCTGGGATGTCTGACGGGAAAGTTGTGATTTCCTTTTAGGCATGATAAACAATCGCTGAAACTGTCCGATATCCCAAAAACAGAAATACCAAATAGCTTCGAACTCGAAGAATGAGAACGAAGTAGTATTGTGAAACTGAGCAACCAAACAATTTTAAAGACCAAAAACATTCACCCAACTACGTACCTACTACTCACCTACCTAACGACAAAAGTTAAATAATAACTGGAGAGGGTTAATCCGCGGAAAATCTTAACACCACGATTCAGAAAAATGACGTAATTGCACAACGCCATTGGGTAAATGGATAAAACGTCCGTACAAAGCATGTTCTAATGCGGTTCGTGAATGGACGGCGCGGGCGGCGTTTTGCAATTTAGTAATTTTATATTATCTTCGAAACTATTCAACCAATTGACATACTGTTGTGGGCAAATCGTATCTCTATGATGTTCTTGTGATCATAATAATATTTTTTTCGATAAGGTTTAATATTTTGTTGTTTAAAAAATCGTCCAAAGATAAGTACGTCGAAAAATACTTTTTTAACACATAAAAGCTACTATATCTGCTAAAATATAACAGATAGAAATATGGTGCCGAGGACTTTTTTGTAGAAATATTCAATGTGAACCAGGTTGCCATACATTGTTTTCAATTATATACAACTGTTAAGGCAGCGCACGCAAATAACTCTGTTGTAAGAGCTATTTTTTTCCGCCTGAATGGATAAAAATTTAGATAGTTCGGCTAATATGCATGATATCTTTATAAGCACTCACGAATAATGTAGCTTTCTACCAGTGAAACAATTTTTAAAATTGGTTCATTACTTCCGGAGATTACCCCCTACATACAAACTTACAAACAAATGTTACCTCTTTATAATATTAGTATAGATAAGCTTTCATAAGTTTCCGGTCCCGGGTACACAAAGTACCTACTACAATCGCCATCACGTCACGATCTTTCTAGACTTTTTTATGCTAGAACAGTCTCGATGTTTCGACACCTAGTCATTCGGGACTGCTTTTGCGCTGTGAGTGCATTCTGCACTCTCTTAGTTCATAGACCTTTGTACCAGGTGTCCGATAAGCGGGTGTCACCTCCTTGCCGCCTCTCTTACTACGCTACTAGTATTAAAGACTTCAGTTTAAAAAATCTGTTCAGAAGGACACGCGACGACTACACAGCTTTGATGAGTTATTTTCACTGATAGACTGCTTGAATCCACGTCTTGATACCCTGATGAACTATATGTGGTAACATATACCTAATAATATATTAGCTGTAATAAAATGTATATTATTATAGCTTCAGTACAGACGCCAGCATATCAAGCTACAACAATCTGTCAAATGTTTTCAATAGATTTCCAAGTTTACCACTAAAACGATAAGTTTCAGGTTGTTGGGGAAACGGGTAGCTTGATGCGCTGGCGTCTGTATGATTTACAGTCTTGAACTTTAATTGATGAGCCACTTTCAAGCTTTCCGAATTTGCAGTTTTATAGATTCACGAGATTACACGATTTAACTCAAACTTAAACCGCATGCTCGTAAACAAGATGAAAAATTACTAATAATCGGAAATAGTCTTATCCACAGAGGTTGAAGAATGACCAATAATTTTTCAATAATAATATAATAATTTAATATCCTTGGACATTTCACACAACGCCATTTATTCCCAAGCTAAGCAACTTAATTGCTTGTGTTATGGTAACGAGATGGCTGATAAACTACATAAATACATTTTTTTTTTGTAAATACATACTTAATATAGATAGAAAATAATGATAAACCCATACTTTACTCTCTGTTGCTCATGACTGTCTCGTTGGTCTTGTGGTCACAAACCACGGCTGCTTAGCATGTGGTCCTGCTATGATTCCGGGGTTGGTCATTCTGTTTTTCTATTAGTCATTTTTCACGCTATATATTCTTTCTTATACATTCGATCACGCAAGGAAACTCCATCCAAGCATCGCCCTCTTCATTGCCCTTTGAGTGACTTTAAGCCTTCTGATGAGGCCCATTGTGAGCGACCACGTTTCAGTTCCATAAGTCATCACTTGCAACACGCACTGGTCGTAGACTTTCGTCTCTTCTCGTCCCACATACCATAGGGTCTCTATGGTATGTGGGACGAGAAGATACCACGCAACATCCCGCACGCTACCCAGCCGAGTCGGATTCAACGGTTGGCCTCTTTCTCGAAGTTAGCCCTACCTAATTGGACCGTTTGTCCCAGATAGACGTACTCGTCTACAACTACGAGTGTAGTGTCTCCGATCTTGAGTGGCTGCTACATGGGTATTTACGATGATCTTGATTTTGTTCATGTTAATTTTAGGACCTAGGTACTCTTTCGGAAGCTTTACTTAGGTCATCGAGCATTGTACTGAGGACCTCTGTTGTCTCAGTCATGACAAAACTATATCGTCGGCAAGTCGATGGTGTGTGAAGTATAGAAGCAACTGTTGGCTGGAGACGGGGTCGGTGGGTGTGTTACGTTGTAGAACAACCTGCTGCTCTTGTCGCTAGCGCGGCAGGATTAGCTTCATCTATTTGACT
Organism: Ceramica pisi; assembly: GCA_963859965.1. NCBI lineage: Eukaryota > Metazoa > Arthropoda > Insecta > Lepidoptera > Noctuidae > Ceramica > Ceramica pisi. The sequence continues at coordinate 11,281,188 of OY982533.1, read as the reverse complement.
GACAGACCTTATAACTATTCAAAAACCTGTAACTGGTCTATTTGAAATAAAAGGTTTTGTATTTTTTGTATTGTATTTTGTATTCGCCATTGACGCCTACCTTCTCCAGTTCAAAACCTTGAAGACATCTTCCATTGCGGCCGTGAACAGTTTCGGAGAAATTACATCTCCCTGCCTCACACCCCGCTGTAGGAGTATTGGTTTCGAAGTCTGATCGTGAAGTTGGACAGACATGGTGACCTTTTTGTGCAATTTCAGCACCTCGATGTACCGATAGTCCCAGCCTAAGTCCCGATCGAATCGAAGGCTTTCTCGTAGTCCACAAACGCTAAGCTGAGGGGCAGATCGATCATACTCTTCGGTCTTCTGTATAACCGGCCGCAGCGTACCTATGTGGTATACGGTATTGAAGCCTTTTCGGAATCCAGCCTGTTCGGGAGGAGTCGTCAAAACTGCGTGCGAGACGGTTCGTGGTGAATCTGGAAAACAGCTTACATGTAGACATGTGTTTTTTTTAAGGATGGGAAATCATAAAACAAATGACTCCTCCCGCTCTGGGTTAAGCAGAAGAGAGTGTCCTACTAACTAAAATACACCCGTGTTCCTCTTAATTCCCTTTGCGTTCCTGGGCCGCGGTGACTTTTTCGGTCTAATTCCGCAACCCCAGCAGGCACTGGCCCTAGCGGACCCCGTTCTTTGAGGTACGTGTGGAACACATTACACAAGGTTCTGATCAGACGGCGAGTCACCCAATTTTCACGACGCCCAGGGCGTCTTTTTCTGTTGCGGCGACCGCGGCTTGAGGTTTCCGTCTCTTTTACGCGTTGCGGAATATTCCTTCCCTAGCATAACTGCTCCGCAGATGGAGGTAACTGCTTCCCATGCCTCCTCGCTCGGGACTAAGTATGAACCAGGAATGAAAAAAGGCCGGACGCGAGAGGTCGCTGCCACCGATCACCTCGACGAAGACACGGCGGTGCTCCACCCAAGCAGGGCAGAAATCCACCGTACAGAAATACACCATCGCAGTGTTGACACCCGGGCGTAACCTCCCGCCGAATTTGAAACCCGTGTATCCCGAAACAATAAACAACAAAGAGTACCTACCTGCGTCAAGCGGAAGGTGAGGGCGCTGTAGCGCTACTCTAGCTGCACCTCTGCTCTATGCCTGTGGCGTTTTCCACTCGAGTAGACGAGTATGAAGGAATTTAACTATTCCTGAAGGGCTTTAAGGGCCGGTTTTCCAACCACTTTCAGGAGTTCACCCCGTTGCAGTGGAGACAATCCCTAACAGTTCATGCAAGGCGAAGCCTCACACACGTGCGTAGCCTCTCCGTGCACCGCGGTGGTTTTCCGCCTTTACCGTGTCCTCCTCCTCTCTTTGGACTTCAGACAATGACACAATACTCCATCGCAACCTGCTCAATTCCTCCTCAAGTTCGGTGATCTTCTCGTCGGTCTGGAGTGTTCTAGTGTAGCCAGGTCCAGTCGTCGGTGTTTGTTGGGGTAGCCGGGTCCACTTCGCACCCCTTGCCTCGCCGTGACCGCTACCAGAGTCAAGGGTAGACGGGCTGCCGGGCATTATGGGCCATTTTTTTGTTGTACCTACTTGCCATTTGTCGAAGTTTGCATAATCGTAACGCTTGGCGCAATAGAAATTGCTCTTGCATTTTACAGAGAATTTTGCTGCCCAGTCTGGTGAGTCCCTTAGTCGCCTCTTACGATACCCATGGGAAGTGATGGGATGGTATAATTCTTATACGTCAGCACAAAATAATACAGAACAAAACGACAGCGAGATACAGAACCAGGTACTTAACAAAAAAAATACTATATCAAAATAATTTCAATATCAATTAGTGTGTCACATTTCTTCTGGACCACAGAAATATAATATCTATGTTCGTCAAATTGGCCCTTTCATTGTTTCATGAAATCCTCGGTCATTTCTCATTGTTTGGCCACTTCATGAAATGGCAATCTAAAACTATGTTCCTGACAATCTAAGAAGGTGGATTTGCCTGCTGAGTTAGTGCGAAAGAGATAGTAAATGTTTCTAGTTTGCAAAATTGTTATGACTTGATGTTACCACTGTTCCCAAAAGGGTAAAGATATGTAAACATTGCGAGAAATACCCATGAACCTGGGGTTCCGTATCAGCCTATAAAACGTTTTTGAATTTTGCGCCATCTTTAGGCCGGTAGAGGAACTAATATAATTTTTGTTGATGATTTCTGAAAAAGTGTGCTATTTAAAGACATCTTTATATTTTTCACTAGCTGATGCCCGCGGCGCGTGCGCTTGACAAATTATTTACTAAAACCTTCCTCGAGAACCATTCTATGAAAATCAGTGCAGTAGTTTTTGAGTTTATCACGAACAGACAGACAGACGCGGCGGAGGACTTTCTTTAATCAACTTCTTCAAAAAGGAGGAGCTTCTATGTTCGGGTGTAAGTATGTATTTTTGGTGGAAACATTATCGGATGCGTCCATCAGCCGCAGCGAAAAATGACACACTATTTTGTTGTGGGAATAAATAGGAGCAGAAATAAATATAATAGGTGTATATTCATTTATTTATCGCTTGAATTACTTGAAAATCCCCCTTAAGGTGGATGCCTAGATAGACCTCGCCATACATTATTCAGGTGAGGAAATCTCCGTAAATAAACAGTTTCTGCAGAATAAAAACAACTATAATGAGACTTTATAACGTATTATGGTCGCATATAGCCCAAATTTTATAAAAAAAAAACAGTATTTCTAGGAGAATTATACCGAATAAAAAACGAAAAATCTTTACATGTGTGAGTGATCTGAATCACGCCATCTGACAGAAATTTATAGAACCACCGAGAAAGTTGGTTGCTGTTGTGTTACGAATTTACGATTGGTAAACATTCATAAATAGATGGCGCTGTTCGATAATTCGAACAAGCGCCATCGAGTGACGCGCGGACCGCGGATGCGATCATGCGACGTTGCCGTTCAAGAAGCAGCACGTCGCGTCTGTGCCCGCGCTGTTGCCATTCCGTTCATGCGTGATTGTCTTGAGTCTTGACAACTTGCGAAGTTGCGAATCGTTTCCAGAATATTGTGTTTCTAGCAAGATAGTGCCGGGCGCGCGGGTTTGCCCGCGGAGTTAACATTTTATGATTGATAAAATGTTTTTTAGTATGGAATGAGATATAATGCTTTACATAAAGTGAAAAAATTATCTCTGCGATCTGCCCTTGGTTCACACAGAAACAATACTTATGTAATTATTGTATTATCTAGTTTAAATATGTAGTAAGTAGTTACTAGTACACACTTAAACATTCCTTGACTTTCCAGATTTAAAAATCTTTTTAGTGTATGTAAGTAGGTACTGATAACACATTTTGACTTGTTTTTCTCTTCTGTACATGCTTTAAAAAAAGTCGCGCTTGCTATTTGATGTGTACCTCTAGTCAAATTTTAATCATCTCAAATCAAATTAATTTACATATCTAATTCAGTTTAATTCAATTTATTATATTTTAATTTAATCATTTAATTTTATTGAATTTTATTTATTTTAATCTTTATTATTTTTAATTTGATTTTTATTAATTGTTAACAAAATTAAATAAGCTTAATTTAACTTTTCCAGGTAGTATGAATTGCTGGCAGATTCTGCTTTAAGGCGGTACCCTGAGCAAATAACCTTGAGCATTTTTTCCCTAAATAACAGCGCAAGAGATTAATGTATTCCTTGTTCGTAATAGATTAATTTAGTTATTAGTTGCGCATAATATAGTGCATGTTGTGCTTCTCTGTAAGTAATGAGGCACTTAGAAATTAAGTCTGCAATGTACAAATTATACAGTAATAGTGTACTCATTGTTGAGAAGCCTTATAATAAATAAATAAATAAATAAATAAATAAATTTTCTGATACGCTTAGGTACTAATCCATTGGTTTGGGTTGAATGAAATCAGAGAATAGAATTTGATGTATAAGTAAGTTATAACTAAATCAGGCGACCAGCGAAGCTACCTACACAATGGTGAAACGTAGGTACGTAGTACATCTATTGATTGAATCATATTTAATTCATGTGAAACCAGCAAGATTAGTGAATACACAGACAAACCACTTTGATTTTTCATAATTGCTTATTTACCGACTTCACAAAAAGGAGGAGGTACTATGTTCGGATGATAGTATGTTTTTTTTTTCTATGTTTGTTCATCGAATACTCCGCCAATAGGGAATATGCATACAATTTTTTTATTTGCAAAATAAAATACTTCCTAGCTCTAGTAAACAATCATGAAATTATTTTTTAAATACCTTCATCATTTATTAAGTTCAAAGACTACAGTTAGAAAGAGAAGTCCGATACGTAATGTGACGTCAAATAACACGATGACTATACAGCTGCCATAGAAAACAGCGTTTCCGCGAGAGGGATAGATATATTTGTTTAAAATAATTGTATCTCGTTCGTTTTTCGAGCAATTTAGATTCTAATTTCACAGTTAGTATTATATTTTCGAATACTTTTAGATAAACTGTTCAGATCATAAATATTTTTTTCATGCATATTCCCTATTGTCGACGGATTTTCAAAATTCTTTTTTTGTTCGAAAGTAGTTCTGAGGTGGTCCCATTGTCACCAAGTTAGGATCTGATGATGGGATCTTAGAGAAATCGAGGGCAACCCTCAAATTTTATAGGCTTACTTATTATTTTTCGCATATTTTATGAAGTATCTTGTGTATTTGCATATGGTTGTCACCATCTCAGGTAGCTGGGCTGATGATGGAAGGTACAACTCCTTATCAGTAAGAAGTTACTCGAACAGGCAAGGATTGTTTTAGTAAATTGTTTTGATGTTTGATAGGGCACGTTTGGTCTCATGATCGTTGCCACATTTGGTCTCATGATCATCAAGTCATGACCTGATGCTGCAGAGTACCTAACTCCTCGACAACTAACAGCAGATATATCGTGTTTAGGCTCATTGAAAAGGGCTCGATGTGTGGATAAACGAACTATTATACATAGAGACCTGATGCTGAAGCCAGGAGCATCAGAAAAAGTACAAACCTTGAAATTACAGCACCGTAGTCGTGTTTGGGCTCATTTTAAACAGGACTAAATTTTAAGTTCAATGCAATGTTGACATAAGTCTGGCCTGATGCTGCAGCCTGGATAATCAGCATCTAGTCTTAAAACTAATAAATACTTCTTAAAGTGAAATACTTTTGCGACTTTTTCTTCTGTATAATTATTGACCGACTTCAAAAAGGAGAAGGTTCTCAATTCGGGTGTTCGTATTTTTTTTGTGTTTGTTCGGGCATAACTCCGTAGCTTGCGAACCGATTTTAAAAATGTCTTTTTTATTTGATAAGGAAACCAGGATCTGATGATGGCATCCCAGAGAAGTCGAGGGAAACTTTCAAAAATCGTATGGGCAACTAGTGCGTTTGTTAATTTTTTCATCAAGTATTTTAAAGCACTACAATTTAATGAAGGTCTGGAGTCGTTCTGATGATGGAGCCGAAAGACAGTCGAGGGAACTCCTCAACGATTTACAGCAGTTACCTTGTGTTTGGGCTTGACTGATTTGTATTGATGAGAACTTTACACCTAGATGGGTTGTGGCTGTTATTACGGGTCTTTAACTTTTTTATGTTTGTTACCTCATAACTCCGACAATTATGAACCGATTTGAAAAAATCTTGTTTTATCTGAAAGGATATACTTGCAGATTGGTCTCATTTAAATTTTATCTAAATCGGTTACGAACTTTGGATTTTAAATCGAAATAGCTGGAATTCGTCAAATCAAATCAAATCAAATCAAATCATCTTTATTATCACGTCTACTTGGATGATTGTTTCATGTCATCCAAGTAATCGAAATCGCATATATTGCTTTTCTGCGATTTTGCAGTGGTGTTGTTAGGTATGGGGTACCACTAAAAAGTGAAAAATAAAAAACTTTTTACAAAAAAAATACAACCGACTTCTAAAAACAAAACACTACAAAGTAAAAAATAACTTTAATTTCGGAAGTCGGTGTCAAAATACGAAGAAACTTACAAACACACCGACTTTCGAAATTAAAGTTATTTTTTACTTTGTAGTGTTTTGTTTTTAGAAGTCGGTTGTATTTTTTTTGTAAAAAGTTTTTTACTAGTATTATTAGCACACACAAAGTGCGTCAAGCAGGGTTGCCAACATAAATTGAAAAACGATAGCCCTGAAAGCTGTCTCCCGAACTACCTACTAACACGGCAATGTACGCAGTTCGGGAGCGCCCTTTCCCCGTCTCGCCCCGCACGATTGCCCTGTCTAGACGTCTTGGTTGGACGACTGTATGTATGATTTATAGACTGTGCTACCTACTACTGAGAACCATTCAAATGAGTGCCATCCGTGAAACAGTTTATTGAAAAGTGAAGTATTTTTGGGTTGGAGTGTAGCCTTAGGGGCGCTAGGACTTAGAATTTTTTCGTTTTTTTTTTTTCAATAACGTACTAATTTTATTGCAGCATCTTATTAAGCTAGTCCATTAAAACAAATTAAGCTCTGAGAAGCATGGCCCTACGACGCACCGTTTTCGAGTTATGGGCCTTTGATATTTTTTTTTTTTATAAAACGCTCTATATTTCCGAAATGGTAGGTCGGATGAAAATCTTTTCTGGAAAGAAATTGTAGCTCTAGTCGAAAACTATGAGATGGTGTAAAGAAACCCGCGAAAATTTGTAAAAAAAATTGCATCTTCAGCTTGCGTATCTTTAGGGGCATGGGACTTGGTAAAATTTTTGGTGATTTTTTTTTACTACTTTTCGCGTGTTTCTCTACACCATCTCATAGTTATCGACTAGAGCTACAATTTTTTTCCAGAAAAGATTTTCATCCGACCTACTATTTCGGAAATATAGAGCGTTTTATAAAAAAAATAATATCAAAGGCCCATAACTCGAAAACGGTGCATCGTAGGGCCATGCTTCTCAGAGCTTAATTTGTTTCTATGGACAAGCTTAATAATATGCTGTAAAAAAATTAGTACATTTTTGAAAAAAAAAAACGAAAAAGTCCCAAAAAAATTATTTTCAACCAAAAAAAATTTTTTTGTTTCTTTGCTGTTCATAGTGCCCCTAATCGTATACTCCAACTCCAAAAAAAGCCCAAATTATTGTCAACTTGACTGTACCTGCGCGCAACTGCACTCACAGCTAACTTCCGAACCGCCATTAAGTTTGAATCGAACTGTACGATAGACGCTCTCGACCTTGAGTACAAACAATGAATGACAACTGTCAAACGTAAACGTCGCATACATCATAGTATTCTGAAATTACGTTTCGTTACCCACAATCGCTAAAATATTTTTTTTATTTTTATTTAATTAAGTCTATTATTTGTTTTTTATTTGAAAACATAATACTTGCGCAACTATTAAAAAATAAAATAAAGTCAAAAACTATAATAATCAATTTAAAAAAACTTTTAAATGTCACTGTCACTTAGTCTGACCGTAAAACGAAACGACCTTGGACCGATTTTTTAAGTTGTCTGTGGCAAAATATGACATTTTTTCGTAACGTAAATAGGTTAGAAATAATTGAATTTTTAGGATTTTTTTTTCTCTAAAACTATGTGTTTGCGCGCTATGAAACTTTGTTATAGTGTTCTACAAGAAGAGTACTCTACCCAAAACAATAATCAAGCTCCAAACCCAGAGTTTGTAATACGAAGTGGAGCCGAAAAGGACTCGAAAACGGCTTTTTACTGAAAAAAATAAAACTCAACCTGATAAGGACTATGGCCCAGCAGCAAGTGACCCTGTCGATATTAATGAGGTAGAATTAAAACGGCTTTGTGAATTGAGATTGCTTAAATTCCAAGAAGATACACAAAAAAATAATAGGTACTAATTGAAAAGCAGACTGTGGGTCAACATGATAATGAAAAGTATCTCTCATACAGATCTGACCGTCTCACAGCAAGCCAGTTTGGAATGGTAAGATATATTATCAGCCATCCTCTATTGTTTCTTACTTTCTAAGAAGCCACAGCACAAGCCAGTACAAAAGTTATGATTGTCACTTTGTTTATTTTAGGTTTGCAAACGTCGTAATGCCACACCATGTCACAATCATGTGAAATGCATTCTCTACAAAAATAATATTTGTACTAAAGATATAATGTATGGACAACAAAATGAACATGTTGCAAAGAGCATGTTTATGCAACAATATAGCAAAACTGTCAGGCCATCAGGACTTTTCATTGATGAAGAATTTGGATTCTTAGCAGCTAGCCCTGATGATAAGATTATTCAATAATAAAAATATACAAATAACTAGCTTTTGCCTGTGGTTCTGCCCCTATGGATCTTGTGTGTCGCGTGAATTTTTTAAATTTGGTTCAGTAGCGTAGGCCTAAAAACTTTTCTTTTTTACAGGTATTATAGAAGCAGAAAATACTATTGTAGAAATAAAATGTTTTCCCTCCTTGGAAAGGAAATCTCAAAATATTAGAGAAGCATCAAAAAATAGAAATTTTCCTGTTCATTTGGAAAATGATGTTTTAGTTATGAACAAAAAGCATAATTATTATTATCAAGTAAGTAACAAATATCATTATTGTATGTATGTATGTATAAAAATAATGTATTTCTTGGATTGTTTCTTTTTAACAGCTATTATTATTTTGATTCTAGGTCCAGGGTCAATTGCGAATTACCAAAATGAATAAATGTTACTTCATTTGCTTTAATCTGTCACCCAACCATTTGACTGTCATAGAAGTTAACCGGGATGAGGAATTTATCAACGCTATGATGCCGAAGTTGGTAACATTTTTTAAAACATGTGTACTGCCGGAAATTATTTTGAGAAGAGTTGAGAAAAATGCTAAATGTCTAGACATCAAGGAATAGGGAATATGCATGCAATTTTTTTATTTGCAAAATAAAATACTTATTAGCTCTAGTAAACAATCATGAAATTACTTTTTAAATACCTTCATCATTTATTAAGTTATAGAGCTTCAAAGACTACAGTTAGAAAGAGAAGTCCGATACGTAATGTGACGTCAAATTACACGATGACTATACAGCTGCCATAGAAAACAGCGTTTTCGCGAGAGGGACAGATATATTTGTTTAAAATAATTGTATCTCGTTCGTTTTTCGAGCAATTTAGATTCTAATTTCACAGTTAGTATTATATTTTCGAATACTTTTAGATAAACTGTTCAGATCATAAATACTTTTTTCATGCATATTCCCTATTAAAAGGTATAAAAATATAAGTCTTACTCATTTCCTAACTTATTCCGCAAGTCTCTGAGGTGTGGGTTCAGTAAGAATAGTCTAACAAAACTGTGTAAATTCATTTGTTGCAGCGAAAACTGCGTCTTCCAGCATTTGATTCAGATCGCACGGAAATTATATAAATGGAAGTAAAAAGTGACAACAACGAGAAGACTGCAAGAAGTAGCGCGAAGACAAGAAGATATTTTATTATATTATAATATTTACAAGTATCTTTGTATGGTGGTACGAGTCGATGGTTCGAATCCAAGCCGGCACTTTGCTTTGTGTAAATTATTTCATCACCACAGTTCAGAGGAGGCCTGAGTCTCAGCAGTGGGAACATTATAAATTAAAATAAGCTATTTTTGCACGTAGCGATGTTTAGTTTGTGTTATTTTGTTAGTTCATAAGATTTTTCTGTGTAGATAAGTTTCACTCATGTATTTAGGTACCAGCCTAACAATTCAATTGTAAAAGAATATTTATTGAAGTTCAAAATTGGATAATAAGTAGGTATTGTTGAAACATAAATAAATGTTATGGTTAGCTAGCAACCACTTGTGTTGTTGTGTATAATACTTATATGTATGTGCCGTTATATATACTTACGTATGATGTTATTTATATTGTAATCTACATACATAATTCTTTCTAATACTAAATTCAAAATAATAATTGTAAATATCAAAATATTTAAAAAAGAATGTTATCTTTGTATGGTGGTATGACTCGATGGTTTGAATCCAAACGGAAACTATCTAAGTAAATGTTGTGAGAGTAAATAAAACGATTATTTTTATGAAAATATTAACCCCTTTTTACTAAATAAATATTATTAATTTATAGTAAGGTACAATAAAAAGCTTTACAATGGAATAAATAGTCTTTTATTTATTTATTTAGTACACGTCACTATTTACACATTACAATTTACGTTCAGTCACATTACAACAACTTATAATATAGGGACAGTATACCTTTAATACCTAAAATAATTTATATGAATAATTAGCTAAGTTAAAAAGGTATCGAGTCTAGAAACAAAAGTATGCTTAGACCAATAAGAAACTAATAAGAAAACTACTAAGAAATACTAATAAGAAATTTTAATTTTAATTTTCAACTGTTTGAATAAAACGACATCTAGTAGTGTCGAAAGTTACTACTATTTACTTTGCATGTGTGTGTAAAGAGTAAAGTCAAGCGGCTAAATCTTTATTATGTGAAAATCTTTGTATGAGACCAGTTAACAAGCACAGTGACTATCTAAAAAAATCAAGTTAATGGCCTAGGTGACGCGTACAATAGAGTTATCTATTAAAGATTTCTAAGTTAGGCGTAAAAATTGAAAATGTTCTAAATTGTGGATCTAGCGCCATCTAGCGACAAAATGGCATCTGAGATCATCATCCATCCACCTTAAATAGAAAATAATATTTTTCATTTCCAGTAAGGGTAGACAAAGTAACCGAAGATGACTGAAAAAAAAACGAAATACTTACGATATTGTTTTTTATATATTTAAAATACGCATTCTTATTAACAAGGACTTATTTTGGATGTAATTACGTGTCACTACGTCAATAAATAAAATAGATAAGCTGGAATATGTTAACATTTTGCTATGGAACCAAAAGCTCATAATAAGCGACAAATAAATTGACAAACATAGTATTACAGAGACAAGTACATAATGCTCCCTCACGAGGCTTTTGAACACCGGTAACGAAGAGGCAAATCCACCAAATTGACTTACCTATGCCTGTGCCTATTTGATGAACCATAACCCTCATTCCAGGAGTTTGTTGCGCCACTTCTTCCCAGCTAAACTAATAAGTAGAGGTGACATGGGACCATTTTGAGTGACTGAGTCCAATTAGAATAAATTGTTTTTATTGAATGATTGTTTCACAGTAAGAAGGCCTATGTCCTAGCAGTGGGAACATCAAGCTGTTTATGCTAAGTGATGCAAGTTTTCAGGCTAGAATAATAGGAAACACAATAACATATAAAATATATTTATTTCACTTAGTATAAAACTACTACATTCAGTTGTCATTTGATGCCATATGTCTTATAAGATTTGATATAAACTTATCGATTTTTCTAACATCTTGCTGAACTTCGGTTTTGTATTGGAGACACTGTAAACAAATGAAATAAAATGATGTTAAAAAAAGCTTTTATATAATTACTAGCTGTCCCCCGCTGCTTCGCTCCCGTCAACTGTGTGTTCTTTCATAAGAACCTTCTCCTGACAATAACAAACACAACTAAAAAATAATTAGCAAAATCGGTTCAGCTGTTCTCGAGATTTGCGCTTAGCAACACATTCAGCGATTCATTTTTATCGTATATAAATGTTGGATGGTCCCCTATATTTTGGAATTAATGTGACATTGTATTTCGTGTTCTCTTTAGCGAGCCCTTTCATTAGAAACCCATACTGTGGTAGCGCAGAAAAAAAAACTAGTCTGCCATCTTAGATGATACACCAAATTGGAATTAGAATGATGTCACACAGCTAAGCAAGCTGAAATTTGGTATACACACTTATTTTGGACTAGCTTCTGCCAGCGGCTTCGCCCGCGTGATCCCTAGGGAACATGTTCCCGGGATTAAAAGTAGCTTATGTGCTATTCCAGACTATAATCTATCTTTGTTCTAAATTTCATTAAGATCCGTTAAGCCGTTCTGGCGTGATTGAGTAACAAACAGCCAAACTTTCACATTTTCATTTTTACTATTGATTGTAGCGTGATGAAAAGTATACTATAACCTGCTCAGGAGTATGAATAATAATTGTACCAAGTTTCGTTAAAATCCGTCGAGTAGTTTTTGTTTCTATAACGGTTATACAGACAGACAGACAGACAGACAGACAGACAGACAAAAATTTTACTGATTGCATTTTTGGCATCAGTATCGATCCCTAATCACCCCCTGATAGTTATTTTGGAAATATATTTCATGTACAGAATTGACCTCTCTACAGATTTATTATAAGTATAGATAGATGACAATCATCCAAAATAAGTGTGTGTAAGTACTAAATTTCAGCTCAATCGGTTAAAGATAACAAATTTAAAATGCAGTTGCAAGATTCCACCCCGACAAATATATAAATTTGATTGATATTACTTTCTACAATCCGTTGCTTCTAATATTTTTAATTAAATAAAATTTGCGCATGTAGTTAGGTACTCTTTTATGTTAGAACTATTGATGTTTTTAATGAAACTTAACAGAAGCATATACATTAGAATGACACACAGGGTATAACTCATAAAAGAGACAGGGGAGAACTGCTAATAACACGCGGGTGGCAGCTAGTCTCATGGTAAAAAGACAACAAGTGAAGGATAAGCTTTACAAGGTTCATACAATAAAGTCTGTGTTAAAATATTCTATAACTGAATGAAATTAGCAGCAATATTATACATCAATTACCTTTTTGTTATCCGTAATTTTAACAACAAAAACACCCTTCGTATGAGAATATTTGATACTGTAGCGAGTGTTCATAGGGTCCCGTAGATACAACATCTCTGCAGATTTTTCAAATTCTTCCCAGTTAGGTATAAAAGTCATTTTTTATTTATTTAGTTATTGTGTTAATATTTAAAATGCGTGATCATCAAATCACATTAATTGGTATATTTTGGTTCTTTACGAAATACTTTTGAAAAGAAATCACAATTTACGGTGTCACAGACACATTGCCATTTGTCAAATCAAGAGAATAGGGCTGTCTGTAACGTGACTTTCTGAACATGGAGATTCGATAAGTCTAGCTGACTTATCGAATCTCCATGTTCAGAAAGTTTATTAATTATAGGTATCTATGTTGGAAATATTGTTTTATTCGTAATGTTGCTAGGCTATTCCATAGGTTAAGTAAGATTCAAAATCAAATTTTTCATGAGTATGATTCGACCTTAAGCCAGGGGCGTAGCTAACGCAATTATAGTGATACTAGCTTCTACAAGCGCAGCGTCACGACATGCGAGAATGACGTAAATTATCCCAAAGGAACATACTCCCGGGAAAAATTGGTGAATGTGATGAAAACATCCAGATCCATTCAGGCGTTCTGGTGTGATTGAGTAACAAACATCCATCCATCCAAACCTTATTAAAAATAGTAGTAAGAAGTAAAATGGGTGACAGTTTTGTGCTAGTATATTACGTAACAAAAACAGTTCCCTTTTTAGATTATACCGCATTGGTTCGGCTTCTTTTGGTGGCTTCGGTGTCGTAAGCAATCGTATAGGTAACTTTAACACTGTAACTTATCGATAAGTGGAAAACCTGGAATTATGTACATCCCTAGAACCACATGTCAACAAAAATGTACGTCATAAGTAATGTCACGATGTTTTTTTTAAAGACTGTTTCGACTTTGAGCATCGGGGTTTATAGACTTGGAAATATTTTGGAAAGCATTTGTTAACTTTTTGCTGGTCATATTACGCTCTTATTTTAAATTTCATACCCATACTATACGATATACCGCGTGTATCTGACATCGACGCACAAACGATTTCCATGGGTCCAGGGCATGATTCTGGACACCCCAGTGTTGGAATTTTTCGTCGGTTATTTTCTCATTTTTTTCAAGAGTACCACAAAGTATCAGCTCAGCTGAGTTGATATCTATTGCGGTTTTATTCAGATTGCTCTTTTTAGTGAAAGTAGTTAATTAATTATTTTTTTATTAAAAATCTCATTGGGTTAGGTCAGAATAACGATTATGAGCAGTCTAAAGTAAAAAAACCCTTGAAAAAAATGAAAAAATGAGAAAAAATCCGACGAAAAATTCCAATACTGGGGCGTCCAGAATCATGCCCCGGACCCATGGAAATCGTTTGTGCGTCGATGTCAGATACACGCGGTATAATCCTACTATCCTACTATCCTACTAATATTATAAATGTGAAAGTTTGTATGTTTGTATGTTTGTATGTTTGTATGTTTGTATGTTTGTTCGTCAATCACGCAAAAATGGCTTAGGGGATTTGAATGAAATTTGGCACACATATAGTTCACATCCTGGAATAACACATAGGCTACTTTTTATCCCGATAAAAGGCATAGCTTAATGGCGGCGGAGGAGGAAGGGGAAATCAGACGTTTCTGCTGCCTTAGTACTTCAGATTCACAAGTACCAGGAGAGCATAAACATGTCGAAATATTTTCGGGTCTGAATTTGTGACCGCCAAAGATTGTGAAGTACCAGGAGAGCAGACATATGTCAAAGTATTTTTGGTCAGGTTTTTTTTTGCTGGAAAATAGATTTGCTTTCATAATCGTTCATGTTTGTATGTTTGGATGTCTGTCCGTCAATCATGCAAAAACGGCTGAAGGGATTTAAATGGAATTTGGCACATATGTAGGTCACATCCTGAAATAACACATAGGCTACTTTTTATCCTGTTATTTTATGAAGAATGTTAATAGGTATGCCAAATCGGTTGACAGTTTGTTACAGTAAAGCTTGTATGTATACAATACACTAGTTTTTGTTATAGGTTGACGGCTGACTTTGGTCCGGCTAAGTTAGATTGTGGGTACCTACTGTATTTAAGTGAGGTTTTAACGAAAACATACTCCTCTTATTTGATTGTCTATTTTTTAATTATACGTAATGAGAGTTATGAAAAGAAAAAAAGTGATTACCTATAATTTTTAGTCATAAGTATCACTAAAAATACAGTTTCTTCTATTATAAATTCATAAATATAATGTGATGACTTGATTAGACTGAATAAAGACTAAGGAGTTCCTATTCGTAACGCTAGGTTCCATTAACGTAACTGTCTTACGGTAAGCCAAATTCTTATTTTCGATTATCTTAAAAATAGAGTAACCTAAAGCGTTTTTAGTAGTATATTTTAATGATATATTTTTTATTTTATATTTCTTCAATAGATTACATTGAACAATGTGGAACAGATATTGCGCAAAAAGATATTTTCTGGAGGTACAACTTAGCAAAAGTTATGTAATGGAGCTCTCTTGGGAAAATACTCGCAAACCGCTGTGAAACTTTTATGTTAAGTTTTATTTTTAAGAACTTTTATGGTATATTTAAATAAGGCGATTAAAGAAATGCGAAAAAATGTATTTTTATTTAACCAAAATTAAGAATGAAAACGTTACTAAATGGATAAAAATTTCCAGCTCACAGACACAAAAAATACATTTTTATGAATTTAATTCATATTTCCCTGCATATGTTATATAAAATGAGACCATTTATTAAACATACTACACGATCATCATTGTTTGAATGCAAGTTGTTTAGTATAAAAATAAGGTATTCCGCCTGCGTAACGGTTATTTTATTTGAAATCCGCTCTTCTATTCTATTGTATACTTCTATCATCACCGCATCATCTAGAAATTTTCTGTCTTCATCCTTCATAGAAAAGACTAGACAGGTGTTGTCTGGTTTCTGTATTTGTAGTTTATAATCGTGATGGTTATAACTGTGCGTCTCTACTGAGAAACCCTAAGAGCTTTACGGAAAAACTAAAGTAAAAAAAGGAAGAACACCCAACAAGGAGATAAAATAGTCACCAGATGGCAACACTCAAGCCACAGACAGCGCAACCATCTACGCAGAAAATCAATACACCGTGATGTATTCGCCTTTTTTAAAATGAGAACGTGACAAAACATTAATTTAATTCATCGAAGAAACCACTTTTATTTAAAAAAAATATCTGTTGAGACTTGATGCTCATTTTTTATTTATTTACAAAGTGATGAGTATTCTCATAGTTACGGCGTGGTAGAACTTTCTGCGCGCAGATTATCAGCTTTTCCTTCAAATTATAAACTGTTAAAGGTTAGTAAATCATTTTTAATTATAACTAATTATTGAAATAATTCTACCTATGGGGAATTTTGGCCATATTTGGATAAAAACGTGTTGATACGGATTATCGACCTTCGCCATTGTCTGCATGGTGCATTGCGTTTATTGTGCGATAGGTACGTACATCGGTAGGATTTGAAGCCATTTTGACGATATTATTTAGGTTTTTTTGCGTTTCAAAGTGATCTATAAATGCTGCACTGTTGTTGCTGTATTTTTTCTTTTTTGTTAACAAGTCTGCGTACTAATTAGGTCTGGGAACTTACTAAAATTCTAGCCCAAGTATATACCACCACTTGACTTTTTCTCATGTAATCGGCGGCAAATTTATATTTTGTTTGACAATGGATTTTCGTGATAAATAGTGTCAAAATTTTTTACCCTTTGTCACCATCGATTTTATCAATGTCAGAGCAATTATAGTTATTTCTTGTAAGATTGGTATCTATGCTTGTTTTGGAAACTGTGTAGTTCAAGTTCCTTCAATAAATATTCTAATTTCATAAAATTAAAATATTATTTAAAAAAATACCATAATATTATTTTAACCTGTCAAAATTAAATTAAATAAGTGGGTAGGGTCTGAGAATATCATGTGGAGAACAATAAAAAATAAATTAAAAGATACCTTTAATAACTTTTAACCTCTCAAATTGTTAATTTGTAACTTATTTTACAGCTTCACAATATTCAATTTCAATACCTTGAAAATGCACCTATGTATTTCAAAAGTGCAAATTATACTTGATATTTTTGGGCAATTATATTACACCAAACAGAAACAACATACTACTTGGCTGTATTTCCAATAGAGCATTTTATTACAACATTAATACTTATGCCCATTTTTTAGTGGTTATTACCTTGTCTTCTTGTTCAATACTTCTCTCCATCTCAGCAGTCGCCCTTTTCCTAGACAATATAAATCATTCTTCGTAACAGCTGTCCATTGTTCTTGCCCTTGGTCTTGCCCTATTCTTAAGCTGCTTTCAGACTAACGCTATAATATAATAAAATATAGTATATAGCTCAAAGCACAACAATATCGCTCACCATACATTGTTATGGCACATTCACACTGTACTGTACTATATAATATTATTGACAATGTAAGGTGTGCGATATTGTTGTGCTATGAGCTATATACTCTATGCTACATATTATAGCGTAGTCTGATAGCAGCTTTAATGTTTTTTGTGTTTTGCCATCACAGATTTAAATGGGCATCTCTGTTTAAATGACTTTATATTTTAGAAACTTACTAACCTAACTTAACCCATACTTGAAACCACATAGTTTGAAGATATTTCATGGTTGCTTGAGTGTTGTTAAATGCCTACTTAAGAAAAATATTAATATTCAAAATTCAGAATACAGATCTTATCTGAATACTACTATTTTTCTTTAAATAACAAGACACTTTTAAAGAAATACATATTAGCCTGCAATAATAAAGGCTAAAGGCTCATCTTATATATCATCATCTGCCTAGGCTTTTCCCAACTACATTGGGGTCAGGAAGTATTGTATGAAATTTCAACCATAGAAGCCAACTATTTTATGAATAGAATTTGGTCTTCATAGAAACATGTAATAAATATAACAATACAAAATTACATGAAATTAAAATTGATCCTTGACAAATGGTTATGTAATGCTTTGACCATAAGCAGAGATGAAAGTAAATAAATTGTAAGAGGAAAGACATTTACAACTTGGATGTGCTTGTTTTGTCATAATGATAAGAGTAAATATTATAATAATAATTCCAGGTTGCCTGGAAGAGATCGCGAAATGTGATGAGGCCGCCAATTATATGTTTTGTTAGTTTAAGGTTTCTTTTATGTATTTTTCATTTGGTGTACAATAAAGTATATATAAATAAATAAATAAATAGTTACAAAATTAAATTCAATTTCAAAAAATTTAACTTCTGAAACTTAATAAAATAAATAAAAAGCCCTTTATTCTGGGATTAGAGATGGATTACACTTTTTACATTTGTGTCTTACAAAATGTCTCTTATCTCAGCGTGCCTCTTGGCATAGGCCTCCTCCAACAGTCTCCACTGTGGTCTATCCTGAGTTATCCTTCCCCACCTTGGGCCAGCAGTTGATATCATCCTCCTATCTCATACTGTTTTCGAGCTGTATGCAGGCTTGACTGTGCGCATAGATATTTTTGATAATGTTAGTGTAGATAGCGGATATCCCTTGGTGTTAGTGTCCCATATGTAGTTGTGATACAAGCTGTCAAAGGCTTTGGGCCTAATCTATGAAGGCGATATAGATACTCTTGTTATATTATATTTTCTTTTGTTTGACAGTATGGATATGGTCTATCATAGAAAAGCCTTTTCTGAATCCAACTTGGCTTTTCTGGTTGCTGTTCGTCTAACATGGGGCTCATCCTGTCCAGTATGATTTTTGCAAGTACTTTATAAACGTTTGACATGAGGCTTATCGGCCTGTAGTGTTCGATGTTTTCTTTATCGCCTTTTTGTGTATTAAGATTGTGGGATTATGCCCATTGTTTCCGGATGCTGCCGCTTGTCAAAATATTGTTAAATATTTTTGTAAGAATGGGAGTCAGTTCTGCTACTGTTCCTTTCATCAGTTCATTAGTAATATTGTCTAGTCCTGGGGATTTCTCCATTTTCTGGCTCGTTATCGCTTTTTCGACCTCACATAGTAAAATTTCTGGAACAGGGTCTGTTTTGGTTTCAGGAAAAATAATAGGGAATATGCACGCGATTTTTTTATTTATAAAATGAATTATTTATAAGCTCCAGTAAACACTAGAAAATATTTTTTAAATATCTTCATCAGCGATGAAGTTATAACGCTTCAAAGATTACTTTTAGAACGAGAAGTCCGACATGGAATTTGACGTCACATTACGTGACGTCTATACATCTGCCATAGAAAACAGCATTTTCGCGAGAGGAACAGATATATTTGTTTAAAATAATTATATCTCGTTTGTTTTTCGAGCAATTTTGATTCTATTTCTACTGTTAGTAATATATTTTTGTATATTTTTAGATAAAGTGTTTAGATAATAAATATTTTTTTTATGCATATTCCCTATTCTGAAACTTAATACTAGATAAAAAAAAAAAACAAACAGCTTTGTTAGCGTTAAGAAAAAAAAAGAAGTGTAACTGCAAGTAATAGTAATTTTAAATGAAAACATTATTTGTATTCTTAGTACAATTGCAAGTTGCTTTGCCTAAGTATGTTACTACTTGAATATCATCAAAATTCAAGGTCACACCACCTGGTGACTCCTCGGTGGCCGCCGCTAGAGGCAGGCGGCATTATCAACACCTACCATACAAATTAAGCACAATTGTTTCCCTAGTAGAAACTTAAGCCCTTGCAAGACAGTCTGTGACAAGTAATAGCTTAATGAACTTTTTACATTATGGATTTTGTTAATCTTAGTGACCTCCATAGATACTATGCTTACTGGTCTAGGCCTATTTTTGCTTTGACCAATGTGTCAGATAATGAAGTTAAATTATTATTTTCTTCTGAAAGTTGTGAAGCATGTTAGACCGTATGTACTGTTACCCTTGAGAAAGTCTGCTTAAAGAAAGTCAGCCAGTGGCTAGACGATCTGGATGCGTACTGTGAGGGCTGGTACAAAGTAGCGGTCAGTGGGTCGTCTTAGGGGCGGAGCGCAGGAAAAGAACTCGAGGAAGGATTCGCTAGAGCCTGCCTTCTAATCTTCTAAATTATTAAATCTGTTTCTCCGCTGACTTCTAACTACCTATTAGGGGCTAGGAGGATTTCAAGGTCGACTTTAAAAGCTTAGACAAAACTTATAATTTTCAATCCTAAAATGTTGCAATAAAACATACTTTATTAGGAAAAGTATCGGAACTGCTTTTTAGGGTTCCGTACCCAAAGCGTAACTAACGGAACCCTATTACCAAGCTTGCGCCGTCCGTCTGTCAGTCTGGCAGCGGGCTGTATATCAAGAACCGTAAAAGGTAAATTTTCACAGATTGTCTATTTCTATTGCGGTTTTAGCAAAAAACAATAAAAGTTCAAAGTTCATGGTATGGAACCCTTCATGTGGGAGTCCGACACACTTGGGCCAGTTATTTACCTGATTCCCATAGAAAAGGCCTATCACAGTGGGGAGATCAACAGATTAATCTGTTAAGTGATTTATTGTATCTTTATTTAAATATATTAATTCTACTGTACGTGTGTATGTCACTGAACTCCTCCTGAACAGCTGGACAGATTTGAATGAATTTTTTGCATGCGTTGGATGGCGCCCTGGATGGTTTAGATTCACAAACAACAGGATGTCTGTTGGGTCCGCTAGTTGAATATAAATATCAAGCATGTATTTTAGTGTACTGATCAGTCAATTTTATTGAAATACGTTTGTGTATAATTATGTTTGTGTAGTAAAAAAGGTAAGTAATGGGGGTCTATTTGAGAAATTCTACGATTATTGTAAAAATTGATGAAAGAAAAACAGATTCGTGCTAAAAGAACATGTTTATTTTGAATTTGTTGTGAAAAAAACTACAAAGGAAGAGAAGAGAAGAGATTTCTTTAGAAATAAGCATCACCTTTGTACCTATTTTTCTGTTTCCTTCTTCTCTTGTTCTTGTTAAATGTGTGTACATAAATGGTTAAATAAAGGACAGAAAACAGAAAAAAACACTTTTCTGTCCTTAAAATTAGGTATAGTTCCCTCATTATCGTATGTGTGCATTATAAAGACTCAACTGTATAGTTCCATAGTGATTCCCTGAACGGTCAAACTATTAGTCAATAAAAAGTCGCTAGTGCGCGCTGGCTCTTAATGTCTTCCATAAGAGCCAGTGCGCACTAGCGACTTTTTATGGTAAGCCAAAAAGTGCCTCTGAACAACACATTCTAACTCTGATATATTTTTTCCAGATTCTTGTTGAATAAGGTCAAGGATATTTTCATTATACACCAACATAATTGTAAGTTAAAATGGAAGAAATGAATGGGGATCTTTATGGGGGAGGTTTAGTTAGTCTGGGAGATGAAGGTTCTTTGGAGTCATCCGACAATGGAAAACAAGAGCAAAATTGTAAAATTTGCGAGTGAGTAAACATTATTTTAAGAGAATATACAGATATAAATCAAACAGTTAAACTAATTGAGATAATATTTTTTTATTTTTCAGCAATAAGTTGTGCAGTCCTCGTGTATTGTCTTGCCTTCATGTATTTTGTGAAGCTTGCATTGACAAGTTGATGGTTAATGAAGCTGGTGATTCTCTAAAATTTGATTTGGCTGTAGAATGCCCAATATGCAAGCAAGAGACCAAGGTAGATATTTGTTTATAATTATGCCCACGTATATCTTAAGCCCGCGACGCCGTCCGCGCGCATTTTACGTTTTTCCCGTTCCCGTAGGAATTTCAGGAATTCCTCTCTTAGGCTGGGTTGCACCATCTTACTTTAACAATAACAAACATCGAAACTTCAGATAAAGTATCGATTAGGCCAAAAATTAGTTGCACCATTTGACAAATAGTTAAATGACGTCATAACTTTAACCGTAACTAACCGCTCACTTTCCGCTGGTTAGTGTTATTGTTTGTGTTAAATTATCCGTCAACTATCAAACGCGTTGAATATAATCTCTTGACTTGACTCTTCCCTTTAACTTTAACAAAGCTAATGAATTCGCTGGTGCAACACATTTCACTATAACCGTTAAAGTCAGCGCTACTGTTAGTGTTAAATTTGACGCAAATTTTAACTATAACTTCTTCTATGGTACAACTCAGCCTAAGTGTTCCTCCCCTACATACTCTCCAAAGCCTACATGCCGAATTTCAGCTTTCTACGACCATCAGTTTCGGCTGTGTGTTATCTGTCAGTCACTCACTAACGAAGGAGTTTTATATATTAGGATATTGATGATCTTTCCGCTTGCCCATTGGTATTGGTTCCAGTAACATATCTAACCTATGTGCACTTTGTTACCAGATACCTGGAGGTGGAGCTGCATCCCTTCCTTCCGATTATGTCCTTACCAACATTTTGGATGTTTCTGCTATGGATCAGTCTGTTGTTTGCACCTGTTGCAAGAGTAAGGAGCCTGCTGTTGCTCGATGCACTGATTGCTCCCATTTCCTATGTTCCAACTGCAATTCTGCTCACGAATTCATGAGATGCTTTGAAAACCACAGAGTAGTACCATTTGATGCTCTAAGGTCCTCCAAGGAGAAATCTGCCGTGCATAAGCCCATATTTTGCGCTCGTCATGCTGGAGAGAGTCTTAAATTTTATTGTTGTGAATGTGAGGTTGGTGCTTGCACTGAATGCCTCACTGTGGATCACAAAGTAGGTGAACATCGTTGTGAGAGAATCGTTGATGTCGAGCCTAACCTACGTGCTGAATTGCGCAATTTCATCGTGGAAGCAAATGCTCGTGCTGCAACAGCTGGTAGTGCGTCAGCCAGGCTTGATGATGCGCTTGGAGACCTGCAACGTCAGCGAGACGAAGCCGAAGGTGTTATCAATGAAGCTTATCATGCTTATAAAGCTGCCTTGGAGAGATGCCGTGAAAAGGCTCTTGAAGAACTTGAGCGTTTGCATAAAGAAAGAGAACTTAAGGTAATGGATCTTTTTGATCGCGTCGATAAAACTGTTCAGCGCATTGATTGTGCCTGTAAATTCGCCGCTAGACTCCTCCGCCGCGGTGATGGTACTGAAATTGTGATGTTGAAAAAGACAGTTGCTTCCCAATTTGCTCGTTTGTTGGAAGGAGCACCGGAATTCGATGTCGATTATTCATTGGAGTTTGTTACTAAGATGGATAAGTTTGATGCTATTTCTGAAGAAACTTTTGGAACATTCCGTACAGAAGCGACTCGTGCAGAAGAAAGAAAACGTGCTAGCGAGTCCTCTGCTATTGTATCAGTGACATCAAATTCTCATTCTCCAGCTGTGTCGGTGACTAATGCTCCTGTTTTTGATGATTACCCCATGGGAGGTGTCCGCCGAGTTACTGGTGTTGGAGTTGGAGGCATGGTGGGGGTTTCAGGTGTGCCAGCTATTGGAGTACCTGGTGTTGGAGGTGTCACGGGAGTGGGAGTCACTAACACCAGTGTCATTACGGGCGGCATGAATACTGTACAAGGAGTTGGCGGCGGTGTACCTGCAATGCCGTCTATGGTCGAATACAATTTGCAGCAGTTGGCTAGTATTGCTGAGAAAGATGTACCGCCGCCTCCCCACGCATCTCCAGCTCCGACTTTTACTCTTGCTGAACTACTTGCTGGTGACCTGAATTCACCTCAGGCCTACAACAATTTACAAGCACTTGCTAAACTTGGGTTGAATACTGGTAAATTCCTAATATAATTTGTCTGAATTTTCTTCAGCTTTGGAGATAAATATATATTATTTATCTATATTTTTGTGTCTTCTTTCAGAGGTGAATGGCTTTGGCGGCGTCGGTGGAATTGGTAGTGTGGGCCCTCGCGGCGTGTCTCCAGGAAGACCTTTGTTGACTGCTGCTGAGGAAGCAGCTCTGGTACCTCCTCCGGCTCCTCTTGTGCGTGCCACTAAAGCTACACCAATGCATATTCGATTCAAGTTTGGCCAACTAGGTAGTGGCAAAGGGCAGTTCAATTCCCCTCATGGGTTCTGTCTCGGAAACGATGAAGATATTATTGTCGCCGATACTAACAATCATCGCATCACGGTAGGCATATTAAAAACAATTTCTTGGGGAATACATACAAGAGGCTTTTAATAAAATAATAAAAATCATTTTTTTTTTAAGGTGTTTGATAAGTCAGGAACTTACAAGTTTAACTTTGGCATTGCTGGAAAGGAGGAAGGCCAGCTGTGGTACCCACGTAAAGTGGCTGTCGTCCGTGCTACCGGTAAATTTGTCGTCTGTGATCGTGGCAACGAGAGGTCCCGCATGCAAATTTTTACCAAAAATGGTCATTTTTTGAAGAAAATTGCTGTAAGTATTGTGAATTTTTTTAATTAGGTCGGCTCTATTTTTTTGGGGTCTTACCATGATGTTTGTTTTAGGTGCGTTTCATCGATATTGTTGCTGGTTTGGCAGTAACTGCTGAAGGCCTCATTGTGGCGGTGGATAGTGTGACACCTACAGTATTCATATTGTCTGAAGAAGGTGACCTCATGAGCTGGTTTGATTGCAGTGAGTGCATGAGGGAGCCATCTGATATTGCTATTAGTGGTAAGTGATTTTTTTAGGTACAGTAGATACGCCTGAATTGAACCCGTAACTTCGAAAAGGGCACTTTTAACAAAACTTTGCGGTACTAATGCAATCTTAATTTTCCATTGCTATATAAATTGGTTCGCCGTACTTGAAGATTTGCCCTTTTCACAGGGGTTAGGTAAAAAAAACCCTTCAATTAATAAAATGTGTCCTTTTCGGTTTGATTAATTTAAATATTAGTTTTATTTCAATAGGGAATAAGCATGCGACTTTTTTATTTGCAAAATTAAATACTTATTAGCTCTAGTAAACAATCATGAAATATTTTTTTTAAATACCTTCAACAGTATTGAAGTTATAAAGCTTTAAAGATTACAAATAGAAAGAGAAGTCCGATATGAACTTTGATGTCTCAGTCGATGACGCCTATACAGCAGCCATAGAAAACAGCGTTTTCGTGAGAGGGATTTATTTATTTAAACTTTATGTACAATAGTGTTACATGGGCGGACTTAATGCAACAATGCATTCTCTTACAGTCAACCTTTGGGTTAAAAAGACTACATTGTGGTAGGTGTACAACAACAAACAATAAAAAAACAAAAACATTCAAATTTAATCGGCATGATTCTGGACACCCTAGACTTAGAATTTTTCGTCGGCTTTTTTCTCATTTTTTCATTATTTTTCAAGGGTTTTTTTTACTTTAGACTGCTCATAATCGTTATTCTGACCTAACCCAATGAGATTTTTAATAAAAAATAACTAATTAACTACTTTCACTAAAAAGAGCAATCTGAATAAAACCACAAATAGATATCAGCTCAGCTGAGCTGTTACTTTGTGGTACTCTTGAAAAAAATGAGAAAAGAACCGACGAAAAATTCCAACACTGGGGTGTCCAGAATCATGCCCTGGACCCATGGAAATCGTTTGTGCGTCGATGTCAGATACACGCGGTATAGGTATATGCTAAAATAATAAACTAATAAATTTAATAATTAGTCATTTTAATTTTGATTATTTTTTCACTGTTAGTACAAAATTTTTGTACATTATTAGATAACCTACAGATAATAAATATTTTTTTTCATGCATATTCCCTAAAAAAGTTTAAAGGTTTCTATATTTTTCTGGGAATTTAAGTTTCGAGTAAAATTATTCATTCATATTTATAAACCGGGTAGGTACGACTTAGTATCTTTTACACTGTTGACAGAAATCAAATTTGTTTTGGTACCTATATGGGTTTGAAATATCACATATTCCATATTTTAGGCAAGGAGTTCTATGTCTGCGATTTTAAGGGGCACTGCGTAGTGGTTTTCGACGACGAAGGGCGTTTTCTACGTCGTATTGGATGTGAGAACGTCACAAACTTCCCGAACGGCATTGACGTGTCTGACGCTGGTGACGTGCTCATTGGCGACTCGCACGGCAACAAGTTCCATGTCGCCGTTTTCTCGCGTGACGGAGTTCTCGTCACTGAATTCGAGTGCCCCTATGTCAAGGTTAGTCTTACAGTGCAATCAATTATGAATGGATTTAATAGGAACAACTATTTGATATTAGTGAAGTGTCTTACTAATGTTTTTGTTGTTTCCAGGTGTCTCGCTGCTGCGGATTGAAGATTACATCTGAAGGTTATATTGTCACTCTGGCTAAGAATAATCATCATGTTCTAGTCCTCAACACCCTTTATATTGTCTGAGGAGTAACTCGATGGCTGTAAGTCTGCATACTACAAGATCTCACATTTATTCCCTATATTTTATATTAATTGCTGTTTTTACAAAGCTTAACATTTTTTGCTAAACCAGTATTTGACTACTTATTTCGTTATGTTGTGTTAAATTTCATGTTAGTCTGATATTTTAACACTCTGTCCATAAGCAGTGAACCATAGTGATCCTAATTTCGGTATGCTTCGTGATTTTTTTTTTTATGGCATTCTAGATTTAGAGACACTAAATTTTTATTCACTGCTATGGATAGACTTAAGTCATTATTATTTCCAAAGTACTGAATACTTGCGTATTGTTTGGGTTTTGTTCATCTGTCATTATTATTTTATAATTGCATTTAGTTCTAGTAATGGAAAATCCAAAGGTTAGTATATAATATTCAACTTCTATTATTTTCGTTATAGTCCAATTATCAATTTTGTTATATTTGGTCATGGAGGATAGAAAAGTTTCGGATTTATTTTATATCTGACTATAAAACAACGATATCTAATGAAGCGGGTAGATACGGACAATTGTTATTTTAATGCGTAATATGTAAGCTTCATTTTAGTTTAGTCAACTCCACTCAGATACATCCGGAACTTCTTGCATAAGAACAACCATAACCAAATTTAACTAAACAATTCCCATCGACAGGACTTTTATTTTGTTTCTAAATTTTAGCAGCTGGTATGGTTCCTAGTTCGAGTGAAGTTTAAACATGTCAATTAGGGGACTGCGTGGGAGTGTCGCCTCAGAAAAATGTTGATTTGTTCGAGTGTTAGCCCGATATACGTACATTTTGTCTTTTTTTACTATTATTTTTCTTGGATTCAGAAATTTGCAAAATGAGAACAAATATGAACGCACAATTGAGTTTATTAAAAGTATAAAATTTAGTCTTGTCATGACCAAAGGAGGCGACACCATAATAACGTGCCATCTAGTTTAGGTTAATCTCGTATACAATATTATATATTGTCCGTTAAAATATATTTACCATTTACAGAATTCTTGTGTCTATACAAAATGTTTTTCGTGTACTCTTGTTTTGAGAGCCTATTACAAATTTGAAAAAAATTCATGAGTAGGCATTACAGTATACATTGTTAAGAATTGGTTTATTCTAAGTAAATGTCTTAATGATGAAACATTGTAATGCATGCTTTATTAGAGAACCGCTATGATAAATTAACATTGCAGTAATTTTGGATAGTTAAAATTTAATGTAGACAATTAGTTTATCTGGCATTTTCTTGTATATAGCGAGCTTCTACAGTTAGTAGTGCAAGCTTATTCTTTTATATTAGTGCACTTATATTGTTGTTGAAATAGTCACTCACACATAAACGAATTCATTTGCAGTACCGATGTATTAATCCAAGTAATTAAAATAAGCATGAAACCAAACCAACTAATAATACTTGTTATGTACACGAATTTGCCATTATAAAACGTTTCTACTTATATGTTCCATGAGTATACAGTTCGCCAAATTATATATTTTTATAACTATCCACATTTATATTCAAAATTGAGAATTCATAGTTTTAGATAGTAGGTACAAATGCGGTTTATTATAGCGATACCATATTTAGATATATTCACAATTTACATCATATTATGTCCCTTGTTAGGTTTCCTAAAAATAATATTTAGGAAGTGGGACACTATGTCATATAAAATCCCTATTATTAAATGGTATCAAAATTGTAATACATAAGTAATGGTCAGATACAATTTTCCCTTATACCATAACTAATACCAGGGATTCCATGGTCTTCCAAATATTTTAGACTATTTGAACGAATTTTCAGATTTAAAAAGCAGTTATCACATGTTCTACGAATAACGTTAAATAGCCATATTGTGCGATATTCATAAAAAATATGAAGTTTATTATGCCGCCATTATCAAAGATATTCTA
This sequence comes from Ceramica pisi, assembly GCA_963859965.1. Lineage (NCBI taxonomy): Eukaryota > Metazoa > Arthropoda > Insecta > Lepidoptera > Noctuidae > Ceramica > Ceramica pisi. The sequence continues at coordinate 11,253,135 of OY982533.1, read as the reverse complement.
CTATAGCCGGATGAAATGTGTTGTACATGACCATTATTTTGTTTTACATAATACATTGGAAATAGTACTTAACCAGACCACCTAAACTTAAGTGTGATATTTTACCAATATTGATAATGTCAGTTTTAAATGCTCTCTAATTTTTTGGTTTGAATTGTTTCAAATATTTTAATTCCTCAATTTCCAAAAATTAAGTGCATCTCATTGAAAAAAAATACACCCTTCATGTTACTAAATCGTAATTAAAATTTAAATATTAATTAGTGGATAGTCAGACACTCTCTTCGTATTGCTGAGCCATATAATTTATACTGAATAATAAAATCATAATTGAAGAGTAACTGTATGAATATGTGTACTTAATTAGATATAGGTATTTATTTTATGTATTTGTTGTGTATTGGAACAGTTTTAAAATATTCGATACGCAAAATTAGATGTGATATGAGCAATAATAGAGAGACATAATGAACCAACACTTTTAAGACTTACATGACTCAATATTTTGAAAGACACGAGCAAAGGTTAAGACGTGGGACGATTGAGCAACGTCGGATCTTTGGAAGCCAGTGATAAGTTGAATTTTGACATTTGAGTCTGAATCCTCTATTGATTAGTGAGTAACTTTTGGGTTTATTTTTCATATTGTTTTTAAGTTATTTGTTTCAGGATTTTTGTCCCAATAGTATTAGGGAATTTTATTTTCTTTATTTTAATTATTTTAACTAGCTTAAAATGAGTCTACATACCCCTCGCGGAAGAGCAGGTGTGATTAATACTCTGATTTTGTCGTTTTATTGTTTTGTTTAATTATATGTTCCGGGCCTATATTATATAAATAGTATTTTTGGCCAGTGTGTTTAGGCCTTAGATTTACGAATTTTTACTGCCAAATTATTTTCTTACGATATTTGTGCATGCACATAGTAATTATTTTATTGTATAATATTTGTAAAAAATAGTTATTAGTTGTTGCCAATTTTTTGTTTTAATATTCAGGGTTTTAATATTATAATGTTCAATTTTAATTCGTTGTCATTGATCAAAATTATTGTGTGTTAGTGAAGTAAAATTAACCGAAATAGAACTTATTATTGCCCCAAAGGGAGCGTTTGACGCTATTAATAATATTGCTTTAGGGTTGCATAAAATTATTAAAAAAGTGGTGTGATAAGTTTTGGATAATTTTACAAATTATACTATTTTATGTGTGGATTCCGATTTAAAATTCGAAGTCAAATATTTTATGGTAACGAACCATTTTATTTTTTCACATTGAACATTTTAACTACAATTTTTTTATTCAAAAGTATTATCTTGTCAACGACCCCCCGTATATCGTTAATTTTGGTGATATGGACACTTTCCTCTTTTCTTGCCATGTATTTTATGTAGGGATCAGCGTAGAAATGTTTAGTAGGTACTAGTATTTTTCAATTGATATACACACATACAGTATCACAAGTTTGCCTATATGGTGGTGTTGTTTAGAGATGTTTATTAGTGGTTGGCGCGGGCCGCGGCGGTTATTCGTCGCGTCTGCTTGGCTGTATAATTTGCCGTAGCGAGTAAGCACTATGTCATGGATGAATGGCAGTCAAATGGTATCTATTGTCCATTGACATTACTTGATAATAATTGTATCATTAGAGTACATTACAGTAGCCTTTCTCGGGAATCTTAAAAGTTACCTATATACACTTTAAAGCAATTTTTGGTAAAGATATTTCTCTTGAATCTATATTCCCTTATGTATCCAGCAATAAATTACTTCAGTAGTTGTGTAGTATCACTTTATATGGCACTGATAATTGCAGATTTCCTTGTATAATTAAAGCTCTTATGTGGATCGCCACGCTTTGTTGAGAAGAACATGTCAAGGACTTTTGCATACTTGGTGCCAGGTAATGTGATAGAAGTAGGGTTCGCAGCGCACAAGGTGAGCTCTAATGTTACCCTCCCTATTGGAGGTGGGCGTATTGCCTATTAGTGGCACCAAGCACAGCTCGTCGGTCTCGGTGGAGTGTTGTGGCGTTACAATTCAATTCTGTTCCAACTTTGAACCGTGGGTGGGATTAAGATTATTTCTATTATACCTACCTGATTATTTTATTTCGAAATGATTCCAATGAATACTTGAAAGACGGCATGCTCAAACCATAATATATTTTATTTTAACCTTCACCCACTTAACCAATATAATCTCATAATCTCCACTTTTCTAAAAACAACATAAATAATAATAAGGTTGTGAGCTCTATTCCCATTGGAATTTTAAGCCACATGTGTGCTTGTGCAATAAATATCACAGTTTGGATCTAGGCTTTTAAATTATTATAGATTATATACATTGTTGAGCTGATTATAAAAATTTAATATATTATTATACCTTTTAATATTGTTAAAGAATTCTAATTGCATTCCACATCTTAGAGTGAACGAATTTGAGATGACCGTTTTCAGTCTACATTATACAATTTTTTTTTTTTACAATTGTAGGATTATTAGCAGTTGCCAATGTTTTCCTTTAGTCAGTAAAAGTACAAATATTTTAATATACAATCTTGGTATTTACGTATTGTAGTGATCTTATTTTTTGATTCTATAACTATAAGCATAATTTTTTTTCTCTTAAGCGGCCATTCAGGTATTTCTTCATCTCACAAATTATTCAGTAAACAACAAAACATATCATACCGAATCAATTTAGTTTACATAGAAATTTGCAACTCCCGTGATTTATTCTCCTCATTGGTTTAGATGTTAAAATGGCTATTCCTTTTGTTTTCAATGTAGATTTAAGTATTCTTAGTTACACTGTCTTATGTTCTTGTCATTTTATGTTGAAAAGTGAAATTTATTGTAATAGTTAGTGTGAAAGGTGCAAGTTCCAAATGCATATTTTAATTTTGATCCAAAGATTTCATTATTCCTTTTATTTTAATTATTTAATTCTCATTTTGCGGAAATGACATTTGTGGAGTAGTATGCATTGGTATTTGATACTAGGAGTAACATGAATTATTCTGTAGAGTTGGTGCAGCCGAGCAAACCTCTACTAATATTCTCTTAAGAATATATTGCTCAATAATTTAATTCTGTTAAAGTATTTTAAACCTAGTTGTAGTCCACCGTGTTTAGTATGGATGTGGGCTCCAGACACGAAATTATATCTAACAGACAATACCCTCCGTAAACATTTGAAAGAAATTAAATGTTGAAGTTTTTATTAGATGTAGTTGTTTGCCTTCAAGGCGGCTTGCCGCAGAGTGCAAGCTGCAAGGGGCACCAGCAGCATCAGCACATGGGATTGCCACTGGCTCTGAAACCATTATACTATACTGCTCGTTTAGTAATAGCACAACACACAGAAGCTTTGTCTGCATAGGTCCAGTTTTATCCGACATATCTTTCTCATCAAATATGTTTAATGTAAAAGGTTTGGCAGTTTATATAATGTCTTCAGTATACCTTGTGTGATGGTGTTGACTGTTATTGTACTATTTAGCCCCACAGTCAACGAAAATAATTGTTATATAATCCATACAGGAGTCTCTGCTGCATTGTGCCTAGATCTTAGAAGTTAATGGTATCAAGGTAGAGTTAATCTCAAATATTTTGGCTCTTTGAATATTCCATGATATTATTTTTGTTTTTCATGAAAATGTATTTACATAATATACATACACCTAGATTATTGTATACAATATGAATATACATTGCGTGGTTTGTAACTTGATGTTTAATTATTTTATCGTAAAATTAAGATGCCCAACTGGTTCTCTGTCCACACCTACGAAGATGTGGAGGAATTGAGTGTATTCAATAATTAAACCTATATTATTCAATGTAACTGATGAATAGTTTGATGTTTATTGTGGACAGAAGTAGAATTTATTTGTTTAACTGGTTGCACATCTTACTTTGACCAAATTCTTTTACCGCTGAAGTTACTTGATAATTTGAATGATTGCCATTTTGCACTCTTTCTTTAACTTTTTTTAGTGGCGAGTGCAAATTGTCACGTGACATAGCGGTTTTATTAATAATTATAAGTTTTATTAATGTGAACTGTGGCCAGGATAACATCAGCAGAGCAGTGTAATTCAGAGCCTGCCTAAAATATATTTTTGTCATGATTTTATTTAGGTATATACATGTTATTATTCACATATTACAGTTTTCTCAATATTAGCTTGTATTTTAATTAAGAAATAATCATATTTAACATTGCCAGGTGATCAGCAACCTGCACTTTAATATTTTTGGAAACTATTGAACTTAAATTGTACTGACTTTATAAATATATTTACTTCAATAAAGATTTTCCATGCCACTAAAAAGACTTCTAAATTATTAATGCTTGCCCATCTATACTAATATTATAAAGCAGAAGAGTTTGTTTGTTTGTTTGGTTGAACGCTATTATTTCAGTGTTAGATAGCCCATTTATTGAGGAAGGCTATAGGCTATATATCATCACGCTAAGACCAATAGGAGCGGAGCAGTAATGGAAAATGTAACGCAGACGAAGTTGCGCGGGTCATCTAGTGTGTAAATAAATATAAATCATTCCAAAAATTAAAAGTTAGCCAGTTACTATGACTAGTCAATATAATATTGTTACAAGCTTGGGGTTCGTTACAATAAAAACAGCCGATTAATTACATAACCAAAAATGACACCTTTAATGTAAAACGCTAATTATCACTTACACTTAATTCGCAGTTGAAGATCGCTTTCGAAGTTTCGCTTGTATCGTCAATTCAATACTGACACTCAGTCGCGAGCGATGCGCACCTTATATAGTCTCACAGTTATTTCCAGAACCTTCGAGGGAAACGTCTAGAAAGTTCGGGTACGTACCGGTCCCGACTGACCAGGTATCGAAACATCGAGAATGTTCTAGCATCGAAAAGTCTAGAAAGTTCGTGACTCAATTAGTTCCGCTACTAGATACTAGATGGCGCTGGTAGTACGTTGTACAAATACAAGATCCTTTATTTCAAATAGACCTGTTACAGGCACTTTTGAATAGTCAAGGTCTGTCAGTCAAATAGATGAGGCTAATCCTGCCGCGCTAGCGACAAGAGCAGCAGGTTGTTCTGCAACATAACACACCCACCGACCCTATCTCCAGCGCGGCAGTTGCACGTTCCAAAGAGTAGGTCCTGTGGAGAAGAAAGTGCAAGAAACTCCATGGACACTCTTTTAAACCAGTTGTCATTGTTTACAAAATCATGGTTACATTCGTTACGAAATAATCTGAGTAAAATTATACAATGCAAAAGAGAATGAGTCTATACAGTGCAAAGATAGTCTTACAATCTTCAGCAGGTCCAACAATGTTTTTCAATCTTCATCGAAGTTCGGGCATTTTAGTCGTTGTGGAGCGGACCAGCATTGAGCCAAGCATTTTTGTTGTCAATGTACTCCCCTAGTTTATAATATGCTTGGTTGCATAGTGTGCGTTTTATACAGTTTTTAAATTTCGTCTCATTTAGTTCTAGTATATGTGGCGGTATTTTGTTATAAAACTTTAAACAGTATCCCATGAAAGATGTTGCTACTTTAGCAAGTTTGAAACCTGGTTGAACTAACTGATTCCTATTTCTAGTGACATAGTTATGTCTGTCGCCTCTTTAACTGAAAAGATGTAGATTCTTTCTAACGTACATGATATTTTCATAAATATATTGACAAGGGACCGTCATGATATTAATTTATTTAAACAGTTCCCTGAGAGAATCTCGCCGGCGGAGATAGTAAATGGCTCTGATGGCTCTTTTCTGCAAAATGAAAATAGACTCGATGTCCGCAGCCCGTCCCCATAGTAAAATACCGTAAGACATTATACTGTGAAAGTAGCTAAAATAGACTAGTCTCGCGGTTTCAACATCTGTAAACTGGCGAATTTTTCTTACAGCATATGCTGCTGAACATAACCTTCCTGCTAGAGATGTTAAATGAGGACCCCATTGTAGCCTTGAGTCTACCTTAATCCCAGTTGTGTACCCGGCATTAATTCTGGCGAGTAAGGCTGCGTTTCCACCAGAGATGTGCGATGAAAATGTGTCTTGCGAGGATGTCTAGCTGTGCTGTGAAAATGTGTGGGTGTTTCCACGAAAGCTGTTTGATGAAAATGTGCCTACGAGGATGTGTAGGGGAGCTGTGAAAATGCGCAATAATGTGTGGTGCGAGGATGCGTTACGAAGCTGTGAAATGTGTCGACGGGGGTGCGGTGTAGTGAAAGCGGAGTAACGCGAACGCCTGCCTGTCGCTCATGTCTCGCTTTGCTGTTGTTAGCGCTTGTAGTCGTACGCATGTCGTACCTACGGTTGCGTGGCATAATGGAAGAAAAATTAACTGGCTGGTACAGTATGCGCAAACTTCGCAACACACATTCCTCGCACACATCGCTCGCTTGTTTTATATGCGCAAATATCTAGCTCCGCTGAGCCGTTTCCACCAGAGCTGTGCTGACCGAGGCGAGGTAGGTAAATGAAGCGATTCTATTGGTTCTTTACAAACATATTCCTCGTTACACATCCTCGCACATCTCTGGTGGAAACGCAGCCTAACACTTCCTCGTCTAAGACATCTAAGACATGCTCGTCCCGAGCATTATCGGTCCCATAATAACGCGCGATCTTAGGCTAAGAACTCACGGAGCGATTTTCACCCGCGTCCGCCGCGGTTGCGGGCCCGCAGCTTCTGTAGAATGCAGATATATAATGTAAGATATTAAAGCACAACTCACGACGCGTTTTACGCCCGCGGTGTGCGCGGTTGTTTGCGGTTCTCGCTGCACCGGCGGGCAACTAGTAGAATCGCGCGGGCCGCGGTCACCCGCAGCCTCGGCGGGTGGCGACCGCGGTGGCCGGCGGGGGGTACAGAAATCCAACGCTATTTTGCACCAGTGACTTGTGGCATCATGACATGTTTGTGCATGTTTAAAATTAAACAAACATTATAAAATGGATATTGAAATCGAACTACTAATTACTTTGGTCCATGGCGGCCTGGATCGCAACTGATCGTTGTACTGCCCGTCTTGCAACCGCCCGTCTCGCCACGTCTGCGGGCGATGATCGCAACGTGTCCGTTACCCAGGCCAGATGTTGTCGAAAATGGTCATTTGAATCTTATAGATAATTAGTTTTGCGGCTTCTGTAATTGTTGCGCACATTTTTAAATTTGTTGCGCTTATAGTTTTTTAATTATTTCACAAAAACATTTCCTGCTGGGGTAACGTTACCCCAGCCAGACCTTTTTCTTTCTAATGGGAATATTTAAATAATTACTAGCTATAAAATTAGTTGTCTAGATGAAGTAAATGTTGTGCCTTATTTTGTATTTGTTCTTTCATCGGTTGCGAAGTTATTCGAGATTTTGCTGGGGTAACGTTTTTGGTTTTGCTAGATCTTTGAAATGGTTAAGCGGATTCTTATCATATTTTGTACATGGCTTCTTAGGAATTAGTTTAAATTTGTTCTGCAATAAAAAAACCAAAATAATACATAGCTTAAAGGTTATTTCATTAAATAGAAAAACACTTCAATTGGTCCCAGCACTCTCAATAAGAGCGCTAAAGACTTACTTTAAACGTTATTTTAAAGCTTGTAACTGCCTTCAAATGTATGTGAAGTTTCATTAGTATCCTGTAAGTATTTAACAAGTTATGATGATATTGAGTTCTTCACGAGCACGGTCTTGATGCGCGCGGTGTTATTTGGCCACTGGATTGGATATATGAACTGAATGTTATGTCAATTATTAGTTTTTTAGTTCAGTTGTATATCAGTAAAATTTCAGCTCAGTACATTGGATAATTAATGAGATAATACGATTAAAGTCATCAGGAAGTGAATGACCGTGGTAACCCGTCCAAGTTTAGGTGGTTACGAAAAAGCGAAAACGCAGAACATTATACTATCTTTTGAAATGTTTAGTATAATACACCTTACAATTTCGGTACAGACGCGTACACTGTTAAATACATTAATAATATAATAATATCTGTACTATGAAAACATTATTATTATCTTCCAGTTGCACAAACTTATCAAAAATCACTGATGAAAATAACATGTCGTTCGGTGGGACGCGGAAGGGGTGGGGTGAAGGGGCGCATTGTTTGCATATCACACTAAACATGCTCCGTAATCACATAATTCATCTTGTAGAGTGCGCATGCGTTTCGGCAGTTCCGTTTCCTGTTTTTGCAAATATTTATAGAGTGCGTGAGAGCTAATGTAAAATAATAAGTGTGGCGAATTACTGCTAATGTGGAGTGCTTCTATTGATGATCATAGTTATGGTGCAGGCTGCTTGATGAATTCACGAACAAGGTAAGCTTGTATAATGTAACTACAGAAATAGTAGCAAAATTATTATTAATATGTACATGTTGTTAGGTACTTATCTAAAACTGTGTTTTTTTAAGGCTTAAATATTTAAAAGGAACTTATTATTTTCTTTTCTTTCGTACTTAATTATTACCTAGACTGGAAGTCTCAACAATGATAACGACATATTTATCCTTCGCTACATAGTAGGTACCTATAAAACAAAGTCGCTTCCCGTTTGTCTGTCCCTGTTTGCTTAGATCTTTAAAACTACGCAACGGATTCTGAAGCAGTTTTTTTTTAATAGATAGATTGATTCAAGTGGAATGTTTTTGTGTATAGGTATATTGTCAAAATATGACTTGAAACATGATTAATGAAATTCATGACTTAGCGACCGATTTTTATCGTTATCAATGTCGGGAGTCGGGACTACCGCAACGGGTAGGTATTTATTTATTTCCACAAACTCCTTGGACACGTAGACTTTAAGAAATCCATAATTACCTTGTTGCGACACTCGCGTTGATATAAACTCGCAAATAGATGACGATTCGAGTTTCAAATATGTAGGTAGCAAAACTACAATTGAAACCCCATTAAGGATTTAGACAAAAAAAAATGTACTCTTTGTTTTTATTGTAGGCATAAACAGAATGGCAACATAGCAATAGCCGTGGGCCGCGATGATGGACGCGGTGATGGCGACATAATACCTACGTATGGGTGTGGTGGCGACTATGGCTGCGTGGTGAAGTTATAAAAAATATCGTTTGACGTTCTCCTCTACGTCTGTAAAACTCTCAATCTACGGTGAGTACATACTTATATCTAGCTAGGTATATATTACTACGATTTAGGTAGGTTGACCTGCTGGCCACTGTTCAATCTTTATTACTATGGATCATGACTTAAATAGATTATTACAAATGTAATGTGTAGGTAAATAAAAATGCTCTAAATACGTGCGCTATTACAGTCCCCAACACGTAACTTGGCAAAAGTTGTTAGATTCGCAAAAGTCGTTTTTATGAGGTAGCGCCAATCGCGCGCGATTGGTGTGTTACTCGGACTTTTGCCCCCCGCAACCCGTTTACGTCTCGGGCGTATACAAAATTGTACGTTTTTTTATTATGAGTTTCTGTTACGAGTTGTTATAATAGTGTTACTTAAGTATATTTTCTAGGTGAAATTTTTAATTTGATACCAGGAAAAGCAGTTTTGTTAGCTGATAGTGACGACGACAACATATAATTTTTAACCCCAGACGCAAAAAGAGGGGTGTTATAAGTTTGTTGATAATGTATTTTTTTGTCTAGGCATTTATTGGGTACAATATTGTTTTGAATCTCTGTTCTTTTTCCTCTATTTTCATATTATAATTCGACAACCCTTTAGCTGTAAATAAAACTTTATGTTATATTAACAGTTAATTTTTTTGTTTGTTATAGATGTTCTGATGACCGATGTACTATGGAATGGCAATCTTCTCATCGAACAATATTTGCGGACCTAAATCATGACCATTTCATCGACTGACGTAAGAATCAACAAAATCTGCCTACGCTTATGGTCTCTCTAGAGCGCCAACTAGATCTCTGTTTATGACAACTTTTGTTTCACAAAGTTACTTACGTATTTGGATACTCATTTTACAAAATGATCTGTGATATTTTTATACAAAAACCAACAAAGTTTTAGAATGTGCCTTTACACGTCGACTTTTTGAGATTGTAATGAGTTAAAAGTAATACTTACATAATTATTTGACTGCAGTTTAATATTACTTAATTTTATTATTTTTGATCTGTGATTTTAAACTTAGGAAAAAAATGTGATATTTGAAATGAGACAACAAAACAGTAGGACTAACTGTGAGCATTTTACTACATTGTGATGTCATTTAATATTACCATTGATCTGTGATTTTAATTGATATAAGTAGGTATTAGTAGACATACGAAAAGGTGCGTACAGACCATGTAACATGTTATACAACACTACAACTCTATGAAAAATGTTATATAACATGTTATGTTATATAGTTTGTACGCACCGTAAATTTAGTGTTAACTGAAAAAAACCATTGTATATTATTTATTGTCTGTGATCATTACACAGTCCAATATGTGTATATTTAAATAAAAACTGTAACTGTGTACTGTGTATACTGAAATCTATAATTTAATTAAAAAATAATAGAAAATTTCAAAAAAGCATAATTACTATCTGTAATTTTAATCTGTGATTGTTTTTAAGTATAAGTTTAATAATACTTTAAAAGTTCAATTGAAATGATTATATTACCTGTCAATAAAAATTATTTAATAATCACGTAGTTTTTTTTAAACTTGTGTACATGTCTGTACTAAATTTGTAACACTATCCTACATATTTTAGAAGGTACCATAATGTATTGCGTTTTCGCTTTTTCGTAACCACCTAAACTTGGTCGGGTTACCACGGTCATTCACTTCCTAATGACTAATCGTATTATCTCATTAATTATCCAATGTACTGAGCTGAAATTTTACTGATATACAACTGAACTAAAAAACTAATAATTGACATAACATTCAGTTCATATATCGCTGCCCTAGTTCAACAGTAAGATATGTTGAACAAAGTATGTTTTGAGTTATTCATACTTTTATGATTTTAGTTTCATTGATTGACTCGTTGTTAATTAAAATGTGGTTGATTTTTTAAAACTGTAGCTTAGTTTAATGTGTTACGGAGTTATTTATATTTCAATATGAATAAAATATTTATTATAATAGTTTTAAGGCTTTTAATAGTAAGATGACCTTATATTGAACTCAGACTAAATAAAACATGTTTTGTAATTTTAATGATGTCTCTAAATTGGTTTATTAAAAATTAAGTCTATATTGTAACTCATAGAGTTATTGTTTTTTGTTTTGTTAAAGAAATACTAAGGATTTATCCAACCAAGCTTCTAAATTTATGGAAAATCAACAGAGATCGACATAATTTTAAGATATCTTAGTATTACAGCACATCGATATTTGAGAATGTAAGTTGTCCGACTAAATCCTCGGAAATGTTTGGTAAAGGGATAGGAAAATTAACTAAAAACTGAGAAATTAGTTTGCTTGTAATGTATTATTTATTACCTAGTATCATAATTGCACAAATCAGTCTCATATTATCAGTTAAAATCTTATTATTATTATTGCAAAAGTCAGTTTAACCATTATAATAATCAGTCCGTGCTATAATGTTATTTATGTGAATCTTAATGGCACAAATAGGTAAGTCTTATATAGCAGCTAAAATTTAGTATTATAATAAAATTAAAATAATATATGATTAATTAATAACAATAGTGAATTAATTGTTTTAATTAATTCTATTATCAAACTCAATCTACTTGTTAATCTTAATGGCACAAATAGGTAAGTCTTATAAAGCAGCAAAAATTTAGTATTATAATAAAATTAAAATAATATATTATGATTAATTAATAACAATAGTGAATTAATTGTTTTAATTAATTCTATTATCAAACTCAATCTACTTGTTACAGGCTTTCATCATCACTATTGCCGCTTTCATTTTCCTGGTTATTTGTAGTTTTAAGACTTTCGTAAAAGCTGTGATGACATTGAGGTATCAAATTGGCAGTACACAATGATATCAGATCTCTCTTTTTGTGATTTGGTATTGCTGGTGCTTCATTATAAGCATTTTCCAGAGTTATATTTTCTGAGATGCGGCCCCTTTGTTTCCTTCTGGTATTCACAATTTTAAAATCAAGATCTGAAAATGAAGATTTTTAGCCAAATTTGTATGGATCTTCTTTTTTTACTTGGATACATTTGATGTCACCCCATACAATTTTTTGACCATTTTCGTCTATGTTGAAATTTTTCACGATTTGAGACAGTTTTTTCCAGTCATAAATCTGTCGTTAGCCTATTTCATTGACTGTATAAGGTTTACCAGTTTTTTTGGCTGATTTCAGTACCATTGCCATTTGAGCAGGTGTAAATATTGGGCCACTTCTCAGCAATCTTCTCTTTTCTCTTTCTATTAAGGAATTAATGTTATCAGCATCATTCTGAGTGTGACCTGCTATTAAAAAGTTGTGGGTAATTATATTTATGGGTAAAACTTGCACTGCGTACATATACATTGACAGAAAAAAAATATTTTTATTCTGCCCACCACAATTGTCGCTGTAAAAGATAATTTCTGTTTTTGGACCCACATTTTCTAATAACGAAAAAACACACGACCCTATTTCATTGGCCCCTCTTTTGGCAATACCTTCGTTCCAAGCATAACAAATACCATCATTATTAATTATATCACAAACAGTGAAATTAATGAAGTTTAACTTTGATTTGTAGTAGAATTTAGAAACTTCTCCTTGTGGCATTGGAACGACGGCTTGCAAATCATAATCGAAAATCAATATATTGCCATTAGAATTGTTTGCTCTGTCAACATCTCTTTTTTTCATAACTCTGGATAGTTTTTTCTCAGTAATGTGCATGTCATAACCATCTTGAAGATCAAGTTTTGCCTCGGGTGAAGCATTTTTGAACGCTTCACATTTAGAACACTGATCTTTTTTAGGTTTGAAAAAAGCAATGTTAAATTCCGTATTAAAAATGTGTGCATACATTGCATTTTTGACTGCTTCTAAACCATTTTCTTCACAATACTGTACATACAGTCTGTACATTGTAGAAATAGTAAGATCTCCTTCCAAATACTCTCGTCTAGTGTTGGCTCTGCAATAATGGGATTCGATACGAGGGAATCTGTTTATATGATCTCGGACAGACTGTTTGGCAGTATCTGGTAGAGAATGATGTTGAGAATGCGTACCTCTGCGCTCTTTTGCAGTGAATCCTTCAGTATTTGTTATATTTTGAACAGTAGTTATTGCGCTGTTAGTGATGTCAAGTGTATTTTTAAAGAAAAGTTTGCAAACACGCCTTTAAGTATTATTTAGATATAAATAGTAGGTACGCGTAATTTAATTTTCTGGAAGCCTCTTCGCGTCTGTATTTTCGCGGTGTTGTTACTTCCATACATTTGCTTATAAAATCACGCTGACGAGAACGATTACCCATATTATAAAAATGATCAAATATAGTTTGCCTCTGATCTTCAGTAAATTTTAAACTACATTTCAATCTACACTTTTGACCGCAGCTTATTCCCATTTTCTTGGCTCTCTTTTCACGTCCAGACGCGCGACATTCGACGAACGGAACGAAAATCAGCCGGTCGATTCTGTCGACATCTCACCGTGATCACTTAGTGCAGTGAACGACAAGTGAGCTGTCATGCCATCTTGTTTGTATGGTTCGATAGCTCACTTGTCGTTCACTTCGCCAAAGTGTTCACTTCGACATGTTTACAGAATCGACTTGCAGTGCGCCTCACGCAGCCGCGTGAGGCGGACATCTTATTGGAAGAGTAGGTAGGTTATTTTAAAATGTCCTAGAAATTAATATAATTTAACGATATTTTAGTTAAACACTGGGACATTTTAAGATGTCTCAACATAGAAATGTTTTTATAATTCCATATAAGGACATTTGAAGAAGTCTCTGTGTAGAAATAAAAGAAAAGTAAAAATCTTCCTGACTTTATAAATATCTTAAGATGTCAGAATCTTGAACTAAAGGTCGGTAAAAATATGCTTAAATGTCTCAGTGAGACATGGAAATTTAGGCACTTTGGTTGCGTTTTACAAATATCCGATTTTTGAACCGGACAGAAGAGCAAATTTTTCACATGAAACAAAACTTAACTCAATTTTGTTTTTTTTTAAGATATCTTACTGTTGAACTAGGGCAGCGATATCCAATCCAGTGGCCAAATAACACCGCGCGCATCAAGACCGTGCTCGTGAAGAACTCAATATCATCATAACTTGTTAAATACTTACAGGATACTAATGAAACTTCACATACATTTGAAGGCAGTTACAAGCTTTAAAATAACGTTTAAAGTAAGTCTTTAGAGCTCTTATTGAGAGTGCTGGGACCAATTGAAGTGTTTTTATATTTAATGAAATAACCTTTAAGCTATGTATTATTTTGGTTTTTTTATTGCAGAACAAATTTAAACTAATTCCCAAGAAGCCATGTACAAAATATGATAAGAATCCGCTTAACCATTTCAAAGATCTAGCAAAACCAAAAACGTTACCCCAGCAAAATCTCGAATAACTTCGCAACCGATGAAAGAACAAATACAAAATAAGGCACAACATTTACTTCATCTAGACAACTAATTTTATAGCTAGTAATTATTTAAATATTCCCATTAGAAAGAAAAAGGTCTGGCTGGGGTAACGTTACCCCAGCAGGAAATGTTTTTGTGAAATAATTAAAAAACTATAAGCGCAACAAATTTAAAAATGTGCGCAACAATTACAGAATCTGCAAAACTAATTATCTATAAGATTCAAATGACCATTTTCGACAACATCTGGCCTGGGTAACGCACACGATCGCAACCGCGACGGCTGCGTAATCGCGAAATAACCTGTCTCGTGAGTTTAAAAATAAAACCGCAGTTCCACCAACGCGGCGGTCGCGGGTTAAAATCGCTCCGTGAGTTCTTAGCCTTAGGTGCATTTCTCGTTCCTTTCTGGATACGTACCTAGGTCACGTTATTGATTTTAGTGACAATCCGGTTCGGCCCGTCCCATTTAGCTTGAAGCTTTTACTGCGAACTGGATTGTGCAACCACACTAGTGAACCTTCGTCAAATCCATCTTTTCAGACATTTGCTGGCTCTATTGTCTGATGTGCTCATAAATGTCATTAATTTTGTTCCGCAAGACATTCGCATAATCGGCTATACTGCGTGGGGCATCCCTGGCATCAGGTGGTATTCCGGTGATCAGGTCTGCAGGCAGCCGTAATTCGCTACCAGTTTGCGAAAGCTGGTGTCACCGATGTGCTTTCGTGAACAGCACTTCAGTATACATACCGGTCCCGACTGACCAGGGGGGCTACTCTCTAAGCCCGAAGTCCGTAGTTTCGGGCTTAGTTGCGGGCGTACCTATTCTACTTCGTATTACCTAACCACTAAGAATTAATCACAACAAAATTCGAAAGTTACTGTCAAATCGTGTGTCATTCATTTTTAGTTCGGGTTCGGGACTACCTAATCGTAAGTCCGTAAGTGATACGGAGTAGAATACGCCCGCAACTAAGCCCGAAACTACGGGCTTATCCAGGTATCGAACTATCGAAACATCGATAATGTTCTAGCATCGAAGTCTAGAAAGTTCGTGACTCACTTAGTTCCGCTACTCGATACTAGATGGCGCTAGTAGTACGTTGTGTACCCGGCATTAATTCTGGCGCGTAACAATATTATCCTACGTTATGAGCTGGGTGGTAGGTAATAAATTAAAACAAGATAGATGGATAGGTAATTTTAGTTTTGATAATATTATTAACTCCATCATTTAATTAGTCCAGTCATCATGCCAATGGTGAATTAAAAAAATTAGGTGAATATCTTGGAAAATCGACATACCCAGTATATGGTGTCAATTCTCGGGGCTTAAAAATCAAAATGGGTGTACCACAAGGTTCAATATTGGGTCCTTTTCTCTTTTTAGTGTATATTAATGATTTACCCCATCTTCTAAAAAATCAACCTCAAATGGTGTTATTTGCTGACGATACGTCTTTAATTTTTAAGATAGATAGGCGTGCCACAAGTCTTGACGTCGTAAATAACGCCCTTCAGCAGGTCCAAAATTGGTTTACTGCTAATAATTTAGTTTTAAATGGGAAAAAAACGAAGTGTATCAGATTTGCTTTACCGAATGTTAAAAGTAAAAATTGCGACATCGTATTGAACAAAGAGAAACTTGAATTCGTCGAAGACACAGTTTTCCTGGGGATCACGCTTGACTCAAGGCTACAATGGGGTCCTCATTTAACATCTCTTGCGGGACGGCTGAGTTCAGCAGCATATGCTGTCAGAAAAATCCGTCAATTTAGGTACTGATATAGATACCGCGAGGCTGGTCTATTTTAGTTACTTTCATAGTATCATGTCTTACGGTATCTTATTATGGGGACGTGCTGCAGACATCGAGTCTATATTTATTCTGCAGAAAAGAGCTATCAGAGCCATATACAATCTCCGTCGGCGAGATTCCCTAAGGGAACTGTTTAAGGATATTAATATCATGACAGTACCTTGTCAATACATATATGAAAACATAATGTATGTTCGGAAAAATCTTCATCTTTTTAGCAAAATTAGTGATAGGCATAATTTTAATACTAGAAATCGGAACAAATTAGATCAACCCCGATTCAGATTAGCTAAAGTACACACTTCTTTTATGGGATATTTTGTTAAATTTTATAATAAAATACCACTCGCTATTCTCGAACTAAATGAGAGTAAATTTAAAACATGCATAAAACGCACACTATGTAGACAAGCTTATTATAAATTGGAAGATTATATCCATGATAAAAATGCTTGGTTAAATGCTGGTCTTGCTCCACAGCCATAGCCGCATGGATCCACTATATAGTTTTTTAGTTTTTTTTTTATATATAAAATTTGGAAGTAATGCTTACCCTTTTTTTGTTCTCCTATAGTATAATGTACTTATTTATTCTTTCTTTGCAATATTGAATTGCTAAGAAGTAAGTTTTGTTTATTAAACTTGTTTGACATGAACGAGCGTGGCAGTTGAGAGCTTGTCATGCTCACACAAACGTCTCGCTGATGGTGGCGCGTGTGTTGGATCATTTGGTTCCCTTCAAAATGGTTGAGCTAGATGGTGCTGATACACGCGTCATGTTCGTGAACGGGCGCCGTCAGTTGAGACTGGTCATCTCTTACCTGCCACTGGCTTATTTTATAATCTGTACTTTTTGAATTGTTTTATATACTTTCTTGTTCTTTGCATTGTCCTCACATATAGAAGCGATCAAAGATAATGTTACCATGATTTTTGTATTAAGTACATCAATTGATTTAAAAGAGTGTCCGTGGAGTTTCTTGCATGTTCTTCTCCATAGAGATCTACGCTTTGGAACGTGCAAATAGCTTCATCTTTTTTTTTTTGGACCGACCGACCTTGACAATTCAAAAGTGCCTGTAAATGGTCTAATTGAAATAAATGATTGAGTTTGAGTTTGAGTTTGATATTACCACGTAAAAACTAGTATTTTGGCATCCTGAAACTGTTCTCAAAATTCACATATAATTGGATGGTCGCAAGTTTTAAAGGTTTGATAATAGATGCAAATAGCGTAAGCCCTTAAAAAACGTGATATTTGCAAAAAAAAAAACCTTACCTTACTTTAAAACTTGCGACCATCCAATTATATTTGAATTTTGAAAACAGTTTTAGGATGGCAAAATACAAGTTTTTACGTGATAAGTGATAATATACTGTGTATGTCGATTTTCCGATGTTAATGACTGGACTAAATGACTGTTTTGTCTTTTGCATTGTGATATTGGTAACAATTATTTATTTACCTAAATTAACAATAAGCATTATTTTAACTGGTCAGACCCTTATACTTATTATCACAATTATTATTCACTGTTTATCACATTTATAAACACATTCACCGGCGATCCAAGTAGACACGATTTTTATTTTATCTGGATGAAGCATAACAAAGTCTGCGTCATATCCGAAATTTAGTTTCCCTTTTCTATCGTCAATTCCCAATGCTTTAGCAGGGTGTAGGGAGGCCGCTTCTAGGGCGTATTCCAGAGAGCAATCTGTAATGTTGAGATTAATAATTAAAAACAAATGCCGAACCTAATTTTAGTGACGCTGATAGTCACGTGCAATGTGCTTAGAGAGGTGAGACTACAACAAATAATAAAATTAGTGTATCATGTTCATGAAGCAATTTGTTAAATTATAGCGAAATTTGTGTGAATTGTAGTTTTAAAGTTATTTTACAAAAACAGATTTTGCTGGAGTAATGTTTGAAACGTTACCCTGGAGGCAATATCGTTTTTCAAAAATTTGTTTTAGGCTGGAACCATACACATATCAAAAAACAGTTTGCGATCACTTTGAAAAATCGATAATATATTAAGATTTATTCTTTTTAGATTCTTTAATTGAAAAAATATAATTAGAATATAACAACAATAAAACAGTTAAATTGTTTTCCACATAAAATGGCTTTCAGTCCTAGCTTACGCTCATTCAGAATTCTGATTAAAGTCAATTTTAACGGATTTTAAATACTTTTTCGTGGAAAGTTGTAATTGAAAAAAATGACAAGAGGATTATCAGAAGTTTTACGAGCAAGAATAGTAACTTTGAGGGAAGACGGATACACCACGAGAGAAATAGCACGCAGAGTTTCTACCGCGTGTATCTGACATCGACGCACAAACGATTTCCATGGGTCCGGGGCATGATTCTGGACACCCTAGACTTAGAATTTTTCGTCGGCTTTTTTTTCATTTTTTTATTTTTTTCAAGGGTTTTTTTACTTTAGACTGCTCATAATCGTTATTCTGACCTAACCCAATGAGATTTTTAATAAAAAAATAATTAATTAACTACTTTCACTAAAAAGAGCAATCTGAATAAAGCCACAAATAGATATCAGCTCAGCTGAGCTGATACTTTGTAGTACTCTTGAAAAAAATGAGAAAAGAACCGACGAAAAATTCCAACACTGGGGTGTCCAGAATCATGCCCTGGACCTATGGAAATCGTTTGTGCGTCGATGTCAGATACACGCAGTATATCCCAATCCTGTGTCGTGATCACTTGGCAGAGGTACCACAGGATGGGTAGTTTAGCTGACCGACCCCGTAGTGGTCGCCCAGCTGTTTGGACTAAATTAATGAATTTAATTAATTAATTAATTTGTTTGTAAATTGTTGTTTTTGTTTGGTTAAACAGTATTTTTCTTTCTATCAAATTCCTGTTATAACCTCAATTTTTGTTAGTAAAAATACTTTTATTATTTTTTTTATTTCAAACAGTGTTTTTCTATTTAGAGAAAACACACAACAAAGATTTTTTTCTTGATAACGTTAAATTTAATAAAATATGCTAATGATCACAAACTTTTTTTGATGTGAGTATATACATGCATTATTGATGCATAGATAGCTTTTGTTGCATGGTAAATGTTTGAAAATAGCAAAATTTGTGTGTTATGGTTCTTTAGTTATTTAAGATATTGCTACAATAGCGTTTTGAGATTTCCCAGATCTCGAATACGGCTCAACGCAGGAGTTTGAAAAAAATACCAATAAGAGACCTTCTTTTGTTTAACTAATTTTGTTTTCCTTGGTTTGACGTAAACCAATGTAATTATATCGTTCCAAAAATGTTACCAAATAAACAGCTGCAAAAATACTCGTGGTAGACGCTTATACTGTCTTAATGTCAGGAATTTTAGATGTTAAAACTTAACACGATATGAAGATAAAAACGAATTTGATATTTTAGACTGGTCATACTTTAGCGACCGAATACGCAGTTCCCATAACCTTTGATTATAATATACATGTCTAGATAGAGCGGTGCGCTGCAATCGCAACAAATATCACAGGCCAGATTTCAAACGCTTGTGTGCGTGACACGCACACAAGTAAGCGTAGCTTACACTGTGCGCATCACTGGTGGGGGCGTTCTGAGTGATACCAGCTCTTGAATGTTTCCCATAAAAGATGGGAAAAAATAATTATGTTTTGTGTTTGACATAATCAAAATTGTTTTAAATTTTAATTGATTTGATTATGATTTTATTCACACAACTTTTTGCATAAACTAGTAGGTAAAATATATTTGTATAGAAAAAGATATTGTTATTGAAAGTTATTTATTCTTAAATTCTAATTCGGAATTATTTAACAACATTATTATTTTTACTTTCTCGGGTCCCTGGAGACCCGGTCCTTTGGTAGGCGTACGAGGGGCCAAAACCAGCTCGCAGAGGCCCCGTTAGACATTTCAAATGTAATGGGGCACCAACCCGCGATTATCCCTGTATGCACTGAAAGTATTCCCAAGGACAATCCCCGGTTGGAGCAGTACTATTGCAGAATAATTATGGAAACAAAATGAAACGCTATGGGTTTGGGTGGTTTAGTGGACTGATAATCGTTTATTATCATCCTATTTATGACTCACCAAATCCTAACCTTTCTCTAAATTACCTGACCGAAAGTATTCAAGCAGCCATAGCAAAAAATACGAAAGTAATTACTCTATCTAGACGGAAAAAAATAATAAAGCCGTGGATTACACAAGGCCTTCTACGCTGCATGAAAAATAGAGATAAATTACACCGAAAATCAAGACTTGCTCCAGACAATCTAACACTTAAAACAACCTACACGCGCTATAGAAATTTTTGCAATAATTTATTAAAAAAAGTCAAAAGAGCCTACGAGAAGGAATTGATGCGAGAAGCGAAAAACGCAAATCACTAATACCTCCAAAAATAAAACCCACCCAAATGAGCTTCTGTCTCTTTCAAATTCTCCTCAATCATCTCTAAATGCAATAAACGAGTACTTTGTAAATGTGGGTAAGTCATTGGCTGATAAGATCGAGCAGAAAATTGCAGGTTTTAGCGCTGCGGCGACTAGCTCTCACGCTCTCACACAGCTAAACTCTTTCGTTTTGGAGAGTACAAGTGAGGAGGAGGTGGAGCGTCTCATTACAAACCTAAAAACAGACTGTGCTACAGGACATGACAAAATAAGCAGCTCTTTTCTAAAAACATATAAAGGGTTTCTGGTTGCTCCGCTTACCTACATATTTAACACCAGCTTTCAGAACGGGATTTTTCCCGACAGCTTAAAAAATCTGTAGTTACTACTATTCATAAGAGCGGTGACAGGAGTCGTGTCGAGAACTATAGGCCAATTTCAATCCTTCCAGCCCTGTCAAAACTTCTGGAGAGACTGATAAACACGAGACTTGTGAGGTATTTAGAAACTAAACATCTGCTTTCTACAAACCAATACGGTTTTCGTGAAGGCAAATCAGCGGATCAGGCTGTTAATGCTCTCATAGACATTGTTAGCAATAGGCTCGACAGTAAAAAGAAATGCCTCACAGTTTTCCTTGATCTGGCCAAGGCTTTTGATACGATTGTCCCAATCTTACTCAATAAGCTAGAAGCACTTGGTATCAGAGGTGCACAATTAAACCTTTTCAAAAGTTATTTAGAGGGGCGGCTCCAGTGTTCGGATTGGTAATTTCATTAGTGAAGACCTTCCAATTACGTACGGCGTGCCACAAGGCAGTATACTGGGACCGACCGATCCCGACTGGGATTTCTCGTATATATAAACGACCTCACGAGTCTCAAGCTTCCCCATGGCAAAATAATCTCTTTTGCAGATGATACTGCTCTCGTGTTCTATGCAGATACATGGGAAGAAGCCTTTGATGCTGCTCAATCTGGTTTTGATTATGTGAGGGAATGGCTCGAGGACAATGTTTTGACACTAAATGTGGATAAAACCAAGTATGTTTGTTTCAGTATACGGTCAAACACTGATATAAATCACGAGCGTCATGAAATCATACCGCACGAGTGTGTCTCTAAACAAAACTGTTCTTGTCCCAAACTGGAACATGTCAAAACTATTAAATACCTTGGCATTATAATAGACAACAACCTCAACTTTAAAGATTACGTAAAGACCCTCTGTGGTAGGATTAGGAAACTTATTTTCGTTTTTAACTCTCCGACATGTCGCCGAACCCTCTGTACTGAAGCAGATATATTTTGCTCTCTGCCAGTCCCTCATAACTTACAGCATCACAGCATGGGGGGATCCCCTAAATCCATCCTAAAACCCCTAGAAGTTGCTCAGCGTGCCATACTGAAGGTTTGCACCTTCAAAACACGCCTTCATTCCACCTCAATGCTCTATGAGTTTTGTGGGGTTTTAACAGTGAGGCAGCTCTACCTATCTCTTAAATCAATTTCTGACGCAACATAAGAAAGTGAACTACGACCCGCTCGTATTGAAAAGACGTTTGGTTTGCCCCCAACCAATTTCCTTCAAAACCAAAATTAGTCATCGATTTGCTCAGTTTATTGGCCCCTACATCTACAACAAACTAAATAAAATTTTGAACGTTTACCCCTTGACTCAAAAAATCTGCAAAATTAAAGTCAGTAATTACCTCCAAAAACTCACGTATGAGGTGACAGAAAGATTGCTCCAGATACCGTCATGAAACATTTATAAGTACTCATGTATATATTTATTTGTCTATTCCGTTATCTATTTATTCATTAGAAAACTTATAAAATCAATAACAAGTCACTCTTTTT
The DNA here is from genome assembly GCA_963859965.1 of Ceramica pisi. Classification (NCBI taxonomy): domain Eukaryota; kingdom Metazoa; phylum Arthropoda; class Insecta; order Lepidoptera; family Noctuidae; genus Ceramica; species Ceramica pisi. The sequence continues at coordinate 11,230,460 of OY982533.1, read as the reverse complement.
CCGCAATCCACACATCCTCTCACACTCACTCACACACCTCCATCTCACACAAAGAGAGGAAGGACTGCTCACACACCTACCTACCAGGCATTTTTTTTGTTTGTCATGTAATTTTGTAATGTTTTTCTTTAATTATTTTATTTTTATTTACTTTTTTTAGTTTTATTCTCCATCATGTATTAGGCACGTAAATTTTAAGATGGAATCATATCCTATTTGTAACTCAAGGGGATCGGCGTTGAGGGCTGGAATACAGGTTTTTGCCTAGGTAGTTCGGCCCCAAATGCTAATACTGTTGTGTACACTAACTGTCGATTATGCACTCTAATTGTGATAAAATGTACAATTTTTTTGCGAATAAATATTACTATTACTATTACTACTATTATAGAAGAACTATTGGCCCCTGCCTGACCACTAACAATATACACGGCTTTTAAATGGCAGGGGGTGACTTGCACACTCAATGAATGGGCCCCCGAAAACGGTCGCTAGCACAAAGTGACGTAGCGCCAAGGAGGCAACATAGCCTGAGGTGCTAGAGGAGTGGGGAGGTATACCACGGCTATCAGGACAATTCCGGAAGTGCGGTCAAGATCCCTACCAGCACCTTACTGGATTATACATCCTTCTCCCGAGCACGTGTGCTCTAGCGAATCTCCACTCAGACCGGCCAATTAAGGCAAGAAAGAGGTGGGAGCTCTGTTCCTCGTCAGTTTTCAGTCTGGCCAGCCAATAAAGGCAAACCGGAGATGAGGAACAAGACTTCTCCCGGGAGATAAGGTTCGTGGGGTCGCTACTGCCCAACAGTTCGCCACAAAACTGCCTTGCGGATTGTATCTTTCTTTGTCTGGCCCCTCACCCTAGGTATGACCTAAGGTCCATCGGGACGCGCAAGCCCCACCACGACGTCAACCTAAAGATACTGCGGTAGGGAACATTATTATTATTATTGACATGACATGGGAAAACGTAAGGAGAAAATGTGTTGCGGCGATACCCCAAGTAAAATGGAAAAAAAGCTTTTTGTAGGTATTTTTGTCCTCTATAAATCTGTAGTACATCACTTTACTCTATTGTCAATAGTTTCCGCAGCGTACGCGATGTAAGAATCTTTTTTGATATTTTTTTCACACCTTGGGTTACATTATCGAAGTTTTCATACGGATACCTAACTTTTTTTTAAATAATCTATCTCCTATGTTCACCAGGGATAGTGTAGGATTCTAATGGTGAAAGAATATTTCAAATCGGTCCAGTATTTGCGGATCCTATTCAATTCAAACAAATCTTTCCTCTTTATAATATAATTATGTATATTATAATTATATACTTAATTATAGTGTAGATTAAGGTGGTTTGAAATGTTGAAATATAGGTTTTTAAATCATGATTTACTATTTTTTTTAAATAAATTTGCAACCCTGTAAATCTACTGTCAAAATGATATTCCATCTTTTGATAAAGTTGCGTTAAAATATTTCTTTATGATATACTTAGTTTTTTAGAGTTTACTTACCGATGATAGGTTACTTTTTTAGTTGTTTTCAATCGTTCTTTGTAGTTCCTGCAGACTATTATTGCGCAAATCGTAATTTTTTATGCTACCGAAATGCGTGTTTACCGTACAATGACAGTTTCGCCACTGAGCGGGCGGGAAGAGTATACGAGCTCAGAGTGAGCTGATATGTTTTTTGACGTGTAGGCGCTTGAACTCTCTATCTGGACATGTACCTATATAATCAAAGCCCATAACATTAAGAAGCTTGGCATACTTTAATCAAATTAAAACGATTCATGAACATTCGTCCCTGTTAATTTTAGCTTTCAATTACGGCTTTAATGAAAGTTATATCAAAAACAATAATGTCAGTAATTCTCTAATAAGTCGACCAAATTAAAAAGGTTATGTAAATGCGATAACACCGTACCTACCTACGTACGGGTAATTTTCGCAAATTAGCAGCTTAGTATCCGACGTTTTGTACAGTTAAGCAGAAAAAAGCTATTTGTGAAGCCGATTTTTAATATTTTTTAAGTGCCTTAGTTAACCTACCATATTACACAATTTCTAATAGTTTTCTATTTTATTAAATAAAATCACGTCAATTAATAGTAGTTCTAAACAATTTAATGGATCGTAATAGTTTTACAAGTCTAAGAAACTTTAAAAAGGAAAGGTAATCTCTCTAAGTGATTAATTCGGCTATTAAATATATTATCAAGCCATTATGGATAATATCAACTCAATCTCCTTTGTCACGAGCCATACGTTTGATTAATAGTATTACGATATCGGAAGATATATTTGGCCAAAACCAGCCGAGATTTATCAAGGCAGACCAAAACCTAATGGAAAAAGGTCTGGTTCGTATAAATAATTGTGGCTGAATTTAATTAATGTACATGAAGGCGTCAGCGACGGCTGAGCGATAGCGCCATCATCGTTTGGGTTCGGTGGTATCAGAATCATTGTAGAATAAAACAATATAGTACTAAGCTCTCTTTATTAACAGTGGCTGAGTGCTAGTACTTTACAAATAGACAGTCCCCCAAAACGCCCGCTCGTTACCACTTCCTAGTGTTTTAGCTGTGGAGAAGAAGTGGCCAACAAACTCCACAGCAACACATCTGTCTTTTGAGTTAGAATAACTCGCATTTATAACATTATTAAAGAAGTCTGTTTAATTTTAAAATAGGTAAACCGACAGTTTCGTTCTGGACGAGTGTCCTAGTCGGTGTCTCGAGCCAAAGTGCGCTCGGCAAAGTGGGGTTGCAAAGCACAGAGTCGTATTGGAGAGTGGGGACTCTCCAATACGACTCTGTGCACGTACCGCCATTACAACTGACGTCACGGCGTTTACTACTACCCACTACTACAATACTCAAATCAGCAACTAATTATTAAACGATATACACGACATACATATATAATGTAATGTTTATTTTATATATTAGTTATAACACCGCCTTATACCAGATACATCCGTATCTGTCATCGTATTCAATGATTAAATAAATAAATTTGGTCAAAGTGATTATTAACACAGAATTTATAAAATTATCTAGCCATTTTATATAGTAGTAACATATAAGACTTGGATAAAGTGATAAATAACGATAATAGGTGTTGATTATAAAGTTTTATTTAGTTTTTCTGGTCAGTGGATACGAAAAACAAAAGCTATCTATTCATGTAAGTATTTGGTTCGAGCCTGAAACGATTACGTTACTCCAGCAAAATCTGTTTTTCTAAAATAACTTTAAAACTACAATTTTGCTAATAGTAAAGTAGTAGTTCAATTGTTGTTCTTTTTATTACTTACCCAAAGACTGTTTCAATGTTGCAACACATTCATCTAGACCAGTTGTACTGCCACAGAGAACTTTAGTGCCGGTTACGTAAGCACGGCCTCCCTCTACGGTGACATGCTGTGGCCCTATGTGATAGTTTCCGTCAGCAAGGCCCTGAGCAGCAACTGCATCACTCACCAATACTAACCCTGGGTGTAGAAAGAAAATATTATTAGGTTAGGTTACAGATATATCATAGTAAAATAAAAATGTCGACGTCGAAGTAGTTTTCAATGTCTTGACTTGAAAAATATACATTTTCATAGTTTTTGTATGTAACCGTGTGTGTGTCTATCTGGCAGTCCCCAATGAGATTTACTACAAGTTTTAGCTTTTCATAAGATTTTATTTGGACCTAAAGAAAATAAAAAATATACATTTTGTGCCTCGACATTTTTTGATTGAACGAAGTTTTTATGTAGTGTCTAGCTAGCGGGCCCTATTTTAAATATCACTTTTATAAAGAAGTCAAAATTAAAAAAAAAAAGAATAGCTAATAGAAAGTCAAAATTTTGTACTATTTGGTATTAGGTACATAATGTATCAAGCTCCATACTATTATCTACACTAATATTTTATAGAGGAAAGATTTGTTTATTTGTTTGAATTGGCTTCGAAACTACTGGACCGATTTGAAAAATTCTTTCACCATTATTTTCACCCTGACTCGATGGCTGTTTTTTCCACGGACAACGAGGAGATAGATTTTCTTATTCGTGACTTACGACTAAATTGTGCTACAGGTTGGGACGGTATCCCTGCAACTGTGATTTACGGTGCTAGAAGCTTTATTGTACCTGTTATATGTCATGTTTTTAACCTCACCCTTATATCTGGAATATTCCCAACAGTTTTTAAAAAGGCTGTTGTGCACCTTATTTTCAAGAGTGGAGATAGAGACAGTGTCAACAACTATAGACCCATATCTGTATTAACCATCTTGTCAAAGCTCCTTGAAAAAATATTGAACAGGCGCTTGCTAGATTACCTGAAGTCTCAAAATATACTCGCTAACAACCAATATGGATTATTTGACTACTATTTATATTGGTTAGACTTCCTAGGTTCAGTAGCCCAAAGCCTAAATAACAAAGATAAGTCTATAGGTATCTTCCTTGACCTTTCAAAGGCTTTTGACACTGTCTCTGTCCCCCTCCTCCTCACTAAACTGGAAAGGATTGGTATAAGGGGCCTACCACTGAGTATGTTTAGAAGCTACCTTAGTGGTCGTTCACAAATCGTAAAAATAGATAATCACGTCAGTAAGGAAGTAGTTCTCACCTACGGAGTTCCACAAGGTAGTGTCTTAGGACCTACCCTTTTCTTGATATACATAAACGAGCTCTGTAGGCTTGATTTTGCAAACTCAAATGTGATTGCCTATGCCGACGACACTGTTATCCTGGTTCATGGCAGTGATTGGAACGAAGTTCGCCTTCGGGCTGAGTCAGCCCTAGAGCTTACTATGAGTTGGCTCACACAGAACTTGCTTACCCTCAACTTGGATAAAACGAAATACATTACGTTTGGTCCAAGGAAGGCGTCACAGCCGGTCTCAACTTTCCGTCTAACAGCTCACGCGTGCCACACAGCGGGAGCTGCCACTTGTGGTTGCACTGAAATTATGCGCGCTGATTCAATTAAATATCTCGGAGTTTGGGTTGATAGTGCGTTGACGTGGAGTGTGCAGATCAATTCGCTGGTCGCAAGGGTGAGAAAGTTAATTTTTGTTTTTAAAAATCTTAGGTCCTCCGCATATTTCTCTACCCTGAGAACTGTTTACTTTGCTCTTGCGCATTCTATTTTAACGTACTGCGTCTCGGCCTGGGGCAGTGCTGGTAAATGTCTTTTGCTGCGCTTGGAGAGGGCACAGAGGGCTGTTTTTAAGGTCATGGCCTTCAAACCCATTCGCTTCCCTACGACCGATCTGTATAAGCTATGGAGACTTCCTACGGTAAGGCACTCCTTCGCACTAAGTGCTGTGCTGCGAAAACACTCGAATCTCCTATTTGACTCTAAGTTGACTAAAAGTAAGCGCAGAGCTGACCGAGTATGCTCGACTACCACAGTTAAGCTAGAGGTTGTCCGCCGGCAATTCGCCTTCTGCAGTCCTGTGCTCTATAATAGAGTAAATAAAGTCCTTAATATTTATCCTTGCACCTACCGGGAGTGCAAGCGGCTGATAAATCAATGGCTCCATACCCTCAAATATGAGGAATTGGAGAATCTAGTTAAGCCATAAATATCTTCCTTCCGTATACAATCATAACAAATACACGTAACGTAGGTGGGCTCGTGTGGAAGTACCGCACGAGCCCACTCTATGTTTACACTCCACAGACACGCACTACACCTACACATAGCACTCTCACAAGCACAACATACACTCACCTGGTTTTATTCATTCTTATTATTTTAATTTGTTAATAATTTGTATTCTTTTTTGTTTGTTTGTTTAATTTGATTTAATTTTGAATTAACTTTGATTTAATTTTTAAGTTAATTTTGATATAATTTGCATTTAATTTTGATTTAAGTATTTCATTCAATTTTATTTAATTTAATTTCTATATTTTGTAATTTTATTTTTAATTATTGGAACGCTGCCGTCTCCGTGTTGGAGGTGGGCGTTAATAGCTGCAACACAGTTTTTCAACTAATGTGGTTATTACCGTACACAATGGTTTTTGTAAATTCGGTTTTTTGTTCCAATAAAGATTTTTTTTATTATCACCTGTTGATAAATCTCGTTGGGGCCTGCCAGATAGACTCACACCGTAACTGTACCATAATTGGTCAGCCCCAGCCAAAACTTCTCGTATTTGTACTGGAAGTCTATGGACGATGTATGTTTTATAGATTAAAATTCCAGTCTGGACGTTTTGTTTTGATGGTGAGGGATGGTCGAAAAGTTGCGATCTTATGAAATATATTTTTAAGATTTTAAGTTTTTCGTGTGCATGTCACCACAAATTTGCGAACTCCGTAAGATTATAATGAATATATATTAGACTATCTGTCCCCCGCGGCTTCACTCGCGTTTACTGACCCCTTTCTTATTTTTTTTCTTTCATAGGAACCTTCTGCTGACAGTAACAAAAACAACAAAAAAAGAAATAACGAAATCGGCCCAGCCGTTAACGCCGTTCACGCGTGATGTGATGACCAAGAGCTGACCCACGCAAGTTCGTCTGCGTCACATTTTTCATTACTGCTCCGCTCCTTTTGGTCTTAGCGAATTTTTCAAATCGGACCAGTAGTTCCTGAGATTAGCGCGTTCAACCAAACAAACAAACTCTTCTGCTTTATAATATTAGTATAGATTATCATTTCTCGATTTATTAACGAACTCTTGTCACGGGATTCAAATAAATCCTATCCAAATTCCACAGTTTCCAACATTCGTGTCTTATGGAGAAAAAACTGGCCAAGTGCGAATCGGACTCCCGCACGAAGGTTTCCGTACCATTATCGTTTTATACGACTTATGACGTATTAAAAAAAAAAACTACTTACTAGATCTCGTTCAAACCAATTTTCGCTGGAAGTTTACATATTAATATATATCATATATTTTTTTCAGTTTTATCATTCTCCTATTGTAGAAGTTACAGGGGGGGGGGGACACATTTTACCACTTTGGAAGGATCTTTCTCGCAAACTATTCAGTTTAGAAAAAAATGATATTAGAAACCTCAATATCATTTTCAAAGACCTATTCATAGATACCCAACACGAATGGATTTGATAAAAAATTGAGTTTCAGTTCTAAGTATGAGGACCCCCAAAATTTATTGTTTTTTTTCTATTTGTGTATGAAAATCTTAATGCGGTTCACAGAATACATCTACTTACCAAGTTTCAACGGCATAGTTCTTATAGTTTCGGAGAAAAGTGTCTGTGACATACGGACGGACGGACAGACAGATATGACGAATCTATAAGTGTTCCGTTTTTGCCATTTGGCTACGGAACCCTAAAAAGAGTTTGCGGTTTCATACGATATTTTACAATCTTACGGCTTCTGCAATTCTCCGGTGGCATGCATACAGATTGGATAGATTCCGTGTCTTATTACCTTCAGGGTTAGTTCTGCTTGCGATGCGTAAAGCAGCTGGGTGGGTATGGATGCCGTCCGATATAATGCCATAGAAAACTTGCTTTTTCGTTGATGAAGCCAGCAAGCCAACTAGTCCAGGATCTCGGTGATGGAACTAAAGCAAAGTTGGTTTATTAAGTTAGTGTGTCTAGATAAGTAGGAAATACAGATAAACACAGTGTCAGTGTAGTTCCTTGCCGACTCGTAGTCACACCAGAAGGCTAATACTACTAATTTTTAAACAACTTTCGCATTCGCATGTCAATCGCAAACCTTTATGTCATACTGGTGTGATAATCTAGGGGCCAATTCTACTAATTTTTAAACAACGTTCGCATGTCAATCGCAAACTATCAAAATAGCCTTAAATTTCATAAATTTTTGACAGTTTGCGATTGAGATGTGAATGCGATGCGAATGTGAAAATTAGTAGAATTGAAAGACATTGGAACCGGTTTTTCCCGGTTTCACAAGAAACTGTAATTGCCGGTTCCGAGGAAAAAAAAGTGTGACACGCCCCAGCCGGCACTAGTCACCGATTTTGTTGAAATTTCGCGAGGATGTAGTCCCCAAATTGTACTATTTAGTATCTTCATTTAAAAAAATTGTTCCTCCAGGGTTTCGCTAAAAATGGAAAACAAAGTTCCGGCTGGGGCGTATACGTTGCAGCCGGCTGTTTTTTTCTGTAAGACTTTAAGGCGCGGGACAAATACAACAGGCGTCGGACGGAGGCGAGGCGCGGGCGTGGAGCGGGCGCCGCTTCCTCGCCCCCGGCGCACCACAAGAAGACGTCATGTTGCATGCATCCACTGTGTTCGCCCGAGCCACGTCTTTCTGACACCGTTTGCGCGCCTGTTCTGCACTGCACCGGCGCCGCGCTCGTACCACGCCCGCGCCTCGCCTCTTATATTTGTCCTGCGCCTAAGGTGCACAATGTACATTAAATAGGTGTACCTATATATAAACCTACGAATACTTAATATTAACATGATAGTGCGCGCCAAACGGTCACAATATTAAATTGAAAATCGTAGAAATATAACCAAAAAATTTGGCATTCAGAAAAAAGGCATTTTCATGATATTTCTTTTCCCAAATAACTGTACCAATTTAGTACCCCTCAAAAACGTATTTAAATCGAAGAAATATCCGATACTTGAGAAACCTTTAAATAAAAATAAAACCCAAAGCCACCAACACAGATCTAAAGATCTTCGCTATGGCTAGATGTGGCAATCAGATTGACAAACAGGTACGGTACTGAATGAGCAATCTTTTTTTGGTGGTTTTAAATGACCCCCTTTCGAAACTGTATAAAATAGATATGTGAAAATTAAAAAAAAAAATCTTCACATTCCGAATCTCATTTGGACCCTGCCCCTCATTGTCAACGTCAACCTACAGCAGTCCATTGCGAACATGGCGTCTCCAAGTGCCTGTCACTCATCTCAATTCTCGACAACTCTCATTTTTGTCATGCTGATGTCACACTGTGAATATCTGATCCCTCAGAGCATACATTTTCTATAGCTTGCTGAGTTATGAGTGTGTATTCCGTCCACTAGCGCCGCCAATCGTTTTTTATTAATTGTGGTAAATTTAAGACACGTAGATAAAAAACCGCTCTGTAGTGGTCTGAAGAAATGTATTTATTATTTTTTGAGAGTTATGTTTTGTACTTTAGAACATAAATAGTTGCCAAAGTCGATATTTTTGCTAAAAGTGGCCACTTTTAGCAATAATTGCCGTTTTGGCTATTTAGCCATGAGTGTATTAAAAATAGCTGTCAAAAAATAATAGATACATTTCTTCAGTACACTACAGAGCGGTTTTTTATCTACGTGTCTTTAATTTACCACAATTAATAAAAAACGATTGGCGGCGCTAGTGGACGGAATACACACTCTTAACTTCAACATAGGAACATTATACTTATGTACATCCCAGATGTTCAGATTGCTAGTCCAGGGTTTGGACGTTCATTGTCGCCGCATAGGTACGTTCAAACGTCATCTCAGTACCTACTTGAATATATGGTCAATCGACTCAATCAACCAACTATGACTGGTCTACTATGACATACTAATTCGGTAATGATTCTGATTCTAGAGAGATGGAGACACACAGGACGAAGTAATCATTTGTTTTATTCAATCTACACTGTCCCACTGCTGGGTCCTTCTGGATATTTTTGTCATGACCCAGCTCGAACCAACCTTGGCAGCAGGCCTCTATCTTTCATAGGCATGGCTGTCGTTAATTATATCATAAACATTTTTAGTAAAAATTTAATGTTAATATCCGTTTAAAACGCTTGCATGCTTTGTACGAATGTTACACAAAAAAAAATCCACGGCGGCAGCGGCGCTCATTTCTATTATACAGTGTGAGTCTTTATAATGTGCACGTATTAAAATGAGGTAAACTAAGCTTCAAAAGCGAGCGAACATTAAATAGTATCCATAAAAATTAAATAATTTTTTATTGAATTTATTTACAATTACAAGTCTTTGATTTGCAACTAAATGTTTGTTTTTATGATCCCTTCATATTCATCTTACTAGTTTAACTACGTTCTTTCATTTGTTGCCATTTTCATGAAAAAAAATAAAAAATCTTGATAGCGTTTGGAACCGAAAACTCGGTTCTTGAAAACAATGGCTGGTTCTGGATGCCCTAATCTGGATAAAATTTAACACAGAGATAGATTATAGTCTGGATCAATACTTTTATCCTGAGAGTATGTTTTCTTGGAATGATATCTGACTTTCATGTGGGGGAATACGCAGAACCTGTTATGTGCACTTTATTTTGTAAGGTCAGCGAAAAAATTAGAAGCAAAATAAGAAGCATACGCTTCTGTAACAAATATTTTTTTAGGTTATTATTTCTTAAAATGATACTTCTGTTCCTATTTTCACTTATTTTTAAATATTTTGCTCAAAGTGTAGATTTAGAAATCCAGTGTTAATCGATTTTTGTCACTGACTGCAATGCACGTCGTAAAATATGCGCACTTAATGTACATAAATATGCCCCAAGGTAAGAGTCAATTGTACAATGCTATAAATGAAAATAAAGTATATTTTCAGCCATAAGAACAGATACATTGTTTGCTTGTTTGAAGGCAAATGTAAAAGTTTACATAATTATATTAAATATAATTATGTAAACTTTTACATTTGCCTATTTACAAAAAGTATGTAATAAATAAATTTTATTTATTACATACTTTTTGTACACCTCATAACAAGCACAGGAAAAACGCTTATAAAACTAGTGTACAATGGGCAGTCTAATTGCACAGAGCAATCTCTTACAGAAAACCTTCAACCTTTTTTTCTATGTAATACTAAAAACAAACAAGGCTGACATTTTTAGCAAGTACAAAAACGTTCCAAGTGTTTTTTAAATATAGCAGTTTAATATTTTTACCAGGGGGCATGGCAGTGTCCCTGCCAGGACATAATCTTATACTTACAGGCAGCATGGCATTAAATAAATGGGTGATGAGATTAGCTCCACATTCAACAGCTTTTTCTCCCTGTGCCAAACTTGAAGTAGAGTGTCCTACTGCTACTTTGATGCCTACTGCAGTCAATTCCTTAATAGCCTCCAAGGCACCAGGCAGTTCTGGGGCAAGGGTGACTATGACAACATTATCCAATGATCCATAAACTTCTTCAATAGTCTTTATACCCTGGAAAATTAAAATTGAAGCACTGAAATACATGAAATGCGAAACAAACAAAATTATGCATGTATTTTGTGTAGGGTTTGAATTTTCTGAGTAGGTATTTACTGATGATGGTAAAACCAACATAGGTTTTGTGATAAGTGTGTGTTCATTTACTTATCAGCTGTGGTAAAATGTTTCACATCATTGTGGTTTCATAGAAGAAAATAGATTTTCGTAATGATGAAGTTCTGATTTGTTTACAAAAGTAAATAAGATTATAGATTATGCCGACGCCTGCTACCTGGATGCTACTGAGGAGCTATTAAACAAGCTTGAGCGCCTGCAAAACTTATGTATTCGGTTCGTGTTCGGTCTACGCAAGTATGACCATGTTTCTCAGCTTCGCAAGCAACTCAAGTGGCTCCCTATCCGTCTTCGCAGGAACACTCGGATTCTATGTCTCCTTTTCAACATCCTTCACAATCCGTCTTATCCCTCTTACCTGCGTGAGCGCTTTTCCTACGCTCGTCCTAGTAATGCACCGTGCAGATCACACCTTAAATCCATCCTTAAAACCCATCCACATAAAACCAGCTACTTTTCTTACTCCTTCACTGTCCTTGCAGTTAGACTGTGGAACTCACTTCCGCCTAGCATTCGAGACTTGAAAACTATTTCTCTTTTCAAGACTCGTCTTAAAGAGCACTACCTTTCCTCTCTACAGTGTTAATTTTATTTTATGTATGTATTATATTATGTATGTGTTAGTTTTAGGTATGTATTCATTCTGAAATTAATATTTACTATATTTATGTAGGTTTATTTGATAATTTAAGTAGTCTATGGCTTCATTCACATATCCATTTTCTTGTTATTTCTTACACACTTTTGTCTACATTTCTTTTTTCATTCTTCCTTTCGCAGGTCTGCTGGAAGAAATTTCTTAAGAAATAAGCAGTACCTTTGTACCAATAATTATAATGTTATATCTGTACCGTTTCTCTGTGTGTACATAAATTGTAAAATAAATAAATAAGAGTTAATGATAAACAATTTATAGTTGAGCAATTGATAAAAGCACAGTGACATTTATAAGGTTCATCTGTGTTTGTTATTTACAACTTACAAAAAGTAGGTCAGTGATAAACGCTAACAAAACTGATAATGCTGATAAGTACCTACTGCAGAATTGTTTAACTATAAAATTAATGATAATAAATATTGCATGTTGTTTTATTGCTAATAATGCCTATGTCTACACCATTTTGAGTGGTTATTGTTTTTTCATATCACTATGAAAATAAAAACAAAACAATTGGTGTCAACAAACCTTGTCAGGTGTCCTAATATATTCCTCCATATGAGCCCCCTTTTTAGCCATATTAATAAATGGCCCCTCTAAATGCACTCCAAGTACAGTGGCTCCATGTTGACCACCATCAGTCTTTTTAATTAAAGGCAGGATTTTTCGGTATTTTTCCAATTCAGAAGTCACCATGGTGGGACAGAATGAGGTCACCCCATGCGCAAGAAGTTCCTTAGACACCTTTCTGATACCTTCCTTGACATTTTCTGAGTCATATGAAAAGTCAACACCCCACCCACCTATAAAAAAAAACTGTTATCATATCTTGGAAACTAGTCCCTGTTTTGGTTTCAGTTGTTTAAAAAAAAATCAAACACACTGGGATTCTAATAAGAATCTGATTGGAATATAATTTTTTTTATCCTTGTTTAACTTACATTATTGTTAATTAGCAAATGAGTGAATACACAGTAGTGGAGTTCAATGTCTTAAGTATTATTAATGCTCAGGTACTTATTCAAACTTTCCAGAGACGACAACACAACTAAAAAAAAAAATTGTGGTCCAACGAATAAAACATTACGACATTGCTATTCTGAGCAGCGAGATTATTATTTACATAAAATTGAGACTCACCGTTGATCTGTATGTCAATGAACCCTGGAGTAATCAGCAGTCCTTCGCAGTTTACTGTTACATCTGCATGTAGTTGCTCCACATAAAATACCTGTTCAGGGTTCTCGATTTTCCCATCTCTAATCCATAAGTCCTCCTTTATAATCTTACTATTACGAAGAATAAAACAGTTGTGGAATCTAGTTAAGCCTGATTTAGGTTTCATTATTATTTTAGTTAAAATAAATTATTGAAAATAAGCACAAGAGAAATGTTTATATTTGCGAAGAACCGGTAACAAACTGGATAGTTTGACAAACAAAATAGAGGAGAAAGGAAAGGAAACGTCAAACGTCAGTTGTCAATGTCATTGGTTGTTTTTTTTTTCCTTCGCCCCATTCGGGCAGGCTAAGGTCTTGCACCATACCGCCTCGTCTTGATTCTGTCCTTCTTGACTATTGGTTGACATGACATACGTACAACAGCCTGACGCTGACATTTTTGTAAGGCCGCATACATACACAATTTCAAAATAAAAATAAATAGATAAAAAAGGAAACGAAATAATAAAGATGAAATGTCCGCTGAATCAACCGTGTTATCAAGAGCAAAATGAGGACCAAATAGAATTTTTACTTTCATGCCAAGTTGCGGCGCGTGCATGCTCGAGCTTGGGCAAATTGTGCAATGTATGAACTATTACAATATTTAATTAACAAGTGCAGTATGACCTAAAATATGACCTGTAGGTACTTAGTCCCCTTATTTCCTTCAGGCAATCAATGCAAGTATCCAGGGCCCCGCGATGGATGCCCCCCCCCCCCCCCCCTAGTCTTTGCCAAATCACTTGCCGATGAATGATAAACTTAGGTACCTATAATAAATTTTTCTGAAATTTTTTTATTTTTGTGTTATTTTATATTATTTTTTGGAATCTAACTTAACATAATTTTTAGTTTTATATTTGGTAACCACAATTTTATTTAAGATTGACTTTGATTTTATTTAGCTTTACAAAAACTTGCAAAAAGTACTTTATCTGTAACCTCCGGACCCCAAGATACAGCTGCCGTTTAGTTTGGGGACCATTGCAAGTATCATGCATGACGAATAGTTACAGACCGAAACTAAATTAGCTAATTTTAGGGAAATAATTGTAAGAATGACTCAATAAACGAACATCAAACAGAAAAACAACTAGCCAAGTGCGAGTCGGACTCACGTGCAAAGGCTTCCGAACCAACATTTTTTCTTTTTATAGGTATTCTATAGGTACTCTAATATAATTTCCTGTAATCTTTAGGTATGATAATATTATCTTTACTTTTTTTTAATTTTGGGCTCCCTCACTTTAAGTCCTTTCATTTAAGGTGGGGAAGCTCCAGCCTAGGGTAGCCCGAGGAATTCAAATATTTTTATGTTTTTTGCAATTTGCCGGTCAGTGTGAAGCTGTATGTTGAACAGAATACGGTTCGCGATCGTAAAAAGCAATTATCTAAAGGATTAGGAGCATGGAACATGCAGCAGGCATTGTTTATGTCACGGCTCCGGCGCTGCAGGGTTCCGGTAGCCCCACGCCAGCTTATCGTCGCAGATGGTTTAATCGCTCACCACCGCAAGAAGTTGTCCAAATTCCGGAAAAAATGGTAATCTGTTGGAGCAAGGTCCGGGGAGTAGGTACGGTGGATGTCGCAGACATTCCAATTGTAGCTCATCTAACTTAGTGGTTGTTTGATGTGCAGTGTGTGGTGTTGTGTTGTCGTGAAGCGGCAGTGGCCTAGAGCGATTGACCAATCTCGGTTGTTTAGCAGCTAGTTCCTCCTTCATAGTTTGCAGTTGCTGACAATAGATATCTGCCGTAATTGTATGGCCAGATTTTAGAAAGCTGTAGTGAACGACACCGGCGCTAGTCCACCAAACACTCACAAGTAACTTTTCTGAGTTAATTTTCGTTTAGGGCAGAATTTGGGTGGGTCTCCACGAAGGTCGAAATTTCCAAAACGAAAACGTTGAAACCAAAAACGTACCGTGCTTTTTTTTGCGACACCAGCGCCGTACCTACACATCATTAATCCTTCGAGCTGTTTCTGCAGCACTGGTGCCACGGTAGAACTCGTAATCGTAAATATAGTACCGATATTTCATGTTTTTACCGACTTCACAAAAAGGAGGAGGTACTATGTTCGGATGAGAGTATGTTTTTTTTTTTTGTATGTTTGTTCATCGAATACTCCGCCAATTGATGACGGATTTTCAAAATTCTTTTTATGTTCGAAAGTAGATAGTTCTGAGGTGGTCCTACTGCCACCAAGTGAGGATCTGATCATGGGATCTTAGAGAAATCGAGGGCAACCCTCAAATTTTATAGGCTTACTTATTATTTTTCGCATATTTTATGAAGTATCTTGTGTATTTGCGTATGGCTGTCACCATCTCAGGTAGCTGGGCTGATGATGGAAGGTACAACTCCTCAACAGTAAGAAGTTACTCGAACAGGCAAGGATTGTT
The DNA here is from genome assembly GCA_963859965.1 of Ceramica pisi. NCBI lineage: Eukaryota > Metazoa > Arthropoda > Insecta > Lepidoptera > Noctuidae > Ceramica > Ceramica pisi. The sequence continues at coordinate 11,214,899 of OY982533.1, read as the reverse complement.
TTAGTAAATTGTTTTGATGTTTGATAGGGCATTTGCCACATTTTGTCTCATGATCATCAAGTCATGACCTGATGCTGCAGAGTACCTAACTCCTCGACAACTAACAGCAGATATATCGTATTTAGGCTCATTGAAAAGGGCTCGATGTGTGGATAAACGTACTGTGAGGAACACCGAAGTACATAGAGACCTGATGCTGAAGCCAGGAGCATCAGAAAAACAACAAACCTTGAAATTACAGCACCATAGTCGTGTTTGGGCTCATTTTAAACAGGACTAAATTTTAAGTTCAATGCAATGTTGACATAAGTCTGGTCTGATGCTGCAGCTTGGATTATCAGCATCTAGTCTAAAAACTAATAAATACTTCTTAAAGTGAAATACTTTTGCGACTTTTTCTTCTCTATTTTTATTTATTTATTAATCGACTTCAAAAAGGAGGAGGTTCGCAATTCGGATGTTCGTTTTTTTTATGTTTGTTCGGGCATATATTAGTTCGGGATTTTAAAAATGATTTTTGTTGGAAAGGGTATACTTCCCAAATGGTCCCATGATAAGGAAACCAGGATCTGATGATGGCACCCCAGAGAAGTCGAGGGCAACTTTAAAAAATCGTATGGGCAACTAGTGCGTTTGTTAATTTTTTCATTAAGTATTTTAAAGCACTACAATTTAATGAAGGTCTGGAGTCGATCTGATGATGGAGCCGAAAGACAGTCGAGGGAACTCCTCAATGATTTACAGCAGTTACCTTGTGTTTGGGCTTGACTAATTTGTATTGATGAGAACTTTACACCTAGATGGGTTGTGGCTGTCATTACGGGTCTTTAACTTTTTTTTTTGTTTGTTACCTCATAATTCCGACAGGTAAGAACCGATTTGAAAAAATCTTGTTTTATCTGAAAGGATATATACTTGCAGATTGGTCCCATTTAAATTTTATCGAAATCGGTTACGAACTTTGGATTTTAAATCGAAATAGCTGGAATTCGTCTACTTGGATGATTGTTTTATGTCATCCAAGTAATCGAAATTGCATATTTTAATTTTCTGCGATTTTGCAGTGGTGTTGTTAGGTTAGGTTAGGTTAGTTTAGGTTATGAGGTCCCACAAAAAAGTGAAAAATAAAAAACTTTTTACAAAAAAATACAACCGACTTCCAAAAAAAAACACTACAAAGTAAAAAATAACTTTAATTTCGGAAGTCGGTGTCAAAATACGAAGAAACTAGCAAAAACACCGACTTCCGAAATTAAAGTTATTTTTTACTTTGTAGTGTTTTTTTTTGGAAGTCGGTTGTATTTTTTTGTTATCCATTGTGCGGTAATAAGCGACGCCAAAGAAAAAAATAATGAGGAAAAAACAAATGAATGACTGTTAACAAAACTCAAAGGTACTAGCTAAATGAATGTATTAATTTGAATTTGGAATTCTTAACCAAAGAGGGAGATATTTCAGATCTAAGGGTTCAGTAGGTACCTACGACAAAACGCTAATTTCATATAATTACGGACCTATTAAATTTAAACGAACGAGGTATATGCGTGACTCGATAAAGTATCTTTTTTAGTAGTAGCCTTGAAATGACAAATTCATTTACAAGAACATTAGAAGAAAATCTTATACCTACATTTTGTTGGAATGCAGCTATAGGTAAGCCACAAAAGATCTGCCACCTTTACGCCAAGTCTTGAAATTATATTTGTAGAATAAATACCAAAGAAAATACATTGGTGTGTACCATGTGTACCTACCTATCTTGGTAGAATCTTTATATCACGTTTCTATTTTAATTAATCACTCTGAATTTCTTTGTGTTATAACTTTTTGTCTTTATGTGATATCTATAATATGAACGTATCTACATGTAAACGGAAATGTTCTAAGTTCCTATTAGGTATCAGTTACTAAAAGTACGAGGTGTTTTTGTCACCGGACATTGGCAGACTCCGTAAGATTGTAATAAATCTTGATTAGATTAAAATTTGTTATGAATAAATCGTTTTGTATAATATAATAAATCCCATCCAAATTCAATAGTTTCCAATATATTCGTGGCTTATTTAGAAAAAAAAGTTTACAATTTCACGCGATATTTTACAATCTTACAGAGTTTGCCATTTTCCGGTGACTTTTTCATTTCAAAGTGCTGCAGTGTTTATTCTTCTTTACAATCCTTCATTAGGATACAGCCTGCAGTCAACCAGTCTGCATAGCCTTTTCCAAGTGTGTTGGGGTGAGCTTCCAGCCTAGCCAGAATCGGCCGAATACCAATCAATCAATTCGTTTATTTGTGATACATGGGTTACACACAGGTGGTCATTACATAATTTTATAGTTAAAACTGTTCATTCCATGATCAGCCACTTAGGCAAACAAATTATAAATTAAAACTATGAGTTATTATAGAACTATTCAATTCAATTGGAAATAAATTTAAATTCTTTTTTTTATTTTTATTTATTAATTTAGAAAACCAACAGCGATACATATAACACATTACAAATAAAGATAAATTTTATTATTAAATACTACAATAGGACATGCATGACAGACACAAGACAATCAAACAAATAAATTATCGTCAAGTGGACTAGAAACATTTAAAAACTTCTAGTTGATAAAAAATCAGCAACAGAAAAGTAACATTTTTCCACTAGAAATTGGAACAATTTATTTCAAAAAAACATGAATATTGCTACATTATTTTATGTAATTAGGTATTTTATCGTGGATCTTTGTGGTCATAGCACCAGTTGAGTAGCTTGAAGCACCTCAACTGGTATTCAGCCGCTTGCAATTGCAGTGACTTTCCTAAATCGTTGATAATGTCACCGGAAAATTGCAAACTCCGTAATATTGTAATAAATCTTCACTAGATTATTTTTCTCGATGTATTATGAAAAAATTGGTTTTGTAAGATAAATCCCATACAAATTCAATAGTTTCTAATATTTTCGTGTCTTAAGGAGATTTTTTTTACAATTTCATGCGATATTTACGATCTTAAGGCGTTTGCAATTTTCCGATGACGATAACGATAGGGTTATCATACTATACCTACTTACCTACTACACACCGACATAATCTCGGATACTATAAGCTGTTACGATTTACAACAGTCTAGCTATTAATCCTTTGTATTTAAATAACAAGTGGCTCCATACGACACTCTGAAAAGGTTGGCTTAGTCTTAGCTGTGGGACTGTGGGTCCAATATAACAATATCTGGCAAGCCGGGCTCGACAAACTTGTTCGGCCTTTGCGTAGCGCCTAAGCGGCTTTCGTGGTCAGACTGTTGGCGGGAATAAGATATGACCTTAATACTCGCAGTAGGCCTGTTTTAATTCCAGAACCAAAAGGGAGTTTTTAATAACTAGGTATTGTTCTTTTTCAAACTACACGCGTCTGGACATTTTGACAAAGCACACAGCAAATACTTAAACGCCTACAAAGGTAGGTATCCTAATTATAACATACAACGTAAATGTCAAGATATACAAGGAAAAGTAGAGAAAGGTCAAGATAATTTAAGATAAATATTGTGATAGGCCAGGTAAAGACGACACTCTCTCAGAAAGCCACAAAAATCGGAGAGGAAAACCCGTATTTGTTTTCATTATAAATTGGTATATTTTCTGATCAATACAGCCATCCTAAATATGTATATATTTTTTTTGCATAAAAGGGAACTTCGTGTCGCCTATATTAGGTATATAATTTTATCAGTTAGAAATCAAGAAACGTTTGTATGTGAGATAAATCTAGATGCATAGGTATATTGTATAAAATAGATAAAAATTTATTTCCTCACACTTTCCACAAGCGCGACTACTGAGCACCTCGATCTGTATTCGATTTGTAAATTCGTTTTGACCGGTTTTGACCAAGTTACGTGTTATACAGTTATGTCACTGGGTAACTTCAGCTTCTGATAGCCACTTTGCGATTGGTTCGCCTCCAATAACATACAGATTACCTTACAAAACTTGTATCTTGAGGTCATATTTCTTGCTAGTTTATTTCAGATTTAAATCCAGCAGTGTTTATTCTACGGATTTGTCATCTTTATTGGGTTAAGCCCTGTATCTGTCACTTGAGTAATTTTTTTTTTTTTTTATACAAGACGGGGAAACGGCCTAAATCTCACCTGATGGAAAGTGATGATTAGGCCGAAGATGGAAGCGAGTTTCACCCGGAATCCTCTTACACAGAGGAACTGGCTATCATACCTCTAACTGCCGGAACACAACAATGCTGTTAACGTTGTTGTTATGGCGACAGACTTAGACATGATGGTGGTAGCTTGCCAGGCGGACTTAGAACAAGTCCTACCACCAACCAAACCGAGCAAAAAATTTGCCCCCGCTGGGAATCGAACCCGGGACCTCTGGGTCTGAATCAGTAATTTTCTAATGCCTGACCCTTTTTCATTATAGCTCCCAGGCATGGAATTGACATCCAGCGTCAATTACGGCGCCACCATTACTCAACGGTGGCGCCAGAAAGCCCAAACTGCGCGCAAAAAGCTGGGCATCCTAAATAGGGTGAAGCGATACTTCAGGCCTGGACAGATTTTAACCCAACCCTGCATGAAGTATTGCAGCCACCTTTGGGATGGCTCAGCTGAGACCAGCTTGCCGCGCTTGACTCGGTGAATCGCAGAGCTAAGAGGCTCATCGGAGACGAAACACTGGTGGATGGCAAGCTTGCCTCATCGCCGCAAGGTTGCCTGCTTGTCGGTTTTTTACAAATTGTAATTGGGTGAGTGTGCCCAATAACTCCACGACTTTGTCCCACCGGCTGCCTTCTACCATTGGACATCCAGACGCACTGCCACTTCCCATCCCTACCTTGTTGCTATTCCACCAATTCGCACTAAAAGTTTCCAAACGTCTTTTATATTGCACACAGCAAAGGAGTTGCACTCTCTGCCTGCGTCTGTGTTTCCGAACGCTTACAACCCTAATCTCTTCAAAGTTAAGATGAACAGGTTCCTTCTGGCTAATCTCGTTCCATCGTAGACTTTGTCTCTGTCACCTCTTACTTAGACTAGAGTCAAGAGAAAACACGTCACAAATAAAAAAAGGGTATTTCTATGAAATTTATTTATTAGAAACTGTGAAAACGCTAACTAAAATACTAAATGAGTGTTACACATAGCAAAACTCAACTAGATGCTTTAGCTATATGATATTTTGTTGGTGTATTTCAGTAAAAACATAAGAATTAATGTTTATTCACTTGTTAATTTCCCTGAAAAAAATTTAAAACACTTCTATTCCGGCGAATTACATACTAGACCTACATTAATTGAATTTCTTAATTTTTCGAAATTAATTTTGCTCAAATCGTTAATTATTGCAGACACCTAATTGATATCAGAATATTTTTCTCAAATGAGCAGCAGACGGAGCAGCGGTTGCAAGAGTTGCGACTGCGCGAACTGTGAAGGAATGCAGCGCGTAGCTCGGCGCTACGACAGTTGGCTTCCCGCGGCTACGGCGCGTGCTACGGACCCAGTCGTAGCTCGGCCCGTCGGCTCCACACAATCGCGGACGCGTAATGTTCACACGCGCGTGATTGCATGATTATTGCTACTTAACAGTGACAGCCCAAGTGATTAATATTAACATTAAAACAGGTGAACTTTGATATCTTGAATTACCTCTGTGTATGTTCCGTGTAGCTCGGAAGGCTGCACTTTCTTTAATAGAAATTTAAGTCCCCGTGGAATCGAACTTTTCGTATCTCTATGACTGTCATTTGTCAACTTTTTGTATCTAATGGATGCGATGTTTCTTTTCGATGGATCTGTTTGAGAAAGTACTTGAAGTTCATTTTGTGGATGTGATATGATTCGTTATTTATTTTGTAGATAGAGATACTTAGCATTTTTTAGTTTTAGTGCTTTCACTATGATTTATTGATATTATTACTTTCATAGGTTATGTATATTTTTTTTTAATTATTGTTTTTATTCAAAACGGGTAACTCTTTGCCCAAATCTCACCTGCTATAAATGTTGATGGTATTAGCATTAATGGCTTTTTAGTACTTCGTAGTAAACTAGGGCTTTTTAAATCGTTGTTGTGACTAAATTTCATTGTGTTAGAAAATACCTTTTAATTCTTTTTTTTTTAATTTTGAGGGAAAATAGTCAATTAAAACACGCAATAAAACACAAAATACATATGTATCAAAAAAGTAGGTAATAAGTAGGAGGCAACGATCTGCAACCATTACTGACTCCAGTAATTGATCGATCGAAAGATAATATAATACCCAATAAGGATTGCCCCCTCCTGGCTTATTTTTCATTTACTTCTCCTTGATAAGAATCATAATGAAGAAAGGAATAAATATTTACTTTCTCTACTGTTTACTTTGTGATTGGCAGATGTGGTCTTGTATGGCAATGTTTACTTTTTAATATGAATAGATTGTAGGAAATTAGCTCACAAAAGATACCTCTAGATTATAAGCAGGTGCCTATCTAATTTCGAATTAAGAATAAACGTCTTACCTTCCTACTCAAAATATTAATCAACGGCGAGGTAGGTATTGGTTTATGTCTACCTACTGCTCTGAAAACACCCGGTACAGAGTATTTTTTTAGCAACATTATAAGTACCTACAATACTATACTACTACACTGTACTGCCGGTCGATTCTGTAAAGATGTCGAAGCGACCACTTTGGCGAAGTGAAAGACAAGTGAGCTGTCAAACCATGCAAACAAGATGGAATGACAGCTCACTTGTCGTTCACAACACCTAAATGTATGCGGTGAGATGTGGATAGAATAGACCGGCTGTACTGTATCGTTGACTCAGCTATCAAAAATTTGTCTTCTTTTGCGATAAAGCAACCTTCCTGTAATCATCAGCCTAGTCTTTTCCCTGCTATATTGAGGTCGGCTTCCAGTCAAACCGCATTTTGCAGAAAACCAGTAGGTATTTTACATGGAGCAGCTGCCTACCAGATCTCCAGAACCCATTAAATTGGTAACACTCCAGTCTTCATTCCTTGCCAGACTGCTAGTGTTACGATAACGATAAGATGCTCAAGTGAACGATATCCGGGACCAACGGCTTAAAGTGCTTTCCGACGCACGGAAGAATCTCGTTTTATTTACATGTTCACCCATCCAAAGACTGACATTGGCAAGTGTTGCTTAACCTTGAAAATCGACCCGTGCGGCTGTTATACTTAAGCCACGAGCTCCTCTCTAACCTTCGTATAGTATATTCTATAAACAAGACCCATGTTTGCAAAAAGGAATTAGGTTTGGTTTGGATTTCTAATCGTAGCTTTAATCGTGTTGCTAATTTGGAATCTCTTTTGAAAAGACGGCAGGCAATAGACTCCTGAAACTAAACTGAAAATCTGTTAAGTACACGTTCTTAATAAGGGGTGATTCTCTTGAGCAACTAAAAACAAAGTAGACCCTGTAACCACGAAGAGAACATGGTTCTATTGTTATTAATAGAGCAGTAAGTTTTGCACAATAACTGGGTTGTTTGACAAGCTTCTTCTGACTAACCAACTAACTGGACTGCAGTTGCCTGTAATCGCGAAAGATATTGGAAATACTGGCATACAGAAGCATAGTGCGAAAAATATTTGTATTAGGGTACCTACGTCGCTAGTTCTACTGGTTTAGACACAAAATAGTCATAAGGTAAGATAGATACGTCTTTATTTGCCTTAAACATGGTATACAGTTGTTATAGTCAGGTATTAGTCTAAGGTTCACATGTTTAGCTATACAGAATATGTATCAATTGCATGCAAAATATTGATTAATTAATTGTTGTCTAATGTCACAGATATAAGGTCAATGCAATAATATAATAGTTTAAACCTCAACATTATCCACACTGAAAAATGTCCAAAAGTTTACAGGTTATTGTTATTCAAAAAATCTTTAATGTCAAAAAGTGCTCTGTGTCTATCTGTGCTGTTACCCCAAAAAAATAACCCGTATCGTAAGATGGATTCTATATAGGCGTGATAAGTGGTAATTGCTGTTTTTTTGTTGGTTATATTCTTTATTTGTCTGAGAGCATGAACAAACTTATTAATCCTACTGAGACCAAGATGATCCTAGATGACCTTGATCCTAGATGTACCTTCCAATTTAGATCTTGATCTATGGGTGCTCCTAAATTCTTAGGAGCTTGTAGGAGGAGTTTGTTGAACTTCTTTTATCCTGTAAAAAACATCCATAAACTTAGTCTATTACTTAGGTTTGACGTAATACATCTGTTTTCTTTTAGGATTTAACCAAATACTGCACCCTAGGGACCATGCATATCAAAAGTGGGACTGTTCAGTGACCCCGGATTTGTGAAGAAGAATGGCAAGAGCCACTAAATTTTGGCGTTTTCTATGAGCTTAGTTTTGGGATCCCAGTATTCATTTTACGAGGCTTGACGACTCTACTTTGTGGAAGAATTTCTTGTGGAAATGGAATGTGATTTAAGCTCCTATTTTTTTAATCTCTTGAATCTTTGATAATGATAAATGATATTTATTTTGTAAAACGGTTAAAAATAACACATTTACACGTCAATCCTGTCTTGGTCATTTTAAACTAGATGAGGCCGGTGTTTCCTAGCTGACTACCCTGAGAAGAAACACCGCAACAAACTCAGAGGTCAGAGTCTCTTTTAAAGTCCGCCCAAGTCCAGACCACACAGATTTGAGTGGACCTGTCCAGACAGTGCAAGCATTTGTCAGGTATCGTGTAGCTCAAACTTATAACTTTATGGAGCTCAACGACCTGACCAACAATATCAAAGTAGGTCATTTGGGTAGGCCGCATAAAGAACTCAAACCGCCACACTATCATGCAATGAAACCCTAATATTGCGATCTACATGGTTCCCACATTCTCAATACGTTATGAGGGCCATGCAGATTAGTGTCTGAAGTGGAATTTTGAGGAAAGAACCACACAGATATGAGTGGACCTGACCAGTCATTGCAAGCTTTGGTCAGTATTCGAGCAGCTCAACTTAGAACCAATAGGGAGCTCAACGACCCGATGAACAATGCAAATGAAAGGACATTTGGGTAGGCCACAAAAGTACTCAAAGTGCCAGACTTCGTTAAAAATACTTGTAGATAAAATAAGAAAATACTAGCCCATAAAGTCCTTATATTACAGTAATGAATAAAAAAATATAAATATACATAATATTGACGTATTCATGTATACTTTACAAAGTAAACATTCATGTCAAAGCGTATCGAAATATAAAAATGCCAATATATAAAAAAAATAATAAGAAAAAAGTTATATTTGGGCAATGTACATCATTGAAACAGCTCAATCCCAAGCCTTTTTATCTTCAAGATAATCTTTAACTGAGCAAAAAGCTTTCTGACACAGCTTACGTTTTATAAATAATTTGAATTTATAATCTTGAACATAGCTAGCGACTTTATTATGAAAACGTATACATTGGCATCTTTCGATTTCATTCACAGTTAGGCAATAATCTCGACGTTTATTCAAAGAAATACATTAATAAATTTTTAATTGTTGAAGTCAACTTATTAGATAGATATTAGTTTAAATTGATTATTGAATTTTCAACAAAATGGCGTTAAATTCATGGAAACTATTTCGGAGAAGCAGTTTTTCTCGTTTGGTGGCTCATTGCTCAAAGAGTAAAATGATTTTTTATTAAGACGTTACTTTTAGGCTAGGTAATCGAATGGATAAGATAATTAACGAAAACTATAAATTAAAATATGTAGCTAACCCATATAACTCCACGGTTCTCATTCTATGGTTTCTAGAATAGGTCACCATTGATACATTTACCGAAATCCCGATTCCTCTTTCATTTTCTTATTTCGGTATTTCCTGGTTTCGATACAATACTCCTTCAAGAACCAATTGTTTCTCCACCGCTGTGAATGCTCGCACACAGTTTCGTAAAATTTTATTGGATATATCAGAGTGAAAACGTATCGCTATTTGCGTTTGAATGGAGCCTCTTTTCTGGCAGTCAATCGAGTAATATATTCATACCTGACTATATTATTATTACCGATTGTATTAGAGGTACCAATTAAAGTAATTATAAGTAGTTACTACCAAGGCCGTAGCCAGAAAATAATTTCGGGGGGGGTTTGATTTGGTAGAACAGTAGAAAAACATGAAATCGTTTTAATAAAATAGTGTTACTTATTATATATATTTATGAAAAAACCATTAAAGAAATATTAATCCTTATTACAAAATTAAATTTAGTCTTCTAGCTTTTTTTGCAGCGAACAAATCAATTACTTCCTCGGTGTCGATGTCAATTCTGCGGTGGATTGACATTAACGCCAAACCGTTTAGTCTTTCCTGGCCTGTGGAGTTTCTCAAATATGTTTTGAGGGGTTTCAGAGAAGAGAAAGTCCTCTCGGGAGTACATGTAGAAACAGGCAGTGTCGCCAAGATCTTCAAAAGTTTGTGAATGTTTGGAAATAAGGCCTGGGGCCCGAGTCTGCTATTACAATAGTGTCAGAATGGTCGATCACTGATTTCAAAATGGTTGATTTTGACAAGTTTGGTAATCTACTAACATAATGGTATCATAATGGCGTCATTATGACATTCCAATGATCAATCACTGACACGCCATTGAAAGAAAGCCATATGAATGGTAATCTCGTACACAATGACAGATTTAGTATTTACGAACTTCTCACTACTTCAGATTGCTTATAACACTAATAAATAATATGTTAAACTAAATTTAATAAAATCTAGCATGAATAAATGCTCAAATTTAGCTCGTTTTTATAATAATAGCAATACGGCATTCCTACCGCAATTCTATTACGAGACCATTGACGTGCCAGTGACCGGCCACTGACGTGGCAGTGACCGTGCGATTATGAATTTAGCAGATTACGAACTTTTAGCAAAATGACAATGGCATGACAATGGGATCGTGTCGGAATGACAATTATAGCAGACTCGGGCCCCTGGTTGCATTCTCCGAGAGCTTCAATAGCACATGTTGGTCGATCTCGTTCAGATTCTTCCATCCATTTTATCCGCCACATGTCTAATTCAGCTTTTACGAAGTCCCATTCCAAATATTTTTATAGAGCTCAAAGCTGTTTCCTTGATAATTTTGATTAATTGGTTCTTTGCAACACACAGACGGAATTAGAATGTTGAGAGATGATAATGTGGCTTTATGATTTTGGAATCTCGACTGAAGCTGATCAATGAAGTCATCCAAAAGTGGAATCATTATAGTAATGCTGAAAAAAGTTTCAGGATCTTTTGTGTTGTAGTTTGCCCTATGCTCTTGGCGTGACGTTATCCGCGGAATTTTTATTTCCTCGTTTACAGTACTGAGCAAATTCTGTGCATTCTTGAAAAGTTCAGCAAATTTTGAATCAATATTTTGACGAACATCTTCAATAGTCTTTATAATTAAATCGACATGTTGTAAAGCTGCTGCCAAATCGCATAAGGGAGATTGAAGTATTTTGCATAGTGTCAGTGTGTACGGGAACAACATTCCTAAGCAACATAAGCTTATAACAAAATCACTTGAAATGACATATTTTAGAAAAGAATTAGCCTTTGACGATGTTTCAGAATCCAAGTCAGTGCTTAAGTCGTCTAGTGTATCAACAATAGCTTTATAAATTTCTTTAAATCTTAACAACCCATCATGATTTTCTACCCAGCGGGTCTTTTTTCGGTTTTCGATTGGCGGCGCTAGTGGACTGTAAAACGCCTCTTAACACTTATCAAAATTATAAAATAAATTTTTATTTCGGGGGGGGATCAATCCCCCTTGATCCCCCCCCTGGCTACGGCCTTGGTTACTACTATTCGAAAGCCCACTCTAATATGATGATTATGTGTTCTGGCTGGATAATTAATTTACGGAATTTAACTACTGTGGTTTAGTGTCCAAATATATTTAACTAGCTGACCCGCGCAACTTCGTCTGCATCACATTTTCCGTTAATTCTCCGCTCCGTATAGTCTTAGCGTGATAATACATAGCCTTCCTCGATAAATGGGCTATCTAACACTGAAATAATTTTTCAAATCGGATCAGTAGTTCCTGAGATTAAAGTCCTGCTAGTCTATTCCCGAAATAACCATTTCGATATCGACTTCACCTGAGTGACTAAGCTTACAAAGTGAACTTTATTTCACACATCATAAGGTCTTATATTTATACGAATTTGAAACTCACCTCGGATTTCGCTGTCGAGACACGAAAATGTTTTTACAGAATAGCACTGCAGTCGCGGAGCAGGAAGAATTTCGTACAATGACATCTTCACAAACATTTTTATATTGAGTGCGGTTTACATGAAATATTTGAACGAGAAAGAAAATAAAAAAATATTGTTATCATGTAAATTATTTATTTATTTAAATTTTATATTATAAGTTATAAAAATCGAGTTACAATTACTAATTCGGCAGAAATGAAAAAAATAAAATTATAAATCAGATTCCTCTACCCGTATCGCAGTTACTGCTTTCCGAAGACGTCTCGCCTATCATATTTATTATAAAAGAATCAACAGTTTTGTCTACATTATCATCTAGTCTAACTAATTTTGATTCCTTTTTTTTACGGGATTTACACATGCAAAGAAGAACAAACCTTACACGTAAAAGGTTTACAATCCCTGAGGACGGCGGCCATTGCATCTGTGCGAGCGAGACTCATTCTATTTACGCGGGAGTGACAGAGACAGGTAATAACAGGTCAAAGGACGAAATTCTTCCTGCTTCGCGTCCGGACTTTAGCGCGTTCAACCAAACAAACAAACTCTTCTGCTTAAATAATATTAGTAAACATAAGTAAAAACTTTAGTGTAGGATATTAGTAAGCGAATAAAGGCCTATTGTTCAAAATATTATTTGATCAATTTGTATATCAAAATAATATATTCATATCAGCAAAAAGTGTTCTACTATTATTTCGATAACATTCATATCTAGTAATAACTAATTTTACTGGTTTTGTATCCATAAAATAGATAGTTTTTCTGATTACTGATGACAATGTAATATAAAACCTCGCTTTGTTTTCTCGAGACGTTAGCAGTGTGATAGTGAAAATCATCTCACCTTGTAAACTTAGGTTAAGTGAACAAAAATTAGCTGTCAAACAAACAAAATGCAATCGCAGTTCACTCAGGGCTGTAGCTAGAGTGGAATTTGAAGTAGGGCAGCATTGTTTACAGGTAGGACGGAAGTAAAAAAAATATCATAAATGATCTGCTCCGAAGCACAGGCTCCTAAATCAATCACCATGTATATCACTGACCTCTAGGTCAGTAGACTGTGGTATGTTCGGAAAAGTTTAGATACCTATCGCTACAATTTTTTTTATCTCAAACGATTGACCTATAATAATTTATCTTAGTTTTTGGTGTTTTTAAGTTAGGGCATTGTAATTTCAAGGTAGGGCATTGCCCCACAATGCCCCCCCCTATCTACGGCCGTGAGTTCATGCCATTCCTAAGTTTACACGGTGAAATGTTGATAGAGTGGACCGGCAGGCCATACCCAGTAATTACGCCTGTCTTTAGGTCCCACTTAAAACGCGTCCACCTGGAGCCAGGCAGTCCAGTGGACGAGTCTAGAATTGTGTCTAATTGAAGGCACAATTTTAGACTCCAGGCTTATAGTGAAAAAACTCTAATGAAAAAATCCAATAAGTAAAAGATTTGGATTTAGTATTCAGGATTTTCTATTAAAAGTTTTCAGGCTTAATTTGACACACGACAAGATGAAACTGATAAGGCATGGCAAACTAGTGCTTTAGCACCTTTCCAGTTACAAGGGCGGTCCTCTAAGTTGCATACAACGAAAACGCCTACTAGCCGATTTGACATCCACCCATATGAGAATACGCTGTGACAAGATGTAATGTGACAATATTGTTCGTTTTATTTTATCACCAGTTTTGTTGTTTTGTGTTTAGATTTGTTTGTAATCTATCAGCTCAATCGACTAACGCTTGCGACAAAACTGGCCATTGTCCTTTTGGCACGCGCATCAATTTATTAAACCGGACAATCTCTACTTAAGTTCTGTCCGGGAGTCCGGATTGTGGGGACCTACAACCCTACCTTATTAATGTATCTAATTAAGTTATGTTTGTTTAAGACTCTCGGGTTCACATTTCAGAGCAATTATTTTATGTAAACTATTTCAAACAGAAAGGATTTATTTTTATCTCGTCGTCTGCGAGACTGGGATGTTGGACGCAGGTTCATTTATCTTATTCGGTGGGGTGAATAAGAATGCTAGTAATGCATCACGCATTGCAGGTATTCTTTTCTTTTATTATGCGGAATAAAGGAGAGAATAACGGAATAAAACGTTAAATGCGTTATTTTGGCTCAAGTGACCCGTTTTTGTATAAGGATCTAGCGGGCGAATGAATTACGAAGACCGTTGTCGTCCTCACATAATTCCTGCATGTTTTGTGCGGAGGTAAGTGTTTAATACACGCGGGAGGTTTTACATTTATTGTTATCTCGAACAGTGTGAAAAATGATTTTATGATATTGATGCTTTTTATAATACAGCAGATAACGAATTGAATCAAGAGCGTAGAATTGTTTTAACTTTTTTGTCCAAAATCACATAAAAAATAATTTATTTCTATTGTTCCTCATATTCGAAGCTCAAAATTTTCGCAGGCTACAAAAACGTCTCCTGTTTCGAAGTGTTTCCTCTAGATAAGTTTAACGATTCTCGGAGGATGATAAAAAGTCGATTCATTCTGTAATACAAACATATACTTTCGTCATAGCGGGTCCAAAAGTAATTGCTAGTCGAAGTAAGTTCAAAGTTAGTCGCATGATTCACTTCTAACTCTGCGTCTCCGGGTTAGCCGCTGGCCATTACGACTCGAGTGAGTCTTAGTACCTTCCTTAGTACACATATTTAATCATTGTTGCTAGCACAAACCGCGTCGGAGAACAAAAAAGTGTCGGTGGCCGCGGGTTGTGACAGTGACTTATGCGTCGTCCGCCCTTTCGCCGCCTTCTTGGACTTGTCGCTACTCATTGCCCTGAATTGTTTGCTAATTTTACTTTTGGCCTTAGTCATTTCATTCTTCACGTGGCTGCGTAGCCGAGAATTAAATTCACTTTAGTTTTTGTTTCGCCCTAATTAGAACGTAGCCTGCGACGATTTTATGATGAACTGAAATAAAAACTGACGAAGCTAACCTACTGGCGAAGGTATTGAGAGTAAGTAGGCTAAACAGAAGGTGGTTACGACTTATACTTTTGTAAGAAACCACCCAACACACCACAAGCGTATTGAAAGAACCATTTTCATTCATCTAATGATTTAGGTACCTACCCCACTAGTTTTTTTGAAAATATTCACATCCAACGTCCTAATTTTTTACTGTTAAGTCAGGCGGTACAAACCTTTAAGAATTATAAAGGCCGGAATTTATTTATTAACCTTTTAAAAAGGTTTCGGAGTCAAGCCGTTACTGTTAAGTCTTTCAAGGTTGCCAACGACGCGCTCACTAGAATTTAAAATATTTCGGAAAGTTAATTTATTCTTTGGAATACAAAGTTTAGTTTTCAGTTGTATTGGAATTATTGCGTGATAAAGAAGGAAACGCTCCAAGGAAACGAGAATAAAGGAGGTCAAGGACCGGGTACGGTACAGGCAGCATTAAAGGATGTATACTTCCGAGATTTTTGAACAAAACATATTACGCTTTTTTGTACCAAACGTATTGGGCAAAGCTTGGCAACAACATATCCGGGTTCAAAATTGTCATTCTGGGGTGCTTCGGCGATTTTTAAGCGCTCGAAGACGCGCTCTGGGTACGTGATGTGATGCTATGCCATCTAACACAGAAATCCGATAGCCTGTCTGTTTGTTGTTCAAGTTCGCCTCAGCGAAAGTAATGGATCCTAATGGAATTTCACATGCGGCAACATCAAGCCTGCTGGAGCTCTGATATATTTACGAAGTGTATAAGCAACCTTTTATTTTATTAAGTCGTGGAGATCCCTCGAGGCTGAATACAAAATCAGGCCAAGCTTCTGTTTGTCTGAGGGAGACTTTCTGAGTGCCACCAGTTCTGTTGAAGGGAAATGTGGTTTTGTAAATGCATCGATGCGCGTTGCGTAAACCCGGAGGTACTGAAGTGCACAATGTACAGTTTGGCACGTTTATGTGAAGATTGTTTTCTGTCCAAAATCTACTGTGTGCCCTGGCACGAATGTGTTAGAAAGGTGGAAGGGGTTATAATATCAAAATAAGCTTCAAGCAAGTATATGACAAGTATTTATTTTAAATAAACTATTCCAATAGAATAAAGATTTATCAATGGCAAGTAATTATTTAACATAGACCATTTCAATAAAGTAGATATTAATTTATGGCAAGTATTTATTTCACATAAACCATTTCAATAAAATGAAGATTAGGTAATAGCAAGTATTTATTTTAAATAAACCATTTCAATAAAATAAGGATTAATTACTGGCAAACATTTACTTTAAATAAACCAATACAATAAGTAACAGCTTCTAACTTTTATTTACCCAGAATTCTCAATTTAACAATTAAATATATCGCTGATATCGATACTTTCAAGATTCAAAGCATTTATTTCAAACTAGCTTCTGCCAGCGGCTTCGCCCGCGTAATCCCTAGGGAACATATTCCCGGGATGAAAAGTAGCTTGTGTGCTATTCCAGACTATAATCTATCTTTGTTCTAAATTTCATTAAGATCCGTTAAGCCGTTCTGGCGTGATTGAGTAACAAACAACCAAACTTTCACATTTATAGTATTACTCGTTTGGTGTAAAGCGAAATTATAACCATCTTCCCCTCGACATTATAATTATTAGGTATAGGATATTGCAAACTGTCGTAAGCCGTTTTCCGAAGCTACTCGCTAGCCTAGCGCTAGCGCTCGGCGCCAAGCTAGCCGCCTGCCTGTGCGTTCGCGACCACAAAAATTACAAAAATAATCCTTATAGCATGATTCAGTATAGTCCGATTTCTATGATTCTTTTTTTATGGAATAGTTATTAATGTTAATTAGGGACGACTGAGGTTTTATAAACGTAAGAGTAGACAAATACAATCAGAAAGCTTCGAACTGCTAAGCTATCGGGAGTTACACGTGTTATTGTTCGTCAATCATAAAAGATAGACATATGCTGTCGTTGGATATTTTTTATATAATTTTAAGGAGAACATTTCCGTCATACATGATTTCTGTGTAGCTTTCACCATTAAGGTTGCACACGCGACGGAAGCTTAAAAAATGGAGTAACTTCTCCCGTTTTCCCAACATTTCCCTTCACTGTTCTGCTCCTATTGATTGTAGCGTGATGAAAAGTATACTATAACCTGCTCAGGAGTATGAATAATAATTGTACCAAGTTTCATTAAAATCCGTCGAGTAGTTTTTGTTTCTATAACGGTTATACAGACAGACAGACAGACAGACAGACAGACAGACAGACCGACAGACAGACAGACAGACAGACAAAAATTGCACTGATTGCATTTTTGGCATCAGTATTGATCCCAAATCACCCCCTGATAGTTATTTTGGAAATATATTTAATGTACAGAATTGACCTCTCTACAGATTTATTATAAGTATAGATAAACCATTTACAGGCACTTTTGAAATGTCAAGGTCGGTCAGTCAAAAACATGAGGCTATTTGCACGTTCCAAAGCGTAGATCCCTATGGAGAAGAAAGTGCAAGAAACTCCATGGACACTCTTTTAAATCATGTGATTATTACTTACCTACTTATTACACACATTATTTTATAGAAAACAAAACATATCTACATTATATTCATAGCCATAGCCAGTCTTACACATACAACAATATATATAAAACAATAAGCAACAGTAATACAACAATGTAAATACAACAATAAGCAACAGGAAAGAAATACTTTATCTGGTGATCTGCTCGGTTCGACGGCTTGACAAAGAAGGTTGGGCTCTGGTTTTTATAGGCAGTGACAAACAACTGACGTCATCGAGCCGTTGCCGCGTCGGTACAAAGAACACGTGTACGAAGTTGATCAACCAGACTACTCTTTACTTAACTAAAGCTTTATAAATTTATCAAAAAATATAATTATGTTACCAAGTAATTATCGTAATAAATAAGTAATGTAAAAGTTATTTTAAACAATGATTTTCTGATTTGAATCACAACCGAAACAACTTCCGGAATCAAGCATATTTCAATTTGACTTTAACAATTATTGTAAACAATAAATATAGTGCTCTAAATTAGAATAAATATAACAAATGCAAGCAAAATAGCCTTCGAAAATACTGGAGACGAAATTCGGACCAGGTTAAGGCAACAGCCACCTGGATCAAAGTTTCTAGAGACTTAGTTAATTAAAGTTTAGTTTTAATAAAATAATTGGCAGAGTTATAATAGATATAATCTGAGAGATATAATCTATTGGATTTTTACAAAAAGACACTGGAATAATTTTCTTTTTATGACGGAAAGCTTATTACTCAGCTGTTTATAGTACTAGACTTCTGGATTAATATCATTTATGGAACTAAATAAATAAAAACAAAGAAAATTAAAGATGCCCAAACGTAGTTTAATGGAACAAACAAAAAATACCTACTATTAGATGATTAGTCCATTAAGAAAATCTTTTATATTAAAACTCAAAAGAACGAGCTAGCTAGCTTACGATACATTGACCTTAAAGTTCTTTGTAGAACCTCAGAAACTGTCATGAAATATTCTTACAATTAATTTTCACGTTATAACAAACTGTAGACTAGACAGCCATCTGATTTCTCAATGTTTCATTTAATTTCTTGAACGAACAAATTTAAAACGTCTAGCACAATATTCTATCTGAAAATGTTAGAGTTGTACATTGTACAGTTGTTATCTATGAAATTCTTTGCGCTATTTTCACGTTGGTTTATTTCCACAAGAAAATACTGGCACAATCGGGTGAATTTTCATCGTAATCTTTAAAGAATGTTATTACTTATACTTACTAGGCATGGTGGATAAAGTATAAACAGACTAGCCACGTGTATCATCTGTTACTCACGAGGCATTCAACAACGCTAAGTTAGAATCAAAGTAAATTAGCTGCCGTAAAATATATTATCCGTAAGCAAAGTACCTACCTCTAGTAACAATTTCGCAATTTTACGCGTATTATGCTCCGTTATTTAAGCGAATCCCTTAAGCAAACATTGTGTAAGTAATTTTACTACTTTGTTTATCCCTAGCATCTATTAGAGTAAATTGTCATTAACGCAGGAATCTAATGTCTTGAGTAAACATGTCTCTAATGACGGCTGCGCAGCCTGTGATTTAATTAAAATTCTCACGTTCATTAAATATGTCTTTGTACGTCGACATTAGGGGCTGGAAACTTTTTGTCAGGGTGACCTTCTTCTCGCCTTTTTTATAAGCGCCTGGGATGCTTGTTTCTGACGCACAGCAAAGTGCGAAAACATAAAAAGTGAAAAGAGATTCTTTGGGCCGAGGCTTTTTAATGCAAGGAGTATAATATAAAACAACAAGTGATGGGTAAATAGCCAATGAAGCCACGCTCACAATGTCACGTAGTTCGTAAATAGTGATAAGTTTGGCTCATTACCTATGAATGCCATGGCGACCTATTTACTTTAATTGACCTTTACAACACGCGTGGGAAGTGAACTGGCAAACTACACATGCTTTCTTTCATTTCCGCAACACTATGGTAGGTGTTTAGTGAGTCGTAAAATTCAAAATGATAAAAGTGGAGTTTAGTGAATAGGTTTGGGCTATGAAATATTATTCATGTCTGAGCGGAACGCGGCTGTTTCGTTTTGAAATTCTGAAATATGCACAGTGTAAGTGCCGCTATTTAAAATTTATTAGGGTCAAATATATAATACAGTATTAGATTTGCAGATGGTGTAGTCGATTCGTATTTTCAGCCGAGCATGTCTCGGCGAGTGACGTTGGCTACATTTTATCGTTTCACATATTCATAAAACGCCCGTAGCTATCATTTATCAGGTGTTGTATTCCGTCGAGGGCAAACATTTTACAAAACATTTATTTGGTGTGCTTGCAGAGATTTACATGTGGGCGACGCACATTAATCGTGTGCTGAGCCCCAGGAGGAGCATTCACTATTAGTACTCGCATTTTAATAGACGTGTAACACAAAAACGGCGTTAGAGTTTTTGTACCTCTCTCATTACGCAGGACAGTAAAAAATTCGCTCTTCCATAATTGCGAAAATCCACAGGCTAACCTTTATAGCGCCGGTATAATTTAACCTGGGTGTAGCTGTGAATAGAAACGATATGGCTTCTTTTATTACTGGGTCCGGATAGATAAATACTTTATTTTTATGTAGATCCGTAGTCGTAGTAGGCCAGTTCACATTATCTATTTATATCGTTAAAAGACATCCCCTAAACTGTAGAAAGTTTAATATTTCTTGCACAGCTTTGTGAAGATAATCCTCACAATCTCTCGATACATACCTACCTATTTTCAATGGTACACTCGTTTCGAATATCCATACCATACAAAAACTAGTACATTTTATATTTCAGTTATTGCCTTAGCCGTACCATATGAGATCGAGCTCGTGGAGCCTTTTAAGTTTGAATTGAACCTAATTGAATTCAAGAACTTCATATTACATTCGTACTACTCGGTGGGTGTTATTAACTCAGCCAGATGGAAGTATACATAAAATCAATACTATGTGAAACCTGCACATAAATCAACGCATTTAACATTAACTGCCTGTATAAAATCATCGTAAAACATGCCTTTTCAATTACACTCCTAATTAATCATTGGTAAAACATGTGCCGATAGGTAATCCGTTGCATTTGGTAGGTAGACATTATGCGGTTACGTTGGTAATGAGATTTGTAAGGCCTTCCCATGTCGCTGGACGCAGGAGGGGAAGGGGGGTTGGGGACGTGAGCGGTCAGTCGTGGATGATCTATGCGATTTTTTTATAGCCATTTTACTATGGGCTTCATATATTCCGTAGACAAAGGTTAAATTGTCGCCCTCGTTTGTTTTTGTGGGCAAAGGAAGTGCTGCAACATATAAAACGTTTCGCTGAATAGCTCTGTGTTTATAGGCTACGTTTCATATTGTTATTGTAGCCTAACTGTTCGTTTTTGATTCCGGGGTGGCATCAGAGGTGTATTAATTGCGAGCGCCCACACTGCGCTGATGGCGGTATAACATCTCAAATTGTTATGCTGGTGAACAATTAGAAGTGTTCTGCCGGCATAGATGAGGGTAATTCTATTAAAGCTAAAGCCACGACGCTTAAGAAAGTCTGGTAGATACTAGGTATTTTTGCCTTATCAAGGAAATTTTTCTAAAATAACTATTCTCTCCGTAAAGTCGCCTTGCCATGTAGTTGCCTTTTTCAGTTGCCTTGATGTGAACTTGAATTTAATTACAGGATGTTAATTTAGATAACAGTAGATACTCACAAAACATTACCTGCACGTCAATAATTCAGCTTATTCATTGAAATGTATGTGAAAGCGCTTAAAATGTGTGGTTGAACTACATAATGTTTAAAAACGTAGGTAGGTATCAACATAGCCACGTAACTATCACATTCATGACATTATTTGATGTCATTTGCTTTAATTAAAAGCTGTGCTTTATTCATTAAAAACTGAACACAATACGCACACATATTTTATTCCCAGAATAATTCATTGTATATTCTCTAGGTAGGCTGGTTTGTAGAAATACCGGGTAACAAAATAAAAAATACGTTTTTACAAAACTTGGTGCAATAAGTTTTACCAACGAGGTATTAATGAAAACCGCCCAAGTGCGAGTCAGTACGAACCACGTATTTTTGCATGTTATTTTAAAACCACAGGCTTTTAATAACTTTTCCTGTAAAGAAGTGAATAACCACGTTTTTTTTTTCAAAATTTATACTCGGTCGTTTCGGTGATATGGAGATCCATTTTTTAACTGATATTGGGTTAAAAGTAATTAATTTTAACTTTCTACGTATTTATATCACTACATGTTATAAAACAAAGTCCTTCACCGCGTCTGTCTGTCTGTGTGTTCGCGATAAACTCAAAGACCGCTACACCGATTTGCATGCTGTTTTCACCACTGGATAGAGTGGTTCTCGAGGATGGTTTATAATATAATTTGTAAAACGGGCGAAGCCGCAGGCATCAGCTTGTTTATATTAAAATTATGAAACAATATTAAAAATATAATAAGTCGTTTTATTTGACTTGTGGCAAGTGACGCATGCGTAATTTTCTCCTTCCCCCAAAAGTGATCTTCATATTCAAAATTAGGTACGATTGGGTAGATTTAGATATATACAAAATGAATTACCCATGAAACAGATTTACGGACAGACAGACAGACAAACAGACGGTCAGACAGACAGACACACGAGTGTTCTTTATGGTTTCCGTGTTTTCACTCGGACGTGCGGAACGCTAAAAATGCAATAAATTAAGTACATATTTACAATGTATTTCACAAGTATTCATCTGATAAGGGTTTTATTCCACCTCAGAGGATTCAGATACAACACATACCTACCTACATAGGTACCTACGTAATTAGGAGAACTTTACGCATACAATTAAAAACGTTATTTTAACACTAGTAGCAGCTACATTCAGAACTATTTTCTCTCTGTATGTGGGAAAGGTTGTATACATCGGGTAATATGTATTTGACAAAGTTTATACGAATATCTTATGTTTCCATGCAAAGCGGGCAATAAGTTGAATATCAGACGACGGAAGCTTCCACACCAAATTTTAGGCGCCGACCACACAATAATAGTGGTCAACCATAACATGCCAGTAATTGAAACGTTCCATACACTTATGTACAAAGTTGTGCTATGCACACACTTGAGACTGGAGACCGACTGCTAATTAAAACAAGCGCTCTAACGCTTTCCTCTAATTCTGAAAGCGTAACTATATGTGTGTAATAAACTTATATGTGCTAAAGTAAAGACGCGCGTTTGAACCCAGTACGGAGCTCTAGTGTTCGTTAAATGAGTTTTATTTTTGCTTAACTTTGACGATCGTAGTCTTCAAATACACACTAAGAATTTCTACTTTTGAAAGCGCGCTCCAACTTACTACTCGGGGTGGGTATGCATGTAGAGAAACACACCTTTTGTTCCCTACCTATTGTTTGTTAAACAAAAAGTATTTAACAATTTCTATGCCAAATATAAGAACGTATTTTCGCTTTTAACCTACACAATCCTAATTTTTGCTTGTGATTTCAATTTCATCTCATTACTTATTTCGTCACCATACCTAATACTTCTCATTCACCAATAAGTACGTCACTTTGTGTATTTAGTCGCTTTCCTATCTCGTCCCATGCCTTATTTCGACTCTTTCCCAATTCGTCCATTTATTATTCGAATTGGAATTGAATTTTTTGTGCTCAATTGTACATACAATTTTTTAATGCTAAGTTAGCTTGCATAAAGTGACCAATTTCTTAGAAATATTTATTAGTACCTAAAGGAGTATATAAATAAGTATACATATTATTGAAAGAAAGTTATTATGGAAGGTAATCATCATCATCATATCAGCCAAAAGACGTCCACTGCTGGACATCCCCCAAGGGTCGCCACAACGACAGGTTCTATGCGTCTCGTATCCAAAGGCTACCCGCGACCTTCACCAGGTCATCAGCCCACCTTGTGCGATTTCAGTGTTGTTCCCTTAGGGAAAGTTGTAAAATGACCCCCTCAGAGGTATTGCGTTTATTCTGTTATACTTTATATTAAATTCTAGATGCATTGGGAACCAATCATCATTAGTATTTTCCCGACTATATTAGGGTTCTTTAAGCCAAATTTAGTTGTCTGACCCTCACAACCCAGTAATTAGGTAGCACGGCAACCCTTGGCAAGACTGTGGAACGTATCAGTTTTTCTGTTTTCTGACAATCCGAAACGACTGGTGGGCACTTACAATAAGTTCTAAAGACACATTTTTGTCTTTTTACTATGTTTAGATTAAATAAATAAAGATAAACTGTTTATCTAGAAAACGTGTTAAAAGCTTAACTTGCTCTACGAGGTACTGAGGAATCTCGGTAGCTATGTAAAGATCACCCATCCACAGGCCAACCTCGAAAAGCGTTGCTTAATCTTGAAAATAGACCCTTGCGGCTGTTGGCTATGAGCTCCTCTGAAATCGAGAACCAACGCCCTTTATAATTTAATACCTAACAGTAGACACATTAAAAATATAAGTCAGACGAATTGGGAAAGAGTCGAAATAAGGCATGAGAAGAGTTAGGAAAGCGACTAAATACAAAAAGTAACGTATTGGTGAAAAAGACGTATTAGGGATGGTGACGAAATAAGTAATGAGACGAATTGAAATCACAACATAATTTTTAGTGTCGAACTATAGACGATGTTGAAAGTTCAAAAGCTCTCGAGTTTTTTTTCCTAAAGGTAAGTGCATTATATTGACGTGGAAGTCACGTTTACGGGCACTTACAATAAGTTCTAAAGACACATTTTTGTCTTTTTACTATGTTTAGATTAAATAAATAAAGATAAACTGTTTATTCTTGCGACAAATATCGACATTTTTATCGTATCCGCCTACCTACTTACATTATAAACCCAAAAAAGATAACATGTTAAAAAAAGTCTGAGTAACGAACTAGACTATTTTAGTTCTATCTAAATGTGACAAGAACATTTTCTCATGACATCATAGCCTATGATGTTAGTAGGCACAACTACATATTAGAGTCAATATCAATAACTATCTTACAAACATCTTTCAAGAAACTACATTTAAAATCATGACAACAAAGTAGGGATATCAAAATCCTGATATATTACAAACCTATCACTAGAATCTGTTTAAATATACATAGGAGAATTTATATCGTAGCATGCAACAAAGAACATGTGTGCGAGATATCAAGAATACACCAGATTAAGCCAGACTGCGGGGAATTGTAGCCGGTCTAGCACTAAATATTACAACAAGAACAGCCATTGTGTTCCTGACGTGTACCTATCTCTATATACCTCACATTATTTTAATTTACAAGGAAAAAAGAAATATAAAAAGTCTTAGCTAACCCAATTCGTCTTACTCTAATTTGCATTTTTATTTCAGATAGGTGCCTTCTAAACGACTGTTGTAGGTATTTGTAGGGTTCCGTAACAATAAAACATGGGAAATCTCGTGATGGCGAGATTTGAGGATCTGTTTGCCTGTACGTAGGTATTTGTTTTGACGATGTATTCCCCTAAACATTTTCATCGAGCCTGTAGACCACGAGCTTAATCAGTATCTATTCATTTAGTGGTTTTAAATTGCATTATAAGAAGAAAAATAAAGAAATTCTTTGCTTTGAAAATATTTAAGAATTCAGATCATAAACAAGCTTTCAAAACGTGCAGTTTCACTGACTCGAAGTGAATTCAATGAATTTTAATTGAAGTTAAATATCATGTTTCTGATTCCCGTCTTAAAATTCTATTAGATTCCAACATCTTATTATTCAAGAGTTTCAGGAGTTTCTCATAATTGCTGTCATATATTATGCACAAGAACTAGATTTCTTAGTAACCATTTATTCTTTCATTTAGCGAACCAATGTTTTGAAAACATAACATTTGCTCAAGTAAATAACAAAGTGCTTTGATATTTAAAAAATACAATAAGTTTATGTTATTGGTATTATTCGAATATTTTTGAAACTATACTGTAAATATATAAATTTTATTGCTTATTTTTTGTAGGGCGTCCTTTAATTAAAATATTAATGCGCCGACAGAGCAAAGTAATGGCGGCTAATAAGCTTTCGGGTGACAATGGCAACTCTAAACGCGCGAACAATAAAGGGAAGGGAATAGGCAATAACGAATTTTATGATTCTACGTCATAGGTTAAATGCTTGGGGTAAAATGTACTGTACAAATTAAATACCTAACTAAAATTAACGAGCGTGAGGGTATCTCGCCATTCTTGCGGCTCCCTTGCACTGTACTTTAAATATGTTTTTGTATTTTCACCTCAGGGATTTTATTAAAAAGAAAGCCTTTTTTCTTACGTATGTGTAGCCGACCGACATTCTGTTTTCCGCCTCGTATTTTCCTTCAGAATGCAAGATAACTTAGTGTCTTGAAACAACTTGATGTGTCTCCGACGCCACGACGCTACGAGTCCCCACAAGGACGTAGCTTCCGTGCAATAAATCTGATTTCACTCCGACTTCGTTCTAACATCTGATAAATAACTCGTTCCACTGTTAAAAATGCTTCAAAAGTATATGTGGGAGACTTTGCAATAGACAATAGGTACCAGTGTTTTGTTTTCGATAAAGTTCTACAACTACGGGAAACTGGAATGACGTAAGTTGGGGAAGTCCGCCTTTCAGCGAGTGAACGTGCAAAGCTTTTATTTTGAGCTCGGGTATTGTTACAAGAATGCCGAGCTGCGAGTCGCGAGCTACTCTGAATGTTAATCTAGTGATGAGGAGAGAGGACGCTACCGCCGTCCATCAGTTATTCGTGTCATAACTAGGTATGTCCCTGTCGAAACTCTTTTAGCAGCCTGACGCCCAGCGGCCGCTCCCCTCACCGGTTAAGTTGAACAGACAAGCAGGTATACGAATGCCGCCGCCCGAGCTGTCCCAGTCACGTGCCATTTCCAATTTAATTTTGGAGTACCTACTTGTGATGAAATAGACTGGCTACAACTAACCCACTTAAGGACTTAAAACAACAGTTAGTAACAGGAAATCCTACTTTGTGAACTTTGACAACTTAGTTGCTGACCACGCCACTGTACTACAAACTAGTACTTACCTAACTAGCAACAATTTGCGATTTGTGAAACTCTTTTTTGAGCGTGGCTGCGGCAACACAAATATAACTGAATAAATTAATAAACTGAACAACATGAAAACTGCTTGATGTGCAAGTGTACATAGATCAGTTTTTTGTGAAATTACAGATCCAGAATTTCTAAACTTCAATAAAATTAAGAATGTTTTAAAAGCTTTTCGGGCTTGAATGATAATGGGGAGCCGGTCTGTTTGCGAGGCGCGAGCCCGAGGTGGGAAACACTACGCCCTGGGGAAGATTTGTGTTGTGTTCGCGACAATACGTCGTAAACCTGTGCCACCGCCGCGCCTCTAACGCGCTTCTACCGCGCCGCGCGGCACCGCTCATACGAAAGTTGCACGCACACACTCACACAAGAATTACGGGCCCCATATATATAGGGAGGCGTAAAGTGTCAAGTTTCGCGACGTTTTATGAAAAATATTTTTATACAGCCGCAACTTTTTTTTTTTAAGTGCCAATGGAGCCTTTACCATTGTTACATTTTTAAACGAAGTTATTTTATGAAGTGGCAGCTTGTATACAGAACCTACAAGTATTTTGTTTTCATCGTACTGCAGGGCTTTATTACAGACCTCATACAGGTAATTATTTTGAATATGTTATTTGCATCTAATTGAATCAAACAAGTCATTTTAAAGTGAATCATGTTCATGAGATTATAATAACTGTTGGTCATGAAATAGCTCCAACTGCATCAACAGCGAATAGGGTATTTTATTTACAAGCTCCGAAAAATGTTTACCTAGGACAATTGTCAATAAATTGATGATGCTTTTAGGCATACAATATCCTATATACCTATCGGTTATCTATGTTCCACCTGTGATCACGCTTCCAACATTATTTTAACGTATCACAAGAATGTGATTTGTATTATTTATTTTCGAGTATCGTTTTGGCAAGTTGTTCGGTGAGGGCCCGGTATTATTAGCCGACACATGTAATCTTATACTCGTCTTGTATAAGATTATTTGTGTCAACATCTACCACCTCGTTTATCTCGGGATAATGGAAACATTCCGCGGTCCCGACACCAGTTAACGAAAACAATTTTACCTTTGTTACATTTATTTCAACGTCATATTGTTTAACGTGTAAATTGTTTCCGTCATACGTTTCAGAGATAATTGCGGTGTTTTGTACCTGTTAATTGGTCGGTTAGAATGGATAGAATGTTTAATAATAGAATATGATGAATTGAATTGAGTAGGTTAACAAAAGAGGCTAGAACGAATGATGGTTGTAATAATTGGTTTGTAGGTAACATTTTAATTAGATATCAAGAATCATATCAATCCCTATCTCAATTCTTTTCCCTATCTCAATTTATTATGCGCAAAGCCAAAGTGTGGAACTCTCTGCCAATGTCTGTGTTCCCGCCTACCTTCAAAGCAAGAGTGTAATACAGGTATCTTCTGGGCAAGCTCGCTCCATCATATACCTCATCCATCGCTTTCCATCAGGCGTGATTGTGGTCAAGAGCAAGCCCATTACATAATAAAAATATAAAAAATCTACAGACCAAGAAGAATGACTATTCTTACAGCATAATCTAATTTAATATTCAGAGCATGATGGCGACAGTTTTTACTATACCTAGCTAATGTCGTAGTGTAGTTTCTTGTTACACAGTTCTTCTCTGTCTTTACCTAACACATCCAGTCCTGTAGTTGTTTTAACATTTTCTAAAATACACCATTTGAATACATCTTGCCTAATCTCGAAAGCTAAAAGTTCCAAGGCTTACAAACCCAAATCGACATAGCCGTTCCTAAGAATCTTCCTAGACCACTGAGACGATTACAAATTACGAAGCAATTTGAGACAATGTCGAAATACTAAACTCGTAAATTACAAAGTGGGCACACCACAAGCAAAGTTTGTCAAGTTTCCAAATTATGTGACTGTGTGCACCCCAACCCCTGTATATATCTCCTGATCTTCACAATGTAGGTACATTAGATTTTCCAAAGTAAAATCTTTGAAAAAAATTCAAATAGAATTTTGTTATTTTAAATAATTTACTTAGACAAAAGAGCTCAGATCTAATGATATAAACCTACTAATGTTAAAAGTTTTGAGAACGCAAATTAGTCTTAGAATTTAATTTACAGAGTCGCATCATTATCAATTTTTCATGAATGTATAATATTCGCAAACTTTTCATGCTCTCTGTATACACATTTTTTTTCCCAGCTCATTAAAAATTAAGATTTCATTTGCTATTAATTATTTATTATACTCTTAATTTAGCTACATACTTAAGCTAGGATTTAAATCTTTTATAAAAAAGGGTGGTATACGTTTTTAACTAGGTACATATAGAAATAGCTGACAGACGTTATTTTTAGCAGGTTCAGTAAGAGCGATTGCCAGTTTTTATGGTGAATCTCCTAGAATATTAAACACGGTGCAGAAATAGTGACTTTAAAATAAAGGAAAATAGCATCAACTTATGGGCTTCACAATGGAACGAGTCTAAAAGAAGAACCTTTGCTGTTCACATGACTTACCAATTGTTAATATATTTTCGGAGTTTTATATTTTAAATGAGGAATGGGCTTCGACCTCGATCACGACTGATGGAAGGCGATAGATGAAGTCTATGTTGGAGCGAGCGTGCCCAGAAGATGCCTGTTCACTCTTGTTTTGAAGGCAGACAGGTTATAATTATGTGAAAGGGAATACAGACGCTACTCTGCAGTATATGTCTGGTATTCCGGTAGTAAACGGGTGATGGGTGGATTAGGTAGTGGAGTTCCTGCGCACACTCTCTGAAGGATAGTCTATAGAAGACCAACCAGCAAGCCACACAGTCTCGACGCCTATAAGTTAATGAGCTAATGCTGTCATCTATACTTATAATAAATCTATAGAGAGGTCAATTCTGTACATGAAATATATTTCCAAAATAACTATCAGGGGGTGATTAGGGATCGATACTGATGCCAAAAATGCAATCAGTAAAATTTTTGTCTGTCTGTCTGTCTGTCTGTCTGTCTGTCTGTATAACCGTTATAGAAACAAAAACTACTCGACCAATTTTAACGAAACTTGGTACAAATATTTTTCATACTTCTGGGCTGGTTATAGTATACTTTTCATCACGATACAATCAATAGGAGCAGAGCAGTGAAGGGAAATGTTGGGAAAACGGGAGAAATTACTCCATTTTTTAAGCTTGCGTCGCGTGTGCAACCTTAATGGTTAAAGCTACACAGAAATCATGTATGACGGAAATGTTCTCCTTAAAATTATATAAAAAATATCCAACGACAGCATATGTCTATCTTTTATGATTGACGAACAATAACACGTGTAACTCCCGATAGCTTAGCAGTTCGAAGCTTTCTGATTGTATGTGTCTACTCTTACGTTTATAAAACTCTCAGTCGTCCCTAATTCATTTTCAATTCAATCATAGAAATCGGTATAGAAACACCAAAGTTATACATGAAAAACGCTAATAATAAGCCATCGCGAGTGAATACTGAATCATGCTAAGTATAAGGATTATTTTTGTGGTCGCGAACGCACAGGCAGGCGGCTAGCTTGGCGCCTGGAGGCTAGCGAGTAGCTTCGGAAAACGGCTTACGACAGTTTGCAATATTCTTTAATAATTATAATGTCGAGGGGAAGATGGTTATAATTTCGCTTTACACCAAACGAGTAATATTATAAATGTGAAAGTTTGGTTGTTTGTTACTCAATCACGCCAGAACGGCTTAACGGATCTTAATGAAATTTAAAACAAAGATAGATTATAGTCTGGAATAGCACATAAGCTACTTTTCATCCCGGGAATATGTTCCCTAGGGATCACGCGGGCGAAGCCGCTGGCAGAAGCTAGTACAATAATATGACTAAGAATTCAAGAATCATGTTCGATATTATGATTTATGATAGGCCATTGAATAATAAAGTCTAAAAGCTCTAGCCAACCTAGTAACATGTTATGTTGCCCTTTCCGACCTCCAGCAAAAAGTCAGATAAGTTCAACAAGTTCGGCAGACGTTTATTTCATTTTGCAATTTTATCGTTCTACTAGCTGACCCGCGCAACTTCGTCTGCGTCACATTTTCCATTATTGCTCCGATACTTTTTGTCTTAGCGTGATGATATATAGCCTATAACTTTCCTCAATAAATGGGCTATCTAACACTGAAAAACTTTTTCAAATCGGAACAGCAGTTCCTGAGATTAGCGCGTTCAACCAAACAAACAAACAAACAAACTCTTCTGCTTTATAATATTAGTATAGATAATATATAATATATATATATATATATATAGTATATAGTATAAATAAAAAATGCAAATTAGACCCGTAAGCCTAACTTACACTGACAGACAGGCATTTGTAAACACTTTGTGCGGCTAGCGTTGAGTGAGCCTTTAAAAGCATAATATTATACGAAATAGATACAATGAACTTTTATAACATACAAGTCCAACTAAATGTTTATGTTCGGCAGATTAATATTTTTTACATCTGTAGGTAGCTATCAGGAGAAAAAGTAACCTTCCATTTTAGTTTAGGTATAACTTTCTTTTTGAGGCGAAGTAAACTGAGAATACAAGGAATAAGTTCTCGTTTTTAAATAGATTGTAACGTTTTAAGAAAACTATATGTTCACTAAAAAGCATATTTCAGTGACCCGTTGACAGTGATTTTTCATGGGAATTAACTTGTAGACCCTGGAATGAATCGCAATAAAATATTACGAACTCCTGAATAGGTTGTTTGTGTTTATATCGACATCATTATGCGAATGTTCCCTTTGTTTACAAAGCTGTGACCGTTTCAAAAGCCTTTAATATGTTTATATATTTAACGTTGTATCCGTTTATATTTTCTTTTATAACATTATACTTTGAAGTCCTCTTTTCGAATATTTTCTCTTGTCAAAAACACAGCTATTTATACAATTAGTTGGTAGTTCAAAGGCCGTGTTTGTGAAGTCTTCGATGAATATCGCTCGTTATGGGATTTATAAATATGTTTTTTTGTGGTCTCAAAGCACTGGGAATATTCATTGGTGAAAATGTTTGAGGAATATAGGCTTGGGGCGTCCACATATCATGGCGGGCGCTCTTGGTGCGCCGACATGACCCGCCACTATGATTGATCGACCGCTGCCGGGAACCAATTAAACTTGTCCACTACACAGGCAGACATAAAATTTAGTAAGACATATCGAACATCAAACATTTGCCAAACTAAATTTGAAGGCTAATTGTATTCTGGATCCATCGGACTTGTGCGTGACAGGTTGTAGGGAACATTATAACAACTTTCCTATTATGATCTTTGTTGGTGGGTTCCGGGACGGTTAATTGATGTGTCAAATGTTTCATATTGCTTAGCTCGGGTCCGATTTGTTCAACCCCTGTTTATTAGTTCGCTATGACTGTCGGTTCATAAAATGTACTGTATAGTAGATCGATGAGCCAGGTAATGGACCATCCATTATCTTTCTTCTGTTACTAGGACGGCCTGATTTACATCTTTAGTACCCGAGTCGATGTGTACATGTATTTTCACAATTATAACGGTTAATTTAATTGTCTACTTTATATGGTGCGATCGTTTAAATCATTTTTTGCCGTGGTACCATACATTTACATCACTTTTCTTTCTCTGGTACCCACTGAAAGCTTGAACATCTCCTATACCCAGCGAACACGAATTTCCTACCTACGTTTTAAAAACCAATAAAGCAGTAGTACATAAGATTTGAAATCAATTGACAACCAAGACATGAAATAACCATCTAAATTCTTTCAAATATATTCATACTTACATCTACGGACGAAGGTAACACGTAATGATTTCCATCCCGCGGTATTTTATAGACATTTTAAAATCCTTTGAACTCGTTATCATGCAATAAACGGGATAAATATGACTATAAAATGGGAATTTAGTTCGTAAAATAAGTACCTATAAGATAACGAAATTCATTTTATAGTATCTTGATTTGACTGATAGCTGTTCTGAGTTTTCATTGCTGACACGCTCATTATAAGAATATTAATATAAAATGCATGCTTAATTTGCGATGTTTATAAATAAATAATAAATTCATGTATTCAGATAACTATAAAAAAATCACTCAATTAAATAACAAATAGCACAAATCAAATAAAAAAAATAAACTGTTTGTTTATTTTTTTTATTTGATTTGTGCTATTTGTTATTTAATTGAGTGATTTTTTTATAGTTATCTGAATACATGAATTTATTATTTATTTATAAACATCGCAAATTAAGCATGCATTTTATATTAATATTCTTATAATGAGCGTGTATATACGTAAATTGAATTTTATAAATGAAAACTAAACAATAAAATTTAAGAAATGACAATAAATTAAAAATGGAAAAAATGTCAATCGATTAAATTTTAAATCATCCAAAAATAAATATCAAAAAACAAAATATGCTTTCCACTTCAGTGATTCGCGTGACACTTGAAAATTCAGCGTGTTTAACGATTACCTTTACTACAAGTGATACCTACACTGAACCACCTATAAAGAATTCAGTTAGGAAACACGATTCTCGGATCGACAAGCCGATGAAATGAAAGAAAAAGAAATCATTGTTTTAGTTCTTAGGTGACGGTCAAATAAAAACATGGTCACGAAGGGATAACGCCGCTCGTGATTTATGTTAATGTTAAACTAGCTATGTCACTTTACCTAAAAAAACGTTGATAAAAATGTTACTTGATAGTTTTAGGAAAGAGGAAAAACGTGCCATGAAAATATTGAACATTATATTTGCCTAGAAAATAATTTCATTTTCCACCGTAGCTTCATTTTTAGCGGAGTCACAAATAGCGTTAAGCTCTTTAAAGTAAAATATTTTTAAAGTCTTTCAGCTATTTTCCAACACATTTTAATATGACTCTTAATTTATAGGTGCCTACATAACTTTATATTTTATCTCTTAAATTGCTTTCTGCTGCATGATTAGTGGCGTTGGTCTATCCTCCAGTGTATTCTACAAAAAGTATAATTTGTTTTGCGAGCAATTTAAGCGTGGTTTAGTTTAAAAGCGTATGCGTCTTTCTTGGGCGGGGTAATGGCGCTCCGGGGGACTATTCTTTTCAGGAAATCTCCACGCGAAGTACAAAACATATTCGTACAATTTTAAGTTTTTGGCATGCAACATGTACATTATTCAAAGCGTTTTGTATTACAAGGAACCTCTTCAGACGTGTGTCATCACGTGTGAGCCTTTATCGTAGGTCTTTCAATGTTCCCGTCGCTTTATTTTCAACTACACTCTGGAAAGTGGCGCTTTGTATTTTATTCCTGGCAACATTTGGTCTAATTTCATTTCGGAATATTTTGTTACGAGTTTTATGCTTTATTAAGAAGTTGTGAAACTTTTGATTCTTTTAGTTTAGTTGCACTTTTAATAAAGTCTTCGCTTTGTTCTGTATATTCATTCTTATAAAATACAATAGTTTTGACTCCCTTTTAAATTGTTCCTAGTGTTTTAAGTAAAAATGTGACAAAAGCTCAATAACGCGTAGCGTGCTGTCTAGCTTTACTCGAAATTGTAGTCACAGCAATTTATCACAGTTCATTATGTTTCTGAAAAAGGAAAACCACCATGCTGTGTCGGATACCCACATAAAACATGAAACAAGCTTTACTAATCCATGACTCACGAATTTAACACTACCTCGAATACAGACAGTAAGTAGGTACATGACTTCTGTAGACTGCCAGACAGTCTTATGTACTCCCCAGTATCTGTCATGTCGAATATGTGGTTAAATCTAATTATAGTAAAGGCCACATAGTTGTCATGCAACCTGTCAAACTGGAATGAGCCACGAGACAGTTATAAGTCAAAAACTTGTGCCAGGAGGGAGTGGGTCCGCGGGGCGACAGCGGCCCATCATCCCGACATTTTCAATTTCCGTTTAAGTATAATTGAATTTTGAATATGCGCATTTTTCTTTCACTAGGTGAAAGACCGGGAGATATTATATTTTATCAATTTGCATGTGCTTTTTATTTGCCGTGTCAGTGCCGATCTTCGCAGATATTGTACTTTCAGTGGTTGAAATATTGTTTGAAAATCTGAAAGACTCGGTAGTCTTGCTCTATAAAACACCCTGTTTGGATAGTTTGCAGGTTGCATTCAAAAGCTAACATTTTATCAAGCTAACTGAATAAAAATAAATGAAATAAAAAACAAAGTCATTAGAGGCTTATTATTCCTCGCAACTTGTAAAAGTTAACTGGGGGAAACTGTTTACAAACTGCGCAAAAGAAAGAGTAAACAAGTTGTTAGTAATTGTGTTCTAAGGCAATATTTAATCCAACTTGTTATTGCTAAAGCTGTGGTTTTAACTGCAAACAACAGATTTCGTGTTCGTTTAGTTAAAAGAGCTGCTCGCCCTTTGCGAAAAACATACGCGGTATCATAATTTATGATGTGTGCTTGCGGGCTTAAAATGGGGCCACCCATCTCTTTTCGCGGTGTCGTAAGGCCGTAAGGGGCAACTAAGAGATTATCTCCATCTACCATCGAGCTAGAGCAAGTATTTCCATGCAAAAATATGGTTGTTCTAGGAGTTTTGATGGTTTGCTGTAGATTATTAAATAGATAAATTTTAGTACTGGCCACTGGCGGTTCAGACAAAACTACATTCAATAAAGGCCGCAATATTCCATTTTCAAATTCCCTGAATAGCAAGCCCACGTAGGATCGCACGAGATTAATTTGCGGCCGAAGTAATGCGATTAGTGCGTTCACGGAAGTAGATGAAGTAACTGTTTAATTATTTCTTGACAGGCAGGTGTAGCGTGATGGCGGGGCTCCGGTGAGGGCGCGCGGCGGGCCGGGCGCTGCGCCTGCGTCCGCCCATGGCCCCGGCTCTCCGACTCAGGTAAACAGTCACATTCCCTATTTAAATGCTTTTGTACTAACTATGATTGCTTAGTAATAAGGAATGTTTGGACAAGGCATTTAATCTTTCAACGCCTGTAAATTTTTAAAAGGCTTTTACTTGAAAGCTTTAGGCAACTGTAATATTTGAAATGGTGCCTACTTGTGTTTTTGGGCCGTTTATGCGTAATAAGTGATATTGAAATGTTAATCAACGACTATTAAAGATCACAACAAGAGAGGAAAACTCAACATACCTCAAAAAAACTATAAAAATTATACAATTTAAAAAAAGACGTTTACAAAACGTCTAACAAACAAATATTAAAATGCAGCCTATGGAACAACTGCAAAAACTAACAATATAAAATTGATACATTTTAAATCGGAAAACCATAGTGCGGTCAGTGTCACTAAGTTGCACCAAATGCGAGTCCAGCAAACGATCAATTATACCTCTAAAAATATTGCAGGTACAGGAACGTACTACATTATTATAGTCTCGAAATCCGATACCTTAAATAAAAGTTTTTAGAATGTTTATCTTCAAGTAGTCATCGAATTACGGATTATATCATCTGAGTGTCAATTCTACTCTTTTTTTTACTACTTTACTTTCGCATTCGCATCTCAGTCGCCATTTGTCAAA
Organism: Ceramica pisi; assembly: GCA_963859965.1. NCBI lineage: Eukaryota > Metazoa > Arthropoda > Insecta > Lepidoptera > Noctuidae > Ceramica > Ceramica pisi. Next base: position 11,178,371 of record OY982533.1, on the reverse strand, counting down.
AAAGCTTCAATTGACAGATTACGTCCGTAAAAATTTAGAATTAGGTCTCTAATCTTAATGGAAGTCAATGTTTTATACACGTACCTACCTATCTTGGGAGCGGTCGCCGACTTCGTCACATCAAAGCTGTGAGCTCAATACCAATTCCACGTTGTTTTCATTCGATTAAAATTTACGAATAGGTAAAGGTAGGCTATTGTAACAATGACACCTGGGAATGTTTGATGTTTATTTATTCTGTTATTTCGAAATGACTACCCGTTCGCATTGCGCACGAAAGTTGATATTTTATATTTATGCAACCATACTAAAGCTTTTTACTGAAAGTCAAATTAAAAAAAAAAAAAACTTTGCAAATGTGGGTGCAGTATTTGAGGTAGAGAAATGTTCGGAACAAAAACTATATCCTATGATCTACCCATCGATTTCAATCTACGTGTATCATGTGATTAGGGACATTCGATATGCTCACGTCTTCTTCTTATCGCTTGTGTAGTAAGGTCTAACGACCCCACACACTCTAGTGTCAGAGTTTCTAAATCGCCTCAAGGGCCACTTATTTCAATCTACGTGTATCATGTGATTAGGGACATTCGATATGCTCACGTCTTCTTCTTATCGCTTGTGTAGTAAGGTCTAACGACCCCACACACTCTAGTGTCAGAGTTTCTAAATCGCCTCAAGGGCCACTTATTTCACTCATTTCCACAGATTACGTCAACCGGTAAATATCCAACCGTTGAACATAAGCCTCTCCATACCCTGCCTCACCGAGCGGCTCTAAATGGGAATTACCATAATTATCCATCGCGCTTCAACAGTACATTGGTGATTGAATTCCTACACTATGTCGAATTTCGCAATTCCACTATTATTTGTTTCCTACAGCAATTAAACAGATAACTCACACTAACGCTTTGAAGTAATAGCGACTGGATACTACATCTCAAACTTCGGACCTCCTAATCGTAAAGTTTGGCAAACTGTTGCGTTGAGATTCATTATCGAAGCTTAATACATTGAACTGGCAACAAGCTTGTAAAGTTCGTATTTCATAGTTTGTTAGCACAACAAAGTGCTAATTCTTGAAACTTTCGAAGGTACAACTATAATAGATTTCGGATAATTTGTAACACAATTTGGAGAATTAATTTTGTCGTGTTAACTTTGGAAATTATTTTAGGTATATTACAATTACATTACACTAACATTATAAAGAGGATAGATTTGTAATTTTTATGTTTGTAACGAATGATCTCAAAAAGTATAGGACTGATTTAAAAACTTCCACCAGAATACTACATTATCCCTGAGTAATACAGGCTAAATTTAGTAAAAAATTGCAGCGAGGGTGAATCATCACGGGTGAAGTGCTAGTCTTATATTTAAAAATGAATTGCTGTTAGTTAGTCTCGCTAAAACTCGAGAACGGCTGGACCGAGTTGATTAATTCTTTTTTGTTTTGTTCAATAGGGAAGGTTAAAAAACAAAAAAAAATTGGGTAAGTAGGGTAGCCAGTTGGCGGGAGCGAAGCGGCGGGGGACAGCTAGTCTTTAATAAAAAGGATTAATTCTTAATTTTATTTATTTTACTTTATTTATTAATTAGGCACTTCAACGACTTACTCACTAAAACATACACTAATATAAATCACATAAAGTTTTAGATATAGTGAATTCGTCACTTACAGAAGTGCACAGCACTAACAGAGAACTTAATGGTTAATCGACATAATGTTACATATCGTTAGTCATTGTTAACAAGTTTTAAGTTAAATATAATTAAAGTTACAATGATTGTTAATACGTTAAAGTTATAGTAAGTACAGAAATATTTATCCAAAATGCCGAAAGACAAAAAACATAAGGAAATGGAAGTGAATTAATGGAAAATGAAACCAAATCTTAGCAGGCTATGTTTTTCATTACTATTTTAGTATTTTCGTCTAACGTTGACAAGTTAATAAGGGTAAGCTTCTTGAAATAAAATAAAATATCACAATACTCAAAACCCAAAACAAAACGCACTTGGGCATCAAAGTAGGGATGTTCATGTTAAAAAAATATCTATATTTTTTTTCGATATAATATATCGTCGTGTTCTATCGATACGTTGCGATATACATATTATCGTACACGTATATCGGTATTTTTTATATTAAACAAAACAGATAATAATCGTCAGAGCTTGCTTCTTGTAATAGTAGTCGTTTTTATATATTGTTTAAACACACTAACTGTATTTACATTTCGTAAACTGTATTAAACAAAACAGACAACTTTATTTTTTGGTTATTTTGTACTAAGAACGAAGCGAGCGACTACAGACACACATTATATTTTTTACAACTAGATGATGCCCTTACGGGGAGTAGTGTTCTTTCTAAGATTTCTTGTCTCTGCATTTCATTATTGCGAAGGCTTGTTTTTCGATAATTGGGGGTTTTACGTTTTATTTTTACTCAAACTGCCAACCGTAAATAAAGGAATTAAATGGATTAATGGAATGTGCTTTTAATTTCTCACGATATTTGGTATATCGGATGAAATATATCGATTGTATAGATCAATACTGGATGATTCGATAATATCGGGTTGAAGCGATATATCGAGTACATATAATATTTTATGAAATATTCATTTATATCGTGTACTCCTACATCAAATAACTCCTCCACATGGCTTTCAGATAGGCACATAAGTTCTGCTTCATTTTTCGTTCTTAACCGTTCTTAACCTTAATCGTTTTTAAACCCCGACGCAAAAAGATAGGGGTGTTATAAGTTTAACGTGTCTGTCTGTGTATCTGTCTGTGGTATCGTAGGTCCCAAACGGATCACCCGATTTTCGTTTAGTTTTTTTTGTGTCTTAGATCATTTTATCCCGAGTGTTCTAAGAACGAAGCTGAACACATTTTCATGAAACATAGCTATGTTTATATATGTAATAATTCAGTTTATTTTCTACGTTCAATTAAATATTTACTTCTGTTTTAGGAAGCCAAGTCAGGAATTGGTTTGTTTTCAACGAACACTGTTATTCCTCTTTCAGTGTGTGAAACAATACTACTAAGTATAAGTATGATGTTGAATCTAAGAAACGTAATACACGTTTGCAACTTTGTAATATCATCCACCTCTAGATGTTGCGGGAACACGCTGTTGACATACTCAGGCGCATTGATCATGTTCGGGGGCGATAGGCTACGACCTGTCATAACTTATACAGCCACCCTTTGACCCCGTATGATCCACTACGTGATTTAAACCCGCAAACACTTTCTAATCTATCGTCACCGATCGTCACTTTAAGTTACTATGACTATGCGACTAGCTCGCTGCCGCATGTGTGCGTATCTATCCCATTTGGATTGTGGGATCATCCCCCGATACCGTTGACGAGAAAATAAGGATATATTGCGCTTAAAAGGTGTCGTAACTTATTTGCATACATTGCAGTGTCGATAAACCTTTAGAGATAGAAGCATGTGACACACAAAAATGTGAGGAATTTAGCAATGTGTGTCGACATTTTGTGGGTCTCATGAAACAGTTCCCCACTGAATAACTAGGGACTCGTTTTCAGCAGTAGACTGTTTTCACAAATGAGCTGGATATTAGGATAATATTTCTGACATTTACGCGGAGTCTAATAATCACGCGCCCCTAACGTGTAACGTTAGTAAAATTAAGGTACGTTTCAGTACGACTTTCAGCTGCGGTGGCGGCATACAACCGTGACACCTGAAAGGTGTTTAAACTGGATGGAATGTGAATATTGGTAATCCGTTCATTCAGTGTGGAACGCTGAGGTTATTGGGAAAATTGTGCATTTTGATCAATGCAATATACAGGCTGAATTTTTTAAGACGGCGAGGCTAGTTGTTTGTAAAATTGTAAATCCGAGCTGTTTGATAAAAATTGCTTTATTTTTTAGTTTGCCATGCATTATTACTACCCAGAGTTTGATCCTTATTGGTGAGTAACTTTTGGAAAGTGTAATAATACAGTTTCAGTTTCCCCGTCCCGAGACTCCTTTGGGTCATCATAGTTACGGATTGCCAACCATTTTCACTTGAACAATTCACCTTGTATAGCTACATCCCATTGTTGTTATTTATATAGTTTCTATACTCATTGTCACGTTGTTTGTCATCAGATGGGTGTTGCGGTGGTTGGTGACGGCGGCGGCGTGGGGCGCGCTGTGCGGCGGTGGGCGTGCACACATGCCTGCGCTCACGCCTGTGCTCACGCCGCCCTGCCCGACGCACTGCATCTGTTTGTCACAGTCGCAGGTAACTCTCATTTTATTAAGTAATCAGATGAGTGTTGCGGTAGTTGGTGATGGTGGTGAATGGGGCGAGCTGTGCGGTGGCGGGCGTGCGTACACGCCTGCGCGTTCGCCTGTGCTCACGCCACCTACCACGCGCTACCAGTGGTTCGGTTTGGGTGCGTTTCCACTAGAACCCCTCACACACTACGCATCCTCGTACAATTGTGGTGAAAAGGCACCTGTAGCTCTGCTCATTTTTCAAAATATGTGTTTGCTAGCGACTCTGTCATCTCTCGAGATCTCATCGTTATTTGTTGTACCCCGAATTTGGTTGTAGTGCTCTGAGTAGGATCTAATTAAAAAAGTCTGAGCCATAGAGTAAAAAGCACTCTAGTACAGGGTCTTGCATCTTTTTGAACGACACCTCATATTCAACTTAAAATCAAGCGAAGCGAAATGATCTGATCTTTCTCTTGGGCTTCGTCGCAGTCGGGTAAAATAGTATATAAGTCGATATTGCTTGGTTTCCCGGTTCCATATATTATGATACTATTTACATATGTAAAGAAATGAAGTAATAATATGTTTACTTTGTAGGTAAATGATTTGCAAAGGTGTACCTAAATCATAACTGTGTATAGGACTTAAATTGCCCCAAACTTACACTGTATAAGGTGCTCCAAAATGATTTACTCTCAACGTTGTGTTCCTCGCTGTTCCACCATCTGCTGCTCACAGTTGCTTATGATTATCCACGACAGTATTTATTTGCATTTTTGGGTGGACAACTCCGTTAACTCAGAAAAGTTTTCAAGCAAAATAAAAATATAAATCGTTCTCTAATTGCTGCCTTTTTAAGTCTACCATCATGAAATACTAGCCGTGAACAACAAAACTATTTATGTTAGAAAATATTACGTTCTTCTTTTCCCATCATCAAACTTCAAACTTCATCTGTTTCTGTAAACCTTTTTGTTACCTGTAAACAAAAGCGGATCTCTGCTATTACCTGAATTGTATAACAATTTCCAATCACATTATAAACTAATTTCTCAGTTGCTCAGTTCACCGAATTTAATACTATTTACGGTACATAGCTGAAGGCAAAGGAATCTTAAATTATTGGATTAAATTGAAATTAGAGACTGTAATCTTCACGATTGAAGTTCGCTCTTGTCCCAGCTTTTCTGATGGAGAAATTGTTAGGTTTCTTTTCCGGGAAAGATTATTTTGAGCCTTTATCAACGCCTATTTTCTTAGAACTCCTTCACTTTATATATCATGTTACAATATATATCTTGTGACTTACTAGTTTTACAGTGTCAATAGTCTTAATAGATTGCTTATATTCTGAAGCATCTAGTCAGTCTTCTCAATTCAAAACTCCCTAAAAGTTCTCGAAAGTAAAACGGGGATCCAGGGCTCTCGGCAACTTTGTTAATGTATTCACTTTTTCTTTCGCAAAGTCTAGTTATATTAATAATTCAGTGTCGCAAAACGTGCCTCGTATTTATATCAATCGATTGGATGGACAAACAGGCCACTAATACACGTAAATTGAATTGATACGCACCTACTAAATTGAATTGGAGCTTCGATATCGACGCTTTATATGATTGTACCTACAGGGATGAATCAAATTGATATTTGTTTTGGTCGATTATGTCCGAAGCTTAAGTTTGGAACAATTCAATCAAAATATTATGGACTTCGGCCTGCGAACGCCGATGACAATATTTCGAGAAGGATTAACCTTATTGACCGAGCAAACAGTGGAAATAATGCTTACGGCGAAACTGATAATTCAATCATTTTTGTAGGATTGTTTATTTGTCACGGATTCTGTGTTGGAAAATATTTGAAGAGGATTCAGCGTTGATTACAATGTGAAATGTTTTATTGAAATGTGACTATTTGACGGCAGGTGGTATGCAACAGCGCGACACTGCGCGGCGTGCCGTCGGCGCTGAGCGCGGGCGTGACGCAGCTGTCGCTATCGCGCGCCGACCTGCGCGTGCTGCGCTCCGACGCCTTCGCGCACCTGCGCCAGCTGCGCCGCCTGGCGCTCGACGCCTGCAACCTCACGCGCATCCGCCCCTTCGCCTTCCGGGGCTTGCCGCGATTGCGCGAGCTCTACATCCAGCACACGCCACTCGCCACCGTCGACGCCTTTGCGTTCGCTGCTCTACAAAACATCACTTCAATCGTCCTAACACATAACAGGATCGCTCAAATCGAGGGTTACGCTTTCGCGGGAACCAATTTTATTAAACTTATTTCTCTGCGGAATAATCCAATTAAACGTATCTTAGCGCATGCCTTTTCGGGGCTTAATGACGTAGCGCAGATTGAACTCCCGTCCGGAATAAGATCTATAGAGCCTCAAGCTTTTGCTGGGCTAGAAGGGGTCGGAGTACTTGAACTGGCGTACATGGATCTGCCAGCCGTGCTGCCCGACACGTTTCGTGGACTCGTGCGTGTTGGCCGGCTCGCTCTTCGGGAATCCGATTTGGGAATAGTGCGGGTCGGCGCATTCGACGGTCTGCAGCGTATCGATATTTTAGAAATTTGCAACAATAAAATCGATGGTATCGAGGAGCTCTCCCTAGTACAAAACAACAGCGTCACCACATTTAAACTAACCGGCAACCACATGCTGGAGACGCCGGAGGCGGTCATTTTAGAAGTTGAAAATATAGTGATACGCGGGAATCACGTGCCGTGTGAGTGTGGACGGGACCCTCTCGCTAACCCGCTGGCCCTGACGCAAGACTTCCCGGACGAGAATTTTTGTATATCGCCATTAAAAGTGCGCGGTCGCAGCCTGGGCAGCGTGGGTGCGGGCTCTGCGGGCTGCCGCGGCGAGGCGGGGGGAAGCGCGCGCGCCCGCGCGGCAGGCGCCGGCGCACGCCCGCGCGATGCTCTCTCCTCGCCGCGCCTGGCGCTCACCGCGGCCGCGCTAGTCTTTCTCGCGAGTAGTTAACCGCCCTCGGTGTTCAATTAAGTGAGTTGTATCCATTTGTAAATATTGTAATATATGCGAGTGAACATAATAATGCGAAATTTTACATTGAAAGGGTCCGTTCATTGTGTATACGTTGGACCATGAATAAAATTTGCCTTTCGAAACTTTTGCTTTTATTTTTATCCTAATTTCCTTGAACACAGTGATATGATATAGGTACTACTCTGTTAAGAAAGCACCGGGAAAAGATCAATAATATGTAAGTTTAAGTTATTCATTTTATTTTATCACCTTTAAAATATTCTACTTCAGAAACGATACACGTACGCCAGTGAATAATCCAATCATCACAACATTTTTTTAACGCTTTTTCCGGAATCGAGTTCAGCAGAATCAAAAAGCACATCACAATACCCGTCACTGTCAAATTTTCAATCAGCCTTGAACCTACTTATCATGAAATTGGACAGATTGTTGTGTGGTTAATATGTATTATGATTCTAATATGATTCTGCTAAAGTGGCCTTTTTAGACCCGCAGTTCTCAAAACGAATGTTTGGTCAGTGGGTCGTCTTAGGGGCGGTGTTTTCTACAGAATGAAAGCGGGTGCCACAAAGTGGTAATTTGAGTTTAGGAAATAGATAGAAGTCGGCTGGAGCTATATCTGGTGAAATAGGTGGTTGCTCTATGGTATTTGTTGAGTTTTTGGTAAAAAATTCGTTCATCATAATGGCTTTGTGCGAAGGCGAAAGCTTGCATTTTGCACCAGGACAATCCTGGTGCAAAATCCAAGAATTTTCTTTCCACAAATCTGCCTTTTTCGTCTAATTTGCTCTCTTAAATGCCGCACGACGCTAAAACAATATTCTTTGTTTACCGACTTTTTAACTTCTTTACTTGACCATCCGGCAAGAATTTTGAGTGCACAACACCGCGATACTCAAAAAAAACATGACTTTGACTCTTGACCGACTTTGGCGTGATTTTTTCGGTTTCGGTTCAGAAGACGCCACTCCGAAGCTTGTTGACTAGTTTGCATGTCAAACTCGAAAACCCACGTCTCATCACCAGTAACAATGCGTTTCATGAATGTTGGGTCAGAATTGATTCGTTCTAGCATATCCTCAACGACTCTTATGCGATTGAGTTTTTGGAGAAAATTCAGGTCTATGGGGACTAGCAGAGCGGCAACATTTTTCATGAACAAGTTAATTTGGTACGGTACAACTCGTGAGACAAAAAAAGTTCGGCGGCTATCTCTCTCAAACTTTCAGTCACTATTTCCTTCACTTTTGCTATGTTAACTTCAGTTGCAGACGTTGATGGCCAACAGAGCGAGGCAAATCTTCCATCACATCTCGATCGCTTTAGAATGCTTTGTACCACTCATAAGCACGTGTTTTATAAAGTCGATTCACCGTAAGCCTCTGCCACATCATATTCAGTGACTCCGAACACGAAATTCCATTGGCGATGCAAAATTTTTAAATAAATAGCACTTTATTTAATCTAAACTAGCTTTTGCCCGCGACTTCGTACGCGCATATCGAGATTTTTTCCGTTCCCGTAGGAATTTCGGGAAATCCTCTCTTAGAGCTTTTCTAAACTCCCCAAGGATCCTACGGATAAGGATGTATATTTTAAAAAAATCTTTCATGCAAACCTCGTCCTGACAGTTACGAACACAACTATAAAATACTAGCTGTCCCCCGCGGCTTCGCTCCCGTCAACTGGCTACCCTACCTACCAATTTTTTTTGCTTTTAAACCTTCCCTGTATTCTGGCGAACTAAACAAAAAAAGAATTACCGAAATCGGCCCAGCCGTTCTTGAGTTATAAAATTACAACGAAAATTGACATTGATTTTTATATAATACTAGCTGTACCCCGCGGCTTCGCTCCCGTCAACTGTCTACCTGTCTACCTACTTACCCCAGTACTCTCTTACTCTTACTCACAGACAATTTGTATTTGACTAATGTCAATATTTATACGATACAAACGTCACTCAATTGTTTTGCCTTCCCAAACCTCTCCACTATCACTTAAACTTTATGGAATGGTATTAAAGTTCAAATTGACTTTTAAGTATAATTACGAATCTTTTGTATGGGAGTATAGAAAAGTGTTGTTTTTAGTATTTTTCAGGCAATTTTTATATTTTTTGTCTCCGTAAGAACCATCCTCGTACTTCAAGGAATATTCTAAAAAAAGAATTGGCCAAATTGGTCCAGGCGTTGTTGAGTTATGCGCTTACCAACATATTTAGCGATTCATTTTTATATTATAGATTTATTTATCCAATTTGGATTAGTCATTACAAAGTTATGCGCGTTCATACATTTCGGCGATTCATTTTTATTTATATATAGATAACAGTGGGTCTTTAAAGCCATGTTATCAGAATCAAAAAGCAAATCACGCTTCCCGTCATAACCCGTCACTGTCAAATTTTCTCAATTAACATTGCACCTAATGCTAAGGAAACGCTTGTGGCTAAATAATAACAACCAATCAACCGAAGGTCGATCTTTACGGTTAAGCAACGCTTGCCAAGGTTGGTCTGTGGATGGGTGACCATCTTAACAACACGACTTTTACTGGAGCCGGTTTGACTGGAAGCCAACCCCAATATGGTTGGGAAAAGGCTAGGCAGATGATGAACATTGCACCTAAAGCGTTAGCGATAAAGATGAAAAAGAAATACGACAAATTGTTGTGTGATTAATGTTATGATTCTCCTAAAGTGGCCTTTTGAGCCCCCCAGATGTAACTCAACCCCGCGCCAAAATGTAAAACAGTTGTGGCATTCTAACAACAACAAAAAAAAAAACAATTGAATTTGGAACCATAAACAAAATATCCATTCCCAAAACTTTTTTGACTGAATGTATCTACTCATTAACAAAGGAATCTTCAGAACGATCGATCCGTAAATCACAAAGGTATTTGAAGATTTATGGCGGAATAAAAATAGCGTTTATCTGTATTTCTGGTCAATTAGCAGACGACATCAGATAGCGGCTGAGTAATGACCCGGCGGCGCACGGCGGCGGCGAGCGCGCGCGCGACCGCTGGCCGCTCACAGGCGCACATAACTGTCGTTTGTTCATGTGAACTACTTACTTGCCAGTATCAAATGTTGCAGTATTACTTTCATAAATTTCACATAACGACAATTGAACAGTAAGAAGCTTAATTATTTTTCATAATATCGAGTCAAGTTGTGATTTTATAGCTAATGTTTATCTTCACTTGCATATAAACCAAATACTTGCATATTGTATCACACCAAAGCCAAAATCGAATGGTATCGGCTCAAACATAGACCGTGTACCAGTTTAACATGCATTAAAATCGTAACGGTAATGGTTTAATTTTTGCGTGAGAGAGCTAATTGGTATTCGAATAAGCATTCAGTACTGAAAGCCGCGGCGGTGGGAATGCACAGAGCGCACGTGCGCGGCCCGGCCCGGCTGCACGGCGGCAACGCGAGGCCCGGTCCGTGCCGAATCCATGCACTCGACACACACATGTCGATTGTCGACAGCATGTCACGGCTCATTAGTGCGCTATCGATCCAACGCCTACTACATATGAGCGCACTTCCGACTCCTGATAACTCAGTTTCCACCACCGTGCATAATTCGTTACGTCCAATACAACACTAAGGTTTTCGGCATATTCCAGACCAACAATCGGCTTTCCCCAATTTTACATCTAACTTTCAATTATTTACGCATCAAAGCGATTTTCCGTCCCATTTCGTTGAATCCTGCCTGTAATACCATTGTGAATGCCGAAAGGAGAAGCAAACTTTCTTCAAAATCTTTTGTTAGCGATACACGGTTTTGTAGATTTTACGCAATTCTATGTCTTAGTTGAATTGCCTGGAATAGGTAATGCGAGGAGTATAAAGTTCAAACTCCTTAATCATCGTTTATATTCAAGTCGCGTCTTCTTTATAAAATGTATTTTCACTTTTCACCTAACTGTACAAGTTCTTGACATTGGTGTTGATTGAGGGTCGGTGTGATTTGAGTTGGTGCTACGGCGTAGCTCCGTAGCGGTGTAGCGGCGCTACGAGTCGTCCTAATGACCCGCGGTTCTACCTGCACCTGACGGCTACAAACATAAAAAGGGACTGAATGAAAGAAAATATTACTGTGATGATTTTATATCTGTGATGAAAAGTACCTCGATATTTCATTTACGTATTTTCCGAAAAAATGTCAGAGGAAGATGACCTCATCAGAGAAGTAAGAAAATAAATGATTAACTAAGATAAGTTGGTGAGCGAAAATGAACGGTAAGATAATGTAGTGAAATGAATACGACTAGAATACAACAGAGGAGATAAACATAGTAAACAGGCCATGCCTCGGAGCGGTTACATCTTTTGAAGCAAACGAGTTTAGGTTTATGAATTTTGACGAAGCGTAGAAATAATTATGAAAGGGTAAATAACAAGCGACCGAGTTTGAAATAATCTGCTTTTTGAAACTACAAATTTTAAGAGCAACACTGGATTTTATTTTCATTTCATGGGGCTTAAAAGTTTGTACCTTAATTATAAATTAACAAACTGATTGGTGTTTGGATATGAAACGCATTTTCATAGTTTGATGGTTGATTATACAAATACCACGTTTCAAGTTACACATATAAATGTATGTTCTCGTAAGTTTCATAACTCATTGCATCTTCCTATAAAGCAACGATTGACGGCAGCATACCTGTGAGATAAGGGGAGAATTTACGCCTTTACATTGTGACATAACCTTATTTTATATCTTTTGTCATCGTTCCGAGAGGAGATCCTCAATTTATTGCTACTCAGATATGAAACCTCTTTAACTAAAAACTTCAAGGTACTGAGGGATTTATATGTGGGAAATAGGTTTCTAATGCATACTTCGATCTATCTTATTGTGTATGTGTAATCGTTTATGTTTATGAAGAAAATAAATACGTCGGTGTCTTAATCAGTCTGCATCCCACTGCTACTCCGAGCCTACCATAACTTCCAGATCTTTCGATCCAGAACTTATATGGACCAGGTCGTTTTGTCCAATTAGGTCCACCATCTTCTACGGGTTCTGCCGCAAAGTATTCTGGCTGTGTTAGGGCTCCATATAGTGATTATTTTGCCTATATGGCAGTTTTGGAGGTGTTACTTGTAATGTTTAAGTTCTTCAAATATAACTTAATAATAACTTTTATCTTAAAAAAGTTGTCATTCAGATCAGAGATATTGTCGCATATTAAGTCCGTTCTATTGAAACCCTCGGGCTTGCCGAAGGTAGCAGTGTTCAGGATTTGCTTTTTTCGATCTTCTATGGGATCGTTCCTGCACCGGATTTTTCCCGAGGCGTTATCTCGTCTCACGTATTTCATAGGAAATCGGACGATACAAAAACTACGCTTACCTAGATCGCTCCGGATCACCTTTTGTCTGACGAGCGCTTTTACGCTAACGTGCTTTTTTAAATAAAAGAATCGAGTAAAGTATTGCGTTTTATGGTAGAGTGTATATTTTTAAGAGCTTATAGCATTAGCACTTTTGTAGTGAGTCAGCTTTTGTGTACGATAACTCATAGATTACATGTTTTTTTTATTGATTTAAGCAAGTAACAAGTAACATCGAAAGCATTCTGAATTTTGGTTAAGTACATAATATGTGAAAGATATTTCTACATATTTATTCAAATTGATTGAAATAACATTAACTCAACAGCAAATATGTTATCCATTCTATCAAGCAAATGTGTCTAGACCACTTACATCGTAATCAAAATATATGTTTGAGGGGTTAACAGTAGTGTAAGTGGCAAAATCCAGCGGAATCGATTACAAGACAAGATAAGGATCAAACTGACCTTCAAACAATAAATCCATGTTGAGAAGGGTAAAACGAAACGGAGGAAGTTTTTACTTCGGCCAAAGTTGCTAATGATAAGTATAGTAAACGTCTATTTTTACAAATGTATAACGAGCGAAGAGTTCGTGAGGAGAGGGCAAAACGACTTCCGATCCTGTTTCTATTCAGGGAGAGAACTGCGAAGTTTCAAAGATATCTTAGTTAAACGGAGCTAGTCTGCGATCTTGCATCTCCGTGCTGAAATAGATTGCTGTAATAAAACTAACTTCGTACTATTTCATAACATGTTTTTTTTTGTTCAGAACGGTTCTTCGTATGGCGGGCTTGACTTATGACTAAGATATTGCAGAAATAATATAAATGCTGGAATATTTTTGAGTTCGCTATCGCGTGCATGGCACCTCTTGTATTTCGGCCATTAAATGCAACGTGGAGTGCAAAGCATTAATCACTGACACTCTATAGAGTATCTTTGTTATCTCACTAGAGAGAGCATACTGGACTTTATGACACCGAATACTTTCAGTGCACAAAATACACAAAAAAAGTGTATGAGAAGTTGAGAGGATGAATATATATTCTCGTCTCTAAATAAAATAATGGTAGTTTATTTATTTTACTTTGAAAAGAAAACAGTATTTTTCCTTGCTAGGAACCAAAAGAAATAATATGCCTACATCACTCAGCCTCAATCGGGGTAATTCGTAAAAGTCGATTGGATGAAAGAAAGGCTTTTTTTATGTTAGTACCTAAGAAGCCTAATTCACTGAGTTCTACTCTTCACCTGGCTGGCTGCTGTCTATTAATTTTCAATGGTTTTTGTCCATTAGTGATATATTTGCTTTCCGACTCAACGGTATTTATATGGTGCCATGATGAATGAAACAATAAATTTTGTTTAAAATAAAGCCAAACTGCCGGATACTTTTCGTGGCTGTTATTAAAATTTTAATTTTGTGAATATTGAGCCGTCGTGGTTACGGGCAGTCGCCTCATTCGTGGTCACGGGTTGTCTACCCGAGGCGGTGAGCCCTGTAAAGTGCTCCAAATGTCAGGGAAATTTAAATTTAAACAATACACTTGATCAACAGGGCGAAAACCTTTTCTTCTATAAAATAAATAATTCAAAACCCTCAAATTCATGGTTGATTAAATTAAAGATTGAAATAATGAAAATGGGTTACAAATGTAATGTATATTATATAATCTATCTATATCAATTATATAATCCCAAAAGTAATGTTGGTCTCTAAACCGAGATTTTCCTAATAGGTAGGTAATGTTTATGGTATACCTCCTACACATTTAATCCTTTCAATAAAAAGTTGGTTTATAAAGAAAGAATGGGTGAACTCATTACACTTTTTTGTTTACTTGAAAGCCGACAAAAGCCAATATGACGTTGGAAAAGTTTGCTTAAACATCAGAAAACGTAATCAGACTCGATGTTTATACCTCAAGTACTTACGAAAAGAGTAAAACGGGAAACCCGAATGGAATTACAGTAAATTAGAACTGAGTAGCCTTTAAAATGAGTTGGTGCTGATATTATAATTGGGTGAGTCACCCCTGCAAATTGAATAATCTGTAGGGAACGTGTATATACGGTAAGGTCCGATGGCTTTTCATCTCAAGAATCTGCAGTCGACAAGTGGAATCCGCCAAATTAATTATGATACTAGATAATTTTCACTAATTAACTGACCAATTATTTTAATACATGAAAATCTCCCCGTTGCTATAAAATTGTTTAGTTTTTGTCTGGCGGAAGGAAAATAGAACGGCATATTTCTATCTATTAAGATCTTACCATCTGAGAAGAAATATTGATTATCGAGTTCCAGGTAAGCCAATAAATTGTCTACTGGATTCTGACTGTCTTAGCTTAATTCTAATGCTCTCCAAGTATTTCTATTTTCGAATTCAAATCTCCAGAAATACAATTTTAGATCAGATACGAAATTGGATAAGGTAATTCAAAAAGCACTTCATTAAAATATAAGGTGTATAATAATGATATATATATTTGGGTGACAAGCATTTGGCATTTATTGAAATAAAAAGTGAGCGTCCCGGGTGGCAATGAGGGTGACAAAATTGTGAACATTACTCATGGCATTTCGGGTGCTTCACATTGATTGCTGTACGTCCTCGCTTGACAAAATTATTTAGTTTACTATACACTGGTTTTATCTTCTTCTTCTATCTATCTTCTATCTATATCTTCTATCTATACTTATAATAAATCTGTAGAGAGGTCAATTCTGTACATGAAATTTATTTCCAAAATAACTATCAGGGGGTGATAAGGGAACGATACTGATACCAAAAATGCAATCAGTACAATTTTTGTCTGTCTGTCTGTCTGTCTGTCTGTCTGTCTGTCTGTCTGTATAACCGTTATAGAAACAAAAACTACTCGACGGATTTTAATGAAACTTGGTACAATTATTATTCATACTCCTGAGCAGGTTATAGTATACTTTTCATCACGCTACAATCAATAGGAGCAGAGCAGTGAAGGGAAATGTTGGGAAAACGGGAGAAGTTACTCCATTTTTTAAGCTTCCGTCGCGTGTGCAACCTTAATGGTGAAAGCTACACAGAAATCATGTATGACGGAAATGTTCTCCTTAAAATTATATAAAAAATATCCAACGACAGCATATGTCTATCTTTTATGATTGACGAACAATAACACGTGTAACTCCCGATAGCTTAGCAGTTCGAAGCTTTCTGATTGTATTTGTCTACTCTTACGTTTATAAAACTCTCAGTCGTCACTAATTAACATTAATAAAAGTTAACATTATTAACTATTCCATAAAAAAAGAATGATAGAAATCGGTATAGAAACACCAAAATTATACATGAAAAACGCTAATGATAAGCCATCGCGCGTGAATACTGAATCATGCTATAAGGATTATTTTTGTGGTCGCGAACGCACAGTCAGGCGGCTAGCTTGGCGCCTAGAGGCTAGCGAGTAGCTTCGGAAAACGGCTTACGACAGTTTGCAATATCCTTTAATAATTATAATGTCGAGGGGAAGATGGTTATAATTTCGCTTTACACCAAACGAGTAATATTATAAATGTGAAAGTTTGGTTGTTTGTTACTCAATCACGCCAGAACGGCTTAACGGATCTTAATGAAATTTAGAACAAAGATAGATTATAGCCTGGAATAGCACATAAGCTACTTTTCATCCCGGGAATATGTTCCCTAGGGATCACGCGGGCGAAGCCGCTGGCAGAAGCTAGTACATAAAATAAATCTGTAGAGAGGTCAATTCTGTACATGAAATATATTTCCAAAATAACTATCAGGGGGTGATTAGGGATCGATACTGATGCTAAAAATGCAATCAGTAAAATTTTTGTCTGTCTGTCTGTATAACCGTTATAGAAACAAAAACTACTCGACGGATTTTAACGAAACTTGGTATAGTTATTTTTCATACTTCTGAGCTGGTTATAGCATACTCTTCATCACGCTACAATCAATAGAAAAAATGAAAAAAAAAAATAATGAAAATGTGAAAGTTTGGTTGTTTGTTGCTCAATCACGCCAGAACGGCTTAACGGATCTTAATGAAATTAGAACAAAGATAGATTATAGTCTGGAATAGCACATAAGCTACTTTTAATCCCGGGAACATGTTCCCTAGGGATCACGCGGGCGAAGCCGCTGGCAGAAGCTAGTAAAGAATATTGCTGGGTAAAAGAAAATAAAACCTAGCTATATAATGGAACTAGCGTTTGCTTGCGACTTCCCGTAGGAATTTTGGATTCTCTCTTAGTGCCCAAATTTCAGCCTTCTACCATCAGTAGTTTCAGCTGTAAGTTATTTATCAGTCACTAAGTCAGTAACAGAAGGATCTTATATTGATTGTTTGAATGGCTCTTATCTGTGAAGAATCAACAGCCAAATACTGGCCATTGAGCTAAAATGCATTAAACTCGTTGAACAATTGCTATGAACGGAATGTTCTTACCTGTTTCCAGGAAATCGGCACGCACCTACGTGTTTTGTTCCCGAAAACACGTAGGTGTTTTGTTTTTCCCAACTATGTTGAGATCGGGTTCCTGTTAAACCGGATTCAAATGAATACCAGTATTTTCCGTGGAGCGACTGCCTCTCAGATCTCCTCAACCCAGTTACTAGGTAACACGATAGTTCTGGGCACGACTGGAATCAGAACTGGCTTCTGACAACCCGTAACAACTGACAATATCTTCAAATGACAACTGGGACTAACGGCTTAACATGCTTTCCGAGGCACGGAGGAAACTCGGTATGTTAAGATAATCACACATCTACAGATCAACTTCGGCAAGCGTTGCTTATTCTTGGAGATCGGCTTGGCGGCTGTTATTCTTTAGCCACGAGGGAGCACGTGGCTAAAGAATATCCTTGATCATCTTCATAATATAAGACATACACAGGACATTCAAGGCCCGTTAATAATTAATTTCACAGGAGCATTCTTTGATAAACGCCCTTCGATTCAACGCCCTCCGATTCAACGCTGTTTGTTGTTGTCCGATCAATATGGAAATATCTGGATGAGTTATTTGGCAGCGCATGTAATTATGAGGGGAATGCATTACCAATTAACTTCGAAAACATAATTGGTGTGTATTATTGTGAGACACAAAGTGGTGCCGCATCAATTATGTTAATGGAATTGAACGAAACCTATTTTTTATTAAATTTAAAATCATGAAGAGCTTTAAAATATTCTTTGTTTTCAATATCCAAATGAACCATTCACGAATCGTTTTCTGTGCGAGCATGAAAAGATTAACTGGATGCGTATTGTAAAATAGGATTTTTCAATGAATGCTTGCAAATATTTGGTGTACATACATGGGTGTGTAAAGTTGGGTCATATTTTTTTTAACATGACGACGAATTTTATAAGAACGAAAGATATAATTTTCGTTTGATATTTTTTCATCTTATGATAAAACTCCATAAGATATTATTTCATCAACGTATATCTCATATATTATAAAAATCTCGTGTCACGGTGTTTGTTATCGAACTCCTCCAAATCGGCTTGACCGATTTTAATGAATTCTATTGTATCGGTAGGTCTGAAAATAGGTCGTAAGGTACTTATTTTCTTTTGCAAAACAAGATTTGCCCGGTCAGCTAGTTTCATATGAGCTTCAGTGGATTACACTATGATTAAAAGTTAGCATTCATTTTGTATAAGATTTCTTTGATCTTAAGATCATTCACTTTACAAAAATTAATCTAATGTACTCGGCTTAAAAATCAGTCGTGACCAAGGTTAGACAAAGAAGCCCTGCTGCGCGGTGCTCATATTTCGGCATGCAGGTTTTAAAGGACCCAAAACGCTTAGGTAACATCGATATTGTTGCCTATAAAATGGAGTAAGTATAGGAATATAGTGCTTCTATTTTCTAACCCAGAAGAGTATTTTGTACGGTAGTTATTTCAGTCCATAGAGGTGTGATGGTGCTGGACAATAAGCTGACCATTTGCAAGCAGCTAGCCCATATGGTTGGAGCATTTTTTAGTTTGAGTGGCAAATGCAAAACTAGGAGCTCTGGCTTTAGTATTCCACTTTTCACAACCAAAATACAGTCTGTACGGCTAGCAACGACGTGTACGATCACATGAAATCGCAAAATGTCTGCATAGAAATGAGAATAATCAACATTAGTCTCCGTTGCGAGCATTTTACTTGCTCAGGTAACAAAAATCAAGCTTTTTATACAATACTAGCTTTTGCTCTCTACTCTGTTCGAATACTTACCGAGTTTAGTGGATTAAAGTTTTAACTGGCAGTCGGTGGTTTAAAGCAGTCGTTTCATTTTAAATACTGGTATTCAGCTGCAACTGATTACCAGTATTGTACATCATAAACTGGAAACCAACCCTTAAATAGTTGGGAAAAGACCTGGTAGATTCATTGACGTTGTTCGTTCAACGACAACCATTTTATAAGTGATATTGGAGATGAAATATAATTTTCTTTAATTTTATTTCAATACTGAGAAACCTCATACAATCACTTTTAACAGCTTCAGGCCATGAGACAAATATAACTTACAAAAGATTTAAAGACAATGGCTCCTACATAAATAATGTCAAAGAAGTTTTTTTTAATAACCTCTACCAGTTACAAATCACGTATCTGACTTTCTTCATATATTGACGAAAATTTGGACTTAAATTGTATCACAAAAAAAAATAAGCTAGATAAACAATTGAAAACACTTTTTGTCTATTATTTTTCAAGAATCGCAAAATCGATGATTCCAATTAAGATGTAATCGAGCCGTCTTTGAAATAAGACATTTATTTAGTGTATTCGTTTATTGACCAGATACATAGGTATAAATATAGGCAAGTTCGAACATACGGAGTTGTGGTGATCAATCATGTCGCAGTTTCCGGGGTGAGATAACAAAAAGTAATAGGTCATGTGTGAATAGTTAACGTTCTTATTCTCACACAGATGGATGGATTCTTTTAATTATTTTGGTGATTGATTTTTTTCTACACTTTTTTTTTTTTCCAAAATACGTCGAATGGAACCGTTTACTATCAAATGCACAACTGCGTTCCAATACCTATATTTATCTCCGTTAGATCTACCTAAGTCTAGCAGTGAGCGTATTAGAAACGAATACCGCAAATCAATAAAATAATCAATATATTCCACGCACAAAACAACACGGAACCAAAGAGAAAAAACAAGTCCGTTAATTAATAGGCATGGCTGGCGTTGTCAACAGAGCGGTCTCGGCTCTCATATTTCGTAAACACAGCGAAGCGAAAAGCGTGGAACTGAGAAGTGTCGTTCGATATCCGATATTCAGAAGATCGATAGTTGTTAGAATAAAAGAACGAAACGGACAAAGCAAGTAAAAAACTAACTAGCACGAAACAATAGCCGTTACGAGCGGCGCGCTGAAAGCCCCATGAGCTTGGTGATTCGTTAGCAAAGAGACAAAAAACGGCCAGCCGCGAATTCGTTCTACAGAGGAGGTTTCTCACCTGACATTTAAGTATGATCCTATTCAGGATTACATATTCCCTTGCGGCAGCTGCGACGCTGACAGAGCTGTCGCCGGGGTGCCGGAATGAAATGCGATGACGCGAGTTCTAATCCGGTAATAATAAAAATGTATTCTCCCTTTGTCTTTTGTAAAATTTGTTGTGATGAAAAACATGCAAATTGGAAAATATACACAGTGTACCTGGCTACAGAGTATACGGCTAGCTCATTTGATTTTTAAATAGAAAGTGGTTAGTAGTCATGGGATAATTGCGTAAAACAAGTCATCATTAAAAGTTTTTATTCCACTTTAATGCCGGTTATTTAAGAAAGGAATTCTGAAAAACCGATAAATTTATTCGTTTCGGCGTGTTCGTGACAGTTCCATGTCTTTCGGCATTCGTCTCTGTAACCCTCTCACATTCACAGAGCGGTACAGTTTCATTGACGCTCCATGTTAATTTGGATATCGACTCTCTGGCAGCTTCACCTATTATTTTTTATTTCGTCGACAAAAGGTCTAGAGCGAATAGTACTCGCACATTTGGAAGTTGGCGAGTCGATGGCCTCAATAACTGTATCTAGAATTCAGCACTCGATATTGGACGATTCATGAATCGGAAATCATCTAGTTTCGTATTCTAATCGGGAGCAAATCACCATAAAGTATCAAATTGCGACACTTGCGTATTTATTTAATGTGTGCCAACCAAATAATAATTAAGTTATGTGCCTACAATGTTGTGATATTAAACTTGGGAACTAGTACTACAAAAGTAAAATTTGAACACTAAATTTTAATATTCTTTAGCTACTCAACTGTGTGTGACTTGCAAACTTCTTGAATATAACCAAATGACGTGTTACAGTCGTCTTTATATTTATCACCGCCCATACTCGTAAAAAACTTAAATTCCAAATAATTTTCTGCTACATTCCAAACTTTTATTTGGTAATACCCCAGAGCAATTCCTACTTTGTTTACAAATAAACTTGCCGTTGAAATTGGGAAGGAAAAAGCTTTTCGAAAGAGGATAGGTAAATCGATTTATGCAAAACAGATAGCGCTTTTTGTATGCAAATTTTTGTTGATTTCCCAAAGATTGAAATCGTGGTATTGTGAAATGGAAAATATTGATTATTATCTACCGACAATAAACAACGTGCCCAGCGGCTTGTTTCAAATAACCATCAATTTATTATTTCATGTTTATTTTATTAGGAAATTGTAAAAAATGTACATTATAATTACCTTTTACTGAATTCATTGGAAACCCATTGACGATAAAGGTTTGGTGCAGATAATGAAACTTCGTAGAAATTGACTACCTACTTACAATGAACGTAAAAGTAAATATTATGTTGAGTGTTATTTATGCATCTAAATAAATATGATCAAATTAATTGCTGTTATTAAGGTCTGGAATATCAAAATTTAAATTTAAATTTTATTATGAAATGTTGCCGTGAGGGTACATTAAGTATAAAATATTTTGCCCTAGGAGACTAACGTAGTATAAACATAATGAAAATGTATAAAAATGAATTATCGTCCTTCAGCCGTCTCCCCGGTAGGTAAATTAGGAACCGCTAAAACCTCGCGGAGGTGATAAATCTCTGTCGAATTCGTCAGCCAACAGTTTTATTTCTTTTCCCTTTTCCACCGGTTTTCTTTTCAACAAAGTTACTCAGCCACTGGATGGACGAACTCTTATGAGTACAATGGTACATGTACCTCCTGCGAACAAACAGAATGAAAAATTCTTGGTCTTAATTGATGTTGTTTTGTCCCTTTAAGTACCTCGCTACATCTGTAATACGGAAGAATTAAATGTTTACGAAATTCATTCTTAATGTAATATATTAGGAATTTGAAACAATGGTCACGAGTTTGGACAGTTTTATGGCTACCGATATCCATACAATAGATTTCTTCGGCTAGTTGCACTTACGAGTCGAGAAATATTATTGGACGGGTGTTAATTTTCGACTCGATGGATTGATATCTTGCTGATTACCAAACAATACGCTTATAATATCCTCGTCAATATTGACTACCAGTACCAAAGTAACACTGAAAAAGCTTAGTCAGGTATGAATGGAAACATATTTATAAAATTACTTTTACAGGTTTAGCAGTTTATATCCTCGCCTATTCGATTTATAGCTCACTAGACTGATATTAGTTAGCTGTCACTCGAAGAACGGGAACAGAGGACGTGTAGGCAGTCGTCGCGTCACTGCTGCGGCGACGAGGCGACGGCGCCACTTCGAGCCGACGACGGGGCGACATCGAGGCGATATCGAGGCGACTTTGGACTGGCGACGGAGCGCAGGCGAGAGTCGTCGGCGCGCTGCCACCGCGTCCCCGACGCGATTTGTTCGGGAATTGCATTGTTCCGCCGACACCTGGAATCTGGATTCGGTTAGTAGAACCTTTTCCGGCGAAGAAGATTTGTTGCCACGTATTTTCTCCGCTGGAATTGTTGTTAGCTACGGATCAATTTAACAACCGTTCTGCGAGAATAGTCTGCTGCTGGAATAACTAACTTGAAGCAAGTAACAACCCCTCGTGTCCTATGTACGAGGTAATACTATTCATACAAACTGTGATATAACCTTGTTATGTATTTTCCAAGAATATACGTTCACGGAGAAATTTCTCACTGCAGTTACGAGA
This sequence comes from Ceramica pisi, assembly GCA_963859965.1. NCBI lineage: Eukaryota > Metazoa > Arthropoda > Insecta > Lepidoptera > Noctuidae > Ceramica > Ceramica pisi. Next base: position 11,155,535 of record OY982533.1, on the reverse strand, counting down.
GGTTGTTGGCATATTAATATATTGTTAGATATTTGTCTGAATATTTTTGTTGGGGTTTTAGTTCAATTCATCGCGAATCTAGAACTACGCAGATAAATTGATGAAACGATCAAAGAAGAAAACTAGTTCTTATAAATAATTCTCAATGTAGAACTATTTTTAAAGAACGAGGACATTTCGCTATATCTTAGGCAAGTTTTGTAAAATTTAGAGCGACACTGGCGCGGATTAGGGGTGGAAGGCTCAAAACTTCGACGATTTTGTGAACTTTCTATGGCTTATCTATTCTCAGAGGTTATTCAGCTTTTTCCGATTTTAAATAAAGCAGTTATTAAGTTGAATTGAGATACTGACTTACTGTGTAAGATAATTAAATAATAATTTGGATGTGGTTTCGGAATACGGATCATCGAAAAGTTTTTCAATTTACTTAATGGAGTAGAACCATTTTATTGGAGATTTATAGGTACCTACATACGTATTAAATACGAAGTGATGTACTGTTTTACTTGTCTTGCCGTATTGTACGAAAGTTAAGGTTTGTGTTTGACTTTATTCCTGTACGGCCCATGTATTTTACAGACGTAAAATATAAATGAGGTATTTGTTGCTCCAAATTCTCTTTTTTGTCGGTATTTAATGTGAATTGTAATTGAGTGCGTTTCTTCAAATGAAATCTTCATTGAATATGCTAAGGTTTTGACCCTGATAACGTGGGGTTTATTTTAGACAAAAACCTGTAGGGTCACACAACTCTCGAGAACAAAGGGAAAAGACGCTACAAGTGCCATTTTTCTTCCATCTTGGAATCAGAGTTCGGGCTCAGAGTTTATGCACCTGTATTGTGGGTTACTAAGGAAATTACTTAACAATATGCTTTCCTGTCTCATAAAGCATCTTGTGAAGAAATAAATGTCGCTACGGAAACGCCCAAGACTTTTCAAGAAAATTCCGCGAAGGTAGTTCTTCCCCCTAAATTCCGAGTAGTTGTTTCTTTGTCAAATACATTTTTCATAAGCTGATACACAAAACAGCATTTTCGCATTTGCGATCATGAAAAATTCAAAGCTAATGAGCAAAAAACATGAGGAAAATGTAAGAATTTCCTTTTGGCTACACTGTTTTACTAATCGAATAATTGAAATTGAATCTTTTCTTGGGATTTATATAAATGAGAAATTGCTGTTTCATCATGTAAAGTTGTGCCAATCTGCGGAATTGGAGTGAGACATTTATTTAGTAACGGTGTGGAGAGGGAGGTGAGGCAAGGTGTGCAGGGGGCTGGCTAACGAGTTTCTGTCTGATGTTTGTGAAGTTCGCTCCGGGTCACGGCGCTACGTCCGCCGCTACACACCCGCGCCGCCAGCTAATGAAATATCCGTCTGGACTCAACAACCATACAATACCATTTTATACAGGAAATAGGTCAAATCGCAAGTATCGAATGATTGCTTGATCAGCGCTTACTTGTCAGAAACGAAAATTTATTTTATCCTCAAAGAAATACGTGTTGAACAAGTTCTTAAACTATGTTGTTTCTCACTTCAAGCAACTTCTGTATAGACAGCGCGAATTCCCTCGACACTCATAATTCAAAAGATCATACCGCTGCGCGAGTATAAAAGACGATCTCCTATCGACTCATTATCGACGAAGAGTCTCTTTAACTGAGCACAATTATTGAGATTTACCAACAAACCATTGAGATGTTTGAACATTTTGTACTTATAAATTCGTGACAGTCAGAATTTCAAGTTATGTGAATAAAACATCAGTGGTTTAACAAGCTTATCTATTATGTAAAGTGTAGACGCGCAATTAGTTTGTGGGATCGCAGTTGAAATATCTAATTATTTGCGGTCACAAAAGTTGCTGGTCTGTGCCCCACAATGGTAATTTCGGGTTAATATTTATGACGTATCGCGATGCACGGCACGGGAGACAGAGAGCAATTTTTATGTCAATAATGTGGGAGCAGATTGATGCTGTATTTTTCATTGTATTGCCAGTGTAATTGCTAATTTTATGGTTCGTATGATGTGAGAGAACATTCAGTCGGTTTTTGTCAAATGGTTGCGACCTTCATCACGTTAAGCGGTTTATGACTGGCATGTAACCAGAACCTACTGTCTCACAAACAAAATTGAGCACTACAACCTAGAATTAGGTTCTTAATAAATATAATGGAACGGCTGCCGGCTGAGGTCTAAAAATAGTAATAATAATAACAACTCTATTTTGGAGGTCGCGAGAAGGTAATGTGGAAAATGTATGATCTTAGGGTGGTTCCTAAATCTCTTGTGACATGGCGAATCATTGAAAGTGCTCTACTCAACCTACATGGCATCCTACGTTTTTAGAGACATAGACATATGTAAAAGCGTGCGTGATATCGGCGGAACAATGCCATTTATTTACATAGGTACATACGTATCTAATAATTCAGTTTCATTAATTGTAAACAATTAGATATTTTAAGTATTTTCTTAAAATTTATGTTCTGTACTTGCAGTTTGCACCAACTTTAATTTGATTGGTAGAAAACGCTTTAAAGGCATTAAGTTCACCATTGTACTTTGTTTTTACTAATGCATAAAGATTTAACTTGAGTGCAGGAATAAAATAGCCGTAGGATTTAACGTGTTCTCGACTGTTGAACTTAGAGGCACGTTTCGGAAGACTAGTCTTGTTCTCTACTGTGGCTACGTTCGTGTTGTATTCAACTGGGGAAAGCGATGGCCTCGCGTCGAAAATGTGGTGTAGCATACCCGTTTGAGCTTGTTTTAGTTGGGGATACAGAATAATACTAAAATTGGTCTCCACTTTGCAATGGATTTTTCAATAAATTTATAGTAGGTAGTAGTAAGTACGAGCCTGATAATACTTATAGCACATCTTGGTAAAGTACGAAACTAACGTCTCCGTCACTCATATCTATTTATATGTCCGTAATTTAAATAAATAAATAAATAAATAAATAAGTAATTTAAAAAACAGTCAAACAAATATCACTACATCACTACATATTATAAAACAAAGTCCTCCGCCGCGTCTGTTTGTCTGTTCGCGATAAACTAAAAAACTACTGCACCGATTTCGCCAATGGATAGAGTGGTTCTCGAGGAAGGTTTTAGTATATGATTTGTCAAGCGGGAGGTGCCGCGGGCATCAGCTAGTGGTATATTAATTTGACCCACCTACATTGGTTGACTTTCTTAATTTCGAAATCTATACTATATAATACTATAAAGCAGAAGAGTTTGTTTGTTTGTTTGGTTGAACGCGCTAATCTCAGGAACTGCTGGTCCGATTTGAAAAATTCTTACGCATATATCATCACGCTAAGATCAATAGGAGCGGAGCAGTAGTGAAAAATGTTACGCAGAAGACGTTGCGCGGGTCAGCTAGTCCTATTATATAAAATTCTTCCATGATTTACAGAAAACGTACAGCAGAAAATAATGACCGTGAAAAGCTGAAATTTGGCATGTAAGTCCTTTGGGAATATATGGGAGCATTATGAGAGGATGTCCTAAAATTCCTACGGGTAAGGGAAAAAAACAGGATATGCGCGTACAAAGTCGTGAGCAAAAGCTAGTAGCTAAAGATCGGTTTTCTAAAAAGAGGTACCTACTAGCGAAATGTCATTGTACTTTATTGCAAACTAGCTGCCCCGCGCAACTTCGTCTGCGTCACATTTTCCATTAATGCTCCGCTCCTATTTGTCTGAGCGTAATGATATATAGCCTATAGCCTTCCTCGATAAATGGGCTATCTAACACTGAAAGAATTTTTCAAATCCGACCAGCAGTTCCTGAGATTAGCGCGTTCAACCAAACATTAACAAACTCTTCTGCTTTATAATCTTAATATATATAAATCTCGTGTCACAATGTTTGTCCTCAATGGACTCCTAAACCACTTAACCGATTATAATAAAATTCGCACACCATGTGCAGTTCGATCCAAATTGAGAGATAGGATAGTTTAAATCTAAATTTTTTGTTGCAATATTATTTAGGAGCATTAATGGAAAATGTAACGCAGACGAAGTTGCGCGGGTCAGCTAGTATTAGTATAGATTTAGCTGGCCTAACATAGCGAATTTGACGCCTATTGTTCTTAATTCTTATAAATACCTTTGAGCTCCTTCAAGGGAATGTTCCTAGATAGGCAGGGATACTTAATAGAGTAACTAATGGTGATGAATGGCAACACAGGAGTGTTATGGCGTCGTTTATGGCAACATGAGGGCCCGTATATATGGACACGACACACTTTATTATGTAAGGGTGGATTCTCTTACGTCCACTTGCTTTTGTAAGTAGTAAAAGCAAGAGGTCAGTAAAGGTATAAAGTGAAACACTGTCTGTCTTTTTGGACTTGGTGGTAGGTATGTGTAAGTAGGTATCTTACTCTATTCAGGTTTAATCGACTTTTTTTTGCAGTAACACTTGTCTCTTCGGAAAATTAAGTAAGATTAAATACATTTAACTCACTAAGCCTTATGGCCGAATTCATAAACTTGAAGTGTAAGAATATAGTATGTAAGCTCCTTTACTTTAGCAAGTATGTACACTCCTTTATATCTGATCATGTATGCTGACATCACACTGCACCTCATAAGTGTTTATTTTATATTATCCATTTAGTCAAGTTTTATATTATTCATCAAAACGTGTCGGTCAACTGTGCAAAAAAAGAAGAACAAACCACCAAAACCAAGCGTGCTCCATCTTACACCTCATCATTAACATAACATAACGATTTATTTTCTCACCACAATAGAAAGGAAGGTACATAAAATATAGCACAAAATACATAACGACGAAATTTATACTGTGGGAGACTGGTGCCTAAGCTAGACCGCATGGCCTGTGTATTTCAGGACACCAGGTCTCCACCCATCGGAAACATCATTTGCAACAGTTATGTACTCGCTCAATAACAGAGTGCGGTAAGAATATTTCTAGATTCTAGATATAATATTATATATGAAAGGTTAGTACTTAATAATTTTATATAAGAGTAAATTTACAAAATAACTTGAACACTAATTAGCGTAGTGTGTGTGTGTTAGTGTGTGTGGTGTGCGTGTGTGTGTGTGTGTGTGTGTGGGCACGTGTGTGTTACATAATGTACATATAATATAATCATGATATTTCCACTGTTTATTTTTGTGTAGTAAATCATAATTATATAATCGACTATAGTCGATTCAAAATTCATTGCTTATCATCAGGTGAGATATTGGTCAAACGTATGCCTATCAAGAGTAAAAAAAACCGGCCAAGTGCGAGTCGGACTCGCGCACCGAGGGTTCCGTACAAACCAGTAGGTATTATAAGCAGAAGTTGCGATTTACGATTTATGACGTACCTATTAAAAAAAACTACTTATTAAATCTCGTTCAAACCAATTTTCGCTGGTAGTTTACATGGTAATGTACCTACCTTAGTTTTATCATTCTCTTATTTTAGAAGTTAAGGGGGGGGGACACATTTTACCACTTTGGAAGTGTCTCTCGCGCAAACTATTCAGTTTAGAAAAAAAATATTTTAGTAACCTCAATATCATTTTCAAAGACCTATCCATAGATACCCCACACGTATGGGTTCGATGAAAAAAATTTTTTGAGTTTCAGTTCTAAGTATGGGGACCCCCAAAATGTATAGTTTTTTTTTCCTATTTTTGTGTGAAAATCTTTATGCGGTTCACGGAATACATCTACTTACCAAATTTCAACAGCATAGTTCTTATAGTTTCGGAAAAAAGTGGCTGTGACATACGGACGGACAGACAGACAGACAGACAGACAGACGGACAGACATGACGAATCTATAAGGGTTCCGTTTTGGCCATTTGGCTACGGAACCTTAAAAAACCAAAACGTTAAAACAACTGTGACAACTATTATACCCTTAAGGCGAGGTTGCAGTACTGTGTGTTTTGACGAACAACAGCGACTGTCCGGCGAGCGAAATAATGCCTAAATTTTGATTGTTTTTTCTTCTTGGCGAAAACTGATAAAGAAATTACACAATATGGTTTCAACATTTACTTCAAAATAAAAAGCTCTATCTATTGATATAATTTTTATAAATATTCGTGATGAAATCTCTTAGCAGTACACGTTTAAAATTGTAATTTATTGTCATGTTTGATTAAAAAAAGTATCGAGCCAATCATTCTAAATCGCGTTTCTATCTTTACGATTTACTTGAGCATGTTTAATTTTTATGTAATGATTTTTATTTATTAAAAAACTCATAATTAATAAGATTTTCAGACGTTCAAAAATCTTAAAAAGTACTGCAACCCCGCCTTAAGATTATTACAAAATGCCAATTTGTATTTCACTATCATTTATCATCTTCAATTTTCATTATACCTACATAGAGTTATTACTGTGTGCGTTTGCCGAATATAATACAGAGAATACAACTGCCAAACTGTACAGCCAAAACAGCTTCTGAAGCGAAATTAAAACTGTTCCAGAGTTTTGTCTGTTTCCGCGATGATAAACAATATTTCGATTGCAACGTTCCGCGTCAGAATAACGTCAAATAATCACAATATTGTGAACTCCGGCGCCATATTTTCATTAGCAGCACCATGTTAAAAGACTTTTAAATAGGCACAACATTTTGTGAAGAAATGTTTTGTTCATTATCGGCAAATTCTCTAAGTACAATACCAAGCTACCTACTGATTCAGCAAATGTTTAAAAAAGCCTTGTAAATTGCTTTTTTAATCTGATGCCGAATTTTTTAGTAATAAAAGCCAACATTAATGTAAATGGTTCAGGTTAACAGCGACAACAGCGACCTGCTAAGCGTCACAGAATAAAAACGAAAATAAATACATTGCACAAATCGCTGTGAAAACCGTGAAGCATGTTCCAGTCGTAGAAAGTATTGAGGAAATTCGTTCGAGTTTTATTTTATTTCGACTAAGGATTTTCCGCTAGAGAGGTTCCAGGTTCGTCGGTCAGATAAAGTGCGCTCAAATATAAAGTTTCAATTTCCCCGCCGTCCGCGAGACGTGCAGAGCCTTCCAAAATGAATGCCCTTTCTGATCTGTCTCTCTCACAGCCCATTATACACCGTGATCAGTTCATTAATACGTATTCAATATTAAATTCATAGAAGTGACACAGTTTTTTTCCGAGTGAAATATTCCGTATGCCGTGTTCCACGCCAGACAGCGCGTATTTCCATTTCAGAGTTTCAGACTCCACTAGACGCCTAGTTCATGTTTGCACCGCACTTGATTTCTACAAAGAAAAATGTATCTTTTTGCAATGAAAAGCGTACAAAATATAAATGTGTAGTAGACATGTGTGCTGTTTATATGTTCCATCTTATCGCAGTGTTGTTCCCGCACGCCTGTTACAGTCATTATAACGGATGTAAAACGATAGTGCAGCGGTTTACAACTACATTTTATCTGTAACAACATTGCCGTGAAAAATCATAACAATCGCAACCTATCTGTCATGAATAATTCTTAAGCATGATAACCCGAAAATTCAATCTCCGAACAATGGGATCGTATTAGCATACAAAAGGTTTCACATATTTTACGCAAATCCGTTATATTTTGAGTTATCTTCTCCCAAAAAGGCAATGTTTTTCCCCTGACCTGTGAAATAAATTTCATTCGAGACACAGGTTGTTAGCGAGTAGAGGTTGGATTGTTTGAATTATTAATTTCTAATTGACCGAAAATAATTATACTTTAAGCTAAGGATTAATTTCATTTGTATTGGTAATTGGTTTGGTAGGTACTCTTAGTTGTGGTGTACTCTTACGTATCTCATTTTATAAAATGTAGTAGCCGACATGAGTAATAAAGCCGTCAGTTTGGAGTCCAGTATGCGAAATCAGGTGTTTATTCTAAAGCATGGAGTGGTTCCGCATAGCTCTAGCAATCACGTTTGTCTGCAGCTGGGGCGCTTCGCCTAGCCGCGTCTCGTTCCGTCTCACTGTCAAATTGTCCATGTTTTACACGTTGTTTGTATGTTGCAGCATCCAAACTGTGGTTTGAATAAGTTTACCTCTGTGCGCGCTCGATGAGGTCAAACACATCCGTATGTTTATGTATTCACAGATTCAGAGCAGTTGCGTACTCGATTATGTCATTCGTCATTCTTTCATCATTAAGGTGTGGTCACCTTAATGATGTGTCACTGGTGTGACAGAGTAGTTATGCCTACCAAAAACGAGATATCTTCTTGCTCTCTGTTAAATAAATGTCAGAAAGCAGGTCAGCAGCATGCCTTGAAAATATTTCATCAAATATTCAAGGTGTCTCTTCCAAAATATGAGGAATGTGTGTGACCATTGGTTCATGGATTACCAAATGCTAATTAGTTACGAAAATTATAGTGTGGGCAGTTCTTTTTGCGCAAATCTATATTGCGCGGTGGTTACTTCCACTTAGTTAAAAAACCGGCCAAGTGCGAGTCGGACTCGCGCACCGAGGGTTCCGTACAAACCTGTAGGTATTATATTATAAGCAAAAGTTGCGATTTACGATTTATGACGTATTAAAAAAAAACTACTATATCTCGTTCAAACCAATACTGCTGGTAGTTTACGTAGTAACATACATCATACCTATATTTTTTCTAGTTTTATAATTCTCTTATTTTGGAAGTTACAGGGGGGGGGGACATACATTTTACCACTTTGGAAATGTCTCTCTCGCAAACTATTCAGTTTAGAAAATATGATATTAGAAACCACCATATCATTTTCGGAGACCTATCCATAGATACCCCACACGTATGGGTATGATGAAAAAAAAAAATTGAGTTTCAGTTTTAAGTATCTATTTTTGTGTGAAAATCTTAATGCGGTTCACAGAATACATCTACATAACAAGTTTCAACAGCAAAGTTATTATAGTTTCGGAGAAAAGTGATTGTGACATACGGACGGACAGACAGACAGACAGACAGACATGACGAATCTATAAGGGTTACGTTTTTGCCATTTGGCTACGGAACCCTAAAAATGCTTAAAATTTAAGCAACGTAATGAAATTGTTAGTTTGTCAGTGGAACATTGCATCAAACTTTCCTGTGTTGAACTAGATAAGCATGTTATAGTGTGCGTGTAGGTACAGATCTCCAAACCCTCAATACTTTACGTTATTGAGCTTGTCATGCTCATACAAATGTTTCACCGATGGTGGCGCATGTGTTGGATCATTTGGTTCCCTTCAAAATGGTTGAGCTAGATGGTGCTGATTCACGAGTCATGTTCGTAAACGGCCGCCGTCAGTTCAAACTGGCCATCTCTTACCAGCCACTGGCTTAAACTGTACTTTTTAAATTATTTTATATACGATGGTGGTTTTGATAAATTAGTTTTTAGTGTTTGTTTAATTTTTGAATGCTCTATTTTTATTTTTGCCAAAAATAATGTAAATTTTTATTTTCCTTTACAAAATAGGTAGGTATTCCCGAGGCTCTCCCCAAATCTCTTAACATCTAGAGGAAATAGTCGCTGGGGTCTAAATCTGTAGAATATGCTGGATGGAGCAGTGCAATGCAAAAGTGCCTGTAAGTGGTTTATTTTAAATATATGAGACTCAAATAATATATATAAGAGACTCAAACTCAAAACAAACTCAAACTCAAAGAGTTTGTTTTGAGTTTGAGTCTCTTATGTACTGTTTTATTTCAGTGCAAAATATACCGCGTGTATCTGACATCGACGCACAAACGATTTCCATGGATCCAGGGCATGATTCTGGACACATGGAACCACAGTGTTGGAATTTTACGTCGGTTTTTTACTCATTTTTTCATTTTTTTCAAGAGTACCACAAGTAGGTATCAGCTCAGCTGAGCTGATATCTATTTGTGGTTTTATTCAGATTGCTCTTTTTAGTGAAAGTAGTTAATTAATTTTTTTTATTATAAATCTCATTGGGGTAGGTCAGAATAACGATTATGAGCAGTCTAAAGTAAAAAAACCCTTGAAAAAAAAAATGAAAAAATGAGAAAAAGCCGACGAAAAATTCTAAGTCTAGGGAGTCCAGAATCATGCCCTGGACCCATGGAAATCGTTTGTGCGTCGATGTCAGATACACGCGGTATACAGAGAGTTTTTACATTGATTCAAACCATTGTGTTTTTTACAAGTGTTTATTCACCACCGTATACGAATTTGTTTAAAACGCGCAGATGAAATGTATAATAAATAAAAAAGATAAGCTCCAAATAAGAGACATGTTCGGTAAATGTTTTCAGCAGTTATTTAATTTTACGTTTGGCAGAGTCTCAATCAGCTTCGCATTCGGACCAATCATTCAATCAACATGTCCATAATTGATGGTTATCGCATTACGCGACTCGTTAGCGATTGCCGTTGATTTTTGTTAGTAGTCGACCTTTTTATGTGGATAATGGTGACCCGATGGGAGTTTAAACAGATTTTACAACATACCAAACATGAATGAAGTGATGTTTTTTTTGCTAGGAAATCGAAGTACCTATCGAAAATTAAATAATTTAAGTTAATGCAGCTGAACTCTCGCAGGTATAAGGCGATTCATGTAAGTGTGACTCGAGGAAGGTTCACCTCCCAGAGAGATGCTAACTTAATTCATTATAGTGCGCCGTGTTTGAGTTCCGTGAGCACTCTCCGGTTTCGGCCTTGTTTCGGCAAACGAATACCCCCGCCCCCCGCGCCCCGCACACTATCCGTTTCACCCTCACCTCCGAATAAACAACCACCTGATTGACACCTATACCATGCAAATTACTTGCGAGAACTTTTAAGGGTAGCATAACAACGTCCTAGATGCTGCAAACATATGGTTCAGCAAGTGTATTATCTGTACGTGGCGCGTGGGCTCCAGCGCTAACATTGTTCGTAGCTATTTGAATATTTCGGGAAACTCAGTCTGAAAGATGTCGTTTTGCTTTTAATAAACAAGCAAAAAACAACATGTTTATCCTTCTTTGTTATTTTAATAAAAGCAAAATAGAAAAGAATTCTGAAAAGACTTAATTATTGTGTTATATATTCCAAAGAAAACGGGATTTCTTGAATTAATTATTCGCGTTTTTTCCTCGCTTTCACCGTAATATAGTCTCAACTAATTTAATTTCCACTGTCTATTTACTTATTTTGCAAAAACACGTGGACCTAAATACCATCGAAAGGTCTCCGGTTCAAAGTTGTTTAAAAGCTATTTCGTAAACTCGATTACTTAAAGAAAATGAAGAAGGATTAAAAGGCAACTTAGCGTTTAATTAAATTAGCCCGTTAAAAAAATGGAGCTAGAGAGCGAACAGAATCATGTCGGGCTTAGTTAAACTGTCACCAACAACGACTGTAAACAAATCTTAACTTAAATTGCATCTCAAATCAACGAACTCGCTCACAGATGGTTAATTTTGTTATTATGAAGTAGGTTCGTTATGTTCAATAGAAAGTCACAATAGTGTGAAGAATGAACGCTCAGCATCATTAGCACACGAAACGATAAATTCTGGACACGGCTTATATTTTTGTGAGATACTTTAACACAGAAAGTTTTCTAGTATTTTATTTATTAAAGCTTTGTAGTAACTACGATATTGTTCACGTATTATGGACTAACGATCCTAACTGAACTCTGTTCGTTAGTAGATTCACAAAAGCAGGATTATCTGGCAATCCGAGAGGCACAACAAAGCAGTATCAATAAAACGATCGCATTGTGAAATGAACACAGACTGCTCACATAATGGAGAACGGATGTGGTATGCTTTTGTATCTTCTGCGTTATTTACATTACCTTATTGCTCGGGACGTTTTTAGGCTTCGTGTTCAACTATTTTGTCAGGAGCTATACCTTTGTCATAGTCTGAAGGCTGTTAAATGTTTTCATAATTTCAGAACAGGTAATAAATTAGGTACCTATGAGTCCCGATTCGATTGAAGTGAATTTCCATGTTTTTTCTTGAAGATCGTTAGATAAACTAAGCATATTATTGGTACATGAAAGAATCAGATTTCCTGATGTTGATTCACTTGATTCCACTTCGGTGCAGTTTTGTGCTTCTCTTGGAGTTTGCTAATGATTTAAAGTTCGTCGCCAGGGAACGGAAAACACAGCTTTATCCTATCACGTTTATAACTATAAAGATACTACAAACATATAGTACTTAGCTAATGACTAGGATTTCGCTAGCAACGTCTACTTGCTAACTTAATGAGAACGTGGATCAAGTGATACACCGCAATAAATTCTGTTATGTGACTGCAAAATGCTTCAGAATGAAGATGCTAGTTGCTCGTACAAATAAATGGCGTTAGTAACCATTTTCTTTCCAATTTATTTGTCAGTAGAGTTGAACAGTTCAGTTATATAGTGGCAAATAATTTCCGCAGGTGCATCGCTTAGCGTTTAGTGAACAAGTTGTTCGTAAACGTATGCTATTCAAAATATTTTCAGTGTCATGAGATAAGAGTGTACCCTCACGGGAAATTACTGCCGAAATCTCAGCGCCCGCCTATAGACAGTTCGCTTGCCTCCTTTGTGCCTTGAATCAATTCCCGTAACTTATCTGCATATTTTATAATGCGAGACGAAGTGACGCTGCAGCATTCGGTAGGTACCCCCCTTTAGGGATTCTATCGTGTTACGGAACGCGGAGTGGAGAATAACTAATAAAAGATATCGGAAGAAAACTAATTTCTGATAAGCGAAGTTAACAGGATGGGCGCGACCTCCTAAATTTAGGCGAATTTTCACGCTGCGTTAAACTGAAGCCGATATTTTTATAGCTTAATCTTGGGTTAGGGAAAATACGTTCATGATAACGTGACAAAGGTAATGAAGGGTAGAAAGTTGTAAATGTGTTTTTTTACAATGAAGGCATATTTTTCGGAATAAAGCTAATCCGGCACATAAGTAAGTCCCACAAGTTGAGCACATAGCTCCGCCAGCCTCCATCTCCCGAGGCGTTAGCAGCGTGTTGTTGGTCCCGCGCACACAACTTTTAGGAGCAACTGGCGCGAGTCCGCACCGCAAATAGGATTACCGACAGACCTAGAAAGCCTGCGCGTGTCGGCTAATTCAATTTTATTGTCAATATAAAACGAAATAAACTTTTTTGTTCAAGTTTGCTTTCAGTTTTGAAACTTTTATATTCTGTTAAATTTTCAGCGACGAATCGTCGCTTTAGACAGGCCCGATATTGCCGAAATTGCTCCATTTTAGCTACAATGAAACACGAAAGAATGGAGCTCTCTTGAATGTCCAATTTTAACCGTAGCTAGGACGAGCCTTTGAAGTCGGTGCGGTGTAGCGGTACTAGCCGATTTATTCCCGTTCTGACGGAAGCCAATCAAAGCTATTGCAGATTTAGATCGCCGTCGGTCGAAAAGTGAAACAACGGAGCCAATGAATGGGTCGATCCGCACACAGCCGGCCGTCTGCGGCGCCGACGTGATCACGTGACGTCCCAAACAAGCTCGATGAATGCTACCACTACGTACTACGTACCAGTACCAGCCAGCGACCATCGTGCGCCAGATGAGAATAAAAAATCATCATGCATGAATTTATTCCGCGCGGTTGCTTTGTTATAAATTTTGTCACTTTTTGCACGATCCTCTCTGGATTGGACCATGAGAATACACGGTATTAGTATCGTACCGTAGATGTTTAGCTTCCCTAAATTTGTTTTCATTTACTTTATATCTAACTTATCATCATACTGGAATTTCAAGAAAAAAAAAATATACAGTTTTATAATGGAATGTAGGTTGATTCTCCTGTTTTTAACAAAAATGAAATAACAATTTCCATTTAGGCAAGCTGATGGTCTAAAACGATAATTAGAATTAAGCGTTCCCCGGTGATTTAAAACATTAGCAAAAACTTACCATAATTAATTTGGAGAAAATGTAGAAAGGTACAACAATAGTGAAACAAATTAATTACTACAAGAACTGTTACAATTATTCGGTAGTTAATTATAGTGTACCGCGTGTTACTGCGTTTTTTAAAGTTAAATATTATTTAGTGTAATAAGAAAAACAGTAATTTTATTTTTCATTCACTTACCTAAGAGGTGTAGGGTAGGAGCAATGAATGAAAAGCGAAAAATGAAAAATACAGAGTTCCGCTCAGTCACTAAAAAGTAAAAAATCTACCATACTAGAGCTTGTTCATTTAAACGAATTCTGCGAATCTTTAAATTCATGTAGGAGAACATATTTTAGTAGTGATGTTAAAGTGCGATCAAACTGTAAAAGAATTTAAATTTCTAAAGAGAAAAGCGTTTTTTTCCGAATTTCACTTGTCTGATAATTGTTGCTCTGGAACTTGGTAGTTTTAGTGCAAAAACCGTTAGACACATTAGGATCTTTGGATTGGAGTTTGTAACCCTCAATAGTATAATTATCCTAACTCAATAGCTTACTTTAAGTTTATAATTTGAGTAGTCTGATCCCTTGAAAGTTATAAGAAAAGAGGATCTTGATACTCTCAACTTTATGGATCACATTTGATCATAATATATCTATTTGATTTAGCAAGAAACCGTTAAAACAAGTTTTTAACGATGTAATATGTATGTACTCGTAAATATACGATTACGAATTACGAATAGGTACGATGGTGTCTATGTGAAAGTTATTGACAGGTGCTTTAACGATTTCCGCGGTTTTAATAAAGAATCACGGTCAAACGTTACGATTCAAATTTAACTTTATTTTATGGTTGTTTTAACGACTTCGAGATTGTTGATAAAACTCCACCGCATTGTCTTATCGTAAACCTGCAGTTAGACTTCTGAAAATATTACAATATTGGCGTTTATTGGTCATTATTTCAACTGCTTTCGCAAGCTTTCAATGTAAAACGGTTTTATTTAGATCCCTAAGAGATAAAAGATAAAACGTTAAAGTAGAATTTTCATCGTCGCTTGAACATAATTCTATTGGGTGATTGGCCTTGGCTGGGAATAGATCGCTAGTATCGCCACTATCCGCGGGTATCTTAAAAAACGATTAAATTATTATAACGAGGGGAGAGGTAGCGTAGTTCTTTTGTAAGATTACTATAATTAAACCTGCAGTTTGTTTACCATGCAGTATGATGTTCTATAGTGACACAAAAATTCCCTGTAGACCACTACCTTGGCGGTTTATATGCTAGAAATACATATGTAGCAGTGAAAGTTTAAGGTCCGATTTGATGAAGGCTTTTAGTTAGTAGAGTAAACTACACATGTTACAGCAAAAAGCCATAAAGTGCGCGCCTCTATCTGTCCCTTAAGGTTAAGGCCAGCATTCCTAATGTCGGCATTTGTTTCAAAAACAAACTTGTTGACATTGGAAACTTGGTTCAAAGTGGCTATTCAGAGGCCCGAATCCTTGAAGTGGGAAAATAGGAGGGACACCTAAGTCCACTTATAAGGTGTGAATTAAACAAGAGTGAGCTAAGTCATCATGAACATGACGCTATACATAAAATAGTTCGACGTTGTCATGCACGGATATTCTAAGCTACGAGATTTAGTTTGTAATCACATCACCCATAGAAAATATGATGTTATTTTAAAGCGCCCATACCTTTCTAGTTACTGCCGTACAGCTTTGTAGGTTAACACTTTGATATCGGCGAAGAAAAGAGGGCTGCTTTTATTAGTTAGATACGACGACCGTACGACCGCTTAGCTCTCAAAAACCTGATTCTTCTCAGTAAGAAATATTTAAAGTCGCGATAAAGAAACATTATATAGATGTTTAAGTGTTTTGTAGGAGTGAGAGGAAAACGGCGTCGGCCTTTCTAATCAGGGGATTATCTCGTTGAGTCCCGTTAGTCGGCAGTCAGTCGCTGATCCCGGCCGGCCTCCGGGCTGGCCACACTGCTGTGTCACTCCAATATTTTTTGCTCACACACACTAACGCAGATTTGTAGCTTTTAAGGATTATACTGCCTATGTTTTGAATAAATGTCGGTTCGTTTCTTTGTCGACCCTTGTAACTTTATAGTGATGTAAAAACTTTATGACATTCCAGAAATTGTATCCTCTCGGATAGTTCGGAACTGACAATGGTTTTTGTGGCAGAATAGGCTAACATAATTTTATTTGGAAAATCGATGAAACAGATTCCATCCCTGATTGCTCAAAGGTTTTCAGAAACTTAATGTAAACTGGAAGCTTAAATAAATACATTTACAATTATTGGTAGAGGAAGCGGCTTTCTCTCTCCATATCTACTTAAAAATACATAGCTGAAGTGGAAGCTAAGTTAGGAAACTATTTCAACTAAAATTTTGGAGACGCCGTTCATGTTGCTCAATTAAACTTAGTGAGTTACGTTTATTTTAGATCTTTCGGTCTGAACTGAACCATCTTGATTGACACTTGCATTGGAGGTTTAATACATTATTTTGTATTAAAATCCAACTAGAAGTGACATTTATTGGGCTCGAACGTAAGTAAATTGTAATGGGCTGACTTATATCTTGTTGTATTTTCCCCACGGAACAGAAGAATGAATATTTCTATACGTACAGTAAGCCAGTATACATATCTCCGTCGTAAATACTTTACGTGATGTGGATGTGTACATATATATATATATAAGTAGGTATTCCCTAAAGGGTAGTTCGTAAGTAACAGTTATTTGTCGAATATAAAGTTGTGCCGGAACAGTTGTCGGTTACATACGTGATAGACAAACTTAACGCCTTCCCGCCTCGACTGCTCGAACATAATAAAGTGACAAGTGGGGAGTATGCTCAAATCTCGGCAAACTATATCGGTAAATGTTTGTGTTCACTGGGAGTTTGCAAGTAATCCATTTAAAAGTGTCAGATTAGAGGGGCTCGGGTGAATTTGCTTAGGCGGGTCCGGTCAGCAATTTATGTCCGCGTGCCGCCGCAGATGTGGTCGGTGGCCTAGCGCCACGCCCGCGCCGGCTTGTGGCACTGTTTATAACAACAAAGGCGGAGTAATTAAACACTTAGACACGACACCAGGACCCTCCCGGATAATACCACGCTTTACATAAGTGTCTGGGGAACTTTTGCGTACCTACTTCGATAATAATTCGCCCCGGCACAGCATAGTTTAAATTCTAGTATTTTAAAACCAGCGCCTTGGTAACTATTATTTTTTTAATTAGCTAAGAGCATTTCAAAGAATCTCGTACTTGTCTTTCTCATTTCATCTCAGAGCTGGTGCAATGCTGCGGGCAACACTAACCACTACCCAATTGGACGGTATTCTTTGACTTTGTGTTTAGTTGTCTTTTTATTTGAAGAAGAATGAAAGGCAGGTAATGTGTTGTATAAAGACATTAGTTTTAGTTTGAAAACATGTGTTGTAGCGAGGGCGGAACCGGTCCAATAATAAGGCTCGTCGTAATCCCGCACTCAGCGCACGTGATCCTATTCTGCACGATGAGTTTATCCTGTGCTCACACACTACTTACGTGTTATGCTCTGCACCTACTGTACCGGCAGCTCGCTGAGTGAGTCAGACACTGTTGGTATCCTGCGTTCTGTGTGATAAATTAGATGCATTATAATACTTTAGTCAGTTAAAGTCGTTAATTTTACCAAAAACAGAGAACTTAATTGTGTTTCATCGCCTAAAACAAGTCAAGTTTGCTACTAGAACCCACGATAAAAATGTGATTCACCATTATGTCGAAAATATAAAATGTTTGATTGCGTCTTTATAATACCAACATTGAAGTCCCATATCTCATAATCTTAGCATTTCATTACGGTTATTACACCTACTAGTATAATTTCGTTTCCTTGGTAACGAATAGCCAGTTAAGAATCTAATATAAGCCAAGTTAGATTTATATGGGAATTACGTAATTTTCCACTACGGTTATCCTTGTTGGTTCCACTTATTATGTTACTTCCACGTAGTATTTTTTATATTCTTATGTGCTTTTTTTTCTTGCCTTTATTTAACAAACAGAATATTTATTCTCTTTAGAAGTTAACACTTAATTTGTAACATCAACCAATGAATATATCCTTGTAAGTATATTGAAAGCCTTTTTTAACTTAGTTCAGATCAAAACTAATAGGTACCCTTTTGCGATTGGGTATTTTGGTCAAGCATACCTACAGTTAGTTTGACATTTGCCAGATAGTTTGCTGATCAAAGACTTGATCAAGCTTTGTATACGGGGGAATAGCCGTTTCAACTACGATATTAATTAATTGGTAGTTTCGTGGAATGGTACCGCAGTCCTAATAGGAGATGTGCTCTGGACGTCGAGGCATTAGAGTAGTTAGTACGAGTGTCTTCGCACAGAGATGTCCTACGTCAGTTCAAAACTCGTTTGTTCGATTTTTATTAGTTCGAACACAGAGCGCATGGTCAGTGTAGATGTTGACGCAGCGTAGCCGTCATTTAGACGCTGTGTAGACGCTGCGTGAACGCGTAGTCAGCCTTTTTTTGGGTGGGAAATCATGAAATGACTGTGTTCCTTTAAACTTACTTGCCTTCTAGGACAGCGGTAACTGGTGAAAGAAGTCATTTGATGATTTCCCATCCAAAAAAAAAAGATAATTTCTAGCCTTTTCACAACATTAAGGTTTCATAGTTTTCTTCAGAAAATTTTAAAGGAAAAGCTTTTTCTATTCTAAAAATGTTTATACTGCAAATAAATCGTATTAATTGACGAAGCTCACAGTATGTGATGTAATTAGTCAAAACCTCTTAACGTTCCACCATCCATTGAAAATATTATATCATAAATAATATGATTATGTCGGCTTATTGGCTTTTAAAACCATTTTGATCAATATGAAATGCTGGCTCTATAAATATCTCTGTTTTCACCAGTGAGACAAAAATTTGTTGGTACGGTCGAGTCCCGTACGGTATATCGAATTACGCTTGAACGATGTAACTGTCTACAGAAAGCATGGTTCACCGACGAACGGTAATACGAAAAAACTATTAGTCGATACCATTATTCAGCGACAGCACGTTTCGCCGAATAACGCTACATAGAATGAATGGTTGGCCGACACCAAGATTCGCCGATGTCATGGTTCGCCGGAACACGCTTGAACGAAATAATTTGCATCGAAAGCACCTTTTCTTACACCGCCGATCCAAAATAATTGTCTTTAGTCTCTCGCTCATACAATTTTGACAGACAGCGATTAAATTGCATTAACTGCTATTTCCATGCATTTATCTGAGTAATTCAATGAAAATGAATGTAAAGAAAATAATAAGCTTGATTCATCATCTGCCTAGCCTTTTCCCAACTACATTGGGGTCGGCTTCCAGTCAAACCGGATTTAGCTGAGTACCAGTATTTTACGCGGAGCGGCTGCTTACCAGACTAGAAAAGCACTTGTCCCAAAAGAGGTGTGACTCGTTTTTTGAGTCCCGTACGGTACGGTTTTCTTACACCGCCGATCCAAAATAATTGTCTTTAGTCTCTCGCTCATACAATTTTGACAGACAGCGATTAAATTGCATTAACTGCTATTTCCATGCATTTATCTGAGTAATTCAATGAAAATGAATGTAAAGAAAATAATAAGCTTGATTCATCATCTGCCTAGCCTTTTCCCAACTATATTGGGGTCGGCTTCCAGTCAAACCGGATTTAGCTGAGTACCAGTATTTTATGCGGAGCGGCTGCTTACCAGACTAGAAAAGCACTTGTCCCAAAAGAGGTGTAAGAAAAGGTGCTTTCGATGCAAATTATTTCGTTCAAGCGTGTTCCGGCGAACCATGACATCGGCGAATCTTGGTATCGGCCAACCATTCATTCTATGTAGCGTTATTCGGCGAAACGTGCTGTCGCTGAATAATGGTATCGACTAATAGTTTTTTCGTATTACCGTTCGTCGGTGAACCATGCTTTCTGTAGACAGTTACATCGTTCAAGCGTAATTCGATATACCGTACGGGACTCGGTACGGTCAGCGGCAAAAAGCGATTAACACTGCTACTTTGACATATTATCTAAATTTAAATAAAACTATTTGATATCTGCTTTTTTGGAATTTCATATTATTACTAAGTATTTTGTTCAAAATCTAGATTTAGGTAACCATAGTTTTAATAGATTTTTTTTTCGCTAATTAAATAAGATAGGTACAGCTAAATGCTGCCAATAGGGAATATGCATGAAAAAAGTATTTATGATCTGAACAGTTTATCTAAAAGTATTCGAAAATATAATGCTAACTGTGAAATAAGAATCTAAATTGCTCGAAAAACGAACGAGATACAATTATTTTAAACAAATATATCTGTCCCTCTCGCGAAAACACTGATTTCTATGGCAGCTGTATAGTCATCGTGTAATTTGACGTCACATTACGTATCGGACTTCTCTTTCTAACTGTAGTCTTTGAAGCTTTATAACTTAATAAATGATGAAGGTATTTAAAAAATAATTTGATGATTGTTTACTAGAGCTAATAAGTATATTATTTTGCAAATAAAAAAATTGCATGCATATTCCCTATTGTATAAGTAGGCAGTATTTATTCAATTCATTAATACATATATTTAGTTTCTTTAAATTTTTAACATTTAAATAATTCTGAAATCAATTGTTCTAAATTTCCAAGCATTCACAAGTGTCTTAACCTACGATCATATTAATGTAAATGTGTCGTATTTTCATAAACACACACAGAACTCGTACGTCGGATTATAGCGAGATATTAATTGTAACGCAATTATCCAACGATGCATTTAACATAAATTCAATTTCCTAATTAATCATACATTGCACAATCAATTCGGAACACGTAGCTACAACTCTAATAATGCTGATTGCTTTGAATGCTTGCGGGAACGAATTATGGTTACTGATAGGTTACGAATTATTACGTTAGCAAGCATTAGGGGCTGTGGAAAGTCTGTTACAAGTGTTTAAACTATTTCTAATGGAACGAAGCAGTTCCTATGCGACAATGAATCTAAGATTTCAGTAATATTTGGCAAAGGGAATTTATCATCCTGTATCTTTTCATTTAACTGTCTGTAGTCTATCACTACGCGCCATTTTTTCTCCCCATCACGATCCGCCTTTTTGGGCACTACCAATATAGGACTAGACCACTCACTAGCCGCCTCTTCAATAATATTATTATCCAGCATCTCCTGTACTTGCCTATCAACTTCCTTTTTCTGCACATAAGGTATTCTATACTGTTTCCTGTAAACTGGAGTATCATTCTCCTTTAACCGTATCGACTGCTCATATACATTCGTGACTGCTAATTTATCCCCCGGAACATGAAAAATATCTGGAAACTTCGCACATATTTGCTCAACCGACAACCGCTCCTCGGCATTTAAATAGTCAAGTTTAAGCAAAGAAAATATTTTCTTAACACGCTCAACATTTACCTCTGACTTCGTAAAATTACAATAATCAAAATCACTCAACGGATAAACCTCTACATCGGACATACTACACACAACTTCCTCAGAGGTTGTGTTCAAAATCCTAACGGGAATCATCCCATTCCTAGGCCTAGCTACCACACTTGCTAAGAAAACCCCTTCGCGCAACTCTTTCCTAACTACTACACAATCTTCTGCTCTATTAACGGGAAAATACTTAATCATCTCACAACGCGGAGAAATAGTCAACGAGTAATTATAGGACTTAAGTGGCATTGAAACCGTGTGGCGCCCACGGTCTTTAAGAGATAACCTGTTCCTATAAAAATCTACAACACCACTATACTCCTGCAAGAAATCCTGGCCTAATATTCCAACTGACTTACATGGCAAATCATCAAATACATAAAACTTATGCACGAACGAACATTTTCCATATTCCAACTTTAAATATACATAACCCATTGCTTGTAAACTACCCCCTACACCATTTATCACTAAGCCTTCCTTAACTAATTTACAGGACAAAACACTATCCCTCAAGAAACTGCTCTTTACGGCCGAAATCGACGCACCCGTATCGACTAACCATTCCGAATCTACATTATTTATTACAAAATTTACCCAGTTAACACTATTGCAAGCTAAAATATGCTTAGACTCGAAAAAACTGAGTTTCATTAAATTGCTTGTCTTCACTACTCCGTGACATTGACACTGCGCCTGAGTCAGCATCGCCCCGCACATGTTCTAAACATGCTACGCGCTGCCGACCTTGCTGAGTTTGCCGTCCACGATGAGTATTATTGCTACGACCGCGCATTCCGCTACTATGCCGTATGCCCTCATATTTGTACGTGCGCCCAACAGCTGTTTTATGTTGCGCGTGATCATGTCCTACAGCGTGCCGTCCATAGTTATTTCCACGACCCCTACTACCTGCTGAAAACCTACCTCGCGCGGGCCTACGTTGGAACGTCATGACTTGCCCCGAAAAAACACAATTTTCATCCTCCGCTACCCTGATAGCATCTTTCAGACAAGTCAAGTTCCGTGCCGTGATAATCGTACCGAGACGCTGATTACGAAGTCCGTCAGCAAACTTTTTAACCGCATATTTTTCATTCAATGGCCGCAAAATGTTATAGGCTTCCGGATTCTCCCCGGCCTGAGAAATAGTCAAATCAACCATCAACTTCTCCATCTCGGCTCCGAAATCCGTGACCGACTTATCATTTTGCCTAGCGCGTGCAAACTTGGCTTGTATAGCAACGTCTGATTTCACAGTTAACAAATGCTTTTTCATGTCCGCCAACAGACTAGCTACCGTCGTATAACTAGAGGACAACCGCATCCTAGCTCCCTGGGTAAGTCGTGTGGTTAGTACGAATTTAATTAAAAGAGCACTATCTACCTCCTCTAACATAGAGCTATATAAATCTATGGCATCAATTAAATCTTGAGTCACTTGCTCATCCCCAGTCATTTTCGGAAGTAAGCTAACCGCCGTTTTCAACGAAAACCTTTCCGACGCCATCTTCTGGCCGGTTTCGCTGCCGTTATCAAATTTAACAGTCTCTATATACAAGTTCTCTATCTTACTCACTAACTGCACCAACTCCTCTGAAAATTTGCTGGACTTAGAAACTATACACTTAAATTTACTATAAAGGGCTTTCGCCTCGCTAATCTTCCCATCAAAATTCTTGCCCCTTCGCCTACTGGGACCTAACTTAACAATAGATTCTCTCAACAACTTGAGCTGTATAAACAATGAGGTCAACTCCACTTCCATTTAAAACTAATGTCTCTAAACCATTGACTCCACAACACATTAAGCTCAAACAGCGCTCACTTACTCGCCCCGTCGCTCCGTCTGATCCCGGTCAGGCCATCTGCACCGCTCGCTGCACCTCCCGCTGATTAATCTTCTCTTCGATCCAATTTCGATGGCACCTCCTGTACAGCCGGACTGCCACGCCAACGATGACTATCGCCAAACACACGGCGATGAACAACAGCACCACGCTGATAGCTGACAGCTGTTCTTGAGTAACTGTCGCGGTATTTGATCCACCCGCTGCCGTCTGGGCGATGATAACCTCTTCCTTTGATGTCGTGCTTCCCATGGCCTGCGACTACAAAACCCAAGCTGACTTGAAGCTCACCGATGTTGTTGACTCGAAGCTCATCGTAGTAACTCCGATTAGTTCCCCGTTGGGCAACTATAACGCCGTCCAGTCGACTGGCAGGGTCGCCATGCGATGTAGGGAGAAGGAGGGGTTAAGTAAACACCATAATGAGTACTTCTCCATGACTCAGCTCAAGACTGAAGACTGAAGTCATCCTTTATTGTTAAGTGCGATATATATACATAGTGTGTGCGTGATGTTATTATAATAAAACTATGAACATATCTTACTTAAACTATGTGCTATACGTGACGTGCTGATGCACGAGTACGTGACATCACACCACACCTATACACAAGAAGTTTTTGTAAGCTTAACGATCAAACAATGACGCGGTAACACGCCAGTGTGAAGACGGCTCTAAACAACGCAAAATGGAACTGGAATCGGTTGCAAAATTCGTATGGATATCGGTGTTCTCGTGTGGCCCAGTTGGATAAAACTTTAATAATGGAAGATCCCGATAGCTAAAGTTTGCTCGGGTAACGACGTTTACCCGCGAACTCGGCCGGTGGCAAATAAAATCAACTGACTTGACGACCAACTACTGTCCGGGTCTACTTCCCGCCGACGTTCTGTTTCAATAATGTTTTCTACCTGATTTAGAAAATGCTTGTTGAAATGCTGAAATAGCTACTCCCTTGAAAAATTATATACGTAGTGGTTTTGAAAGGTTTTCCAATTCTTTGAGAATCGGACAAAAAGGTACTTAGCCACTGAAGAATATAATTACATTGAAATCTTATTTAGCGCTGAAATGTTCAGTCGTTTGCACGTTCAGAAACTCTTATTACATAATTGAACGTAGTTCTGAAGCCTGTTATTAATTATATTAATTAGTATTAAGTTTCTTGACACGCGTAGAGCATTAACAGCTAGATAGGTCTTAAGAGGGATAAATACCAATAAGACCTCGTTAATAGTTCTAGGTATATAGTTGTGGAATAGATTAGGAAATAAATAAGTAACAGGTTCTCAGCCGACATTTTTAAAGGTTCCATCCGTCGAAATAAAAAGGAACCCTTATATCCGTATGTCATATCCAATTTGCTCCCAATGTACTGGACCGATTTAGTTGAAATGTGGTACACGACTACACATACCTATGAACTTCTGAGGCCCAAAAATGGACGTGGAACGAAAATAAATAGATTTTTAATATGGCGTCAGTTTTGAGGGGAAAATAGGAAAATTAAAAAAGTTTTAAAATGTGCTGTGCGACATATTACGTACGATTCAGGACTTGCACAAAACAAACAAAAAGGGAAATCATTTAATAATAATAAATGTAACCCTACTGCAGTATCTCTACGTTGACGTCGTGATGGCCCGCTTGCGCGTCCCGATGGACCTTAGGTCATACCTAGGGTGAGGGGCCAGACAAAGAGAGATACAATCCGCAAGGCAGTTTTGTGGCGAACTGTTGGGCAGTAGCGACCCCACGAACCTTATCTCCCGGGAGAAGTCTTGTTCCTCATCTCCGGTTTGCCTTTATTGGCTGGCCAGACTGAAAACTGACGAGGAACAGAGCTCCCACCTCTTTCTTGCCTTAATTGGCCGGTCTGAGTGGAGGTTCGCTAGAGCACACGTGCTCGGGAGAAGGATGTATAATCCAGTAAGATGCTGGTAGGGATCTTGACCGCACTTCCGGGATTGTCCTGATAGCCGTGGTATACCTCTCCACTCGTCTAGCACCTCAGGCTATGTAGCCTTCTAGGCGCTACGTCAATTTGTGCTAGCGACCGTTTTTAACCGACTTCCCAAAAATGAGGAGGTTATCAACTCGGTTGTATGTTTGTTACCTCATAACTCCGACAATATTATGAACCGACTAGCTGACCCGTGCAACGTCGTCTGCGTAACATTTTTCATTACTGCTCCGCTCCTATGGGTCTTAGCGTGATGATATAATATTAATTATAGCCTATTGCTTTCATCGATAAATGGGCTATCTAACACTGAAAGACTTTTTTAAATCGGACCAGTTCCTGAGATTAGCGCGTTCAACCAAACAAACAAACAAACTCTTCTGCTTTATAATATTAAGTATAGATTTGAAAAATTCTTGTTTTATCTGAAAGGATATACTTGCAGTTTGGTCCCATTTAAATTTTATGAAAATCTGTTACGAACTTTGGATTTTAAATCGAAATAGCTGGAATTCGTCTACTTGGATGATAGTTTTATGTCATCCAAGTAATCGAAATTGCGTATTTTGCTTTTCTGCGATTTTGTAGTGGTGTTGTTAGGTATGGGGCACCACTAAAAAGTTAAAAAATAAAAATAAACTTTTTACAAAAAATACAACCGACTTCCAAAAAAAACCCTACAAAGTAAAAAAAAACTTTTTACAAAAAACACAACCGACTTCTAAAAAAAACACTACAAAGTAAAAAATAACTTTAATTTCGGAAGTCGGTGTTTTTGTTAGTTTCTTCGTATTTTGAAACCGACTTCCGAAATTAAAGTTATTTTTTTTCGGGGGCCCATTCATTGAGTGTGCAAGTCACCCCCTGCCATTTAAAAGCCGTGTATATTGTTAGTGGTCAGGCAGGGGCCAATACTTCTTCTATAATAAACGATTATCAGTCCACTAAACCACCCAAACCCATGTGTTTAATTTTTTGTTTCTATATTCTGCAATAGTACTGCTCCAACCGGGGATTGTCCTTGGGAATACTTTCAGTGCATACAGGGATAATCACCGGTTGGTGCCCCATTATATTAATGAAATGTCTAACGGGGCCTCTGCGAGTTGGTTTCGGCCCCTCGTACGCCTACTAAAGGACCGGGTCTCCAGGGACCCGAGAAAGTAAAAAGTAAAAGAATATAAAAGTAAAAGTTGTTTTTAATGATGAGTTCAATGACCCTTTAAGAGGTATTGCGTTTATTTTATATTATATTAGGATTATTATTATATATAGGTTGTATATATAATAATTAAAGTTGAAAAAAATATGCTATAGCAATAATTAAGTTAGATCGTCTATATACATAAGTATTGATTACAGTATTGGCTGGTTCCAAAGTGACAGTAACCGCCGGAGCTGTTATGGAGTAAAAAGTAGCCTATGTTAGCACATAGGCTACTTTTTACTCCGGGAGTATGTTCCCTAGGGATTACGTGGGTGAAGCCGCTAGCAAAAGCTAGTCTAAATATTTGTGTTATAATAATAGAAAAAAACGCAGCGCATCCTGATATATTCAGTCAAAAATTTTTTGGGAATGGATGATTTGTTTATGGTTCCAGATTCAATTTTTTTTTGTTGTTGTTAAATTGACACAACTGTTTTCCATTTTGACGCAGAGTTTGAGTTACAGCTGTTATTTAGATTTAATGCAGTGCTATTTTTAGTTATATCACATCAAGTGCGTACCTACTTATTGCGAATTTCATAATGAAGAAAAACATCGAACAAAGAGTTTGTCTTAAACTTTGCATCGCCAATATAATTTCGTGTTCGGAGTCACTGGAAACGGCTAAGGATATGGATACGGCTGAAGGTGAATCGATTGAGTGGTAACAACGGCGTTCAAAAACGGTCGAGATGTGATTGAAGATATGTCTCGCTCTGGTAGGCCATCAACGTCTGCAACCGAAGTCATAGCAATAGTGAAACAAATAGTAACTGAAATCCTCATTCAAATTTGAGAAAGATACCCGCCGAACTTTCTGCGTCTCACGATTCGGTCCGTACCATTTATTAACTAATTACTTACGCTCGGCTAGTCCCAAAAGACATGATTTTCTCCAAAAACTCAATCGCATAAGAGTTGCTAATCCTCAGCGACTCTTATGCTAGATCGAGTCAATTCCGACTCAACATTCATGAAACTTATAAATGGTGATGAGGCGCGGGTTTACGAGTTTGACATGCACACTACAACTGTCAACAAGCTTCGGAATGGCGCCTTCCAACTGAACCGAAACCAAAAAAACTACGCCAAAGTCGATCAAAAGTCAAAGTCATGATGACTGTTTTCTTTGACTATCGCAGTATTGTGCACACGGAATTTTAGCCAGCTCTGAAGGTCAAATGGTAAATAAAGAACTATGTGAGCGTTGTGCGGCGTTTAAGAGGGCAATTTAGACGTAAAGGGCCAGATTTGTGGACGGAACATTCTTGGATTTTGTACCACTATAATGCGCCTTCGCGCAAGGTCATCATTTTTTAACAAAAACTCAATAAATATGTACTGTCAAGCAAATACCTTATTTACCAGATATGGCTCCAGCCGACTTCTTTCTTTTTCCTAAACTTAAATTACCACTTCCCATTTTCATTTGGTTGAAAACATAAGAGAGAATTCGCGGCGAGAACTGAAAAAGCGTTAAAAACGGTTTTGATGATTTGATTATTTTGTTGGCGTAATGTATCGTTTCTGAAGGAGCATACTTTGAAGGTGATGTTATAAATTATAATAATAATAATATCCTTGGACATTTCATATAGTCCCAAGCTAAGCAACCTAATGCTTGTGTTATGGTAACGAGATGGCTGATAAACTACTTATATACATTTTTTTTTTTTGTAAATACATACATATTATAGATAGAAAAACACCCAGACTCGGAACAAATACTTGTAGGTCGTACAAATATTGGTTCCGTGCGGGAATCGAACCCGCGACATGCTGCGCAGCAGTCAATCGCTCAACAACTGCGCCAACCGTGTTGACAAAAAAAAATTTGATCAAAAAAAAAAAAAAATTGGAAGAATAACTAACATTTTATGTATTATTGATCTTTTCCTGGTATAACTTTCTTGACAGAGTAGTACCTATATAGGGCCTGTGATGCCAACGGATACACTGACACATACACTTAGACGGAAATAGTTTTTATAGTATGTGTAAATCATTACGTATTATAAAACAAAGTCCTCCGCCGCGTCTGTCTGTCTGTTCGCGATAAACTCAAAAATTACTGCACAGATTTTCATGCTGCCTTCACCAATGTATAGAGTATTGGTTCTCGAGAAAGGTGTAAGTTATTTGTCGAGCAGGCGTACCCGCTGGCATCAGCTAGTACAAAGTAATTAAAATATGAATATAGGTACATACTATAAATATTAACCAACGCCCGATGCTCCAATATCATGTGTCGATGTCATAGACAAAGGATGAAATGCGCGAGCACAAGTGGAAAGTTATAGTCGGCTGTCAAATTGAAAATAAATCATACCTAAATAAAACTAAACAAAAGCATGCTTAAAGTCACATACAAAAACATAACACTCCTTTTATTTAGGCAGTCGTGTAAAAAGAAGGTGGCACTGGTGTTATATAATAGTGGTGGACTGTGAAACTACTACTACTACGTGGGACTGTGTTGTGTGTTTTGTTGCGCTAATAAGGTTCTTAAGTATTTTTAAACTTCGATATAAATATTGATGTTAAAGAGAATTGATGAATATTGACCATTACCCCTGAATACAGAAAATATTTGTAACATGTACTTGTAGATTACAGGAAAACCTATAGGAACCTGAAGATTTAAAATAACATGTAAAACAAAAATATGATTCGGACGAAACCCTTTGCGCGAGAAGCCACTCACACTTGGCCGGTTTTTTGTTTTAAGTAAAGAGTATGTCTTGAAGGTCAGATTAACTATTACTTTGGGTAGTCAGCCACGCTACCATCAACCTTGTATTCATCACGCCACTGGGATACTCTCACACAACTCATACGGGAAAACATAGACTGCAAAATGTTTCTGAATTCCGTACAATCAACTATGGTAAGCCTCTTCAGAACTCTGAAAATCACGTTTACGAATCGTCCCTTCTACCTGACTTTCACTACACAATCTTTTTTTTTGATACTGTTTATTAATAATCTCCAAACACTCCTTTGTTGTTTAGATATCAATTACAGCACAAAGTTAAAGGAAACCAATACCTAATTAAAATTTCCTCAACGTACGGCTTGGAGAATTAAATAGAGCTGAATATAGACTTCGAAGTAATAATTAGGCAAAAAGATCGGGCAGGTAGGAAATTGTCGATTCGCAACACGCGCGCAGCGCTCGGGCGCGCCTGAATCGGCTCGCCGGCCACCAAATAAGATCACTTAAATTCCACACCCGTAGCCCTACACCCAGATAGCACTACCAGTTACTTCTGTTACGTATATGAACCCCGCACACACAGTAATTACACAAAAGAAACGGAACTAAGGAAGGCGTTTAAACATTGCCTTCGGTCGCTATTAGATCCTGCAGAGCAAACCCGGAATTACTAAAATATACTCTTTCTGCTCGCTGTGTTATTAAGTTTAGTAGCCGTTAGGGCGCCGGCAGAGTTGGGTCTCCGAGGAGCGAGTTACGCACCTTCACTGTTCTTTCTCACACGAGTGATAAGAATAATGGAAACGGAAAAGCTGCACCTAACTTCTTGTTTTATTTCCGGAAACTTTAATACGCTTTGTACATGATGGCATCGAATTGTCTATTTTTACTCCTTTATGTAGGTTACAGTATCAGGCGCGAACAATCAGTTAAGACGAAACTTCGCCCATTGGCTTTTACTGGTGTCAAAGTTTAGCTCTAAATCAGACTACGACTAATCTTAACTAATCCGTATTTTTTGTTTTATTGGCCGCAAAGTCTAGTTACTGATTATATCAGCAACTTTTTCCTAAAAGTGAAACCTAAATTGCATGGTTATTTCGTAATTTCATAATTATGTAAATATTTCCACAACAATAGTTAGGTGAAGTAATAACGGTTTTCTGAGAAACTTATACAGGCTGGCCAAACCATATACCTACAAGTTTTGATTGCAATATTTTTTTTTATTAATCAAATATGTACAGATATTTTTCCATGAACAAATTATATACGTATTTGTGTGGATTCTAGGTGGAAAATAACATCTGCCAAACTGCAGCGGTTTTGCAGCATAAAAAGTCATACCTTTTGGTCATGTTTTACATCAAATTAAATACACAATATTGTTTCAGATATTTTATTAACATAGTAAGTTATCAATATTGTGCTTTTAGTATTTAACACACACAAAATACGCCTGTTTAGATAACAACATCGAAAAATCTGATTCTGTGGAATCTGTTGAAAGGAGATCAATTAACGCAACTGTGCAGAACACCTCAAAAGGCGCAAATATAACAATCTAATTGAGAGTCATTGAGCCTTTTGGCGTTGAAACACTAGGCCCATGGGGTCCGAGTGCACATCGAGTCTTTCGGGACATCAGCAAACAATTTGTCGACGGTTCACGTGACCAGAGGGCTGGGCTTTTCTTCGACCAAAGAATCAGCATTGCCATTCAACGGGGCAATGCTGCCAGTGTTCTGGGCACTTTTGCCATTGACAGCGATGTGGATTATGTTTTGACGCCCAATAATTTATTTTGTTTTTATACGCGTTTGTACATAATGCCGTGATTATTAGTCTAGTTGTTTGTAAGTCTGTATAGGCTAGAAAAGGTTAATTATATTTCTACGTGATTTAGGTATTGCCTACTTTCAGTTATGTCACATTCCGGATTTGTCACTAAGTCAAAACTTTTAAAAACTACTGAACGCGAGAAATATTAATGCTTTCGATTAATTGCCTAGAAAAGGTTCGTTCCAAACTTCCACTTGTGTATCATGAGGCAAAGCTTGTGGCGTCGGTCGTCATATACCTAAGAACGTAGTTTTCCGGGCTCAACAGATTAATTTCATAAAATCAAAAAATGGAATTCTTAAAACGGTAGTGAATACCACCCACAGTAAACAACTCCACCTTCTTGGTCAGTCGAAGGGGATTCAGGGATTTTGCGTGGATCTTCCCTCCAAAAATGTCTTTTTTCATAGCAAATCTCATATCAACAGACAAATTACCCGACTTTGTTTTAATTTTGGTTGTTTTACAACCTGATTTTCAACTCATTTCAGTAACTTAATTCTAAAGTTAGGAACTATAACATAAATTAGTCCTGCCCTTAAAACTATCCAAACAAAATCGCGAATCTGGAATTAAAATAAGGTCACTAAATACTGCAAAATTTGGCTAGCACTGTTTTGTTAGAAACTTAAACAACTGTTTGATAAGCATTTTCAGAATGATAATAATTATAATTTAAGCGCTTGTGAGTTCGAGAGGCACCAGTGCGTTTATGAGTTCAGTGTATCGCCTGAAATTTCCCAAATTGTTAAAACAATATTACATTAAGTGCATATGAAGTAAAATAGTAACAAGGGGCATATTAAATAAATTTCGACGAACGCAATTGTTATGAAATTGCAGCAGTTTTTAAAAAATGTTTTGAAGAGCGGCGTGCTGCGCTGATTCCGAGAGGCTACGGCCAACTTCGTAGGTTTATTGTCTTCGCTTGAATTAAAAAAGTTTCACTCAAGTTCTCTCTTAATACTTTGAGCACATATTTGCTTACCTATGAACGGAGGTAATAAAACATTCTTTTCCCTGGCCATTGCACACACTTAGGTACTCGTTAAAGCTTACGGAAAATACTTTACTCACCATATTGAACCCCATCAATGTAAGACTCTGTTATGTGCCTGTTATTCGCGAAACTAGGTTATTTCCCATTGAAAATATCAATGGGGTAATTCAAACGTTATAGCACGTACCCGATCCTCTTTTGGCATTACGAATTATTGAGGAAAGTCATCGCATCAAAGAGTTTTTTTTTTTAAACAGGTAGTGAGCTTTTCAAAAGGCGCTTGTGTAGAGTTGTTTTAGTTTCTGAAAGTGAAACCATAAAGCCTAAATTACCTTTTGATCAACTTGTTCAATTTTGCTTTTAGTCTGAGTGTTGAACTAGTCGGGTAATCAAATTCGACTATTAAACTATGAATTTCGAAGTGAGTATAGATAACACGAACAACATATTCTGAATCTACGGTAAGTATCGTATTTCTTTGTTAGACTCCCTTATGGCTATCGGTTGGGAGGCTTCTCGGCGACCATATAAGTTACGACTAATGAACGAAAGTAGGTTAATTTCATCTATCCGGAAGTCCCATTACTACAGTTACACGCACCTGTAAATAACTCAATCTAAATTCCAAGGTGTCCTTTGGTATTGAAAGGTATCTCAATCTACTTTCTATCTGCTCTCAGCGAATTCATGAAATATTCCACCCAATCAATCTGAAATTCCATTAGATCTCCAATTTGTGTAAATGTTTACACATTCAAAAAGGCGTTTTAGTAAACACTTCAGTTCATATGGAGATTAGATTACTTGTTTAAAAAGCTCCCTTTTTACTCTTATTTATTTTCAGCGAGACGTATCCTAGAGGGGTCAGTGGAGGTCAAACATTAAAAAATCCAGGAAATTCAGTTGTCGTGTTAAACGTTCCTATAAGAATTTGATACTGCAAGTTCCTATTTTCCAATATATTATTTTTAAACTACTTTGTGTAGTTTAAAATTTTAAATCCTATAAACTGCATAATCTGACATTTTCCGTGAGTGCATTGTTCGGATAGGTACTGCAAATTCTCATTTCCCATCGTAATTTCGGACACAAAATGTACAGCAACAGAACTGAAGTGGTGCGAAAACCGTGATCCAGAAATATATGATAGAACCTAGTATGATACAGAAATAAATACTACAGCGTATAATCTAGGTACGACATAAACATCTTGCAGGTGACGTTTGTCTGGTACAGTCGAAACAAAAATAAACGTGACAGTAAAGGGTTCTTTACATTAAGTGGCGTTTGTGGCGAGAGCGGGAGAATCGCGCCCGACAATGCGACACAGCGACCAAACAATGCTTTGTTTTGTCGACCACATCGGACCACAACCACCGCTTATGGCAGATTGTTTTAACAGCATCCATTCAAAATGACGCTAGTGGCTTTTCAAGCAACGCATGTTTGCAATTAGCTTTTCCCTGGTAAAAGTTTGGAAAAAATGTAATTACCTACCTGGACGTTTTTTAGGTGACGTCCGCTTTAAACACTTCGTTTCCAATTGGACATGCGTAATTTCACGCGGCTTAATTAAAATTGAAGAGTTTGATAACACGATTTTTCTGTTTCAGGTTTTAGTTTTGTTTGTGTTTGTGAAAACTTGGTCAGTTTTGTACTAAAAACAAAATGGTTTTTGTTAGTAAAAAACCGGCCAAGTGCGAGTTGGACTCTCACCCGAAATGTTCCGAACCATAAACTGAAAAAAAAAAAAAAACCGTTGCTTATCCTACTTTAAATAAAGACTTTATTTTTTTAATGATTTAATTACAAATGTGTAGTTTTCAGTTGTTAGTTCCCTATAATTTTAGTATAAGACCGTATTACTTAATAAATTTCATAGTTCTAGGTCAACGGAAAACACGGAAAATACCCTATAAATTTTGATTCCCTTGAAAGTGTCGAAATATGCGTTATTTGTGTGGCATACATGGCCGTATCTTTTTTTACGTTAACTTAGAAGCTTGATTTTTTCACAGCTTAAAGGGACTGTAAACTTATGTATAAAGGTTTAATTGCAACTCGATACCTCTACGCATTCCCGAGATAAAGGATCTTAATAGACACACGGACGGACGGACAACAAAGTATAAGATCGTAGATCCTATAAGGGTTCTGATTTTTCTATGTGAGGTATGGAACCCTAAAAAATATATTGTCATGTAATTAGATGATATTCGTTTCGTAATTCGTAAAGACCAGTATGGAATCCGTTACTAGTAGAGCTCGAAATATTCCAAACTGCGTACAAATATTTATTGAACCAACATGGGTAAGAGCATTACCAGCGAACTGAAAGTGTTTAGCAAATAGATTATTTTCACATAGATGCACAAGTTATAAATAAAATATTAAAAACTAATTGAGTAGAGTAAACAAGTTTAAAATGAGAACACTGTAACTGTAAATACGATAACAAATTCGCTGAAAATGTCTCAATCAGAAATTGCAGAACACGTGTTTGCTGCTCAGACCACTGCTGATCAAATAGGTAAGTTTAGCAAACTCTCCGGTTGCTTTTACAATAGTCTCAAAAGCTAAACCAGCTCCCGGTTTATTTATTAGTTTGGTATTCCTTGGATCGCACGTACGTATTTTGTTAGAAATGTATGCATATCTGCTGTTCAGGTTTAGTGTTATTTCTTTAGAGAATTAAAGAAGCGTTGTTTTATTTTTATATTCAGGTTGTGAAATAAATATTCCTGGTTTACGGCTGCTAGGAAGAACATCCAGCTATAGCTTAGCTTTGCAGTCGAAGTATAAAGTCTTAGCAGTGTTAGTGGCACTTATGGATGGCAAGCTTCAATGGGGCACCCATCTATACTAATATAATATTATAAAGAGGTAACATTTGTTTGTAAGTTTGCATGTTTGTAAGTTTGTATGTAGGGGGTAATCTCAGGAACTACCGGTCCGATTTTAAAAATTATTTCAGTAATAGACAGCCCATGTATCGAGGAAGGATATAGGCTACATATAATCACGCTAAGACTAACTAAAAAGGAGCCGAGCATTAAAGGAAAATGTGAGGCAGACGAAGTTGCGTGGGTCAGCTAGTAGACATATATGTCGTGGATAACGATATCATTTAATAATTAGTTGCTGATTTGAGTATTGTAGTAGTGGGTAGTGGTAAACGTCTTGACGTCAGTTCAGGCTTCATCTTTTTGGACCGACCGACCTTGACAATTCAAAAGTGCCTGTAAGGCTAAGAACTCACGGAGCAATTTTCACCCGCGACCGCCGCGGTTGCGGGCCCGCAGCTTCTGTAGAGGCGCGGGCGTAAATCGCGTCGTGAGTTGTGCTTTAATTTTTAACATACATAACTGCTACAGAAGCTGCGGGCCCGCAACCGCGGCGGTCGCGGGTGAAAATCGCTCCGTGAGTTCTTAGCCTTAATGGTTTAATTGAAATAAATGTTTGAGTCTTTGAGTTCTTCTAAATCAACAGACAGATGTGTTGCTGGGGAGATTATTGGCCACTTCTTCTCCACAGCTAAAACACTAGGAAGTGGTGACGGGCGGGCGTTTTTGGGGGACTGTCTATTTGTAAGCTTGTAGTGTGTCTTATTGTTTTGTACTTACGCTCTCTATAAACTTCCTAGATAAATTAATACATAGCTGCATAGCCATAACTTGATTCCTAGATTCTTTTTAACTTGTATTTTCTAAGTTTTTCTGCAAATTAGCTATCTTCAATGCTTTGTTTACATTTCTTGTTTTATGACATTGTCATTTAGACAGACCTAGTTTTCTTTTTATTTGTATTCTGAAGTTAGCTAGGAGTTTTAGGTCGCATATGAAACTGTCATCAGACCTTCATAAAGTCAATTTTTCCTTTTTCATCAAATTCTAGAAACTCATATCAAATTCAAAATAAAAGCGAGCCTTCATTTTAGAGCCGTCGTAAAGAAATAGTCAGTCTACGTTTGGAGCTGAGATAAGCAACAACTCGGAAAAAGTCCTTAAGAGTGACTGAGAGGACAGTTTGCCACCTGAGAACCAGAGAAGTCGCCCTCCCTCCTATATTGAGAGTAGACTTAGAGGAGGACGTTTCCAAGTTTACCTCCTCGAACGCCTCCTCTACTCTCCTTGCCGCCTTTAAAGGACACCTTGATGCCTGGGCTGAACGAGCCTGGGAGGAAGACGTTACTCGGCCCATCCTCTCCAGCCCATTGAAGAGTGACGACCCTCCAGTCCTCCGGTTCTTCAACGGACCCTGCTGGTCTTCCGGTTCTTCAACGGACCCTCCAGTCCTCCGGATCTTCAACGAAGATTTCATTTCCATCTCACGTCCACTCATCCTTTTCTTTCATCATCCGTTCTTAAGTGTTGTAATCATTAAATCTTTATACTATTTATGTGTCCTTTTCCCTTTTAGTACGCATTCCCCTCCTAGGTAGGTGAGTGCTATATGTGACCTCACATTTTACAGGCTCCCCCTGTAAAATGTAACGTTACAGATTGGCGCCCAGTTTTTACTAACCCACCCCTTAAATCATTTTCAGACATTCTGCAAGTTTTTTTTTTTCAAAATTCTAAAAACAAACTTCCACAAGGCGATTATATTTGGTAACTATTTCAATCATACATCCTCATCCATCTCAACCCTTACTCCTCTTACAAACTTTACATCATCTTATACTACACCCCCACACACATTCCATTACCCACTGGTAATTGGCACCCTTTCACTGCTTGGATGTAGTTTTTAAAACCAACTAGTGGCCATCACCACTTTTGGGCTTTACCAAGTAAGGGATTGGTTACTCTTCGACGGCTATTGGACAATATCCCGTATGTCGTTTACTCCTTAAACTTAACTCTTTACCAAAATATTAAGTATATACAATCTATATATTCTATCACCAAGGTATTCTTCACCCCCACATACAATCCGTTATCATGAGATAATTGGCACCCTTTCGGCCTCTTGGATGCGTTTCTATATCCATTCGTGGGCGCTACCAAGGTTGGAGATTGGTTACTTTACGACAGACACAGGAGAGTATCCTGTAGACGTTTATACATACCTAAACAACTACGTTACACCCATTACAATTGCTTCATCATATATTCTGAAACTTACACTTTAAACGTTACTTCATCATCGTTCGATTCATTACCACTAGTGCAATCTTTATGAAGTTTTCGTAAAAATTACTTGATCCTAGATTATAAATCTGTGATACGGGAGTTTACATGATCCTAGAAGGAGCTATGATAGTTTTGGTGATACTCTTATTAAATAACACCAAAACCTTTTAAGCATACCTACTCTTCAAATAAATTACGAAAAAAATAATTTTCGTTTGACTTGTTATTTGACATCATTCGTTGCTAGGTAACGGACATAGTGTTCCAAGCGTGGTTTTATAAAGTTTAATTTTGTCTATTTTGTTTTTTTTTTTACATGCTCATGTTTTAATTTTAGTACTTATCTCGATGTTTTTAAAAAAAATCTTAGTATAGTCTTCTTATTACTTGTTTTTGTTCAAAATTCTTATTTTAATTTTATATATTAAATTAGGTACTTGATTGACTCTTGTAAAAACCATTTAGAATTAAGAACGGTATCACTTCTCCTTTTCAAAAACTTTTTGGCTTGTATACTTTTTTTTTTTTTGTTGATTGGTACACAACTCGTAAAATAAGCCATTGTGTCGAGCGGTTTTATAACTCGTAAAATAAGCCTTAGTGTATATAGATAATATTTTTTTTTAAACTTACGTGAATACTTGAAACTCGAAGGCTTATGTATCCTTAGTCTTGAATCTCCTTGAACCCTTGACTTAAGCTTGAAGGCTTTTCTTAAGCACTTTATGCTATAAACCTTGGACTGCTTTTCTGAGCAGAAAAACTTTGTAAATAACTATTTAATTTTAATTTAATGGGTTTTAAAAAAGGTGCGGGTTACGACACCTAATAAAATAAATAAGCCTTCGTAAACCTTAAAAATAATCCCTTGTGGAGTACGCGTCATTGAATGTGAACCGTATCCCCTAAGTATGATGGTGATGTATGTTTGAGGAAGTGTGAAAAGTATACTAGTTTATGTAAGGTGTGTGAAAGAGCAAGGTTTTATTTTCAACCTCTAAATTTCCCTAGTTGTCAACTTTCTTTGGTTTTGGGTAATGTAGTATTTTTTTTTACTTACTGTATCATTGTAAATACTCATTTAATTTAATTTTAACTACCTAGTTACTGTTCTTCTATTGTTGCTCTCTTGAATTACTAAACAAGAAAAAATTTTTCATTGCATTCAAAATTTTTCCGGGGTTTTCGGGGTAATGTAGTGTGTCTTATTGTTTTGTACTTACGCTCTCTATAAACTTCCTAGATAAATTAATACATAGCTGCATAGCCATAACTTGATTCCTAGATTCTTTTTAACTTGTATTTTCTAAGTTTTTCTGCAAATTAGCTATCTTCAATGCTTTGTTTACATTTCTTGTTTTATGACATTGTCATTTAGACAGACCTAGTTTTCTTTTTATTTGTATTCTGAAGTTAGCTAGGAGTTTTAGGTCGCATATGAAACTGTCATCAGACCTTCATAAAGTCAATTTTTCCTTTTTCATCAAATTCTAGAAACTCATATCAAATTCAAAATAAAAGCGAGCCTTCATTTTATAGCCGTCGTAAAGAAATAGTCAGTCTACGTTTGGAGCTGAGATAAGCAACAACTCGGAAAAAGTCCTTAAGAGTGACTGAGAGGACAGTTTGCCACCTGAGAACCAGAGAAGTCGCCCTCCCTCCTATATTGAGAGTAGACTTAGAGGAGGACGTTTCCAAGTTTACCTCCTCGAACGCCTCCTCTACTCTCCTTGCCGCCTTTAAAGGACACCTTGATGCCTGGGCTGAACGAGCCTGGGAGGAAGACGTTACTCGGCCCATCCTCTCCAGCCCATTGAAGAGTGACGACCCTCCAGTCCTCCGGTTCTTCAACGGACCCTGCTGGTCTTCCGGTTCTTCAACGGACCCTCCAGTCCTCCGGATCTTCAACGAAGATTTCATTTCCATCTCACGTCCACTCATCCTTTTCTTTCATCATCCGTTCTTAAGTGTTGTAATCATTAAATCTTTATACTATTTATGTGTCCTTTTCCCTTTTAGTACGCATTCTCCTCCTAGGTAGGTGAGTGCTATATGTGACCTCACATTTTACAGGCTCCCCCTGTAAAATGTAACGTTACAAGCTTGACGTTCAAAAAGTACTGCCACAGTTAATAAAGTAAGGTAAGTACTGTATTGAGTGTTATTATTCTACAACGAACCCGATACCACCGAACCCAAACGATGATGGCGCTATCTCTCAGCCGTCGCTGCCGTCGTCATTATATTAGGTCCTTACATATGAAATTAGAGTTTTGTCGTACTGACCACTTTGATCTGAAATATCTCCTCTTTGGTGGATTCCAAATTCAAATTTATAAATTCATTTAGCTGGTACATTTGAGTTTTGAAAACAGTCATTCATTTGTTTTTTCCACAGTTTTTTCCTCATTATTTTTTTTCGGCGTCGTCGCTTATTACCGCGCAACGGAAAACATGAAATATCGGTATGAAATTCAAAATTCAACTGTCGCAAAAGAAAACACGGTACGTTTTTGGTTTCAACGTTTTCGTTCTGCGACCTTCAGAACCAACCCCGTGGACGGCCGGAGACCAAAGTGGAAATTGAAGAATTAAAGGCTATTGTGGATGCGGATCCATCACAAAGTACTTCAGAGATAGCTGCAGGCTTTGGGGTAAGTGATAAAACTGTATTAATTCACTTGAAGCAAATCGGGAAAGTAAAAAAACTTGAACCTCATGAATTGAGTGAATCGAACTTGCAAACAAGCGTCGACTGCTGTGTTACTTTGCTCAACCGACACAATAAATTTTAAATCGAATTTTACCTACTTGTGATGAAATGTGGATACTATTTACGATAATCGGAAGCGCTCGTCGCAATGGCTGAACCCTGGAGACCCAGCCAAATCAAACCCTAAATGAAAATTGACTCAGAAAAAGTGAGTTACTTGTGAGTGTTTGGTGGACTAGCGCCGGTGTCGTTCACTACAGCTTTCTTAAATCTGGCCAAACGATTACGGCAGATATCTATTGTCAGCAACTGCAAACCATGAAGGAAGAACTAGCTGCTAAACAACCGAGATTGGACAATCGCTCTAGGCCACTGCTGCTTCACGACAACGCAAGACCACACACTGCACAACAAACAACCACTAAGTTAGATGAGCTACAATTGGAATGTCTGCGACATCTACCGTACTCCCCGGACCTTGCTCCAACAGATTTATTTACTTTTTCCGGAATTTTGACAACTTCTTACAAGGAAAAAAAATCAACTCCGATGCGGCAGTCCAAATTGCCTTCAAAGAGTTTGATTTTCGCCTCCATGGTTTTTTTAGTAAAAGGATCAATGAACTATCTATGAGATGGCAAAAGTGCATAGATAACAACGGTGCATACTTTGATTAATTAAAGTGGCAAATTAATATCAGCAGCACAGGTCGATTTTCAAGGTAAAGCCACGCTTGCCTAGGTTGGTCTGTGGATGGATGACCATCTTAACATACCGAGTTTCCTCCGTGCCTCGGAAATCACGTTAAGCTGTTGGTCCCGGCTGTCATTTTCAGATAGATTTTCTGGCTTCTAAAGCCACAAAATCTGACACCAGTCTTGCCAAGGAGTACCGTGTTACCCAGTTAATGGGTTGTGGAGGTCTGGTAGGCAACCGTTCCACGTAAAATACTGGTATTCAGATCCGGTTTGACTGAAAGCCGACCCCAATATAATTGGAAAAAGGCTAAGCAGATGATGACTTTACAAAAAAAAAATATATATTCCTCCCGTACAAAACGCCAATTTCATATGTAAGGACCTAATATTTAAAAACCGGCCAAGTGCGAGTCACAATTTCACATGATGGTTCCGTATCCTAGACCGAAAAATCACGTTTTTTGTACCTGAACCCTGAATACGTGAGCATTGACTAGCTTTGGCTAGAAATTTTGATCGTTCTTACACACTACAATTATGCAATATGTAAGAACGGTCCGCTTCATCAAAATTTAATCAATGTGGTGATGACTATAAAAGGTGTTCTTTTGGGCGCTGATATTAGGGCTTTAGAATTCCTAAACGAAATTAAGGCGACCCAATCATTATTTGGCGACTGCACTGCACAACACAACCTGTCATCATTGTTTATATTTATCTCCAAATTGTGAAAAACGTGCGTGATAAGTTAGATGAACTTATCGTGCACGTTTTTCCTATAGCCACTGGATGGGAATTATATTCGTAAATTGATTTTTTCCACCTGTGTCCGATTCCAGACGACCTTCTCCAATTTGCCTACTTCCTGGTGCTGAAACCGCATTTGCAAAGGACGTGACAATACTTTGCAATTGTATTTAATGACTTTAACAGAACTACAGAATTTAACATTTAAATGTATTTTTTGGCAGTAAGACACAATCCAGCTATTGTCCACTTCAACTTCTACAGGGCCGCCACGAATTATGATTTTAATAGTTCCAACACCATTTTCGGGAGCTCTCCACCTGTATAGAGGATATAACCATTTTGATTGGTTTGCTTAGCCTTCAGTAGGGCCCGGGAGTAATTTTTCGTGCACCTGCCGTCCATCATGCAGAGACCAATGGGTTTTATATGCCGCAGGGTCCGTGATCATGTTTTTCACAATTATTTCATGAAGATAACTGTCGTTTGTCGTACTGCACATCCCTTTAAACGTGTAGCCTGTGGGTTGACTATAGT
Source organism: Ceramica pisi (assembly GCA_963859965.1). Classification (NCBI taxonomy): domain Eukaryota; kingdom Metazoa; phylum Arthropoda; class Insecta; order Lepidoptera; family Noctuidae; genus Ceramica; species Ceramica pisi. Next base: position 11,113,720 of record OY982533.1, on the reverse strand, counting down.
GAAAGGGCATACAGTGCCCTTCGGGTCCAGTATATCAACGCGTTTCGAGCGCTATTGGGGCTGCTCCTATTCTGTAGTGCATCAGGGATGTTCGCGATGGCACGCACTGATTGTTTCCACACTTCTATGCGTACCTAAGCGGTGCGCGTCCCTGGTGCGTCGGGTGCGGGCCAGTCCCAATGCTATCCTGGCAATGATCGCCAACAGGCTGGTCTGCTCTTATGTCCGGCATTGCAGTGGCAGAAATATTGCTGTTCCAGTGGCGGTGAGAAAGTTATAATTATTGTAATTTTTTATTTTTTGGATGACCCTACCATCACCGGTGATACCTAATGTATACATTTGTCGGCGAAGGTACAACTCTCCAGGTTGTATCAGTCAAGATATTGGAACTACAGTGGGCGTACTATGGGAAGTGTTGGTTATTGCGCAATAGTATAATAATTTGATAAATAATTTGATTTAAAAGCAAACGGTGTTTACCGTTTGCTTTTAAATCAAATTATTATTCACATAAACCGTAACAGGTAGACAGTTTGAAATTTTCACAGGGTCTTTTTTTATACATAACGGGGAAACTCTTGGCCCAAATCTCACCTGATGGAAAGTGATGATTAGGCCGAAGATGGAAGCGAGTTTCACCCGGAGTCCTCTTACACAGAGGAACTATGGCTATCACACCTCTAACTGCCGGAACACAACAATGCTGTTAACGTAGTTGTTATGGCGACAGACTTAGACATGATGGTGGTAGCTGGCCAGGTGGACTTAGAACAAGTCCTACCACCAACCAAACCGAGAAAAAATTTGCCTCCGCTGGGAATCGAAGCCGGGACCTCTGGGTCTGAATCAGGTGGTATAACCACTAGACCACGGAGGCGGTTAGTGTCACCTGTTTAGCACCACCCGAGAACCACGTGTAGGGATTCGCTGAAGGGTATTCTCCTACGGACGCGGGTGACTCGGCCCCCAAAACTATTATACTGCTATTACAGCAAGTTATACAAAAACAAAAAGTATAATTTTTAACCACTTTACAAAAAAACTATGTATTCCGATTGTTCTTTAAGTTGGGGTGGTCAGGAGACTAGAGAAAATGTATATTTCCAATTTATCTCGAACAAGAGCATGATCGGTGTCTCCAGTTTCCACCTCTAGTTTTGTAGCATCCTTACAATAACGGACATCCTTTAGATTAAATAAACCAATTTGACGACACCAAAATAACGTAAAGATGTAATATTTTTTTTACTATTAAATAGGCACGCGTTTGACCACTACCTTATAAGCGGTGATGTTACGAAGTACAATGTAAACCATGTTTGTGTAAACATCCTCTGCTTAGCTTTTTCCTAACTAGGTTAGGGTCGGCGTCCAGTGAAATCTGGTGAAGCCGAATACCAGTATTTTACATTAGCTGACAACTTCGTTTGCGTCACAATTTCCATTACTGCTCCGCTCCTTTTAGTCTTACCGTGATGATATGTAGCCTATGGCCTTCCTCGATAAATGGGCTATCTACCACTGAAAGAATTTTTCAAATCGGACCAGTAGTTCCTGAGATTACCCCCTACATACAAACTTACAAACAAATTTTACCTCTTTATAATATTAGTATAGATAGAGTAATTTACTATCTGTAGGTACTCCACAACTTAGTTACTGTTTGAAGACTGCCATATGACATCCTCGTCTAACTGTTTAACGTTCTTTAGGAGATAAATAAGAGTCTTGATATTTAAGCAATGGTTCACGAGGCGACCTTGGTAGGCTTTGCTTAACCTTTACAGATTAAGCAAAGCCGACCATGGAGAGCCTACCGAAGATCAATCCGTGCCGTAGTATTTAGGCACGAGCCCTACTCATGTTTCTTACTTAATACCTAAAAATAGTGAGGACTGATCTTAGCGGATCGCGCATTAGTTGGGGTTCAAGCGTGGGCTATTATCGTCTTTATTAAAATAAATGGATCGGATCTGATTTCCATTGTTAGCGTTTTTAGGAACAGAAACAGTTATTTTAGGCAATAAATAGGTAATAGATTAGGCACATATTATTTTTTTATGAAGGAAGGAGATATATTCAGGATTGGTCTGACTATAGTGACTATAACTCTGAGTATAGTGGTAAGTGGCGTGTATAGAGCGGCCTTCATTACAGAAGACCGCAGGACTTTGAGACGCGTCGTACGCATGTGGTCAGCAGTCCTCACTGCTGAGGATCGCGACCACATACGACGCGTCTGTCACACAGTTGACACGAACGACGAAAGAAAAATAGTGGTTTCACATTCGTAATAAAACATAGTTGTGATTTTAATTCGATTTTATAAAGGAGGAGGTTCTATTTTCCGCTGCATGTATTTTTTTTTAACTGCAACGCGGTGTCCAAATAACTTATTCCTAAAAGTCCGAGTTACCGGAACACGAACACGAGAAACATCACCCAGTTTTGAGTTCACGGAAACACCGCTCGATATACTAATAACACCGTAAATTACCATTAACATCAAGTATTACAGTGAAGTGGCGTTTACAAGTGAACATCTAAATTGAAAGCTAACCCAGGGCATCGGATGGGAGTTGTAAAGCGCTCCCAATTAAGCAGGCGGGCTAGGAACAGCAGAATAGCTCGGCAGCCGGCTCAGCGGGATAGCACCGACAGGCGAGTGGCGCCGCGCGAGAACAATGTAATGAATTGTGAACATGCTTAGACTTACGGCGATATTACGCTATCTACGAATAAAATTCACGGTGAAGCAACTGGTTAATGAGTCTTTGGTTTGAACAGACTGCTACTTTGTATATTGTTATGTGACAAACGAGCGGTACAATTTCTGTTTTGCTTGCAGTTTTAACCCTATACTTGACATTGTGCATTTACATGCACATTAAATTCAGATTTTTTTTAATGAAAACTTTTAAATCGAATCGTTTTAATAATAACTCCAAGTGACTTCGTAAACGTCTCTTTACGTATGAAAAAGAAATCTATATCGGTCTCGCTCACACATTGTCAGTGCTGAACAAAATGGCGACCCGTCGGTCAGTGCCTGCGCAACGCTCTGTAAGTATCCTATTTTATCACAATTAAATTAATGTTAATTAATTTATATGTTTCAAATTGTTATAATTTTACTTTCTGCTAGCTTTATGCAATTGTCTGGTAATATTATTTTTGTGAGATATGTTTTGAATATGCAGTAATTCACGATTTTTGTTAGGTGTGCATTAAAATACACATTGCCTGGTGCAGGGTGAATGACTTAATATTTGTTGTGTAAATTTAAATGCACACTGCCTGCTTTGCTGTGAATAACACCTCATTTGTCGTGTACATATAAATACACACTGCCAACGTCATAGACTATTACTATTTGTGAATGTTGTGTCTATAAATGCACATTGCCTACTGTGCTACTACATACTCGGGCTATTGTTCAGACAGAGTTTTTTTCATAATGCATGTAAGCAATTCCTAATACACTTTCCGCTAAATTTATTTTGCTTAGCTTGCAATATTTTTATTCCAGATGACTAGAAGTCGAAAAATTCTCGCATTGGTGCCTAAAAGCGGAGCTAAGTCTGATATAGAATCTAGCGAATCTTCGGAAGATGAATTCCAGATGTGTAGGCCTCATCAAGATGTCTCCGAAGACAGTTCCCCTGTCCGATCAATAGCGTCTTCTGTCGAAAATGTAAACATCTCCGATAGTGATGACTGTGAATATCGAAAAATATACGCCGTTGCAACTGTTCATGAAGAGCCGAGAGTCAGACACAATACTACCGATTCTACTCCATACTCACCTTCTGTTCTTCAACATGATCCTGACATTATACCGCCTTCACCATCAATTTATATTCCACCGTCACCATCTATAGGGTCCATCTGCAGTCCTGCATCTTTAGCACCTGCCGCGCCTTCAGCACCTGCCGCGCCTACTGCAGCTACTGTGCGTCTTCGGCGTTAGAAGAAAACTCCGGTGATCGTAAAAAAAACCGTATTGAAACCTACCAAAATGTCTCCTGGTCTAAATGGACAAGAATGAAATTTCAAGGATCGGCAGATATAGAAGATATACTTTTCGATTCTACTGATATTGAAAAATCACCACTTGATTACTTTAAGCTATTTTTTTGTGACGATATACAAGATTTAATTGTATATCATTCCAATTTATATTCTGTACAGAAAAAGGGCACTTCAATTAATATAACCAAAGACGATATCAAAGACTTTATAGCTATAAATATTTAAATGGGTGTTGTAGATATATACATACATACATACACCGATTACTGGTCAAATGAATTTAAATACAGCAAAACTGCTGACGTCATGACACTAAAGAAATTTCAGTCTATCCGGCGTTACATTCATTTTAATGATAACTTAAAAGATGACGGTGACAGGTACTATAAAATAAGGCCACTAGTAGAAAAAATTCGTCATAACTGTGCATCGAATATTCCTGAAGGAAAACGCTTCAGCATCGACGAGATGATGGTGCCTTACAAGGGTACTAGAGCCGGAAGCCGAAAACAATATGTGCGGAATAAACCCAAAAAATGGGGTTTTAAGTTTTTCGTTCGTGCTTCACCATCAGGTCTCGTACATGATTTTATTATTTATGGAGGAGAAGATACTTTCAGACTCCATACTTTTACTGAAAAAGAAAAAGGTATGGGTCTTGGAGCCAAAGTTGTTATAGCTTTAGCCAAATCTATCAAGGAAAAAACATGCTCCGTACTATACTTTGACAACTTTTTTACGTCAATTGAATTGTTGCATCATCTAAGGAATGAGTATGGTATATTCTCCTTAGGTACAGTCAGGGCAAATCGACTTCGTGGGGCAGAAAAAAAATTACCAACTGATAAGGAATTGAAGAAAAAGGGCAGGGGAGCTTTTGCACAAGTCGTGTCTAACGAACACAATATTGCTGTTGTGAATTGGTTCGACAACAAATTAGTTGTGGCTTCAAGTACTTATGTGGACGCCCACCCTGTACGGAATATAATGTGGTACAAGAAAGAAGAAAAGAAGAAAGGTCTAGTCACATGCCCAAATTTAATAAAGCACTATAACGGAAATATGGGTGGAGTTGATCTAGCCCACATGTTAGTTGCTTTATACCGTACTGATTTGAAAGGCCATCGTTGGTATTTAGTATTGTTTTCACAGATTCTGGACATCTGCGTCAATAATGCCTGGTTGCTGTATCGTCACGAGAAAAGCCGTAACCAAAAGCTGTTGCCACTCAAAAAGTTTCGAGTCGCTTTATTTAGGCAATTGCGTTTTTTTGAGAGAAGTTCTAATCTACAACCTGATGCTCTTACCAAATCTATAAAAAAAGTTAAAAAACCAGTTGCGGAGAGGCCTGATGATGCTACTCGTTACGACCTGACGGGACATCTTCCTTCTTTCACGACAAAAGGCAGGTGTAGACACTGTACCCAACATCAAACCAAATTTTTTTGTCCAAAGTGTAACGCACGGCTATGTATAGTTGAAGGGCGAAATTGCTTTATTGATTTTCATACTAAATAATAGTATTTAAGTTTTTATATTTTTTACATAGTAGATAGATATATAAGTAAACTTTGATCTCAGAGCATTAGGACTGAATATTGTTATAAATAATAAAAGAAAGTTTAACTCTATTTAAAAAAAAAATGTTTAACTATATGTCATATATCGTAAAATATACCCATTGATCTAGTTCCTAACAAATGTCAAAAATTCGTAATGTTCTTTAAGATTTATGTTATTTTTTATGTTTTTGTTTCTTTTTTAGTTATGTAATTACATGGCAGTGTGCATGTAAAGACACATTTTTCTTTGTCAGTTTTTTCTTGTGAGCTTGGCAGTGTGCACTGGAAGGCACATAATATATCCTGAAAACTGAAATTCAGAATTTTTTTATTTTATTTTTCCTGATATCCTTACAATCCAATTAACGTATGGAAACACAATAAAGAATCGTACAGCAGCGATCTCTTTTCAGTCGATAGGTCAATGACGAATACTTAGAGATATTTTCTGTAACTGCCCTCAGGACAATTAACACAATCACATGACACTCATTTCTACATGTATATTTCAGATAATTGGGCCGAATTTAGCGGATAGCGATAGGCCTAGTTCAGCTGAAAGACAGAAAAATATAAGTGGTTAAGACAATAATCTCACTTGTAGGTATTAAGGCAATTACTCGAGCTTCAGTTGCCTTTAGGGTTTCATAAATAAATGAACGAACATTGGGGTAAAATCAATTATAATTCCTTTGTTACCGATTTTCATAGCACAATATTAACGAAACAAGGTAAAGCTCTTATTATCTTTTTGTTGTTTTATACTGTGTTAGTATTACCCATTAAGTAGCTGCAGGTAAAATACTGTAGGTAGAAACAAAGGACTTTATGATTATTTCAGATGACTCAGTGAACTTTGTACTGGACCATCATTGTAAAACTACATTTTTGTCCTAAACTTGATGTGGTTAAATATAAATAAACCACAGTATTGAGGTGAACAAAACCAAGAACTTGGAGTCTTTTTCGAGTGTTTTTGGAGAATTATGCACGGCTATCGGTTTTTATAACAGGTATAATATTAACTGGTTGATATGTACTTACCTACTTTGAAAGTATTGTATCAACACGAAAATCGATTAATCCGTGGTACTCTGTCGTAAAATCGTTATCAAATGTCTGTGAAACCTATTGTAGGATGTATAGATATTCCAATAAAATTTTTTCAAGTGACTATACAATACCTAGCTGCAATGCGTGGGTAAGGTGCGATAGCTAATGAGCGCATAAAGTTTGAAAACACATTATTATATGTAGAGACAAAACATTGTTAATAAAAAAAAATAAAAAAAAATCTTTATTACGGCACCAAGTCTCAATATTAAAATTAAATTAAGCCATAAAATAATAAATATAAATTCATAAAGTTACAAACTATAACTTACAATTTAATATAATTTAAAGAAATTACTCATTCAAATTAAAATTAAAATAAATTAATTAATGCAATTATCCACTAAAAAGTAAACCCACAATATGGCTTGTCCACTGAAAAATTCTAATTAGTCCGTCAGTTAGATTATAAAAAACATTTGACCAGTTTTTGAAGTGAAAACTTCTTTAGCAGTGTGGAGCACTTTTCTTGGGATGGGTATAAAATGTTAAACTCGCGACCTGATCGAAAATTCGTAAGACGGATGATTAAAAAATAATCATAATTTTTATTCATCCAAACATTAGTACAAAACAATACACATATTAGATACATCAGTAAACTTGACACAAAAAAAAACAACATAATCATCTCTGGGCCCACACTAGGATTCCCTGTGTCGTGGGGTCCAGTGAAAATGCACAACGTTAATGTTCAATTTTCACTACTGCCGGCACTCCCAGAGTGCAACCCGTTGTTTTTGAAGTGAAAACTTCTTTAGCGGCGTTGAGCACTTTTCTTGGAATGGGTATAAAATGTTAAACTCGCGTCAGGACACGTGACCTGCTAGTCTATTCTGTAAATAACCATTTCGATATCGACTTCACCTGAGTGACTAAGCTTACAAAGTGAGCTTTATTTCACACATCATAAGGTCTTATATTTATACGAATTTGAAACTCACCGCGGATTCCGCTGTCGAGACACGAAAATGTTGTTACAGAATAGCACTGCTGATCGAAAATTCGTAAGACGGTTGACGCGTCAGGACACATGACCTGATCGAAAATTCGTAAAACAGATGATTCAAAAATGCACAAAGTTAATGTTCAAGTTTTCACTTCTGCCGGCACTCCCGGAGTGCAACCCGTTGCTTTTTTTTTAACCGACTTCCCAAAAAGGAGGAGGTTATCAATTCGGTTGTAAGTTTTTTTTTTTTTTTTTATGTTTGTTACCTCATAACTCCGACAATTATGAACCGATTTGAAAAATTCTTGTTTTATCTGAAAGAATATACTTGCAGATTGGTCCCATTTAAATCATATCAAAGTCGGTTACGAACTTTGGATTTTAAATCGAAATAACTGTAATTTGACTATTTAGATGATTCTTTGATAATCGAAATTGCGAATTTTGCTTTTCTGCGATTTGGCAGTGGTGTTGTTAGGTGTGGGGCACCACTAAAAAGTGAAAAATAAAAAAACTTTTTACAAAAAAAATACAACCGACTTCCAAAAAAAAAACACTACAAAGTAAAAAATAACTTTAATTTCGGAAGTCGGTGTCAAAATACGAAGAAACTAACAAAAACACCGACTTCCGAAATTAAAGTTATTTTTTACTTTTGTAGTGTTTTTTTTTGGAAGTCGGTTGTATTTTTTTGTAAAAAGTTTTTTTTCTTTTGTTACGTAAACCAAAATTCACGAAGATACGACGCGACGCTTTTAGAATTCTCAATACGTCACGCCGCGCCGTGTTATAATTTTAAGTGCATTCTGACGTCACGAACTCGAGAGTTTTGATGTGTTTTATCTATGTCAATGTTTATTGATTTATAAAAATAAAAATTCCACGTCCATTATTTTTCAATAACTTAACTAACGAACTAAATAGATTTGCAATTGATTGATGGTGGAAACTAGCCTATTAGCGTCGGTTGGCACCTCCGGTGGACTTCAAGGGGCTTCAGTACCCTATGGATCGGACCGCACCAATCCTCACTGACGACCCTCAGTAGTTGATTTGCCGATTTTTCTAACCTGCACGATAAAGATGCAATTTGCGAGCGAATAACAGCATTCTCGCCTCAGCGAACATGCTCGACGCAATACAGTACCGTGGAAGTTTCATTAGTATACGGTAAGCATAGTTGTACCTACTGCACATACACATGTTAAAGGCCGACGAAGCTCGGATGAGTAGGATGACAATTTTTTTGTAGTTGCGTGTATTATACAATCACATACCTATAATTTATTGCTGATAGGCTCACGTTTGACCATTATCTCACGTAATGGTAAGCCTTGATGTGGTGGATGATCGCGCACGCTAGCCCAGAAGCCACCTTATATTGCAACTTTATTTCTATTTTTTATTTTTCTTATTCCTTATTATATATTAAACATTAATTTACACCGCTGGCTCGAGTATGTATATATGTCACCGGTTAGTAGCAAACTTCGTAAGATTACAAAATAACTTGAGAGTTTGTAAACTCTCGATAAATTGTCAACTGAACATTCGGAATATTTTTTTTACGCATCAAAATTGGATAGTTTATAAGTTCTCGATTCCGTACCGGGAATCTGTGAACTGAAATAAAATGGCGACCAATCAGAGCACAAGTCTACAAGAAATGGCTCTCATTGGTTTGTTCAGATGCGACGTCACATGTACGAATAGAGTTATTTCAGTTCACAGATTCTCGGAATGAAATCGAGAAATTATAAACTATCAAATTTTGATGCGTAAAAAAGTATTCCGAATGTTCAGTTGACAATTTATCGAAATTTACAATCTCTCAAGTTATTTTATAATCTTACGAAGTTTTTCACTTTCCGCTGACATATGCATTCTGTATGCTACGTACGAGAACGATATTTATCACACCGTTCCCAAGGCATTTTCCGCACCGATTCTTTAGTTGTGGTGTTCCTTGGAACCCGGAGGTCCTCGTTATACTTCGAGAATGCTCCAGAAGTTTATTGACCAGCCTTCAACAGAAATATCCAGCTTACATTTAAATATTATATTCCATTTAGTTTGGAAGCTCTTAAGTACTGCAGCAATTAAAGTCTTATTAAAATTCGTCCTATAGCTTTTCAGCGAGACTTGGACAAAAAGATAGCACAGAAATTGTCAAGGGTTTGAATTTCGGTTTCAAACTAAAATGTTTTTATTTTAATAGCTTTGGAATCAGTTTTTATCCTAAATCGTTATTTTAATTAATTATTTCAAGGAATTTGAAATCAAAGTATTTAATTAGGTCAATGACGGTGCATGATAATGGAACCCATAACGGCAAATGAAATAGGTACATTGTGCAGCATTCTAGATGCAGCTTAAAGTCTTGGCGTCATTCAACCTTTTCAAATTCTACCTCTGTGCTGAATTGTTTCCTTTTTTGAGATTTAATTTAATTTTAGACCAATGAAAAATCTTTTGAAAAATTTGATAGCTATGGCTTGTCAGTGGCTGGTGAAGTTTTGATAGACGACGACTGCACCTGATATAATAAAAAATTATTTAAAATGCTAGTGAAAGCATAGTTTGTTTTATAAAACTATTAGTATGCAGATCTGTTGAAAATTTTGGTGTGGAGTTTTTCCTAATTATATGGTTAATGTTTATTATACCTAAAGCGGATATTTAATATTTACAGTGTACCGATATCGATCAGACGACGATATCGGTCCCAGGACAGACCGTCCAGAGCCGTTTGGTTCCGTACTCGTCGTGCTCCGAAATTAATTCGTCGAAGATTAAATTATTCTACGGTTGTTTTTATATTTAGTTTAAGTACCTGTTTCCTATTTTTCATTTGACCACATTGTCTAGGAGTTATAAAGCCTACCTAGCGCCGCATTATCTAGGCAATTTGAGGAGTCGCTCCTAGGCCAATTTTTGGTTGCAACCACATATTCAGGCTTATTTTTACCCATTAAATTTAAAGAACCGTGCCTAGGTTTCCTTTCTTTTTCAATTAAATTTTGTTCTTTTTTTATATTCACCAGCACTACCTTTTTTGTATTTAAATTACCTTCTGTCTTTTTATACCTTTTGTATGTTCATTTTTTTTACGTTTTTGATATTACTTATAAATAAAAAAATTACGTGTACGTTGGCGAACCTCAGGATTTTTATTTCGCTACAATATGGCGCCCGAACAAAAGTAAGTACTTTTTCATCTTCATAATTAAATTGACTATTATTTTTTTTTTCAACTGTGTGTGTGGTTGTTCTTTTCGAACAAAAATTTTTCATTTTCTACCTATTATCTGTTCCAGATTCCTGATAATTACGAAGTGGTAGAAAAGCACATTTGTCGATTTTTAAAGTCTCGAATGTTCCATATACGTCAGAAACTATCAACGTTCCAGATAATTTTCTATAATTGAATATGTTATAAACATAATTTATTTTAAATAACCCTGAAACTATAGAAATATAAAACTTTTATCTCTTTTCAACATTTTCTTTTCCCCTGAATTTCATTTCATATCTATAGCTAGTTGTAGTTTAGATTCTCTACGTGTGCTTGTTTGTTTGAATGAATAGACATCGAGTATAAAGGTAAGCTTGGTTTGGAAGGCTGTTTGTTGGTTTAGTCGTTTTCCTTGTTTTTCAACTGCTACATTTTTAAACCATGGCGGAACAGGATTCTATTTGCGACACACCACGACGCGAAAGCCCTATTATTTCGAGAGCACCACCTATTCCACCCAGACGTTCTCAGGCGTCTAGCCATTCAGATCTCCCTTCTCCAATGAAGTCCGAGGATTGTCCAGGATTTTTTAGAAAGCAATTTTCTCTGAAAAAGTGGAAGATTGAGTACACAGGGGAAACTTGTGTTCGTGAATTCATCACCTGTATTGACGAGCATAGGGAGGCGGATGATTTGCCCGACCATTACATTATTAAACGCTTCCATGAGGTGTTATCCGGGGCAGCTTTAAAATATTTCAGGTCTATTCGCCGACCCGACTTAACATATTTTGAATTAAAACGGTTATTTTTGAAAATGTTTGGAGCTACAGATTTTGAATACAAAACCGAGCACAAATTAAGGAACATGAAACAAAGACCTAACCAATCGGTAAGAGACTTTGTTATAGAAGTTACTTATTTGAACTGGACCTTAAAGAATCCAATTAGCCAGATAAAATTGTTGGAAATTATCATCCACAACATGCATTCAAGATATTCTCCTTGCTTATCCATCCATAAATTTACTGACCTTGATGCGCTTATTGATCTAGCATCTCATTTTGAAAGTTTTTTGCCTGAACCACCCTCAAAGTCGGTTCCCAGTATATCGAATAAAAACCAGTTATGTCGTAAATGCAACAAAACTGGTCATTCTTACCGTTCTTGTTCAGAAGTACCTGGGATGGTGTGCTTTAAATGCCGCACCCCTGGTTTTCTAACACGGAATTGCCCGAAATGCAATCCTAAAAAATGTTATTTACACCGGCGACACGAACTTTCTCGTACAGTGTCACCAGTGATATCTACTGATTCCTCAGATAACAGACCTTTTATTGAAATCTTATTAAGTGATCGTTTAGTTAAGGCTCTTCTTGACTCAGGCCCTCAAATGTCCTTAGTTAGTGAAAGTTTAACCCACGAGCTAGGTATTTCATTGGATACTAATATTTCTTGTCCTCGGGTTATTTCTGCAAACAACTCGCCTATTGATATTTTAGGAACTGTTTTTCTCCCAGTTCAATTCAATGGTACTACTTTTGTCCATGAGTTTTTGGTAGCTCGTTGTATGACTTCCTCAGTCATTTTGGGAATTGAATTTTGGAACAAATTCGGTTTAACTTCGGTTTTTAGTAAAGCTTTTAATAAGAATATTAAAGGGAACATGTTTCTTCCTCCCAATAGTAATTTTTCCCCACAAGTATCTAGTGTATGTGACGCCCGTTACATTCATCCCCGTAACGTTTTGTTACTTGAACAAGAGATAAGTTTACAGAAGGTCATTGACGAGTTTCAAGTTATTTCTTCAGACAGAATTGGTCTTGGAAAAACGACCTGGCTTTCTCACAAGATTAATACCACAGGTCAGCCAATTAGGCAAAGGTTTTACCCACTTTCGCCTGTTAAATTAAAAATACTAAATGAAGAGATTGATAAGATGCTCGAAATGGGTGTTATTCGACCTTCTCGCTCGCCATGGGCAAGTCCTGTTGTTATGGTTACAAAAAAAGATGGTTCCGTCCGTTTTTGTGTTGATAGCAGAAAGTTGAATAGCGTTACAATTAGGGATTCGTATCCTCTCCCTCGTATACACGATATTCTTGATAATCTTCGTGGTGCGAGATATATAACTTCCCTTGATTTTAGGAGTGCTTTTTGGCAGATACCTCTTGCTGATAAAGAAAGTTGTGAGAAGACTGCTTTTATTGTCCCGCAACGTGGTTTATTTGAATTTGTTAGGATGCCATTTGGTCTTACAAATGCGGCATCTGAGATGCAGCGTCTTACCGACATGATTGTCAATTTTGAATTCACTTCGACTAGCGACGACTGTGTTTTCGGATATGTCGACGATTTGATTTTAGTTTCGAAAGATTTTCACAGTCATCTCGCTCTTCTTAGGAAGGTTTTGAACAGACTTAAAGAAGCTGGTTTATCCATTAATTTAAAAAAATGTGAATTTTGTAAAAGCGAACTTAAGTATTTGGGTTACATAGTAAATGAAAAGGGTTTACAAACTGACCCAGGTAAGCTAGACGCTATTAGAGATTTTCCAACTCCTACCACAGCTAAATCTCTACGCGGTTTTATCGGAATGTGTTCATATTATAGGCGTTTTGTTGATAGTTTTTCTTCAATTATTGCACCTCTCACCGCTCTTATTGGTAAGAAAAAAGGTCGAGATCCTATAAATTGGGATGAAGCAGCTGATGAAGCTTTTATGAAGTTGAAACAGGCATTAATAAATACTCCTGTTATGACTTGTCCTGATTTTTCAATGCCATTCGTTTTACAATGCGACGCATCAGCTGTTGGTCTTGGTTCTGTTCTTTCACAGATTATTGATAACGTCGAACATCCTATTGCTTATTATTCTCGTTTATTTTCCAAAGCTGAACGTAATTATAGTACTACTGAACGCGAACTCTTATCAGTTTTAGATTCTATAAAACATTTTCGCTGTTACCTTGATGGTATGAAGTTTTCTGTCATTACCGATCATATGGCTTTGAAGTGGCTTCTTACCCTAGACAACCCCTCTGGTCGTTTAGCTCGCTGGGCAACGGTCATTTCGCAGTATACCTTTGATATTGTCCATCGCAAGGGGACACATCACGTCGTTCCGGATGCCTTATCTAGAATTCATGCTAGCCCGGTCACTTTTGATCAAGGACCTGAGCAAACTACCGATAGATGGTATAAAAAGGTTTATATAGGCGCTCGTGATACACCTCAAATGTTTCCTGCTTACGTTATTCAGAATGGTGTTCTTTTAAGACGTATGCCTATTACTTCTCCTTTGGCTTCAGATCCTTGGCGTGTTGTATTACCAGCTGAAAAGGTACCATCCGCGATTTGGGAAGTACATAACGATTTTCCTTCAGTACATCCAGGTGTCACGAAGTCATATCTCAAGATAAGAGAGATTTTTTACTGGCCAAATATGTTCCGAGATGTTACTGAGACTTTGAAGCAATGCGAAATTTGCAAGGCTTACAAAATCGCTAATACCCAACCTCGAGGTCAAATGCTGTATCCCAAAGATGTTACTTTACCTCTACAATTGATTTCTGTCGATTTAATCGGACCTTTGCCGATGGCATATTATGGTTATAAATATATTTTGTCTATGGTAGACGTATTTTCTAAATATGTTTGGCTTGTACCTCTTAAGAAGGTTAATGCTAGTACCATTGTTAGAGCTTTAGAATCTGAGATTTTTTTCAATTTTGGTGTACCACGTGCTATTCTTTGTGACAATGCTACGGTGTTTCGTAGTAATCATTTTTTAAATTTCCTCAGATCTTTTCATATCGGTTCACCAATTTATACTCCGTATTATTCACCTCAAGCAAATACTGTTGAACGTTATAACCAAAGTATTGTTACATGTTTGAGTATTTTAGTTGGTGAGAACCAAAGAAATTGGTCTAAGATGTTACCTAAAGTAAAACTCTATCTCAACTCTTGTATTAATTTAGCAACAGGTTTTACACCTAACTTTCTAATGTTCGGTAGAGAAGTTTTGATGGATCCTAGTCGTGCGGATAGTCAGACTCAAGGCTCTAATTTGGCCGACAGTCGTAATCGTCACGCCTCGAATCTGTCTTCTCTTGGCGAAGTTTATGCTAAGGTTGCTGATAATCTTTCGTTGGCTTTCCTCCGTAATTCACGAGCATACAATGCCAATCGAAAAGCTATCACTTTGAATGTAGGTGACACTGTATGGAGACGAAATTTCTCTAGGTCTTCTGGTGCTGAATATTTCTCTGGAAAGCTTGCTCCACGTTTTATTAAGTGTCGCGTTGCTAGAATCATTTCAAAAACCATTTATTTACTTGAGGATTGTGATTCAGTCCATTCAGGACAGTATCATATTAAGGATATCTTAAAATGATTTTCTTTATTTTTCTTGACGATTTTATCTCATTAATTATTTCATTTAGAATGATTCCTTATTCCCATAGAGTTGTTAACATAAACAAAAATTTCTTGATAAAATATTGATACACAAACCATTTTATTACCAACAATTAATTATTATTCTGTACGGAACTATTTACTGACGAATGTTTTATTGCCGTGCTATTCTTGGATTTGTCCATAGGTAGAGGTTCGGTAAATTTTCTGCATCTTTATGTTCGTCAATGCTTGTAATAAATTGTCATGGCTCCTTGTTCTTGGATTTACTCGTTGCTAGCGTTTTGACAGTTTTAGTGATGTGTAACTGTCGATAAGCTGTTTTCGATAAAAATTTCATTGATATAGTGTTGAGACATAGTCGATAAATGCTTATCGATGAATTATATAGTGAAGTTCGGTGTTATGGAACTTATTTGAAAAGTAGCACCCAATATTAAATAAAATATTGCATACAACTTTATGGAACATCAAACCCGTTGGGATGGGCAGAGATGTTGTTTAGATTTCTTACCTTTTAACTTTAACCATTCAATGGTAGGTTATTTTCTTTTTCTTCTATTATTGGACTCGTCCACTTATTCTTTAATTCTTTGAATTACGCGAACTAAGGTTCTTATTTTATCCTTGAACTTTCGTTCTTGGTTCTAACTTTATGGTCGATCTTTATGTATTGACCTTATATTATTCTTATTAGGGTTACACCTGGTTTCTTTCTACACGATAGACGGTAGTAGATTAGGGTTTAATTAAGTTAGGTTACTATTAATTGAATTAGGTGGACTCTGATGTTTTTTATCTTTTATGTTTTCTTCACATTGCGAGCTTGCACTGATGACGATAAGATGAAGATATCTTCGTCTCTCGTCTATATCCTTTGCACTTCGGTGTCGTTAATTAGGTTTGCTTTCTATTTAATGATATAGGCTAAGCTAGTTTAATTCGTATTGGGTACATACTTGCTCTTTACTTATTTTGTTTTCTTCTTATTTTTATAGGGTTATCGTACTTATCGTTACATGCTTCCTAGTCTAGATAGTTTTTTTTTTTTCTCTTTTCTTTCGCCTTCGTACATTTTACCTTTTTTTTTAAGAAAGGGGATATTGCAGCATTCTAGATGCAGCTTAAAGTCTTGGCGTCATTCAACCTTTTCAAATTCTACCTCTGTGCTGAATTGTTTCCTTTTTTGAGATTTAATTTAATTTTAGACCAATGAAAAATCTTTTGAAAAATTTGATAGCTATGGCTTGTCAGTGGCTGGTGAAGTTTTGATAGACGACGACTGCACCTGATATAATAAAAAATTATTTAAAATGCTAGTGGAAGCATAGTTTGTTTTATAAAACTATTAGTATGCAGATCTGTTGAAAATTTTGGTGTGGAGTTTTTCCTAATTATATGGTTAATGTTAATTATACCTAAAGCGGATATTTAATATTTACAGTGTACCGATATCGATCAGACGACGATATCGGTCCCAGGACAGACCGTCCAGAGCCGTTTGGTTCCGTACTCGTCGTGCTCCGAAATTAATTCGTCGAAGATTAAATTATTCTACGGTTGTTTTTATATTTAGTTTAAGTACCTGTTTCCTATTTTTCATTTGACCACATTGTCTAGGAGTTATAAAGCCTACCTAGCGCCGCATTATCTAGGCAATTTGAGGAGTCGCTCCTAGGCCAATTTTTGGTTGCAACCACATATTCAGGCTTATTTTTACCCATTAAATTTAAAGAACCGTGCCTAGGTTTCCTTTCTTTTTCAATTAAATTTTGTTCTTTTTTATATTCACCAGCACTACCTTTTTTGTATTTAAATTACCTTCTGTCTTTTTATACCTTTTGTATGTTCATTTTTTTTACGTTTTTGATATTACTTATAAATAAAAAAATTACGTGTACGTTGGCGAACCTCAGGATTTTTATTTCGCTACAATTGGTAATCATAGGTATTAATTACCACCGATCACTATGTCGTGTAAGTACGCGATCAATTAAGTTCAGCGTTAAACAGAACTCCCATCTGTGAGAAACATTAGTTAGGAACTTTTTGACATTTATGAAAAACCTGTTTGAGATCCTAGCCGGCCAGTCCGTTGCCTGGCAGCATTACTTTTCTCAAGTCCAGCTTCGCCGCCATTTTCTCTCCTCTACCCAATAATCATTAATTTTCCAAGAAGTCTGTTCCAGACTTGTAGATGTTTCTTTGACGAAATTTCATTTCCTTTTTTCGGCGTCCGGTTTTCTTCCACTACTCAGTTTATAATTACAAAAGGAAAAATCACCTAAAGCTTGCGTAGTCTTCTAACAACGAGTATTTTTCGTTACGTGAATTATGGATAACGAACACAAAAGATTTTTCGTGAAACTAATAATTCTCATCGTTGTATTATTAGTGTTAACAATGTAGCAATTAGTTACCTTTAGCTAACGTTATGAAAAAAACATTTTATTATATAAAACCTTTCCTTTATACAGGTTAAGCTGTGGGTGGGCTAGTAATTATGTTATCAGATTAAGGTAGGCTTTGTATATTGTGTAGTTCCTTGCTAACGAGTAGTACCTGATCTCTTATTAGATCTTACCATAGAGAGGTAACTACTTAAGCACAGTGCAGCCTTAAATCTATCTCCTTGCGTTCAGTTCATCCCAAGGTTGCCGGTAAGACCGCCTGTTGTACATACGTTAGTATTGTTTATGTCTGTCCTGTGCTAAAAATGAGGTATATAGTATATAAATGAACATTAAATAATGGTTTGGCGGAAGGTCTGGCAATTAAAGTAACTTGTGTTACTAGCCGACTTTCATTTTTCTAACGAAATTGGTCTTTATACTCATTCCTCGCATTCCTCGCATTCGACGAGCAAGAATCTAAAAATATGTTAACATAATAATACAGAACAAAACGTTTTCGCGCATTCACATTTCAGTGCAGTTTACATCATAACAGTAAGTAACGGTAACTGCCACACTATTATATTAAGCGGAGAAATGTAAGTTTATGCTCATGCGCTATTTTAAAGCGGGCTATGGTTTCAAAAGAATTTAAATTCTTACGGTTCCGTACCTACACAGTGGCCGATATTCGTCGACCGTTGATGGAATATTAATTACTATGGATAGATCGTGATGAAGAATATCTAACGAAGTTTTGTGTATAGAGGCTATAGGCTATCATACCTGAATCAATCATAGACTGATCTCCATCAAGTTCATAAAGCTCCTGCGCAAAAAAGGGCAACATTTTTCCCCATTTCGTGAGGGTTCGTTAGCAAAGTCCGAGCAAGCAAACTAATTATTAAGTAACATTTAGAGCAACATTTCAGGTCTCACTAACTATGTACAAGTCCACATTTAGTATGCTGACACGCAAAATTTGTGCGCAAGTCTCATTATTAATTTGTTAATAACATTCTTGTTTGGAGTTGGCTGCGAGTGCATTTCCGTCTGCAGTTTTAGCTTTCAGCATTAAGTTTTGCTTTAGTTTCCGAGACGGGGAAATCTCGCTCGCGTGCTTACTTATTCCATTTACCATCGGAAGGACGTGTTAGCGCGTGGTCGAGTTTATCGAGACAATATTGCTCTATAACAACATTTAGAGATCGATAGCGGCTGCATGGCTGCATGGAGCAGCACTGTAAGCCAACATGAAAACCATTTATCGATTCGCGTAATAGGATTTAATAAATTCTAAATTGAACGTTGTGTTTTGAAAGCTTTAACAAATTGTGTCCAGCGTAATTCGAGCGAAACAGTCGTAAAACCTAAACATTGGCCAATTTGTTGTGATTTAAACGACTGTGTGGATGTTCTTATTAACTTGGTAATGATAACTTTTGGACTGATTTGTTTTCGACCATTACTCGTTTGAATTGATGGTTCAATAAACCCTAGTAATTTATTTTTAATGATGAGTTGTGCACGACTGTCAGAGGTATTCCCACGGTATTCTCTTGTAAGATTACGATATAAAAAGAAATTGTTTCAAGAAATGAAGAGTTATGTAGGTACCTACTTTAGGTTTGACTGATATGGAACCTTAATTGGTGGCTCACCATGCGGCTTAGCTGAGATTATGTGATTCGACTCCGTCGTCGTCTATAGGTGCCGTTAGATGCTATTAAATGGCTCATTTTAAGTAAACAATTAACCTACACACGAATGTCGATGACATTGGTACCAATTTTTAAAGAATAAGATTTCACTTGTGATTAAAGCATAAAAAGTCGGTACGCTAGCTTAGTTTAATTTAAAATAATGAATCAATATTCGTTAGCCCCTAACCAGTCGGTGATCACTTCCGGAATGAATAGTTTGGTGCAAGACATAGCTTTCACTATCTCTTCGTAAATGGCCTTGACTTCGTCGTCAAGGCGTGTGCGGAAATTTAGGCATAAGAATAAGAATAAAATGTATTTGCTTAACATGGTATAAAAAGATGATGGGATACAGAATCATAACAAGAGCAAACATGCTTTTATGGAGTACCCTTCTGATGTCTTAAGTACAAGGTATGCCACTCTGGCCGTCACACTGCAGCATTCCACAACCTTGCTCCTGAGTGACTTGTGGACCATAAACCCGACGCTACCTTGGGATGGTTGGTGTCCTTCTCGGAAGTAGAGCAAGTGGCCACTGTTGAGGGTTATCGTTTTCTCCCCCTTTCTTCGGATCTCCGATAGTCCCACGTTGTATCAGTTAATATAACTTAACTCTACTTCCAATTCAATTCGGCGAGGTGCTCGTTCAGCCGTAGAGATCGTCCATTGAACGTTGCTAGGTAAATTGTACGGTATCGGTACCCACCCCGGCATAGCCCGGGAATTCTTAGCACCTCTCAGCGCACTGTTAAGTGGCCTGTACACCTGTACCATGACCAGGATAGTACAGCTGCCGGGAACTGGGGGCCTTGAATCTGGGTTGCTTCTCTGGTTGGAGAGTTCTTGACTGCAGTTCCTGGAATGCTGCTGCCCACTATAAGGTTCGGCATTTGGGAGCATTTAAGATGAAATTAAAATGACAGCAGGAAAAACATAGACAAGAACGGCGCTAAATAGAACGGAGTGGAAAGAAATGGAGGAGGTCATTGCCAAAATAGGGCAAACAGACCAAGTTGCCGGAGTCACTGACTCGCAAGAGTCTTTAGGTTAAGTTATTAATTTTAAAAAGTAATTATGTCTGAAATAAAAGGCTTATATTATTATTACTAGCTTTTGCCCGCGACTTCGTACGCACATATCCCGTTTTCTCCCATTCCCGTAGGAATTTCGGGAAATCCTCTCTTAGAGCTCCCCTAAACTCCCCAAGGACCTAACGTGCAGCTTCCTACGACCAGTCAGTAGTCTTGGTTGTGTTGTTGCGTTATCTATCAGTCATTCACTCAGTAACGGAAGAATTTTATATACCAAATGAAAATAAAACTAAAACGTTAATGAAAATAAAACTAATATAAAAAAGTGAACGTAAATTAGCCAAAACTTATAAACCTATCGGTATCTAAAAATATATGCGTACCTACTACTACTTCACCTAAAAAGAAATAAAATGTAAACTATTAATAATTTGTAATTTGAACACTACCAAAATAACCAATACCTATTTTATAAAATAAAAAAAGGAATCTAAAAATAAATGATCAAAGACTAAATTAAGTATTGTCTGTCAATAAGGTCGAACGCTCTGAACGTCTATTCGCATCAACTGGCAAAAATTGTATGAAGCTCGCGCTTTTTTTTTTTTATGTGTGGCCTCTCGTAGGTCAACCTGAGAAGATTGGCTTCTGCTTAATCGGGCTTGCCTGTAAAGGCCTTAATATAGTAATAAAGCCTCCAGAGCCAGGTTTTGAAGCTCGCGCTCGGACGCCCCGCCTTTTTATACCTTCGGCCGCGAGACGCGTCGAGCGCGGCGACCACAGGCGGCGACCGATTCTCGAACGTTCGCGACCGGCCGCACTGCGCGCTTGGCGCCTAGCTGCTAGGCCGGTCGCGAACGTTCGAGAATGTTCGTTTTACGAAGCTACTCGCTAGGTGACTCTCTAGCCTCTAGGCGCCAAGCAAGCTGCCTGCCTGTGCGTTCGCGACCTTATACAAAAATAATCCTTATAGCATGATTCAGTATTCACGCGCGATGGCTTATTATTAGCGTATTTCATGTATAACTTTGGTGTTTCTATACCGATTTCTATGATTATTTTTTATGGAATAGTTAATAATGTTAACTTTTTTAATTAGGGATGACTGAGAGTGTTGTAAGAGTAGACAATTAATATAATCAGATAGCTTTGAACTGCTAAGCTATCGGGAGTTACACGTGTTATTGTGAGTCAATCATAAAAGATAGACATATGCTGTCGTGGGATATTTTTTATATAATTTTAAGGAGAACATTTCCGTCATACATGATTTCTGTGTAGCTTTAACCATTAAGGCTGCACACGCGACGTAAGCTTAAAAAATGCAGTAACTTCTCCCGTTTTCCCAACATTTCCCTTCACTGCTCTGCTCCTATTGATTGTAGCGTGATGAAAAGTATACTATAACCAGCTCAGGAGTATGAACAATAATTGTACCAAGTTTCGTTAAAATCCGTCAAGTAGTTTTTGTTTCTATAACGGTTATACAGACAGACAGACAGACAGACAAAAATTTTATTGATTGCATTTTTGGCATCAGTATCGATCCCTAATCACCCCCTGATAGTTATTTTGGAAATATATTTCATGTACAGAATTGACCTCTCTACAGATTTATGGAGAACATTTCCATCATACATGATTTCTGTGTAGCTTTAACCATTAAGGCTGCACACGCGACGTAAGCTTAAAAAATGCAGTAACTTCTCCCGTTTTCCCAACATTTCCCTTCACTGCTCTGCTCCTATTGATTGTAGCGTGATGAAAAGTATACTATAACCAGCTCAGGCGTGATGAACAATAATTGTACCAAGTTTCGTTAAAATCCGTCAAGTAGTTTTTGTTTCTATAACGGTTATACAGACAGACAGACAGATAGACAGACAGACAGACAGACAGACAGACAGACAAAAATTTTACTGATTGCATTTTTGGCATCAGTATCGATCCCTAATCACCCCCTGATAGTTATTTTGGAAATATATTTCATGTACAGAATTGACCTCTCTACAGATTTATTATAAGTATAGATAGATAGATATTAAGCTTAGTTCATGGATATGCCAAAGCGGATGAGATGTTGTCATCTCATATTCCGGCTAATTAATATAATAAGAAACCTCAATATTTACATCATCCATCTCAAATCAGCGACAAAGCAACGTCCGCCAATTAGGCATTACGTTTGTTTCTGTTGTAGCAGTTGACAATAATCAATAGCACGTGCTTGAAATCATAGCGGGCCGGAGCGGCTCAGCCGGCCGGCCGCAATCGCATTACGTTAATCACGGCATTGCTCCGCCGAGGGCAGTTTGTATGCTGCCTTAATGGACCGCCACCGTGTAGCCACTGCCTCACACGCTCACACGCTCTGCCCATGCGTGATTGAAAGTTTTATGTTGATCTTGCTCACACATAAAAGTTAAATTAAACGGCCGTCGATATGGATCACCAGAGACAACTGACACAATTATAAATCAGTATCAACCCAGTTTATTCATACAACGAAAAGCTTATCTGTAATCGGAAAAAAGCTTCAGCGAATGTTAAGCTGATGCCGATCCTATCTATCCGTGCACTCCTGCAATACATAAATCCAATACCTTATTGCTGTATGCATCGTTGAGACGCTGACGTATCTGGAGCTCGTGGAATGTGTTAAAGTACTTTCTTACCTACTCAGCTTATCTTTTCTCGGATTAAATTCGTACCGAATATCAAAGCCAGTTTAACATTTTTGGGGCATGTCATTGCTGGGATGGCTTTGAGAAAATCCACAAGTTCTACAGATCTAATTTAAAAAAGATTTTTTGTAAGACAAATGTAGAGCACGTTAAATCAAAAACAGGCGCATTTCTATTAAAGTAAATGTTTGAACATTGAAGATGTTTGCGAACAAATAATTTCTGAGTTATAACAACGAGTGGATAGGGCTGCGGAACAAAATAATGGAATCATTTTAATAGGAGTTGACTGTTGCCATGTGATCGGAAAACGTAGGCCTCTTGAGACAAAATGCAGTCGTTATTGTGTTGTGTTGTGTTGTGTTGTGTTGTGCACACGTTGTTACCGTCAAATCAATCGTGTCTCCATTTTAGAATCGAAGTAGAGAATTTGAAATGAAATCCTTTTTGCTACGATTTGTCATTGATGTTCATTTGTACCTATTCTGAATGAGAGAGACTTTTTTCAAGACATCATAGCTAGATAAATATCCAAACATACAATGTCAGAAGCTCGTTTTCCCCAACTAAGTAGTTTTCAGAATTCAGCTCCAACATATTACAAAGCTCGTATTATAAAGGCAAAACCAAGAATGCGGTTTACATGACTAACTTTAACTGACGTAGTTGCAAAAGTTATAATGTAAGAGGAATCAGTTTATTTCATGAGCAACAGGAAGAACACAATGCTTCTTGTTTTTTGTAAAAAAAAAGATAAAAACGGCATTCTTTATGATAATATTATGTAGGAACTGGTTTGTGTTTTAAAACTAGGACAAAGTTAACTCTAATTAAAGAGAGGGTGAAAGTTATGAAGAGGAAGAGTCGAGAATTTAATCGAAAAAGCAGGAATCGTATTGTTTTATGAAAGCAACCAACATTGTTGTCATGCAATACGATCACACTAAATAATATAACTTGAACGTAACAGTAATAATGGCTTTTGCTCCGGCGCCAACATTACATGCACAATTAGTAAGTCAGTTCTTGTTTAATGAAGAGAGCTTTATTATATTGAGAACTAGCTTTTACCAGCGGCTTTACCCGCATGATCACCAGGGAACGTATTCCCAAAATATAGTCTATGCCCTTTCTCAGACTTTAGACTATCTCTGTACCAAATTCCATTGAAATCGGTTTAGTAGTTTAGGCGTGATTGCGTAACACACAGACAGGCAGAGTTACTTTCACTTTTATTTTATTCAAAGGGATGAACGTGAACCGAAATATTCAAAGTTTAAAGTATGAATGAATATAATATATGTGTTTAATCGTTGATGGTTTTGTTCTCATTATGTCATCAGCATTGTACGTGATCATGGACGATGACAGGATCATAATCATCATAAGCGTATATAGATAAAGCTGTTCAAATGACCCTGTTATTTGTGTCTTTATGAAATTATTCTAAACGAACTTTCAGTCACAATAATTGCGTTTAATAATTCATAAGTTGAGATAGTTAAGCCCCAAGTGACGGCAAATTTATTCGCTGTTTTGAATAAAATTTGAATCGTTTGATAAGGCATTTGAAATAGCAATTGAGGTCCGTCTGTAATTAGCAGGAAATTTCTTAAAGCTCTTGCCGCAACTTTGTTCCGGCTCGCGTCCAAACTGATCAAGTCGGCGGTAGCACGTCGCGAGTTCGTAACACTCATTAATTTCTTTGAAGTCTCGCCTCCAGCCGACAACTTCCTCGGCTCTTTCTCACCAACAATTATTAAGAAATTACTTCTGCTTCATTATTGTAGGACTACGCACGCGTTCGCGCTCGTTAGCCGAGCCCTTCCGAATGAACACATCGCGCGCCCTGATTGAATGTTTTTGTTTTGTTATGCCTACCTTCGTGTGGCTGTGTTTATGACTGCAACATCCGACCTGACTATGGAATATAAATAGCAACTTCATTCTACGCATAGTTACGCTACCAAACAGTTGTTAAAAGTTTCGATATTCAGTAACCAACAGAGAATAGTTGGTAGGTACTTGATAAGAATGTTAACGGCTCCCATTACTGAGTAATTGATATAAGGTCAAACTGCAAGTCCAAGTTCCAGCGAAACCGCGGCGTTGCAGCTGCTGGAAACGTTGTTAGCTACGTTATTCAATAAACTTTTAATCGTATCAACTCGACTTTCCAATCAGGCTAAACATGCCCCGGACTAAGTCGAGCTGAAAGTTTTAGTAACAACATAACTTGTGCTTCAATGATTCGTTGATTCCATTAGGTTCATGTAAACATACACATTTTGCGAAAATTCTTTGAAAAGATCCATCAAACATACGTTCTGATAGTTCGGCAAGTTATGTTTCCATTGCCTGGTTCCTAAAATCAACGACAAAACAATAGGTTGAGTGATGCTCAGTTCAAATAAATATGGCGGAACTCTCGGAAACGCAATCAGTGATTAATAGTAGATAGTAATATTCAACGCTTGTTTTGTAAAATCATTTAAAACAAAAAGATCGGTAGCAAATAATTGTAACCGTTATAACACAAAATAATTGCTTTTTATTTTTTTTTATTTTACGTTGGTTTCGTTTCCTTCATCCGCCATAGTTTCACGGAAGCATCACTAATCTTAATATACCGAACTGTTCTAATTGAACAATGTTTATATTACAGAAGAACAAAATTGCGTTGTGTCGAGCGGCGGAATTACAGCTATTGGGGAAACCAAATTAATTACACAAACAGACTCGTACGCAACACATACACTTCGTGACAAGTTAAAGCTTATGCTCATGACGGAATCTGAGCCATGAAGTTAAAGATAATTGAGACGTCGTCGCAATGCCCCGCGGGCGGCGGCGTCTCCCGGCCCTCGTAACGAGACTCGCACCTCGCATACGAAGCAGCGCTGCGTCGCACCTCCGCCGCCATCACACCGTGTTTACACAACAATTTGTGTTATCCAACATGGCCCAGCCTATATTAGGCTATTCCATGAACACACAAACACACGCTACTGTTTTAAGATGTTAAAGGTAGTAAAGATGATGTTCCCGCGACTGTGGTACCTACGGCTTTCTGTAACGCGTGTTGTCATTAGCAAGATGATTCTTATTACTCCATTTCGCAAATTTATCACTGCGGCAGACGCGTTTGGTGGCGAACAAAGAGATTTATGGGAGATGTCGACATCAATTGGCAGAATATGCGATTGAAATAGTTTAATAGCAGAAATAGTGTACCTAGACGTGAAAAGCCAGGGACATTAACTGCTTTGAAGTACAGTGTTTTAAATACTTAAACCATCGCTTTTAATACAGTGTACTGTACTGTTTCCCAACCACATAAAGCATCGTAATTAAGCGTTGCTTTTGAAATAATTGTACTACCAAAATAAACTAACCGCGAACATGGAGCACTTAACTCAGTTAGTGGGCTCACAAGGGTTACATATCACATATCTTAACGCTACATTAATTAGCAATGAAAGTGGGAAATCGTATATCATGCATTACTGCGTAAAATCGTCCGCGTTGATCGTAGTTAGATTGCAAGTGGGAGGCTGTGAGTTGTGGACATGCGCCAATCTGTACTGTTTTCCCCACTCGTCCCTATGAGATTATAACTCGAGCGACCGATCTCGCCACGCCGCATTTCAACCCATTAGACCGACTTCAATATTAATTTCATTGTGGTATTCCTCGTTGAAAGCCTTACTTTGTACGTTTGTACAGAGAAAAACTGGACGATTCATATTCTTAAATAATTCTGTGAAAGCACTGCGTTTTCTAAATGAAAAGTTTATAAAAACCACTCCTTAATAACTTTAGAATTCTCTTTTGATTTAGAGTGTGATGGTGTGGCGATGAATTATGCAGGAGACCTTCTCTATTTTATGTGTTGGAGCCGAGGAATAGTTCGTTTGGAGGAATTTTTGCTTCGCATATTCTAATGAATATCGTAGGAAAATCAATGAGGTCATTAGCATTCTTTCATAATGTTATTTTAAATAAATTAGATTATCTTTCACGATCAATTCACATCTTTTTTATTTCTTAATATTTAGCGCTTCTTGTTGTTTCGTTCCCTTGTAGTAGTAACCGTGCATACACACATGAATTAAGTTTGTGATCACTAGCATAAGCTGATATTTTTTTTAAATTTACTTTACCAAGAAAAAATGTTTGCTGTGTGGTTTCTTTAAATACAAAAACCCTGTCTGAAATTAAAAAAATAAAACTATACAGTAATTTTGTAATTAATCAGAATTTAATTGTTAAGTACAGGAATTTGTTAGAAAGAAATCGACTGTTTAACCAAACTTAAACAAAAATGTATTAATAAAAGATTTATATTCAATATAATATAACTCATCCTCTAGATCGAACGCATGCGGAGATCCTCCTGGGCATGCTGAGGATCAAGTTATCCAGCATTTCTTGGGGTAACCTGTCCCATTCGTGAATAGCGGCCTCCCTGAGCTCTGGCACTGTCTGGGGACGTGGGTGACGGTTCCAAATAGCTCGCTTAAGAGCATCCCACGCGTGCTCTATTGGGTTCAAGTGAGGCAAGCCGGCAGGCTAGTCTAACCTTATGACGTCGTATTCTTGGAGAGCAGCATTGACTCGTTGAGCTCGATGTGCGGGCGCATTATCATCGACCAGTATAAATTGATGCCCATGGTTTACTCGGAATGGTCTAACAATTCCATCAATAGCAACTGCTTCTCGAGGGGTCATGACAGCAGTCATTTATAAATAAATGACTAAATAAATGACTGCTGTCATGACGCCTCGATACGGGATCAAAGGCGTTCTAGCTCCAATCATAATACCACTCCAAAAGAACACCGATTTCGCCTTGCTGAACTGTTCCAGTGGTAGTTCTTTGCCTTTTTATATGGAAAAACAATCGAACTGTTTTATTGTTTTATATCTATATTTTAAAATAAAGAATCTTATAAGAAGGAGTTATAAATATAATCTACCATAACAAAAATGTTTTCGATTTTTCAAAGTGATCGCAAACTTTTTTTGATGTGTGTATTTTCCGGAAATAAAGAGCTCTTTGACGATCAGCGAAACTGTAACTCTATCTATGAAAAACTTTCTTAATCGGATGATCCTTTAGTTTTGAGAACCAATTTAAGAATAATTTTTTTAGAGACATGATAAATAAACAATATCTCTTTACTAGTTTAGATTTCTGGGAGATCACTGAAACGAGTTTTTCAGGAACATTTTTACTTTTCCGTTACAATTAAAATATCCCCCGTCATCTGTCTCGTTCGAGTAAAATAATATACGTTACGATACAAGGGCGTCAAGCGTTCACGACAATGACTGACACTCGATTCCAAAGCTTTGTTTATCCGGGAAGGGTTTCGTACCTGCGTATGAACGTTTTGATATGCTATCATCGATGTTTTGTAACTCATTGCTGCTTTTTAGCAATAGCATGGCGATAGCGGTCATTGACCCACCTACATTTTTTGATATTATTATTGATTTAAAAACGAAATAAAGGCAAAAACTTCTTCTGTTGTGACCCTTAAAATTTTGGACTAATATAAAACGATACATCCTGGGTGTTTCAGATTCATAAAAATAGATATTAAACAAAAGACAATGGCCATGCTACAACGATGGACTATATTAATTACAGGTAAACAAGGATAGAAGATAGTTAAGTTTGTTACTTGATAATGGCGCCACTTTTTAGAGGAATTGAACCAGGAACTAAAAGGATGATACTCGCAAAATGCAGCGTTTTCTTTTCAGTTTCTTCTCTAGTGTTTATTTTGTCTTTAGAGCTAAAATTTTTATTAAAAACTATAATTGTAATATAAGTAAAACCTTTGATTTATTTTGTGGAAAACCACCACAACAATGCACTTGATTATGTTTTTTATTACTTGGCACATTGTTCATATTGTACTTACAAAAAAAAATCTTTTATAGACTTATTTAACTTACGACGCAAGAAGATCAGCCGGCTATTTTGCCTACTTCTCACCGTGTAAATACTTGTAGAGAGCATGAAGTGAACTCTCATTCCATTTTGATTCTGTAGATTGACAGCTCCCGTCATAGTTACTTCACCTAAGCTTACACGTTGAGATGTTTACAGAATTGCAGTGCGGTTTCAGGCACAGTTGTCTAAGAAGAAAAATCAAACTTAGATTTAGTTTCCTTATTTTTAATACATTCTAAGGTTGTTTAAGACTACTCATGTATAGCCACATCTATAGACCTAAATAACAATCAAGGAACACGTGTATTGTCTTACGTATTCAACTTATATTAAACAAACATACACATGTCCTAATAGATAAAATAAATTCTGAACGTATGATAAAACAGAAGTAGAAATATAAATGATAAACAGAATTTACTGCTCAGAATTATATCGCGGAAACTTTCCCCAAAATTGTATCTCGAGTCCTTAGCTGATTACACTCAGTTTTGTTGTAAAACTTAGCATTTGCTCCCTAACATACTTGGAATCAATGGATAATCTCCATGTTATCCTTGGAAGTTGGAACTTTATAACAGATGGAAAAACACTGATTGGAAAGTTTCTCCGATGTTCAATTATAATAAAGAGATGTGCCCTTCCATATAAAGGATACCGAAACTTTTAAATTAATCTGTCTACATAATACATCAAATCAAATTTCATGGTTTCACTCTGGATAAACTTCGCGCTCCGTTAAATTAATACATCGTAACGCCAACGACCTTGTCTGAGGATTTTACCCAAACATTCAAATTAATATTAGAGCCATCCGCCACTGTTGGATTTAATCCACTAGAACAATAACATTGTTAACATTTCATCGTCGTCGGTTAGCTGTGCGTCTACAATATTTAGTACTGCTTAATTAATTAAATTAAGCCGCTGGTTGAGGAGTAGGTGCCATTATTATGATTAATAATGTACACACGGTGTAAGGGCCGGGCGCCACTCGACACTCGAGCTAGAGCGGCTGTTTGTCGACGCACCTGGCTGTCGCGCGCTTCGACACCTCGCCTACTTTACTGCAATCACCAATTGATTACCGATATTAAACGGTTAGTGGTAACTGGTAATTAACGTTCGGTTCCAAAGTAAGTTATAGGCTTGTGTGTCCCTGACTGGCCTATCATAGTGAATTAGTACGAGCTACGCTATTCGATAGTAATAGCCCGTATCAAATAACCTCATCGTGTTCGTTTAGACTGAAGTGCAGTGTGACCAGAACCCTCGTGTGATATTGAATACATACACATAATTATTAAAACACATATTTTTTGGAATTTTTATCCGCATTTGTTCGCAATCTGCTGTTTGATTTGTGTTTTGTATTCGTTTATAAGTTATGGACGACATAAGGATGTCCGTCCGTGGACTGAATTTTTAAAAGAATATAAAAGATTGATGTACCTTCAAAGTTTGTTATTGAACTGTTATTTGCCATTATCTGATAAATAAAACATTCGATAAACCCAGACTAATGGCTCAGCTCGGTGTTGAAATCCAATGCTATTAAAGTAAAGTAGTAAAACCACTCAGAACATAAGCACACTTAGTGTAATTGGCAAAGTTAACTGGAATATCAGAAGTGGGCATCACATGACAATGCTAATGTTCAGCAATGTTGAAAACATGTAATATAAAACTTTAATGGTTTGACATTTACAATTGTGTTTTATTTTGTGATTTTGTTTGAAATACTTTCAGAAGTAGGTATTTACGCGAGCACTGAGCACGTCACACGGGAGCCAGTGCTCGATTTTATCTGTGCTTTCATTTGCTCGATGCCCTCGTCCGCTACGACGCGACGCTACGAATGCTACGATGCTACGACATCGTTGTAGCCGTTCGTAGCAAACGATCCAGGGTTGAAAGCTTTGACACTCACTAAACGGTATTATCTACCCACAGGGACTTCACGTGGACATTCAATCTTCTTCTAATTCCAGTCCTATTTAAATTTTAATGTTTGGCAATTAATTCAAGATGAAAGTTTCTAACATTTAATATTCATGTTTTAATTAAGGTTATTGTAGTAAGATCAATATAAACTTCTTACCTTTACTTTATTATAAACTAGCACTTCACCCGCGACTTTGTAGTTATTTGCACAAAGTTTCCGAAGTAATGTTTTCACACATATATATTCATTTCCATTTTTACCCTTATATACATACGGATTTTTCTATTTTTTCGTAATCAACCCCTGATGACGAATATATAGTCAGATCTATTTCAAATAACCCACTTTTAAATTTTTATACATAGCAATTTCCATGTAAATTAAGCCAAGAAATGCTTCACTAAAAACTTCGTCACCCGTATATTTATTGTATTTTCTTTATTAATCAGTGAGTAAATTATTTAATGACTTTTTGCTTTTAATACCTCTATACTACTATATAGATTATTGGTTTGTTATAAAATACCTAAGGATTACAAAAGTACTTAGAAACCCTCGAAAATAAATCATGATTTACGCAGAATTGTTTCTTTATCTCTTGTTAAAATGGTTATGTTTCGAATTATTTGCTGAGGCTTACACTGTGCTGTAATTTTTAATAATGAAATGAGTTGTAGACAACCCTATGAACTCAATTTAAGAATGCGACTCGATAATGATAGTTTTAGTCGGTGTTTGTACAATCAATTGGAGCTAGATTTATCGTTGGCGCCGTTTACTGTTTTACATAACAACGAGGTTTGTTTGTTGGTTGTTTTGATGTATACAAATGTATTGTTCCATACTACCCCTGGGAAATAAAACAGACTATGAAATCTATTCGATTTGACATAAAATGATCATGCCACATCGGTACATTTTTCTTAAAAATACTATACATAGGTCGAAAGCTACATATTTTACATAAAACAAATTGCTCAATATTTTCTGAAAAAAAAAAACAATGGCTTTGTTTTTTAAGGGTTCGTTACTTCAAAAGGAAAATACGAAAGCTTCAAGAGATCACTCTTGAATCCGTCTGTCGCATACATTTTTCTTGGGGCGTTGAGATGTAGTTTGTTAAATAAGGTGCTGGTGAAAGAGGAATTTGATTTAAAAGTCTGTTTAGGAGCTAGAATAATATACTTGTTCTAAATCTTACTAGCTTCTGCCAGCGTCTTCACCCGAATGAAAGTAGAAAATTATGTACCCTTGGAATGAAAAGTATCCTATGTTCTATTCCAGGACATATTCTACCCATGTACAAATTTTGTAAGTAAAAAACAGACAGACAGCCATTTTAACATTCATTAATGTTAGCATGGATTAAAAACCGGCTAAGATTTTAGTCGGTATTTGTTGTGAAACTTTCAACTGTCTACCTATTAAGGTTATTGAGATACTGCGAGTTGACAGGCAGACGGACGGACGGACGGACAGACGAACGGACAGCGGAGGCTGAGTGATACGATGAACCCTAAAAAAATATGAACTATTGATATCGGACAGATCAATTCGATACAACAGAAAAATAAACAAAGTTATCATCCATTGTTTATCTCTTAAATTGCAGTCCCGGAATCAACTAATTGCCTGACTAACTGGCAGTCACGTCCAACCAGAAACCACTGAAGAGAAACAAGTAAATAGAAGACATGCTCCTTAGAGGGTGTAGGGGTGCAATAAGAAAGGATTTTTCTAAACTTCACCACTCAGTAAGTCTGCGGGGGGTTGAAGTTCGAACGAAGTCGCGGGTAACAGCTTGTTAAAGTACATACGACCAAGCTATTCTTACTTTAATATATTAAAACAACCTCGTTGACTTACCCCAGCTATTTCAGCGGCTTAAAAAACGATTACGATGCACTCAAAATCTGCGTAGGACTACAATTTCTATGTATATCGTTTGTTATAGTAACCGATATAGAACGATCAATATTTTGGTAACGGTTCGTGAGTCGGAAATAACACGGGCGAGAACTGGGGAGAAGTCAAATAAACTAGTAGATACACAACGGGGTACACCTCTAGCCAGACAACTGAATAATAGGGAAGCGCATCTCCAACATACGGTGAGGTAAAAGGATAAAAGCAGGATTCTTTTTTTTTTTTTCGTCTTGTTTCTTCAATCGGATAAAGTGTGAAGCTCCTTGAAGTCGATGAGAAGAAATAACAAGGAAAACTCTTTTTATTAATAACAAGATAACAGCCCAAGTAAATTAAGAAGTCTCTCATGCGTATATATAGGTACTTCCCTGTAAGATGTGTGCAAAAGTACCGTATGTTACGTTTTGGAGTTAAACTTAGAACTGCTAATATTATAGAAGACGAAAGTCCAGGCAGTAAATCAAACCTACTATTATTTGCAAATCATGCCTGAACATAATCCTGTAAGCATATAAATTGTTAAGTGTATTTATAAGTGACTTTTTAGTCAGTCAAAGGGTTCATAACAAGTGATGAAAAATAAGTGCAACTAAATTAATTCAACAGCACACCATCCTCTTGTAACCACTCAATTTATTAACTAAATTATAACTCAAAGGGGCACAATTATGAAACACGACAAAGTTATTATATGAAACGTACATGTATTATGTAATGTAAGTACATAATGTATTAGTTTACTCGGCCGGCAAGTGTGGCGAGGGAACACAGATGGAGAGCAAACACGGGCTTAACTGCACTAGACGAGTAGATTCCCTTTTAATTAAACGAGTTCTAGACGTGCTCACCCAGACCAACTACTGAACACACTCAAATTGATATGAAACAAACCGACCGAGCTCACGTGACAATCATAACTACATTAATTTACAGACGGCTTTAAGATATTTTACGAAAACTCATTTGAAAACATTTCATTGAAGATAAACAACTCACGTACAACATTTTCAGTGAAGCTATTTTTGTAAACGAATACTTCTTGCCATCATTAGATTCTTTCAACACCAAAGAGTAAATGATTTTTTCCAAAAACGTAACCAACACAAAATAAATTACTTGGACTACTAACAATTGAACTAATATTGAGATCCATTAACAAATGTACGTGACTTTTCTGTCATGTTATTTATTACAAGTTGCCTATATAAGAGCCCCATCTGATCCACTACCTCACAGCACAAACATTCAAAATAAAACACAGGGACACTTTCAATGTGAAAAGGGTCGAGCGGGTAATTGGAAAACATAAAACACAAAAACTCAATTTATATCCGTGCAACGCGTGTAAATAATATAAATTGATTTGGATCAATTTTAGGGGGGAAGAATAATCACTGAGTTTTATTGGCTTCGATCACAAGTGTTTTGTGAGTTCATAAGAGCTGCGATAAATTGTATGATAAAGCTGTCGTTTTTGTTTTAGTGTCGTGTGCCCGCGCGGGCGATGCTGCCCCATAAAGTATCAAAAGCCCTGTAGGACGAATCATCTACAGGTGCTGTTCGATCTGATTTCCAATTACACTCGCACAGTTTATGACTGCAGTTACTCGAATCTGGTTCTATTGATTTTTTTGTGTAGATTTATATACCTTTGTATGTTTCCGTATTTAAGTTGGTAAATTGATTCAATTAATTAGGTAAGTACTTAAATGTACGCCATATAGCCTGTGACAGGTTTCCAGCACAATACTGCCACTAATTGTGCTCTACATTCTACTAATTTGTACGCTTGGGTGGTTTGAAATGCCATAGGTTACTGCTTGAATCAGTACTATGTATCATGGCCTACTATTAATTACATCGAACGTTGAATCACGTTCATTGAATGAAGACGTACCGAAAGAGCAAAAACAAATAGAACTTTATACATATCACATATGTAACAATAACACACACGAAACGCGGTATCAATTTACTCATACAAATACTATGGTAGGCAGATAATCCCCAGTTAATATATCGAACAGTTACGCACGCCTGCACGCAGCGTTAATAAACGGCTTAAGCTTTTCAACGCAGAATACCATTAGATATCATGGACTAAAGGGACCTGTTTGCAATACGTATTACTCGAAGCATTGAACTGAACAAGGCAATTTGAACTAATCTACAAGCAAACGGAGATCGCGTCTATCTACACCCTGTATATAACGGTTGCCCGGACTGCGGTAATAGCTGCCGAGGCTGCCCGACCAGTTAACTTAAGCTGAACAGCAAACTTAATGTAAGTTCGTCCAGAGCCAAGACTAGGCCTAATAATAGCGTCATTATATCACTCGCTTTAGTACTTTTATAATCGTGACTAATTCTCATTATTATTAATTCTGCTTCACGTTGATTGGTGCTCAGGAATCGAATGATATGAGCAGTTTTTATGAGATAGGTATTCTGTAGTATTTTTGACTCGGATAGATTCGGTATTGAGCTTATTTATCAAAAATCTTTTGGAATATCGGGAAAATAGAAATAGCAACGAGTGGAGATAGTTGTTATTACCTCACCTTGTACTTAGCGAGTATCGATGAGATTCTTAATTCGACTTTCAGACTTTGTATAAAGGTAACGTCTTAATGAAACCCAACAAAAATATTATTGATAGGTTCGTTTTTGACCGTTATCTCACTAGATGGTAAGCAATGCTGTGGTTGACTATGGAGTAGGTACTATCGCATACATACTATGGTTTGTATTTAATTCATGCTTTACGCACACAATTGCACATGGACTTAATGCCTTTGGCATTTTTACTAGTCAACCTTTGGGTGATTCAGAGATGAATAGTGCTAGATGAAATAAGGATTAAAAGAAAAACCAGAAACACAATTAAAACAATAAAACACTATAATATATACTCAAGTTAATAAACTAATACAAGAATATACTTAAAAGTTTATGTAAACAAATAATGAGTAAATAAATTAGCGCTTCGAAGATACTACTGCCAACTTCCTACGAATGTGCTCTCAAACCTTAAATTTGAAGGTTAATCGCTTGATGGCCATCCTGATTTCCCGAGGATGCGCATTCCACAGAGAAATACATAGATTGAATAAAAAAGGAATTATGAATGAAGTCAGTTCGGTGTGATGGACAGTGAAGAAGACGATTATGTGATGAGCGTAGACGTGTATTGTGGTTGGCGCACATGTATTGGAAATGAGGGGCTAGATAACTAGAGGAATTCCGAGAGTTAAGATATGCGAACATGATAGTTAGCGCCCTTTCCTCTCTGCGCTGCCGTATGGGCAACCACTTTAGAAGCGAGCGGTGCGCAGAGGCATGATCATATTTGCGTAGATTGATAACAAATCGAATGCAGTAATTTAGAAGGCGACCAAGTTTGTTGAGGTTGTGAAGGCGACCAAGTTTGTTGAGGTTGTGAAGGCGACCAAGTTTGTTGAGGTTGTGAAGGCGACCAAGTTTGTATGTCACTGAACTGCTCCTAAGCGGCTGGACCGATTTGAATGTTTTTTTTTGTATGCGTTTGGTTGGCGCCCTGGCTGGTTTAGATTCACAAATCAGCCTAGCTGGCTAGGCTAATTAAATAACCTAGATAAAATAATCTATACTGCAACTAATTGAAACATCATGCAGGACAACGTCTGTCAGGTCCGCTAGTCTACATCTACACTAATATTATAAAGAGGAAAGATTTGTTTGTTTGATTTGAATAGGCTCCGAAACTACTGGACCGATTTGGATGAAATTTTGTACAAAGATAGTTTGAGACCCGAGGAAGGACAAGAATAGTTTTTATCCCGAAAATCCCACGGGAACTGTGCGGGTAAAACGGGAGCGAAGCCGCGGGGGACAGCTAGTATTATATAAAATTCTTCCGTTACTGTAGTGACTGACAGTCAACACACAGCCGCAACTACTGGTCATAGGAAGCCGAAATTTCGCATGTAGGTTCCTTAGAGAGTGTAGGGAAGCACTAAGAGAAGATTTCCCGAAATTCCTACGGGAACGGGAGAAACGGAATATGCGCGTACTAAGTCGCGGGTGAAAACTAGTAAAATAATAATACGATTTTCTGTCTTATTAAAAAAAAATCTGGGTTGGCGCAATGGTTGAGCGATTGGCTGCTGCGCCCCGTGTCGTGGGTTCGATTCCCGCACGGGACAAATATTTGTATGTCCTACAGATAGTTGTTCCGGGTCTGGCTGATTGTGTATGTGACTTTGTATGTTTGTAAACGCACCCACGATACAGGAGAAATTGCTAGTGTGGGGCAATTTTTTTTTTTTAAATAAATGAGTAAATAAAAATGAATAATAAAATAACTTTTCACAATTACTTATTTTCATTGGTAAAATTGTAACTTACATAGTTAAAGTTCGCTGTAAAATATTTGAGAACGTTAATGTGAACCGCACTTCTGTTACGCTTATGAAACCACCCAATATAAATGTTCACTAGTGAAATCATAGCATATGGTTTTGTTACAACCATAATATTGTAGCAATATAATTTAGATTTTCATTTAGTATCCGAGTAGGTACTTTTAACCCTCCACTGTATTGTACTACCAAAATAACTACTTTTGCCACACGAGTGAGTTAGAAGGACTAACAAACTCATTAAAGTTCAACTAAATAAACTAAGTATAATTTACCAAGAATTTAGACTTGAAACTAATTCTGCCGAAATCAATTACGTATTCGCTGACTGAGAGAAAGAAAGGAGAATAAGATAAATTAAATAGATACGCAGTGGGTGTACAAACGGTTATCTAATTGCAGTGTCGGTGCACGGCGAGGGCGCGCGCTGCAACATTTGCGCGGCGTACGACGCGGCGACGTGCGGCGCAACGTTTGCGGGGCGTGCGCGGCCTGGCTGACGTCACGTTGGACATGTTGCACTGCTCACTAACATACTAATGTGGAGAAACTAATGTACTGGTTTATTCCGCAACATTCATTTGGAAACACATGAAAATTATATCACCTACACTCAGCCAACAATTGCTATTGCCATTTATTATTCAACAATTTATGTGAGATTTTATTAGCCGTACGGCTAATCAAAATAGCTAATAAAAAACCCATATTTTATAAACACGAGACGAGAAAGCCGAGATAACGTCGAGTTACTGATAAACACTCTTCAAAGGGCGGAATTATTGATTTGATTCATTATAACGACGGGTTCATTGAATCGTATTACTAAGCTACGACTTCTAAATATAAACAAACTTTCTGGCATCTAAGTTATGAAAGTCAATAATGTTAAAAAGAGATATAAAAGAAATAGGAGTAATAAAAACGAATTAGAGCAAACATTTATGTGTGTAATAACTCCAACTAATCAGGCCAATATATCGTATGTGACCCATGTTTCGGCACAGAATAAGGGAATCCGAAAACAAAAAGCGTTCGGGCGAGAGCGGGATCTGGGGCCGCAGCTGCAATTACCTAATGATGCGCAGCGGTTACCCAATTACAGCGACTACCGCTGCATTTACGTTTTTAGTTCCGCTGATTCAGCCGCTTTACTCGATCATTTACTGAGCACGAGTGCTGAAAACTCGCGAATTGGTACGCCAAACAAAAACGTCAACTAGTTGTAGGATGGTTGTGTTTTATGAATGCAACAATGCATATTATGTAGGCAGTACAGATTGAAGCACATCCAAGCTGAAGATTATATTGAAGTTTGAAAGTCCATAGTATTGATGGCCCTTTGAGTTTCCATAACTATAATATGCAACGACACGTAGAGGCTAGTGCGAGTTTTTTATCATCACAAATTAGGTTCCGTCGGTGTAGCCTTCGCAAACAAAGTGAGAGAGATGTTAATTTAATGTACGTCGGTGTCACTCGAAGCGGACCCGCAGCTCCGACTTTCAAAGGACTAGGGCAGCCACGGATTCTCTATTATGTAAATTTTCGCGTAATTTTCTCGGTGGGAGTGCGCCGGCCAGACTTTGTAACACGAGTGGCCTCTCATTAATACTTACCTGGCTCTTCACTTTCTGAAGGACAACGTAAATTTACAAATGCTGATTCAGTTTAAACGGTCACAAATTAAAAAGCAAATCAACCTTCGCTGGTACAATTAATCTGAAACCCTTGTAAACGGTGACTCGTTAATTGTAGTCTGACAGAAATGTCAAAAAAGTAACTCGTGTTGAATATTAATACAAAAATAATAACGATACTTAAATTATAGCCGTCTGAATGTTTCCGAGAGCTTCCATTTGTAATGTAGGGCACATAATACGAAAACCTAACGGGTACTAATCCGTAGATGAGCCGCCGGTTTCGTAGGAACATCTGCGGCCGCGACAACAACGACGCGAGCGAAACAAAAACGAAATGAGAAAGGTTTGGAAAGTCGTATTGTGGCAAGTTGCGATGAAGCAGGAGCTTGCAGCTACATGTATTGTGTGCGCCCGGGCCGCCCGCCGCCCGGCCCCGCGCAGCCACCGAGTACAACTTCACCTGACCCCGCCTTTATGCCAAAATAATTCTTCAAATAACTCTCAAACAACATCACCACAAATTTATATGGCGAATAGTTCGTTTTCCTTAAATTTTTAGCAAAGTTACGTAACGTTTAACTGAAACGGCAGATAAACGTAAATGTAAAATAACTATTTCAGCAATACGCAACAGTACGTGTTTCTCGGTTTTGAGAACGTGTTAAATTTAAAAATTAATTAGCCTGTTAAGTATCTCTACGAACGAGATAGACCTACTTACGTGACAGTTTATGTTCTGAATGGGGTATTAAACAGAGTCTTTAATTTTAGTAACTCGTATTTTATGTAAGCGAATAAACGTTTTACGAGGAGCAGTAGACGTGAGTTGCTTAAATATCAATACGGTCCGTTCATTAACTATTTCTTGCGAAAACTGGGATTCCCGTCTCCCACAAACATGAAATGCTCGATAACATACAAATAAAAAAGTTTATGAGGATTATCAGAAGCAAACAATATTTAACTGGACCATATAGATATATAGGTATAATAGATCCCTCAGTTTACGGGTTCGTGTTCTTAGATTAATTTTCCGACCGTTTATCAACGTTCGATCAGTTCAGTTCGAACAAAATTGAATTCGGTAATAATATCGTTTATTTTAGTTCCAGACTTTTCGATGGGTATAATAGCAGAAATAAAATAAAACTAGAATCGTTTTTACAATGAAACACGAAGAGAAGTTTTACTTTTTGACTCATTTACTTCGTCCAGTGATAAAAATGTAGAATCTACCCTAGAGTTTTCTGGTGTTCCGTCCGTCGTGTGTGTACGACGTACGTAGCACCTCTGTGACAGTTAACATCTCTGGCATGGGTGATAATACTGTGATAATCTAGCTCGGGAGGCACATTAACATGATGCGGCGGCTGCGAGTAGCGATCTGTGAACGAGCCGCCGCGCCGTGACCGGACTGAATACAATTACTGGAATAGTGTAATTAAATTGCAAAGTTAGAGCTTCATAGCTGCATATTAAGAGGTATAAAAAGCATCGCGCTATGAAGTTTTAATGATATTACTTTTGCATACATGGTTTGAGTGTTTATTTTAATTCCAAATCCAAATTGTAAAAGCCTGTCGCCTTTAATTATCAAAAGTTGTTTTCAACTTCCAATGTATGTATGTAATGTATGTAAATCGGGCTGGTTTCCGCAACTCCACGACTAAGCGCGTATTTTGCGTGTAGGTGGGACAAATGTGTCATTCGATCCACCCCAGCTCCCCGAGGAAGGCCAGCAACGCCTTGGTGTTACCAACTATTTCACAGAGGGTACCTGGGTTACCGAAGTACTTGGCCCTGTAATCCGCGACTACCGGGCAGTTTAGAAGCAGATGTGCTGCTGTCTCATCCTCCTCCATACAGGCTCTGCACAGTGGGCTGTCAGTGGCTCCTATAGCATAGAGGTGTTTATTAAAAGACCCGTGGCCAGTTGTAACGGCTGTGACTGAGCGCAACTGTTGCTTAGTCAGTCTTAGGGCTTGTTTTGTGAACCGGCCATCAATAGAGGGAAGTGCCTCTTTGGCCTGCCTACACTCACCATGGTCAGCCCATAGCTTGTGATGTTTGTCTCTGGTGCGTTTCCTTACCAGATTGCGAAGGTGCCCGAAAGGCAGCGGCACGATGGGCTCGGGACCAATTGGTGTCATACTCGAACCCCTTCTGGCAAGCTCGTCCGCTGCATCGTTGCCTCGGGATTCGCTGTGTCCTTTGATCCATTGAATGGTTACTTTGTTGTGCCTACCAACCTGGTTGAGACGCTGGTGACACTCGAGAATCAGCCCAGAGTTAACTGTGTGGCTGTTCAGAGCTTGCAGGACGGCCATGCTGTCCGAAAGTATACGTATTGGATGATCCTTAACTTCCCTGGTTAGGATGGCTGATGCCGCCAGAGAAATGCCCATGCATTCAGCTTGGAACACTGTGTTGTGGACCCCCAATGGTGCGGCTATATGGATATTGAGATCCTCTGAGAAGATTCCCGCCCCAGTGCCAGTACCTGTTTTTGATCCATCGGTAAAGATCCGCAGCTCTGCAGGGCTTAGACCCTCGCAGCGATGATCCTCATACAGTTGGATTTTGTATTTTTTATCAAAGATAAATTGCTTGGGTACCCGGTCATTTAGTGCTGTTGTTAAGGGGAGATCATTATTGAGCTCCTTGAGCAGAACGGTGTGTCGTGTTTCTCTCTTACCCCAGAGATCCAGTGTTTTAAGGCGCAGTGCTGCCATCGTCGCTTCCTGTTGTATAAACAAGTGTAGCGGGGGCAGTCCCAGCATGGCTTCCAGCGCCGAAGTCGGAGTGGTCCTCATGCAGCCCGTCGTCGCCATGCAGGCTAGCCTTTGCATGTGTTGTAGCTTGTTTATAGCTGTAACTAGCTTTGCACGTGGCCACCACACAATAGCCCCGTAAGCAATCATAGGCCGAATTACAGCGCTATACAACCATAGTATTATTTTGGGAGATAGGCCCCACCTCTTCCCTATCATTTTCCTGCATTGCCAGAAGGTGATGCAAGCCCTGTTTAGTTTGTAGTCTAGATGAGAGCTCCAGTTTAATTTACTATCTAGTATAATGCCTAGATACTTTACCTCGTTAGACAACTGGAGTTCTGTGTTAAAGAGCTTAGGTAGCCGGTAGTGGCCTAGTGCTCGCTTTTGAGTAAACATGACTAGTTCAGTCTTCGTGGGGTTAACTGACAGATCATATTCTTCGCACCATCTTTCCACGATACGTAGTGCTTGTTGAGTGAGGTTGCAGATCGTTCCAGTTACCTTACCTGGCACGAGGATTGCGAGGTCGTCTGCATACCCTATAGTGTAATAACGAAGCGCGTTGAGTTTGGTGATTAGGTCGTTAATCACCAGGTTCCACAGAAGAGGGGAGATCACTCCTCCCTGCGGGCAGCCTCTGGCTATCAAGGCCAGCTGCTGCTCTTCCTCAAGGCGAACTACCCGTTTGCTTAACATATTAGTAATCCAGTCAGTTAGTACCTGCTCTACACCGTGTCTGGAGAGTGCGGCTCTAATGCTGGAAAAGTTTGTCTTGTCGAAGGCTCCTTCGATGTCTATAAAAGTGCCCAAGCA
Organism: Ceramica pisi; assembly: GCA_963859965.1. Taxonomy (NCBI): domain Eukaryota; kingdom Metazoa; phylum Arthropoda; class Insecta; order Lepidoptera; family Noctuidae; genus Ceramica; species Ceramica pisi. The sequence continues at coordinate 11,071,125 of OY982533.1, read as the reverse complement.
GGACCCTTTCTGGTGAATCGCTTCCTCAATCTGGCTAACCACCAGATGAAGAGCTGACTCTGTCGACTTACCCGAGCTGTATGCGTGTTGGTTACCATGCAGTGGTATTGCTTTTAAAGCGCCATCTCGTAGCTCCCTTTCACACAGTCTTTCCATTGTCTTCAGCAAAAACGAGGTAAGACTTATAGGTCGATAGGATTTGGCGCTTGTGTAATCACTTTTACCTGGCTTCGGAATGAATATGACTTTCACTTCCCTCCATCCTTTAGGAACGTATCTAAAGGCCAGGCACGCTCGCATTAAGTGTACCAGTCTTGTAGCAACGGCGGTACCTCCCCACTGTAGTAAGGCTGGAAGCACACCATCGGGACCTGGTGCCTTAAAAGGTTGGAAGCTTTTGATGGCCCACTGAAGTTTTTCCAGTGTAATCATCTTCTTTGCATAAAGCCAGTCATGTTCTGATGGCGTTTGGATAGCGTCGTGCCATTCATTTACCTGTGCGAATACGCTCCCTGGGAAGTGAGTCTCAACTAGGAGGCGTTTCGCTTCTTCAGGTGTCGTGGTCAGCGTGTTATCGGGTTTCCGGAGTGTGGCGACCTCAGGTGTGTCCTGTTTCGCCAATATTTTCCTTACCCTGTTTGCTTGTTGGCATGATTCAATGCTACCACAGAATTTACGCCACCCTGTAGTTCTTCTGAATCTGATGCATTTCTTGTAGCTGGATTTGGCCGCGTAATAAGCGTCCCAGTCCTCATCACTACATGTGTTCATGGCTCTGTTAAGAGTCTTCCTTACCTTACCACGTTTGCGCTCCAGATCCGCGCCCCACCACTGTTGTTTACCTGGTGTGTCGCGCGGAATCGTTTCCGGGCAGGCTATGTGGTAGCTGTTTATCAGCGATTCGGTGACTTGTTGAACTTGCGTGTCGATCTGTGCCGTGTCCGCAAGAGACTCCGGATCGTCGTGTGTGGCAAGCCTTAAGGTGAGGTTGCGTGTGTATAGCGCTCTATCCGTATTGCGCGGATTTCGCCTAGGTTGTTTAAGTTGTATACAGACCTGGATGTCGAAGCGGATCCATCTGTGGTCTGAGCAGGAAGCCTCATTTGAGACCTGCCACCCGGTGATGAGTTCCGCTGCTCCCTCCGTTGCCAGAGTGAGGTCTATGATTGTACGACTGCGTCTGGTTACGAAAGTTGGTTCCGAACCTGTGTTTAGTAGGGATAGGTTAGTTGTGAACAAATAGTCAACTAATGCCTTACCCCTTTCATTCTGCGTCTCCATCCCCCACAGTGGATGGTGTGCGTTTGCGTCGGTCCCGATTACCACCTCCTCTCCGCTGCCTTCGCAGTGTGTGATGAGGCGGTCAAGATTGTGTGGGGGCGGTTCTTCCGCCTCAGGCATATACACCGAGGCGAAAACGACGGCCATCCCTGTGGCTCCACGCTGTATATTCAGCCTAGCTGCAGAGACATCTCTGCAACAGAAGTCGCTTAAGAGCTGTGCTTTAAGGTTACCTGTGACATAGATGCACGATCTAGGGTGATCATGGTCTGTAGTAACAAGGAGCTTACCACCGAGATTGGATAGTCCTCGTATTTGGCCTCCCCTAATCCACGGCTCCTGGATCAGGGCTATGGCCGTGTGTTGGACCTCCAGCCACTTGCGGAGCTGAGCCGTCGCGGTCTGACTGTGGTGGAGGTTAGCCTGCACGACTTTACAGGCCGACGAAAGGGACGCCATCGCAGGCGAGACCCTCCTCGTCACCCTCCAGTCGCAGCCCGGCAAACAGGTCGCCCTCGTCGAAGCCGTCCTCCCTCAGGTCCGAAGCCGGGGACAACATTGCGTCGTCCAGCTCCCCCCCCGATGAAGGGACGGCGTCCACGGTGACGGCAGGGGCGGCCGACCCCGCTGCTCCAGCAGGTTCAGCCACAGTTGCCTCCGGGTTGTTTGGCGGGGAAATGGTCTCCCCTGTCTCTGCCAGCAGCTGCTTCGTTACCGGGTCCCACCCCCGAGGGACGTCGACAAACCGCCCGGTCGGACCCTGGAACTTGACGTACACCGATCCCAAGCCAATTGAAAGTCGGCGATCGGCGCACATCAGGGTCGGAACCTGGTCCTCGGGGATACCCAGCACCACGAACCAGCATGCCTTCTGCTTCTCCGCGTGCAGCACTACCCACCTCTTCACGTCGATCCAGTGATTCTGGTAGCAGAGGGCTCGTCCAATGTAGGTCGAGTCCTCGTAGACTCCCTGGTCGTCGGGGATGGCGATGCCGCACCGGACCCGCTTCTGGATCTCCGACTGGCTCTTGACGACTAGCGAGGTGCTAGCCGGGAGAGCCAGGTTGGAGACTGTCTTCTTCAGCCAGGCCAAAGTGTGGTCATTTCCGCACCACAGCTTGAGGACTCCACCGGCGAACAGCGGCTTCGCGTTGAAGGTCGGCCCTGGTGTGTCCTGCATAGCGGAGCAGGCCTCGCTGATTATCTGCTTGTGGATAGCAGCGAGGATCTGGTCCGATACTCCCTGACTGATGATGCCCCTCTGGTCGCAGGTGATCGCGACGTTCAGGGACGCACTGGCAGCTTGGGCGTAGCTTCTATTTACAACCCGCTGGGACTGGTCAAGCCGCGGCCGCTTATGCTCTCCACGAGGCGATATCGTCTCGTTGAGGGCCCGCTTGGCCACAGCCTGATCGTTCCCATCGGGTTGCTGTGTCGTGGTTACCACCTCAGCCGGACCTCCTGCGGATTTAGATGGCGGTTCACTGGGTGATGGACGGCTAGTGCCGGCCACAGCCTGCGACCGCTTCCCTTCAGAGAAGTTCAGCTTACCTGGCTTGATCGGTTTAACCGAGCTGGTGGCAGCAACCTGCTTGTTTTGCGAGGCCTTTTGTCCTCGTATGCTTCTGTCGCGCCGCTCCTTACGCGTCAGCCACTCCTTCCTCTTACCCTGGTCTGCGGGAGCTGCTGGGCCTGAAGGGCCCGAACAAGAGCAGGAGCATTGGGCTTGTTGAGTTGATTTTTTACCCTTGCCCTTACCTTTACCCTTGCGGGTATGTACCTGCCAGGCGCTCGAGAAAACATCATCGATGCCGCCTGTCGCAACTAGGGATGTGGCTTGTGGAGCCACAGGAGGAGGAGGGGGATGTTTGGGAAGGCTACTTCCGGCAGAGGTATTAGCCGTCTCCGTTTTCGCCTTTGTTTTCGAAGGAACGGTACTGGTCCCATGCAGCGCCGTCTTCCTTTGCTTATTTTGGGACTTTTTGGTCTTAGCTGCGGTTTTCGCCACAACCGGACCGATACCCGCGCTGGCGCCCACGGCCTGAACCGCAGGACATCCAGGGGCAAGCGAGACACCTGGGGCATCTCGCTTAGGAGCTTTGCCAGCTTTCGCCGACTCCACTCCTGCGGTGTTTTTAGTTGGCATCATTCCGTCCATACTAAAAGATCAAACACTTCATCTTCCTGGCTCCCACCCTCCATGGAGCCCGCACCTGGGAACGTCGCACTGAGTGCGAACGTTAGGATTCCCAGGAAGATATAGGTGCGCAAGGCTGGTTTACAGCGCGACATCGGGTGCTCGCTTGGGTTGGCAACTAAACAACCCTCACTTACACCGTCAGCATGGCCTTCACCTACTGCTTCAGCCGCCCGAGGGCGACCTCAGCAGACCCCACGCACCTCGCCCGTGGCCCTCTGACGGGACACCGTGGCCATTTCCCTACCCCTGGCTAGAGGGTAGGGCCACCGTTTCGCTTGAAATCCAGACCAAAGGGGGCGTGTTGCCTCACGGACACATTACCGCCAGTGCCGATCGGCTCAACCCCCCAGGACTCCTTCATCCCCGCTTACGGCGCTCGACTGCGCAGGTCCTAGCGCAGGTGACTAAGCTCTCCTACTCGCCGTCAGCTGAGTTTAGTGACGACCGAGCCCGTAACCACTTCGTCACTGAAGGGTCACAGTTAGGAGGGGAATTGGGATGGGTCATGACGGGAAAGAGGGTTTAGAGGAATATGGGATGAGGATCGAGTGGTTAGCCCGCCACTCTACGGGACGCCCGGTGGTTTTAGTTACGTCTATTTCATAAGGAATTAGACCAATAACGGGGTGGCAACCTCGAGAAGGAATGACCACCGGACTTGCCTTGAGGATCTACACGACTGTTGCGCTCCCCCTCAAGACCACGCCACCTTTCCGCCTCTGAAGGAGACGGGAAGGTAGGCCTGCATCTATACTACCAAGCAAAGCAAAGCAAAGCGTGTCGTTGTGCAACCGTAAAAGCATACATACAGACCCCCCCCTTCAACTTCCAATTATTACGAACGCAAAGTTTTGAAAGCCGTTTATCATTGTCAATCATGCACCTGTCTATCTCTCAGATGTAACCTTCGTTCTCATAAATTATTGGAAGACGAAGTCTCTGGAGAGCTTTTACGTTTATTAGATCATCAAACAATTTATCCGTGACAACTGTACAGAAGTTGTGGACGCGGAAAGCTGCCTACCGCCATAAATAACCACAATAGCGAGCAGTCAAAGAGCCGAAGTTTGTTTAACACATGTGTATGTGATATCGGTTTAGTTGAACATCAACAAATAGGATAAACAAAGCCCAAGTAAGTACCTACCTATCGTTGGTTGTTTTATGTATGTGCGAAAGACGGTAACGTGAAATAGGGATATTGAATTCTAAGCGCGTCTGCGACGAGCGAGCGTACGTGCCGCGCGACCAACTGTTCCACAGCCTCGACAAAAAGTCCAAATAGATGTGTCCCGCAAAGAGGATAAGAAAGGGGCCATTGTGCCCGATGCACTGGCGAGCTCCTGCAAATCTCAAAACATCTCCAAAGGACATAACGAGAAAAGTTGTGTGCGTTCGCACCGTCGCCGCCGCTGCCGCCCGGTCCGACTCTCAGATTCTATTATTATTTATTGCTCAATAACCATCCAACAATTTTTATTGCTTGTAAACATCTGTCTCTCAGCAGAAATACCCTTTGCTACCGTATCTTTGCATTTTATTATGAAATGGTTCAAGTTGGAGCAATAAATCAGATTGTTAGCACAATTAAAGTTATATTCGTAGTCTTAGGAATAAGAAATATGTTGGTGATGTGTTCTTTGAGTTCAGTTTAGGTGTATGAAAGAAAATATTGGTAATGATGTAATATGTGGTATTTCCAGCGCATAATCATTGTAATACATTTCAGAAGAGGGAAAACAGGATACCTGTAGAGAGAAAGGCAAATAGTAGAGTAGGGAAAGCTAGAGGGTTCTCGGGCAAGCTGTTTGCTCGCGCGCGGTCGGGGCCTCGCCCGGCGCCCGCCGCCCGCCGCCGGCTGCCTTCACAGAATCCACATTGTGTACTGCACTCCCTCCTGCCAACAAATGTACGACATTGCCTCAAATTAATTTGTAAATCGTATCAATCATGCTATAGTACCTACAGGTAGTCAGGTATTGTACTTTTTCGGTGATTGTGCGCTAGAAATCAGTAATATTGTGAAATCGAAACTTGCGTTTTTGTTGGAAGTTAAAAAAGAACCCTTGTAAACAGATTTGCTATTCAAATTCTGGACTCAAAACATAAGTGGTACCATTGCCACCCTCATTTATTATACTTGTTTGATACTGCTGGGCAAAGGCCTTCATTTTCTCCTTCCATAGGTAGTTCTCTATCTTCAAGATCTGTGGCCATACTTGTCTTATTAAAATTAAAGTCCTGTACCTATGATCAAGATCAACCTATGGGTTATAAGTATTTATTTCTAAAAAGGCAAGCAACAAATGAGAGGAGAATCTAGAAAGTACAGAAGTAATATACAGGACAATCACGTAAATTGTTACACCAGTTAACATGCGTATCCCACTACCTCGACATTGTAAAGATATATCTTTACAATACAGCACTTAAGGTAATCAAATCATCCATAAGATACTCGGCTATATCCTCGAAGCGGCGCCGTGTAATTAAGATACTTCGGTACGTATAAAATATGGTTTTTATCAGTCGTTAATATTCTATCGACGTGGCACAGTTCAGTGATTGTACTTAATGAAACAGTGCCAGTAACTTGCTGTACCAGTTGAATTCATAAACTAAAAACAATTTTTATAGTTTTCTTTTTTTCACAAATTGAAGTGATTTTTTTAAAATACTTAGGGTTATCCAGGAACAAAAGCGGAGGCCATCAATTCCACTTATCTATACAATTATTCAACTACCATCATAATGTGGGTTTCCTTCGAACCTTTGTCTGTAATCGAAACACTAAGCCGAAGTGATTTAAGATTATGGTGTGGGATAATGGCGTTCATTTTCGTTTCTACGTGGCACAGGTGCGATACCAAATTTTTCTTAAAATCGCAAAATTTATGTTCGCTGTAATTTCGTTAAACGAAATTACTCTTGTTTAAGTAGGTACGGCTGTGTTGACTCAGCTACTCTTCATCAAGAAGTGAGCACTGTTTTTAGTTGAAGTGTTTATTTCACCCCAAGAAATGCCAGGGGTGTTTTAGGGATAATGATAAAGCCACACACAAAAGTTTCTCGTTTACATAGAGGTAATTTCCTGTTGTGTACATCTCAAAATTATTCCATACATACGCAGGAGGTACATTCGTGTTGCCGAGCTCTCAAGAAGCCCCCTGACCCAGTAAAGCAAAACTTTGCGCATTATTGTGGGTATATTCAAATACACAAGTGAGCTCTGTAAAATTTCACACTTTCACATATAATAAAGTTTGCAGGAAATATTGCACGTGACGTTTCTATATTTATGCTGCATGGGAATATGCGTTTGATGTTGCCAGAGTAAAGTTAGTAGCTGCATTTATTTAAGTTGTGTTGTAGATTGTACTCATCTGTTGGATACTCTACAAACATAAGGCTGTCACGACCGTACCGTTATTAAACTGGGAGTCTCGCCATCCTGTACCCAACGAAATCATCAGAAGGAAAATTTTCATCCTTATGGTCGTACGCAGACTGGTTGTAAGTCAAAACTGTAGTTCAAACTAACATTAATAGGAGAGTAAATATTCATACAAAGTTTGATAGTATATGTGGTTATAATATCTATCAAGGACGCTCTCAATCTCCTTCAAACTTTAGAATATCAATGTTAAAGTTTATAACAATAGATTTGATAATACAATCTGACGATATTTGGGTCGACTGAAAAGCTTATATATCATATTACAACATTACATATTCTATGTACGTAAACAACTACCTATTCTTATTATATTTTACGAACTTTAAAGTAAAGCTTCATATTAAAGTATGAGTAAAGAATATCCGTATATTATCTGTGAGAAAATATAAAAGATGAAACGGACCACCTGCACATATAGGTACATGGTACATTCTCATCGAGAGATTGGGATTGCTATATCCTGAGGTTCGAATAAGCCGTGAATGACAAGTGAGTGATCATCGAGGCAGTCCCGCGGGCATAGATTATCGTCATCGCTCGTCAGTCGCCAGTCCGCCGGCGCCGGACGTCATCCGAAAGGGTTCGGCACGCATCATTGCCGTATCGGTGCACCGTCAATGACGCCATGTTGAAGCAAGCCTCTTTTGTAATGTAATGATTTTTGTGACGGATAATTAAAATATGTATGATGTTCGTATTATTTATGTTCATTTTGGTGAAAAATAAACTTTTTGTTTTATTATTATTATTGTTGTATTTTGAATAAGATTTGAGACGTTATCATTTGGCTGGAGAGTTCACTTTTAAATAAAAAGTGAAAAGTTTCGAAAAGCACGACAATTCTACTAATAACGTACAGATTGAATTCAAAAACTTTTGTCATTTATGATTGATGGTTTAATAATGTGATTAGTAAAAGCCTCGTTACGTATGATATTTGATTTTTAAGAGAACTTTTATAATGTTGTGTAGAATAACTGCATGCTCAGCTTATTGATTTAATAAATAGCGTATTTTGCACCAACTCTAGGAGGGAACAAATTAATTTCGTGGCCCACTGCATATCCATCCATACGACCTCTTAAACTGATAGTTATTCATTTGCAAGTTGAAAAAATAAATCCAATTATATTGGAGTGTTGTGCCAAAAATAAAACGAGACAACATTTTATACCGTTTTTTTTTTGTTTTGTACAAAGTGATGTTTTAAAGCTTAATATCTGCTGTGAGGGCGTCGCGTCATCAGCAGGGGTTCTAGGAACTATATGGGCCCCCCGGGAATTTTAGGCTCTTACTAAATACTACACAAAAACTTAGTAGTGAACTTTGCGACTTACAAGTTGGGTGTCGTTGTACGGCTACTCCTTATAAACTAAAGCTGTATGCGCCCTTGGCCACTACGACATTAATTTGGAAACTTTAGAACTTGACTATGAGATTTTATACTACTCTTGATACGCATCTTCCTAAACTAGTTTCATAATAACAAACAAAATAGAAATTAAAGGTACCTACTGTTCTGATGGTTACAAAGATTAAGGGTTCGAACATTTTTCAGGGGACAGAGCCTTTGTGGCATAGCTAACTGGCCACCCAAATGTTTTTTTTTTTTTTCAAAATCAAGACGCGCAATGTACCAGATATGTTAAAATGTTAGCCATATGGTATCACTAAGTGAGAAATTCTGATTTTTCTCCATGCAGACTTCGGAGATAAGGGAATGGACAAATATCTTACACTTTTCGTCAAAAGTCGAAAACCATGTGGCCTAAAAAAAAAGAAAAATATGTTTGAAAATGTGCAAACACTTCTCTTTCATATGATTTTATATCCCCACAAGCCCTATTAGCCCATACTTACAATTTTTATTAACAACTTTCAGTTGCTGTTGAAAAAAAATTTATTAAATTACAATTAAAATAGTTGATCAAATGTTATCTAAAACTATTCCAAATTTCAAGTATTATCAATAGCATTTTTATAGTTCTTGAGATATCCAGCTGTGACAGATGGGCAGACTTAGTCACACCATAAAGGTTCCTTTTTACCATTTTGGTATGGAACTCTATAAATTAAATAATCACAGAATGGTTAAAATCACAAACGTACGATGAAATTGAACTTTTACTAGCCAGAATTTGCTAAAGTAGAACCTGTTACCAATCTAAATAATATATGCATCTACAGATCAAATCACTAACTCACACCCATATACCCCGCGCAGCCACCTTCCACACACATACACACACTCACACACCACACAAACACACACAAACACTTCATAAACCTGAACTTGCTGTAATAACTTTGTATCGTCCTTGAACCAAAATTATTTTTTATTTTTCTTTTCTTTTTTAATTAAGTCAACATTGTAAACCCGTAACCCATGGGAAGTTGCGAGGTAACCCCATCACAAGTATCCTTATAACTTAACGGGGCTGCCTCAATTTTGTGCTGTAAAACAATTGTATGAGAAACAATAAAACTTTATTTATTATTTATTTATTTATTATCACGTGCTGATATGCAGTCGATTGTATTGAAATAATAGTTCCTAGCTTGGTTTATATAAATCAAAACGCTTTCTATTTTGCGATTCCGATGCGAGTAAAGAAGTCAAGTTCTGAATAGAGTGGTCTAATAAGTGCTTAAAATATGCTGGATACTATTATTTGAGTATAATCTAGTACATATATAGCACGAAATTAAAATTATTTTTAATGATAGTCATCGTTCGTACAGCTCCGTATGTCTCGTCAACTTGACACTTTAGGGCACTGTTGGCAGCATATTTTTCTTATTTAAGTATCCTCTACCCATAAATACCCGTTCCGTAGAGCGGAGCGCCGCGATTAAAAAAAAAAAATTTGGCGGCTAGTTAGCTATGCCACAACGGCTGTGTCCCCCGAAATGTTGTAATTTATCTTTTAACTATTGTCAAACAAACAAAGTTATTCCAAAGTACTCAATGTCTGTGAAGAGAGTAGCAGACTATGTCTTTCGTTACAATTCCAAACATGTTTATTTAGGCAAAATTAGTTAATATTTAAGGTTTCACGGTTTGACTATGTTTATGCGCTCTAATGTGATATGATGTTATTATCACAAAGACAAAGGGTTTCCACGAAGTCGGGTCTGTAACACTCGTAAGTGACGTAAACACTCGGTTTGACGACTAGCCTTTGAATACTGTGTCAAAACGTACAGATGGTGCGAGATTAAACTGCGTTTTGCAAAATGTATTGAATATACATACGGTCGTACGTAGTGTACATTTGTGTAGGTGCATGTAAGTATTGTCGCCGGGCACTATCGGATCGGCACTGAATCCCATGTGCAATATGTTCCTTTGGCGAACTATCGCTGCGGCTCACTGTATCTTATCGCTTCCTCATTGACGCATGACCAGACGGCCGATGAAACATGAATGATCATTGGTCAACAGATGAACTCAATCACTATGTGTCGCTTCGACGATCTCACACCCTGCCACCACTATTTATGACTACGGAGTTGGATTTAAATGTATGCTGCTTACTCCTGCGTAAAAGTCAAATGAATGAGATTGATAGCCCTGTAGTGATAGATCGGCACACAATAGTTTTAGGATTACTTTGCAGTGTCAGTTACAATATTTATTTGTAGACCTGCAATAATTTTAAAGGCCCTAAAAGTGCAATTTGGAGCCTTACCCCGTCTCGAATAAAAGCATGAGTGACTTTGAATGTCTCATTTTCTGAAGATGCGTACTCGGCAAGGCTGTGAAGCAATAAGAAGGGATGTGAATAAAATATTAAAATATATGACTAGGTACGATATTTTTATCGTGTAATTGAGACGCTGATGTGGGCGGCGAGCGAAAATTATTTGTTTCGTGAATGAAACGTAGCTCTCGTTAGGAAAAAGAAAAATACTAATGGAGCATAAACCAATAAAAGTTAATAAAAGAACAAGCACAATATAATTTACTAGAGATTTCCTTAGTTATGAATTGTGACATTACTCTTTATTCTAGCTAAAGTTAATTAAAATCCTACCAAAGTTTGTGCTAATCTCTGTTCTTCCTAAATAAAGCACCCTAGTTTGGCTTTCTTGGAAAGTTTTAAAGACCAGTTTTGGACTTTGCCTCCATCTAAAATTCATGAAGTTGTCTATTTAGTGAAAATATTTATAATAAAAGATGGAAGTAATGACATAAAAGATATTGTGGCGTAATTTTTACTGTTCCCGAAATTGCCGTCGTGTGTAGACGAGTTCATGCGTTTATGTGCCATGAATAATACGGCATAATACATAAAGAGATGTAATATAAAGCATATTATATGATGACACTTTGGGTGCAGTAGTCCAAAGCTGTAAAATATTCTAGTTATAATTCTAAATAAGTACTTCGTTTATGAAAGGAAATTATTTTCACACGTATAAAACAACCTGTAACAAATATACAAAATCATAAAATTGAGTATCTCTTTGTAATATAAGAGTAACAGGTTCGGTACTAAAAGCATATGAAAGTACAGGTTGGCCAGACCCGCTATACAAGATGAGACTTTCATTCCTTTTCAGTTTGAAATAAATCGGTTCCTGGTTAGGAATAATGTTTTAAATAAAAAAACAATGATGCAGTTTTAGTTTACAACAAAATCAGGCTTGGGACTCATTTCAGTGATTTTAGATATTTCTCATTGGTTAAGCAGCTGTTTATTAATTAGGTACCTACTTCCCATTTTGTGAACAGTTGTTTATTTCCTAGAAATGTCAGTCTTAAATATGTTGACACCATTCTCTTGATTCTTAATTCTTTATTGTACACCAAAACCGCTTATATGATATACAACTTAAGGCAACCTTTTTTTTTTACGGATGGGATCATCAAATGACTTCCCCCGCTCTGGGCGGAGCGGGAGGGAGTGTCAGACTTCTACTGACTAAAACCCATTCATGTTCCTTCATGTGCCCTTTGTGTTCCGGAGCCACGGTATCTCTTTCGAATAGTCCCGCGACTCCGGCAGGCGTCGTCGGCCCTTTCGGGCCCCTCTCTGTGCTGACTCTCTTTGAGGCGCGCGTGGAACACGAACGCGCCGTCGACACGGCCTGTCGTCAGAAGACGGATGGACGGCGAGCCACCCATAGCTCACCGTCCACAGGCCCGCGCCTACGGTGGCCGGGGGTCACCAGGTGGCTTCCGACGCCCGCGGCGTCTACCACGACGGCCGGGACGAGAGGTTCTTTCCCTCTCCCACTCCACCACCTCCTTGGCTAGCATGACTGCTTCGCAGAAGGAGGTGACGGCGTCCCATTTGTCTCGCTCCGGACCATGGCTTGGACCAGGGCCGGACACGGCGGTGCTCCACCCAAGCGATACCTGCATAGTGTGCTCCACCGTAACCGCTTAACTCAGAAATGTGTTTTCTCCCAGCAAACCATTGAGTTATAGAGAAAAATGACAATGGAGGGTACGATCCAGTGCACATTATTACGATTTTTTTAAATAATTAAACCTACATACATAACTATAAATATTATACATACGAATATTGTGTCAAAACCGAAAGGAAATGCTCTTTAACTTTCCTCTTGAAGACGTCAAGAGAAGGGCTGTCGCGTAAGCAGTGCGGGAGCGAGTTCCAGAGACGTACTTCAGTAACAGAGAAGGAGCCACCATAGCGACTTGAATTGTGACGCGGAGTACGAAGGAGAAGAGAAGTGGTAGTACGACATGGTTTACCCCTCGGGATAAGGTACTCAAAGCGTTAAAGAAAGTATTGAGGAGAATTGAGATTGTGAAGGATAGTATAGAGAAGGGATAGAATATGGGTATCTCGCCGACGCCGAATCGGCAGCCACTTCAATTTGGTCAGAAACTCCGACACGTGGTCGTATTTCCGGAGGCCAAATTAAAGCAAATGCACAAGTTCTGCAGTCGCTCGAGTTTGTTCAGGAGTACCTCTGTAGCATCTAGAAAACAGACATCCGCATAGTCTATAAGTAGTAAAAGAAGTCATTGAGCAAGACTGAGTGTGAAATGGTATGAATTTTTGGAGACGTTTAAGCGATTGAAAAGTGTAGAATACTATCTTACTAACATCAGCAATACAAAACGCCCAAGAGAGGGTAGTATCAATAAGGACGCCAAGAGTTTTAGCGCTTTTGGAGTATAAAATAGGCACTGAGTCATACACTACTGGTGGTAGAGACTGATGATCCAATAGGCCAAGTTGAAAATTAATTGACTACCTCTATATATATTGTAGGTAATAACACCTTGTCAAACATTTTTAAATGAAAGCGGCTCAAAATCGAATTGCAATACATGTAAAATATAGTACAGTACATGAGTAGGTACAGTACTTATTTTCAAAGTCGGCAAAGGTGTTTTTTAGACTCGTACCTACTGATTAAAAACACCCTGGTGTTCCCTCATACACTTGCGTCTGAAGCTGTGGGTGCATATGTGCCTCGTTGTAGTTAGAATAGCATATTATGTTATGCAAAGAATAAACGGGTGAATTTCGGTGGCCGTGTACCTTACTGCATCGATTTAATAGACCTCCTGACCGTTTTCAGCCATGGCGACCAGTCTAAAAGGAACCTTTGGAGCGGGAGATATTATAGTGCACATCACAGGTGCACTCTCTCTTTCATCACTCTTATAATTCGATGGGATGGTAATCTGATACGTTCGTAGAGGGTCTGGCTCTCTCATACACGGAGGTGTCACTTCACTACCTTCCAAACTTCGAGCTGCTAAATTATAAATTTTTTGCCCGTTCAGAAGTCGAATCTAGGGCCCGGTCAGATACACGGTATTCGCAGTTATAAGTAATGACGATCGATATTAATATCTTTGGCCTACAATCTAGTTGCAACTATACTTGGCATCGTCACCTTATAACGGTTGCCACCTCTCTAGATGTTGACAGTAGACACGTCATTTTATTCCTAGTCTTATTAGATTAGGGCTGGATTTTTCCAACGCCAGATAGCTTTCTCGGAGGAATAGTTTTGAATTTTTGACAGTTCTTCCATACAAAAACTGTCAAAAGTTAAATTTATTCCACGAATAAGAGTTATCTGGTGTTGGACAATCAGCCCTTAGTCTGTATAAAAAATCGTCAGCTTATAACGGTCCCACAATATAGGGCCCAATATCCATACGTCTTCGGACATCGACAGTAGACATTATGCTTTGTCCCTTAGTTTCATCAAATTAGGTCTGCATAACCACGTAATTTACCTCTGTTTCAACTAATAACAATATAACTGCATCTGCTCTAATTGGAGCCACACTTGGCTACAACGTGTCACGTTAGTGGCGACGGGTTATCATGTATGAGCGTCTACGTAGTTAACCTAATTAAATCAGTTGCCTCGTCTGCCTCAAATTCTCACTTGCCTGGATTGAGAGGAATAGATTCAGTAGGCGAAGTCTTTGAATGGAAGAATATATAACAGTTATAGCTATTCCGTAAAAATATTTCTGTAATTTCTAAAATGAAGTGAGCTTGAAGTGAACTGCGATTCTTAATTGGTTGTATGAACTTAGGTGAAAAGTTCGCTAAGATACGCGATTATAGAAGAATGACAGAAATTCAAATTCAAAATAAAACACGTTTATCGTACTTTTCGGTCTGTTACGTGGACTGTGATGAAAAACCTATATTATTAGAATAACTTAAATTTTGTATTAGCATCGTCTCTAATACTCATCTTGTATCGTAAAGCTGTATCCGTCGTGCCTTATTCTAATGGTTTAATGTAAATAAATACAAATATTCTTCTTATAAAATTATTTGTGAACCTATGAAGGAGGCCTAGGAAGATTCGCTAATTCTACGTTTCAGAATTTTATCAAATCGAAATTGTTGTTTTTAATTTGTTAACAACACAATCTGTTTTCAATTATTTTTCAATAGCCAGACTACTTATTTCTGATATTCATAACTAAAGGTTGATTCACAATATTCCTTTTAATTATAACGGGAATGTTTACATTATTAAACAAGGTTCGAAAAGTTTCGGAACATCGTAATTATTTGTCGATGAACTTTTCTCCTGTAATGAGGTACTAACTTACAAGTAGGTATTTATGTTAATTTACTTTTTGTTAGTAACTTTAATATTCATCTTGGGTTTAATTATACGTACCTTGTGAAGTTTAGTTGACGGAACTAACGCTTTTGTTTAGGAAGATAGGTCAGTAAGGTCAGAGAAATTATACTTCAGTCACGTTTGAGAATAGTAAATTGGAACTTTACATAGCACTTGTCGTTTGATGACATGCATTGATGACGTGAAAAAATTTACATATTCAACCTTAATAATTCATTCTCCTGACTGTACATAGCCACGTTAAGGGACGATTTTTCTGCAGTCAGATAACTTTCCCTTTCTTCTTCTTCCGGCTTTGTCTTCTTCTTACCGTTCTTTTTTTTTTTTGTGTTGGGTTTGCTCTTGACACTAGTCTAGGTCAGAGATGACGGAGACAAAGGCTACGATGGGGCGAGCTTACCCAGAAGTAGCCTGTTCACTCTAACTTCTCGAGAGATCGTTTTCGTGTCGATTCTGGGTCGTCAGTGAGTCTTACCCAGAAGTAGCCTGTTCACTCTAACTTCTCGAGAGATCGTTTTCGAGTTGATTCTGGGTCGTCAGTGAGTCTATGTTATTTGTGGCGAAGTTTTCTTAATAACTGGCATTCATGTTAGTCGGGGTCTGCCACGGCTTTTTGGTCTTGAGTCGAATCAGATAATCTTAAGCTAGGGAATAAAATTGGCGGTTTTAATGCTTGCATGTTTTCTGCCTTAGAAACATATTATGACGTCTTACATAAACATTTGTAAAATATCCAGTTCAAATACTTACCATAGGTACTAAACCCATATTTTATGTATGGTCTTCAAATAATCATGATACTTTTTGACTATATGAACTATGAAGACATTATTCTATTTTCAACTTGTTCTATCCTGAATATCTTCAGAAAAAAGCCAAAAGTTTAATTGAGACTAATATTTTACCTGTGTTTCTACACGTCTCGCCCAGTGCGGCAGCGCTAAGGAATTAAGCCATTCAGTGTGTGGAGGCTATTGTTGGTATGCGACGGCCGGCTTAATGTTATGATGGTTAGTACCTTGTACATAGTAATGACATTCTTGCCGGGTTGTTCCCTATAAAAATCCTGAGATCCAGTAAGCACAGTTGATTCGGAGAGTCTGTGAAACTAAAAGGCAAAATCATAATGTGGAACATATGCACCTATGCTTAAATAGATAAAATTTTATTGTATTATAAAATGATAAACATATTTACTTATTACAAAAATATTTGCTTACAATAAATTATGCAAATATTATTTCCGATAACAGTAGACAAAGTGAACTTATATTTTGACAATCTGAATAAAATTACCGGCTTTATCAATTTCGATAAAAGCAAATTTATCAGCCCTCGACTTTGGTTGACCTGTTTCTAGTTTTGACGTAACGCGCCTATGTAAACTAATATAAAACAAGAGGTAGGTATCGCACGGTTGAAAAGTCAACGCAATCTTGGCAAAGGGTCCCGTGTGACTCTCACCAAAGAAATTACCCGAGATTTGCATAAAGGAGACTCAAGGGATCGTCTTTGAAACTCGCCCTAAGTTTGTGGACATCCTAACATGCTTTATATTAAGTTACGCTTTGCTTTGTTCTAAGTAGTGTACTTTGGCACTAAATAACGGGGATACGTGTGAAGATAACAGGTTGTATCTATATCTCGGGCCTCCTCGCCGGGAGATATCCGCCCTTAGTCGCAAACCATATGGAATACGAGGGAGACGTGAGAGCCTAGTTAACAATTATATCGCGCGAGTGTTACCCTCCTCCGAACTTAATTACGGCCACGTTAGTTTGTTATCAATCAAGATTGACACGCCGGTAATTGTAATAAGTTACATTATGCTCTAATTAATGATGTATCTATTCGTAAATGTCAATTAGCGTTCAGGCACAGTATCTGCACTCTGTTATTTAACGCAAATATTTTAGTTCATTGCACATTTGAGCGTTACGCAACAATTGAGTGTGCGAATAGTAATTTAAGATTATCTCTCGGGCTAATGGCGGCAGTTAGACTGACTATCTGGCACACGTCGGACAGCGCATTTGTCCACGCGACAGGTACAATTACCGGGAACCGGTCTCATTCGTTCAAATACCTAACCGATTTACCTTTATCTGGTCCTCGCACACAATTATTGTTTTGTGTTTCACCACTCTATGTTACACGATCATTATATAGACTAGTGAATCTCGTGAATACTTTTAAAGATAGTTGACTATACTAATGAAATTCTTGATTATCAAAACTCTAAACAAAGACGTCCTAAAAGTTTTGCGAGTACATACGCACAAAGCTCGTAATTTCCCCGGAGATGTCTAAGGCCCCTAGTTAAATTAGCTTGGCTAAACATTCCTTAATGAGCTATATTTTTCAACTGTAGACGCTTCTTGAATGTTTTCGTCTCCATATTTTTTCGTATATAGACTTCATTTCGAGGGATGTTTATTTATTCAGTTATTATTTATTTAAATAAGGGCTATTCACATTGTAACTTCTGAAAAGTGGCTCTATAGTGCGGTATACAGAATTACAGAGTGACGTAGAATAAATCAACTACACAAAAGGGAAAAGCTTGCAGCAGTGTACAGCTTTAGGCTGGAGCTCTGTTGTTTTTATTTCATATTTTGGGCAAATGAAAAGCATTCACCGAATAAATCACGATTAACAAATCTGTGGTTATATTTTTATTTAAATTATTTAACCATTGTTTGTGATCAGTTGAGTAAAATGACAACAACCAATAATATCCTATTAGTAGACATGAAATTCAACAACGTATTAAATCGAATACGCTTCCCGAATGCCGAAGTGTATCAGCGTAACCTTTGACAATATCACTGACTTTCATTAGAGCATAATTAATCTTGAATATTAGCTGCAAATAATACTGGTGTATATAAACATGATAGTGCCGTGCAAATGGCGTATGTGGGGCAGGGGTATGTTAACCGTGGGTGATGTGATGTGGGCACATTTTAGTGCCCGGCGATCGAATACGCGGGCGTGGGGGCGTGTCACGCTGGCAGCGACATGGATGCACGAACGTAATTTCTTCAAAGATGAGGGTCGCGATAACAAGAAACCTGACAGATGTCCAACGTCGCATCGACGAGCCAGATTGACATGTGTCCCAGACCAGCTATTACTCACGTAGCTTTTAGCTGATTGTAAAGCCATTTTTGTTAGATTCTGATAGGACATTTGATTTTGTTTGCTTTCTACAAATATTAATGCATGATGAGAGAAGGTGTGCAGGAAGCCATTTTTTTGACAAATGCATCAACTCTCGTTCAACAATTAACCATCCATAAAATAACTATATTCAGAATTGAAAATAAGCCCCATGTGGTGGAACTAAAGTAATTAATTACGCTACAGTTTAGACTCGGAGGAATTTAATTGCAATCGGATTTGTGCATCAGTGTCACAAATACCAATTCCGTGTAATTGTAGTAAACTACTCTAACGTCGTACCTAATAACTAAGTATATAATATAATTTAGGCATTCTTGCGTAAAAGACAATAAGATTTATTCTAAAAGCCAAATGCGCCAATAAGAACTTATTATCACACCGTCAAAGAAACTGTGGCTACATGAAATCTCACAAAGAAGTGGTGGTAGCAGTTTTCTCATATCAACAAATATGATTTTCTCTATCTATTACCATAGAAATGTGTAATAAGATCACACATAAGTAAAAATATTCCAAATCATAAGAAAAATAACCTGGTTCTGGAGTTGTGTCACACATCACATCGGGACTAGAGGAAAATAAAGCGCGTCTGTATATTTCTTTGTGAGCACTTTCTCCGAAACTTTTACCTACTATTTCAACTTTTTTATTCAACAACTGTCAGAATGTGTATGGAGTGCGCACACTATTTTGTGTCACAATAGGGTATTCCCGGGGCGTAGGGCCGCACTTGTGGAATTTAGTTAGAAACTTAAGGAATTTACTTGTTCGGTCTCTCCAAGGTGAAGTAGTGCTGTAAGTTATTATAAGGCTTGTATTTTCGGGTACGTTTATCGACGAATCTTTTGTCACTTCTCAAGTAAAAAGTTTTAATGAGTTATTTGTCAATACAAAACTCTTTTAGGTATTTCGTATTAATACTCTTAGTGAAAGCTACTTTGTGGTACAAGTAACTGAAGCATTTACAACATCATTAGGAGTACCGTGTAATACAACTCTGTAAGCAGCTTGCTCGCAAATGTTTCGCCCGAGTCACAGCCAGACAGACTATATTGATTGAAGAGAAATCCTTATCAGAATAATTTATCATTTTCATCCAGAAATACCTCCAGCTTTTAGTCGAACTTCGAGCAATTCTTACGTCCAGACGAAAATCTAAATTTGTTTTACCTGTCTATTCCATTTTAGATTTTAACCACTTATATAAATCACTCGTCATTGATATTTCAATATTATGTCCTAATAAATCATCCCGCTGAATGTTATCGGACACGATGTCTGTAATAATTTAAGCTGATCATTTATTCCCAGCAGTATATAATTACAAAGTAAATGTACAAAATACTTGGAGCTTATCAGAAAGGCCTCATCTACATTTCATCGTTGGTCGCTCGCGAGATAAATGAATGGAGGATGGTGGTTTGATTACTATTCATAAAGTGGCGAGTTGTACGCAAACAAAATTGTTACGTCGCCTAATACCGCAGGACGCGGCAGGCACGGCGCGGTGCGGCTCGGCGCGGGGCCGCGGGTCCCAGCTCCCGCCCTGCCTCCTGGCCGACTGTTGCTGCAAATCAAAAGGGCACAACACCAAACTTATTTTCCGGTTCCACGGTCTCATATTTACATAACAGATTTCGACGCCTCGCTAAAATGAAGCGCGGCTTTTTAAGTACAAATTCTGGAAAATGTTCCAATCCGCCACGTTCTTTGTACATTATTACAGATTTTTGCGAAGGCGGCAGCTGATTTTAATAATAATCTACATTAAACGGTCTAAGTAGATGTCTTGAAGTTGAACTTGAAACGTTGCTGCAGTTTTGGTATTAACTCTATAATATTGTTTTAAAGTTTTGCGATCTATGCCAATAAACGATAAATACAGCTATAGACTACATATAGAAGATTTTATCGTATTTCAAGTCCTCACTGGAGTGTTATTCTGCAGTCAATATCCAAGTTGTTTGCGCCGTGCGCTGCTAATTTAATGAAGGACAGCATTGCTCATTTGCAGTTGCGTTGAATTAGCGCTTCAAAGAGTCTAGAGCACCTGTATGCTCCTCGTTTGCAAATTGCTGTGTGATTTCTCCGAGTTACTTGGGTGTCAGTTGCTCTACACAAATTTCCCAGACTGTCACATGGCTTAGTGGAAGTTCAGTCAAGTCGGCGCATTCTGCTCATTACCTCTGCCCATTTCTGGCAATTAACTTGACACAAACATTGAAACTATTTTTCCTCTACATTGGCTCCGTGGCCGACTTAACTCTAAATGATTTTGTGGAACAGACTTGCTTATCATTGCTAACTGTACTCGTAGTTTCGTTCTCATTTTGCGCCATTTCTTTCTAGATTGTGAGAAATCCTCCGATAAGATGAAGCTCGTTGCTGCTCCGTTTTATACGATTACTGGGTTACCGCTTCGTGACATATCGATTACACGCCTGAATCAGTAACGTTGCGATGTCGTATTTGTATGTTATAGCTGCGAAATACTAAGTGGCCTGAGAATGCTTCTGATGTTGGTAGAATTAAGTTTGAGTCTCGAGTCCCATCTGTGGGCCAAATGTATTCTTTAGTTAATTATTTTGCTACTATCGTACATAATAAAATGTAATGTAGACATAGTAAAATGTCCATAGTAAAATGTAAATATTGCGAAAATATATAACTTCGTACGCTGTGAGATGTTTCAGGGCAATGCACCAATGTGTAACGAATGTGTAAGGTACGTGCCATTTCTTCGAGCTACCTGCATCCGTTGTTTGACATTTAAATAAGCAACAGTTTTGACAAATTAAGTTTGTAACTTATTTCAACGTTTTTCAGCGCTATCTTTTTATCACCACCATCATATCCACCGAAAGACGTCCACTGATGGACATGGGTCATCTTCTTATGGTTGACAGTAATTAGAATTAACATGGTTTGATAAAAAAACTGACTAGAGTGGGAAAGGAACAAAGTAAAAGACCACGCAGTCGTCTCTAGTGGCTGATCAGAAGCTCTAGACAAGTGCCATTCTGTCGGCGGTAGCATGGCGAAAGCGATTGTCGAAACTTCAAAATGGATAGGTTTGACAAACGCTCACGAAATGTCACGTGGTTAGTCTCTTACATTTTGGCATTCTGACAGTCGCCGTGTCACTTCCACAGCATCGTTGGTGGCAGCACATACACACATCAAAAAAAGTTTTCGATCACTTTTAAAAATATAAAACTTTTTTGTTACGGTAGATTACCTACATAATTATGATTTCTTCTTATTTTTAGATTATTTCATTAAAAATAAAAAATTAGAATATAAAACAGTTAATTTTTTTTTCCATATAAAAGGCTTTCAGTCCTAGCTTACGCTCATTCAGAATTCTGATTTAATCAATTTTAACGGATTTAAAATAATTTTTCGCAGAAAGTTCTAATTGAAAAGATGCCAAGAGGATTATCAGAAGTTTTACGAGTAAGAATAGTAACTTTGAGGGAAGAAAGATACACCATGAGAGAAATAGCATGCAGAGTTGCTATATCCCAATCCTGTGTCTTGACCACGTTGCAGAGGTACCACGGGATGGGTAATTTAGCTGACCGAGCTGTTTGTTGCAAAAAGCACTATATTAGATTGCTGGCAGCCCGCGTGACCCAACAATCAACGCTACTAATATAAAAGCAGAAGTTTGGGCCGCCTCTGGGCCTGAAATTAGCACTCAGACCATTCGGAATTGCTTACACTAGGCTGGATTAAGAGCACGGACGTCTTGGCGAGCGCCTCTGAATACCTGGCGACGTCAACGACGGAGATTGCATTGGGCTAGGCTTCGGCAAAAATGAAGAAGATGAAGAAGAAAACATTTGGCAAAACAGTCTCTTCGTTGGCGAATCGCGAATCAGTACTTATCCAAATAACCGACGTGTCCGTTTTTGGAGAAAACCAGGAGACCGTGAAAGGCAAACTGCAACTGGAACAGCTCAGCAAGGCGGGAACTCGGTGTCCTTTTTGGATTGTATTATGATTGGAGCTAGAACGCCTTTGATCCCGTATCGAGGCTGACAGCAGACACTTATAAAGCAGAGTGTACTACCTACAAACTCAAACTCGAACAATTAATCCTAAACACTAATTATTAATAATGGATAGTTTAACCATAGGACAATTAAACCTTCATAACGATAGGGTGGCGACATCGAAGCTGGATAAATTACGTGTACGATTTTGTTCCTATTCTTACTCAAGGTTCTTCACACTTAATTGGAAATTTTAGATATAAGAGTAAAGGCGCGAATTGGGAATTCTTTAGCTCACTTTTTGCTTGTCATGCCAAAGACTTCACTCGCGATGGACTGTCAGCTGAGGAAAGTGCTGAGATAATGTCAGACACTTTCACTTACTGTGCTGACATTGCTATTGGTCGTGCATCTGTGACCAATATTCGTAGATCTGATTGGTGGAGTGACTACCTTGCTGAACAACGTAAGAGCTATCGCAGAGCGCGTAGACAGCTTAATAAGCTTAAAAAACGTAATGTTACCGGAGACGTTTTTAATCTTGCCATAAGTACTTTTAGAGTTGCCAAGTCGCGTTACAGAGCATCGGTTGAAAAATCTAAGGGTAATTTACTCCGGAAAATTGTTGATAAACTTGATAAGGAGGGTCCGTGGTCTCCTTTGTATCACGAGTTTAAGGCTAATAGATCGGTCGACCTTGCATACGTTCAGAACATTAAAGTAAATAATACACATACCACCGGCATTGAAGAAACAACTGATGTTCTGCTTGATTCTCTTATACCAGATGATTCATCAGTAAATGAAAATGAATACCATCAGCAGATCAGGGCGTGGGCCGCGGTACCACCTGAATCACCAGAGTCAGACCTTCCGTCCACTGACGAATTCATAAACGTTGTCAAGAGACTACCTCTCAACAAATCATCCGGTGAAGATAAAATATCTAATAGAATGATTATAGAAGCGTGTAAAACGTCGAGCGATGCGATTTTATCAGTATATAGCCGATGCATTGCGGAAGGTATTTTTCCTCGAATATGGCGACAAGGCTTTATACGCATTATTCCAAAGAGTGGCGACAAGCCCTCGGACGACCCTAAGTCATACCGGCCCATAACACTACTCCCATCTTTGGGAAAACTTTTAGAGCGACTGATTGTTCCGCGCTTGTTACCGAACGGACCTAAATTTCATAAAAATCAATACGGTTTTACTATTGGAAAATCCACTGTGGATGCGGCTCTATCTGTCCGTAAAATTGTCAACTCATCGGAACATAAATACGTGGTTGGAATCTTTCTCGACATTTCTGGCGCTTTTGATAACGCATGGTGGCCGATGTTACTACTTAAAATGAAAACCCGTGGTTGCTACAAAAACATCTATAATCTGATTTGTTCGTACTTTCTAAATGGCTCCGCGAAACTCAAACTTGGACATCATTCCATTACTAAGTCTCTAACCATGGGATGTCCTCAGGGCTCAGTTATCGGTCCATATATATGGAATTTTGGCTACGATGATTTCCTCGCGCTTCCGCTCCCGTACGGCTGTTCATTAACCGGTTACGCGGACGATGGCTTGCTGCTCATTCAGGCAAGTACTCGGGCTGGACTCGAGAACTTGGCTGACACATGCCTACGTTTAATATCTCAGTGGGGCGTCCATCAAGGGCCGACACCTCCACCAGTTTTTTCCATCCGTTCGTGAGCGGCTGGAGAAGACATGGCTGGAGGTGGATCACTGTGTTGCCCAATTTCTCACAGGTCATGGCAACTTTAAGAGTAAATTATTTTCCTTTAGGCTTGTGGCCTCACCTTTATGTCAATGCTCTACAGCTGACCTTGAATACGAACAATCCGCACATCACATCTTGTGGGAGTGTATTCTTTGGCAGACTGAACGTAATGTTATGTTAGATAGTATTCAGGTCAAATCTGGAGTAGTTTACTATACGGACCTTGTAGAAACCAGAACAAATTTCCGTGCGTTCAGGCGATTTTGCCATACCTATTACTGGAATCAAAAGTAGCTCACAATTTAGGACCCATTAGTTTAAATGTTAATATATAATCCGTGGTGCTTGGCAACTGGGCCTAACCCAGTTGTATAATTATGTCCCTTGGTGCCTATTGGCCTAGCTCTAATCTGTCTCCTGCTTGATATGGAGGGAAGTGGAAATTATATTTATTTTTCCTACTCCTCCGCTGTACTCTTCTGATTAATTTCGTTGCGGGATCCAAGACAGTTGAATCGTTTCTCCGGGACTCGTCGGGTTTCATTAACTCGGCGTTTTTCTGGTGGTCGCCACTGTTGATTCTGGCTTTCAGGAGTTGCAGTGGTTGGGAATGTGTGGCGGGCTTGTCCCAATCTCAGTGGGGCGATCGAAACCGTCTGACCTTTGCACCGCATAAAACCTATCAACTTCTTTTAAAAGGAAACCTTAAATCCTGGCTTAGTATAAAATTTAATAACGTACCCGTTAAAAGGAAAGAATCCGTGTGCTACCTCGGTATGCTACTAGAAAGAAACTTTTCATTTATTGATCATATAAAAACAGTAGGAGAAAAAGCAAAAAAGAACTTCTACGCCTTGACGAGAATATCAAAGGCTACTTGGGGTCTATCATTTCAAACCCTAAAAACTATATATGGGGCTACTTACTTGGGTTGTATGTGCTACGGGGCACCTGTCTGGGCCGATAGGGCCACCATAGGGGCGGTACGACGTAAATTACTTCAAAACCAGCGTTTGGCTTTGATATTCTTATGCAAGGCGTATAGGACGGTTAGTACTGAAGCCTTACCGGTGCTGGCGGGTGTTCTCCCAGTCGATCTTGAGGTGCAGCGGCGTGCTGCAATGTACTTCTACGCTAGAAAGATCACGGACCCAGAGTTTTTACCGCAACGCGACCGTGCTAAGATCTCTAGATTATTAAAACCCCAGACTGACGTCTGGGAGGCACTTTTATGCGAATGGCAATGTAGGTGGGAAGATTCCATCAAGGGCCGACACCTCCACCAGTTTTTTCCATCCGTTCGTGAGCGGCTGGAGAAGACATGGCTGGAGGTGGATCACTGTGTTGCCCAATTTCTCACAGGTCATGGCAACTTTAAGAGTAAATTATTTTCCTTTAGGCTTGTGGCCTCACCTTTATGTCAATGCTCTACAGCTGACCTTGAATACGAACAATCCGCACATCACATCTTGTGGGAGTGTATTCTTTGGCAGACTGAACGTAATGTTATGTTAGATAGTATTCAGGTCAAATCTGGAGTAGTTTACTATACGGACCTTGTAGAAACCAGAACAAATTTCCGTGCGTTCAGGCGATTTTGCCATACCTATTACTGGAATCAAAAGTAGCTCACAATTTAGGACCCATTAGTTTAAATGTTAATATATAATCCGTGGGGCTTGGCAACTGGGCCTAACCCAGTTGTATAATTATGTCCCTTGGTGCCTATTGGCCTAGCTCTAATCTGTCTCCTGCTTGATATGGAGGGAAGTGGAAATTATATTTATTTTTCCTACTCCTCCGCTGTACTCTTCTGATTAATTTCGTTGCGGGATCCAAGACAGTTGAATCGTTTGTCCGGGACTCGTCGGGTTTCATTAACTCGGCGTTTTTCTGGTGGTCGCCACTGTTGATTCTGGCTTTCAGGAGTTGCAGTGGTTGGGAATGTGTGGCGGGCTTGTCCCATAAAAAAAAAAAAATAACACTTATAAAGCAGTTGCTATTGATAGAACTGTCAGACCATTTTAAGTAAACCATGGGCACCAATTTGTACTACTGTACAATGGTGGTTAGACGCTCGCCTGACTCAAACCCAATAGAGCAGGCGTGGGATACTTTTAAGCGAGCTATTTGGAACCGTCAGCCACGTCCCCAGACAGTGTCAGAGCCCTGGGAAGCTGCTATTCAAGAATGCGAGGTTACCCCAAGAAATGCTGGATAACTTGATCCTCAGCATGCCCAGGAGGACCTCCGCACGTGTTCGAGCCAGGGAAGGAGTTATATTATAATGAATATAAACCTTTTATTAATAAACTAGCTTCTGCCAGCGGCTTCGCCCGCGTGATCCCTAGGGAACATGTTCCCGGGATTAAAAGTAGCTTATATGCTATTCCAGACTATAATCTATCTTTGTTCTAAATTTCATTAAGATCCGTTAAGCCGTTCTGGCGTGATTGAGTAACAAACAACCAAACTTTCACATTTTAATTTTTTTTTTTTCATTTTTTCTATTGATTGTAGCGTGATGAAAAGTATACTATAACCTGCTCAGGAGTATGAATAATAATTGTACCAAGTTTCGTTAAAATCCGTCGAGTAGTTTTTGTTTCTATAACGGTTATACAGACAGACAAACATTTTACTGATTGCGTTTTTGGCATCAGTATTGATCCCTAATCACCCCCTGATAGTTATTTTGGAAATATATTTCATGTACAGAATTGACCTCTCTACAGATTTATTATACGTATAGATAGATTGTTGTTTAAGTTTGGTTAAACAGTCTTTTTCATTCTATAAAATTCCTGTTACAATTAGTACATTCTGATTAATTACTAAATTTTTGTTTATATTTTTTTTGTTATTTCCAACAGGATTTTACTATTTAAAGAAAACACAAAACAAATATTTTTTCTTGATAAAGTTAAATTTAAAAAATATAAATCAGCTTATGCTAATTAATGATCACAAACTTTTTTAGATGTGTGTAGGGCAATATTCGCTAAGAAAATGGCACTTGTCTAGCGCCTTATGTTAGCTCAAGGTGAAAACGGGACACATTGAAATGCCCCTTAATAAGACCTAGGACAAAGTTGCCTAGAACAGCTCATGACTGACTCCGCTAAACCTTCTAGGACAGACACAACGTTCAATAATGAAAAAAAAAACAAATAAGAAAAGAGAACCATGGTATAATATCAACTCACGTATAGGCACTTTTGCATTAAGTCCACTTTCATTTAACTCTATAAATAAGGAAGTCCCGAGAACCTGCTTAATAAGTACGACTTCGTTATTTCCTATAATAAGTTGTGTTAATATATTCCAAACACGTATTTAATAATTTAACAAGGACTCGAGAAAAGATTTATATATTGCAGAATTACTTTAACCTAATTGTTGGAGAGTTCGCAATGTTCAATTTGTAGTACCTACTTACGTCAATACTTTCCTTGATAGGTACTTTTGTCGATATTTTTATCGCTTATATAACGAATAAAATTTTTGGAACTCTTAGGTTATGTTCCTACTTGTTAGAAAAATGTTTTAGAGATCATACATGTAGTATTGGAAGCTGCAAGGGTTATGAAATTTCTGATCTGTATTTGGATACGGATATTGAAACAATATTATATACCGGATATGGTTACGGATATGAAATGATTTCGAATTATTCGTATTTTTCGTTTAGTTTCGGTTACATATAGATAACGATTTTTTAGAAATTATAAAAGTAAAACTTAAAATCAGCTAGGGTTTTAGCTCAGCCGGGCAGAAAAATCTGTGATGTGTCTCATTGAGACTCCGAAATCATCCGAATCTTTTATATAGGATTCGGTACCGGTGACGGAAAGATTTATAATTCGGATATCTGATAGTTTCAGTTACGGTCCGGCAATCCTTAACACCCCCGCTTAAAAGTAATCCGAAACGTAAGTTCTTTACATAAATAACAAAACTGGCAATCTGGCAATGAAAGAAAAACAAAGTTTATCAGGTGCTCCTGATCTCACGCAAATTGTAAGTCAACGAGGGGTGTGGGGTGAAATGGCAGCCGCGGGCAGAAAGCCGCCAATCTTAATAGATTGTGTACATTACGTGTATAATTGAGCGAAGAATGTCAAGGGGCTATAATTATATGTGTATAATACAAGCTCCAAGTTTGCTGAAAAAGTATTCGTCTGCATGGCCTTTTTTTAAGTCGGCTCCCAGTTTTAAAGAAAGGAGAAAATTTTATGCAAACCGACTGCTTTCTGACTTTCACAATCCCTAGAGATTACCGATACCGTAAGCTTAGCCCCTTTCACTGGGGTCTCACCTTAGGGGTTTTCAGCCCTTTGCCTGCAAAAAATATTTAAAATGTATTCTAATAAACAAACTCGATGGTTATTTTCGAGGGCACGAGCGTTACCAGAATAGCTCGTGCCAAGGCGTGCATATGTCATGATTAAGTAGTCGGTGTCGAGTGTGGCTAACTTCAAAGTGCCAGACGTACACTATGAGCTGGGCTAATATTAGACAGACTAGAAACATTCAGGTTTCATATGATTGATCTTTTTGTTTTTGGAGTTTTTTTTGATACTGGCATAAACGTTCTCTGCTGATTTTGTTGTTTCTAACTTCACCACTATGAGCTGGGAAAATATAAGACACTTAGACAGGCTAGAAACATACAGGTTACGTATGACTGAGTATTTTTGCTTTTGGTTTTTTTAATACTATCATAAAAATTCTCTGGCTTATTTTGTTGTTTCTAACTTCAAAGTGCCTGACGTACACTATGACCTGGGCTAATATTAGGCACTTAGACAGACTGGAAACATACAGGTTACATATGACTGAGTATTTTTGCTTTTGGTTTTTAGGGTTCCGTAGCCAAATGGTAAAAACGGAACCCTTATAGATTCGTCATGTCTGTCCGTCTGTCTGTCTGTCTGTCTGTCTGTCCGTCCGTATGTCACAGCCACTTTTGCTGTTGAAATTTGGTAAGTAGATGTACTTATTCCGTAAACCGCATAAAGATTTTCACACAAATATAGAAAAAAAAAACAATAAATTTTGGGGGCCCCCATACTTAGAACTGAAACTAAAAAAAAAATATTCATTGTACCCATACGTGTGGGGTATCTATGGATAGGTCTTCAAAAATGATATTGAGGTTTCTAAAAGAATTTTTTTCTTAACTGAATAGTTTGCGCGAGAGACACTTCCAAAGTGGTAAAATAATTATAATTATAATAAAATGTGTGTGTCCCCTCCCTTAATTTCTAAAATAAGAGAATGATAAAACTAAAAAAAATATATGATATACATTACCATGAAAACTACCAGCGAAAATTGGTTTGAACGAGATCTAGTTACTAGTTTTTTTTTAATACGTCATAAATCGTAAATCACCACTTCTGCATACGGAACCCTCAGTGCGCGAGTCCGACTCGCACTTGGCTGGTTTTATTTAATACTAGCATAAAAATTCTCTGGCTGATTTTGTTGTTTCTAACTTCAAAGTGCCAGGGCACTTAGACAGACTAGACACATACAGGTTACATATGACTGAGTATTGTTGCTTTTGGTTTTTTACATACTAGCATAAAAATTCTCTGGCTGATTTTGGTGATTGGATTTACAGAAAAGACGGAAATAAAAACAAATTATCAGATTATATAAAACTCTTCCGTTACTGGTGACTTTAGGCCTCAGTGACTGGACTGACAGCAACAGCCGAAACTGCTGAACATAAAAAGCTGAAATTTGGCATGTACATTCCTTGGGAAGATGGGAAGCACTAAGAGTATTTCCCGAAAGTCCTATGGGAACGGGAGCAAACGGGATATCCAGATACGAAGTGGTGGGCGAAAACTGGTTAAATATTTAATTTATTTAATTTAGGTAAAATATTATAATTTATTTAGTTGATGGCAATAGGCTCACCTCCTGTTAAAGACATCACCTTGAACAATAAAATTGATAGTTATTGATTGTTATTTATTTACATTAAAAGAGGGTAATGGCGACTGAGTTGAGTGGAGGTCCTTCAAACTGATTGTAATAAGGGCTTTAAACGCAACTTTGAAAATGTGGATATACTTTGCTAAACAGGCCACTTTAGTAAAATCATATTAGCATCAAATGTTAATCATACAACAATCTGTCAAATTTAATTTTCATCTTTATTACTAAAGTATTAAGTACAAGGTTGATTGGGAAAATTTGACGCTTTCAAGTAGCTTGATGTGCTGACTGATTCCACTTAAGTGGTTTTTTGACCCGCAGCTCTTCCGCTGATCTGCATGATGTAATATAAAAAACATTTCAAAAAAAATAAAAAGATGAAACTATAATAAGATTATGTAGAAAAATATAGCATAGGTACACATTGAGCAATAATTTGCCTTCATAGTAGTAGAAAGTTAAGCCGATCTTTTAGAGTGCATCTCCGGAGCTAAGCAAACATTTATGAATATCAAAGGTAACTGAAACTAGAGATAGTGAAGATAAAATACATGTTATAATTCTTCTTATTCAAGTCGAGTTTGTTTGAGAGATGTTAGGAACGTGAATACATTTAGTCACAAATTATTATAACTTTGTTTTAAGTCTTTATAGAGTTACAATCAGTTTTTTTGTTGTTCTGTTTGGATATCTAAGAATCTATACTAAGTATAGCAATATAAGTGGGGCTATGAATAGAGCACTGCGGTATTAGCTTCGCCTTATCTTGAAATTAAGGGAACGCATCAAGGCATATATGTAAACCGCAAACCAATATTAATTAGCTTTGTGTAGTAAAATTCTGATCGCAATGACTTAATCTATAGGTACTAATATTATCTATACTAATATTGTAAAGCAGAAGAGTTTGTTTGTTTGGTTGAACGCGCTAATCTCAGGAACTCCTGGTCCGATTTGAAAAATTATTTCTGTGTTAGATAGCCCATTTATCGAGGAAGGTTATAGGCTATATATCATCACGCTAAGACAAATAGGAGCAGAGCAATGATGGAAAATGTGACACAGACGAAGTTGCGCGGGTCAGCTAGTTACTAATATGGCAAAAGTTATGATGATTTCATCATTCCAAACGGCTAAATACCCAGATGTTTAGCTATTAGATTTAAGCATCTGGGTATTTAGCCGTTATAAAAATACCCCATGTTCTTAACGATTGCTACGCTGAATATGGAGACACTTCAAAGCAGAGCGCTACGCCGTAGCGCTACTACGGCGTACACCACTTGACATGAGCAATGATTAATTACTTGCATCTGTTACAAATACGAGTAATGTTCCACACTTTGTTTGTTCGCGAAATAAACTAAAGGAACTTCAATAGCATAGGTATAGTATTTGTAATCAGAACATTAGAAGTACGAAACTGTGATCAAATCAGCTTAACTAGTGTTTGTACCCCTGCTGGAACTAAAGTTAGCCTAGCCTGTCTATTAGACAAGATACTAACTAAGTTCTTCCTACTGGGCTTGTGGAAGGGCAACTTAGTCTTACAATAGACGACAAAGTACTTGATTTGATCCGAAGTCTTGAACTAAAAATATTGGTTTCAAAGTGCTCTTTGATTCTCGTTTTAGTTGAGTTATAGAGTTGGGTTCGAGTACTTATATTAATGTTCTTTCATCATGTTTTCATGAAACATACAATATAAAAATCTACGCATACATATTTATGTTATCAACATGTATCTCGTGAATACCCTCACAATGGGTATATTTATCAGGCGTGTGAACACGCGCAAAAATTGATAGCTTTTCTTTCTTTTCATAGTAAAAGAATTGTGTGAGTGGCGCGTCGGGCGCGATAACGAGGTTTCCGCACAAATAGCAACACGTGTGTAGTGGCTAATGGAGCGGCCGCGCGCCTGTCGCTCGCAGCCGAACGGCTCCGGCCGGCTCCGACCGACGCCGACACCGACGTTACCCACCGCATGTTGGATCATAACAAATATTAGTAACAATTCACCTGATATTTGATTTATAATTTGGCTAAATTGCTGCGGTGGTGTTAGCCGGAATAGGAACCAGTTTTGGCATAATTGTTTTGTGGCAAAGAAAATCACTTCAACTGTTTTCTGCGTCAATGGAATTGAACCACTTGCAGCGCACCTAAATTTTGGCGACAGACTACCCTACTAAATCATTATTTGGTAAGAGGCGTGACGATAATACAGAACTCTTTGAAAATGTCTGTGCCTATAAGTAAATAAATCTACTAAAAACGATGTAAAGCGCAACAGCTACGTAACATCGTTACCAAGTGATAAAATTCGAACGTAAACCAAGTCATTGCGGTGATCGAAACCGATCGTTTATAAATTATTTTTTTCATTTATCCATAAAATTTTCACCAAATTAATAGCCGTGCTCATTTCGTCGTCATTTTATGATTATGGAAAACCGCTGGGCGGACGATTGATCGAGACGAGATAAATCTGTTCAATATATTCTACAGACAGTTAATGCGCAGAGGGGATCATGGCTCGTTGTCTACCAAACGGGAAGATGTTACCTTCCCCTCTCCCCCCAAGCTTTTCCGTTTTGAGAAAAGCCTAATTTCCTGTGGGTGCTCATTACGCTTCCTACTGTACTTTTAACAGTTATTTATGTATATGTTATCTTGTTTTCCCATCGTTTGATTTGGGACACTGAACTTTTTAAACACGTGTTCAATAATTTGTGTATTACCTCTAGAAGACTATATTTATATGTAGAGTTGTTAAATCAGAGAGTTGTCAGTCCTAGTAGTAGTAGTAGTATAAAACTAAGTGCTTGGATAAAATCTGGCAAAACGTTCCTAATACACTCTGTAGGTAAGTGTAGGTGATGGAATAAACTTGTCATAAACTTTTTTTATTTTGACACTTATTACGAATTACGAGTCCCTAAAGTGGTTCGTAATGTTTCCCCCTTCTTTCATGTAATTTTCCACCCAGAAAACTGAAAATAAAAGTATAGGAATAAAATTTAGTTGGACGTAAATTACTGCTTGAAGTTTGGAAGAACAGTCAGATGAATAATACACAAGATAATAAGGATACTCGTATGTAAGCATCCGTATCACTCGTTCAGTATCCGCTCATGTTCGCTGTCAATTATAAACGCAGACCATAACAATTTGGCACTGGCGTACTGTGGAAATACGTAGCAAGTACTTTAAGTACATGGTGCATACATGTTTGCGTGTGTTATATGATGGCGTAGTGTGGGGAACAGGGCGCGTGCGACCGCACGACATGCGACAACCGCAAACACGTCGCATGTCGCATGTCGCGGCCTGTCCTGCCCTGCCGACCACTTAGCATACCCGACCCCTTTTACGTAAAATATCGTATATCGAAAACTGTTAAAGGACGGGTTTAACCTTCGAACATTGAACTGTTGAGCACTCTCTTTATTTACGTGTTAAAATTCCTTATATATTTCATGAAAACAAAGTTAGTTTGTTAACCTTTTATCGTGTCTTTTGAAACATTAATCAAGATTTAATGACTTACTTAATAAGTTTAGTGTTTGGATATTTTAAGATAAATTCCAGATTTTCTCCTAATTTGTTGAGATAATCGGCAAAATGTTAAGCACCCTAATGATTGTGTTTAACTCCCATTTCCATGTCTGTTGCTATTTGCTATCAAACAGCTGGCCGCGCTTGACTCGGTGCATGGAACACACAGCTTAGAGGCTCAATGGCGACCTAAAATAGATGGATTCCAAGCTACAAAGCTTGTCACATCCCTACAAGGTTGCCTTCTTGTCGGTCTTCTACAGATTGTACTTCGGAGACTTCGGAGAGTGTTCCCAAGAACTCCACGACCTCATCCCACCGGCCCCCTTCTACCATCGGACCATATGACATCCAGACGCACTGCATGTTACCATCTCTACCTTGCTGCTATTCCACTCATTTGCACTAAGCGTTTCCAAGCGTCTTTCAGAATGCGCACAGCAAAGGAGTCTGTCGCTCTGCCTGTGTCTGTGTTTCCGAAAGCTTACAACCCTAATCTTTTCCAAGTTAGAGTAAACAGGCTACTTTTGGATAAGCTAGGTCCATCGGTGACTTTATTTCTGTCATCTTTGACCTAGACTAGAATCAAGAGTAAAATCTTTCTATGTATTGAATCACCTCAAAAATTTTAGTATCAATCAAAAGACGAATTAGTTTCGAACTACTTATTATTCAATCAAAATATCGTTTGGTCACTAAAAGGTATGAAATAAAAAACAAGTAATTATAAAAAATTAAAAAAACACGCCTGCCATGTCTAAAAATGAACTAAAAAATGATAAACAACATTTGCCCAAAAATTAAAATAACTTTTTGATTGCAGTCGGGGGACCCGAGTACCTACTGTCCCCCGACTAATGCTTGGTTATCATTTTTTAGTTCATTTTTAGACATGGCAGGCGTGTTTTTAATTTTTTTTAATTATTTGTTTTTTTAATGTATAATTACGGATATATACATCAATAGCAGGCACATATTTGTATTGTTTTACAATCCATAACTTGTCCTCGTGTTTTTCGGACTAAAATCCCGCGTACGTACGCTTTAAGCTGGGTCATGAACTATGTCTATTGTCTATATCAGATTCCATAAAAGTTATGAAGCCATTTGGAAGCAACAAACAATCCAGCTTTATTTTGATATCTTTGAGGTTTATCGAGATATTTTATTCACGAATTCATAGCACACACTAATACCAGTCCCGTGCTTTAAATTATTCAGCGCGATATCTTTATGTTATCGCTTTGTTAATTACCATGGTGTTCGGTAACATTTGTGTTAGCGTATATTACAAGCAAACATTTAGGATTCGACCTGGATCTCAGTAATTGTGCTAGGATTTATGCAGGTTTGACGACGCGTAGCGCCCGCGGCGAGCTTGGCCCACCGCAGCATCGCCGGCGCCACGACGCCTTTGATTAACGGAGCCATTGGACGGACTCCGCCGCCAATAAACATTACTATAATACGTCTGCACGATCGCTCGCACCGTTTGTATAGCCGCTGGGACCCAAGTAACAGCTACACCGCTACTACCGCCAACCGACCGGCAAAGGACAATAAATTTGTCTTAATAGCTAGGGTGTGGCTTTTAGCGTCCGACAGCCAGAACGATCACTACACGTTAGTTTCGTACCGGTGCAATTGAACAGCTCATCACAACGATACGGACAAATGTTTATTTAAGAGGAAAATAATAAACGGCTTCATAACATGTTTTCAGCTATTGAAAATATAAGAGATATTTCGTAAATATACATAATTTGCGCGCGAGTTGGAACAACATAAATAAATAAGCCGTGAAAGAAGTTCAAAGTAACGAGCCGATAATAAAATAAATTATGCGTAGTTCCCGTTCGATTTCATCAGTTTCCTCGAAGAACTGGGAGGGCTAATTAAATTGGGAGCTAGTTGAGGACAAAGTGACTCGTTAATGTGATAGTGTCGCTGATGCCGTACCTGACCCGAAACTTTGTCTTACACCTCAAAGGAAACACTCGCCGAACCCACATTATGAGAATCGTTTTACAAGTTTTTTACATTTGCTAAATTGCTTCTCTAAACACAAAGTTAATTACTTATACCTACATATTTTTGAAGTTGTTTCAAACTTTTGTTAGCTCTTGTTTTTAGGAAGGAGTTTTTTATTTTAATAGTCATGGTTTGGTTGGAATTTGTTTAAATGTGAACGTGGTTTTTAATATCCATAATTGATAACTTAAATTTCAATACATGAATAGTCTTCATTTGCGAATACATAATATAATGGGCATTACTTTTACATAACGTTCTAGCTTTGGCCCGCAACATCGTACGCGAATAACCTGTTTTTTTTTTCGTTCCCTTTGGAAATTCTCTCTAAGTGCTGCCCTAAACTCCCCTACATGCCAAATTTCAGCTTACAACGACTAGTAGTCTATCAGTCAGTCACTCGGTAACGGAAGAGTGGTACCTATATAAATTGATTGTCATACGAACAAGCTTATGGATAAATAGAGATACGATTACCGTTGAAATATGAATTGATTCCAATACATATGATAAAACCATTCAATTTATACCGCTTTGATTGAAACAAAGTGTATTAAAAAACTAAAGCTACGGCCGCTGTCGGTATCACCGGTGTTTGGCCCTGGGCGGTATTAATATGAACACATCCACTTATTACCGCGCACACAATACATCCACAGGATCCACTAATTACTACACTTTAACATAATGGAACTTTAATATAAACCTGTTAGTTTTATATCCATCATTTTCGCTTCCATGTTTAACTGTTTAATCGGATAGTTTTCCGTAATGGGTTTCATTAATTACATTTATGTAAATAATGAAAAATATACCCTGCGGACTTCACGTGGACTCATAAGCGAAAGCAAAGAAGTCGCTGAAGAATTTGTAAATTTCTTTACCAGTATTCCAATCAAAACTACTGAAACCTTGAACTCCTCGCCCTCACTTTCTGTTGAATTATTGAAAGCGAACGTTTCAACTTGCCCGATTGAGTTTAACTTTAAGCATATAACCCCAACTGTATTAATAAAAGCTTTAATCAAATAAAGATCAAATTGACAGAAGATTGGGGTATGTCTGTAAAGGTATGTGCCTCCATTATTGACACTATAGCGCCGTATTTAGCTTTTATATTCAATCTGTGTGTAGATCAAGGGGTTTTCCCGGACCTTATGAAATACAGTAAGGTAATTCCTTTATTCAAATCCGGGGACAGTAAAGATAGTAATAATTATAGACCTGTCTCGGTGTTGCCGGTCTTCAGCAAGGTGTTTGAAAAGGTTATGCTGAATCAAATGCTCAGTCACTTTAACGAGAATAATATCTTACATAACAAACAGTACGGTTTCACCAAGGGGCGTTGTACAACTGACGCTGGTGTAACGTTATTAAAATATATCTTTAATGCGTGGGAAGAGGCGCAAGATGCCATAGGTATCTTCTGCGACCTGTCGAAGGCGTTTGATTGTGTGAGCCATGAAACATTACTCCTAAAACTAGAGCATTACGGACTAAGCAAAACAGCCTTGAACTTATTAAAATCATATTTGAATGATAGACAGCAGCTAGTTAATATAAACGGCAACAATTCGACAGGATTAATCGTGAAAATGGGGGTACCACAAGGCTCAATTTTGGGTCCTTTCTTGTTTCTAGTTTATATAAATGATTTGCCCTATATTTTAGAAAATAAACTCAATATGGTGTTGTTTGCTGACGATACATCTTTGATTTTTAAAGTAAATAGACATGCAAACAATCTTGACGTTGTAAATAACGCCCTAATGCAGGTACATGATTGGTTCACAGCTAACAATTTAGTATTAAATGAGAAAAAAACGAAGTGCATTCGATTCACTTTACCAAATGTAAAAAGTAATCATTGTGACATAATATTGAACAGGGAGAAACTAGAATTCGTCGAAGAAACAGTTTTCCTGGGGATTAAGCTAGACTCAAGGCTACAATGGGGTCCTCATTTAACATCTCTTGAAGGAAGGTTAAGTTCAGCAGCATATTATATTTTGGGGGCCGAGTCACCCGCGTCCGTAGGAGAATACCCTTCAGTGAATCCCTACACGTGGTCCCCGGGTGGTGCTAAACAGGTGACACTAACCGCCTCCGTGGTCTAGTGGTTATATCACCTGATTCAGACCCAGAGGTCCCGGGTTCGATTCCCAGCGGGGGCAAATTTTTTGCTCGGTTTGGTTGGTGGTAGGACGTGTTCTAAGTCCACCTGGCAAGCTACCACCATCATGTCTAAGTCTGTCGCCATAACAACAATGTTAACAGCATTGTTGTGTTCCGACAGTTAGAGGTATGATAGCCAGTTCCTCTGTGTAAGAGGATTCCGGGTGAAACTCGCTTCCATCTTCGGCCTAATCATCACTTTTCAGCAGGTGAGATTTGGGCCAAGAGTTTCCCCGTTTTGTATAAAAAAAAAAAAATAAAAAAAAAATATGCTATAAGAAAAATTCGCCAGTTTACAGATGTTGAAACCGCGAGACTAGTCTATTTTAGCTACTTTCACAGTTTAATGTCTTACGGTATTTTACTATGGGGACGGGCTGCTGACATCGAGTCTATTTTCATTTTGCAGAAAAGAGCCATCAAAGCCATTTACCATCTCCGCCGGCGAGATTCTTTAAGGGAACTGTTTAAACAAATTAACATAATGACGGTCCCTTGTCAATATATTTTTGAAAATGTCATGTACGTTAGAAAGAATCTACATCTTTTCAGTAAACGAGGCGACAGACATAACTATGTTACTAGAAATAGGAACGAATTAATTCAACCAGGTTTCAGACTTGCTAAAGTAGCAACATCTTTTATGGGATACTGTTTAAAATGTTATAACAAAATACCGCCACATATATTAGAACTGAATGAAACGAAATTTAAAAATTGTATAAAACGCACACTATGCAAACAAGCATATTATAAACTTGGGGAATACATTGATGATAAAAATGCTTGGCTTAATGCTGGTCCGCTCCACAGTGACTAAAGTGCCCAAACTTTGATGAACATGTGAAAACATTGTTGGACCTGCTGAAGATTGTGAGACTATATTTGCATTGTGTAGACTCATTCTTTTTGCATTGTATTGTTTTACTCATTAATTATTTCGCACCGAATGTAAACATGATTTTGTAAACAATGGCAACTGGTTTAAAAGAGTGTCCTTGGAGTTTCTTGCACGTTCTTCTCCACAGGATCTACTCTTTGGAACGTGCAACTGTCGCGCTGGAGGCGGGGTCGGTGGGTGTGTTATGTTGGAGAACAACCTGCTGCTCTTGTCAATAGCGCGGCAGGATTAGCTTCATCTATTTGACTGACAGACCTTGACTATTCAAAAGTGCCTGTAACTGGTCTATTTGAAATAAAGGATTTTGTATTTGTATTTGTATTGTAACATTTTGTACATTTTTCAGTTTTTATATTTATTATTTTACATTAAACTATATCTTACACTTTATTTTCTGAAGCTACTTGATCATCACAGTAGCATTTTGTGCAAAGTTAAAAAGACGCGTGTGTATATTAGCATTTTTTGTGAGTGACACTACTTATAAGAACCTATAAGCATACGGGAGTTACGCTCGTCATCCGTAGCTCCTGTCGCGCGTAGCACCTATCCCGCGTAGCACCTATTCCGCGTAGCACCTATTCCGCGTAGCATCTATCCCGCGTAGCACCTATTCCGCGTAGCACCTATCCCGCGTAGCACCCTTAGCGTGTCGCATATTTAACTCGCGTAGCACCTCTCGATCGCGCGTAAAGTTCTTGTAGGACATACACTTATTACACGTAGCACTTCTACCTCTTATACAACTCATAAATATCTGGTTCTTTTTTCTCTTCTTCTTGTTCTTTACGAATAGTTTTCACAAGTCTTGTAAAACATTTCAGTAATGGGTACTTAATATCGGTATCAGCCAATATCCGCAGAATTTCCAATTATTTTCTTATTAGCTAATTGGTTTGCGCAGTCAGAATCGTGTAATGCTGTAAGCGCGCACTAATAGGAAATCCATGCTATTGCTTCAGCTGATTCCTTCATATTATACATTGAACTGAAGCATCTTTTGAAACCCGACTAGCATTTGAATGTAACTAAGATTAAAAGTAAGTTTGATATTATAATTTCAAAACAATAAAGGGCGAAAAAAATGTAATTCGATAATTACACACGATGTCTACATCTCTTTTATTTGGTTCTCCTTTCGCAGGTATGCAGGTATGCTGGAAGAGATTTCTTAAGAAATAAGCATCACCTTTGTACCTACTTTTCTGTTTCCTTTTATTTTTATATTTATGTGTTCATAAATTGTTAAATAAAATAAATGATTCAGCCCACGAATGAAGAAAGGTACAATATAAAATATTAGATACTGACGCATTCTCTTTTAAACTATTTGAAGAACCAAGACAAAAACCTACATTTAAAAGAACACAAACTGTAATCCGATTTATGTCAAAAAACACAAGTAAATACTTAATAGAGTCGTAATAAATAGTCCGAAGTAACATGTTTTGTCCTTTGAAGTAAATCCAAGACGAGACAAAATAAAATACAATAAGGTATGTGATTGAACACCGGGCGTCGGTTACCTTCACGACAAAGTGACTTTTATGCTCTCCGACTTTGGTAGTATCTTAAAACCAATTTCTTATAAAAAAAAAATCATTTTGTAGGTAGCTTTATGAAAGAACTAAGAAATCAGGTTTGAATATATGCTATTTTATTTTTATATCGTTTTATTTGGGAAAACAAACAATCGTTCAATGTATATATATATCTAGATACACATTATGCTATAGGTAATTGTACAATTCACTAAGTTTCCACATGTTACTAGCTTAAATTAGATACAGTTTGGTAAAGTTAGATAAAACCATTAAACAATACAATTTACGATTTGGACTTTATTTCCTACTAGCTGACCTACACAACTTCGTCTGCGTCACATTTTCCATTAATACTCGCTCCTTTTAGTCTTAGCGTGATGATATGTAGCCTATATCCTTCCTCGATACATGGGCTATCAAATACTGAATAAATAATACTGAATGGGCTTTCAGTATAGTTCCTGAGATACAAACTTCAAACAAATGTTACCTCTTTATAATATTAGTATAGACTAGCTTCTGCCAGCGGCTTCGCCTGCGTGATCCCTAGGGAACATAGTTCCGGGATAAAAAGTAGCCTATGTGCTATTCCAGACTATCATCTATCTTTGTTCCAAATTTCATCCATATCCGTTCAGCCGTTCTGGCGTGATTGAGTAACAATCATCCAAAATTTCGCATTTAAAATATTAGTAAGATAGATTAGATTAGATTTGTAGTAATTTCCTATTTGTAGTCAATTAAATGCTTCCCAGTAATAAAAGTATGGGTACTTAAAATTCACGTTTAGATTGAAAAATGCTGTTAATGGCTTCGTTTTGATAAAAACCGAACAATACTTATGTTAGAATTGAGTACAAACGTCAGTTTAGCATAGTAAAAAAAAAATCAACCGAATTGAGAACCTCATCCTTTTTAGGAAGTCGGTTAAAAAGCTACTAAGATCGAACGATACTTGCCTCCACTTAAATGTATTAACACTCTTTACATCATATCTATTTATGACGCTCACACTACTGCAACTGTATCTACGAGTAAATGGAAAAAAAAAATAGATACACATGACCCAATTAAGTAAAATTTCCCTTTGTTTGCCTGACTCCAACAAAAAAAATAACAATATTAAATTAGTTCAAAAACCTGGGCGCGAATTGCTGTTGCAGTGACCATTCCATTGCGTCCCATGGGAGCGAATTTCCGTTCTTTTTTATTTTTATACTTGCAATCCAACGCAGACTGTATGAGTCGACAAGGGACCAACGAGAACAGTGTTCATTTTGGTATTCGCGTAGACCAATAATACACAACCTGTAACTGTTGTACTATCGTATCTGAATTGAAATCACCTACAAATGATAACAATGCTTTTAGTGTATCGTCAAAAATTTTATGTAAGGTCAGTTTACACCAAACCAGCAAATGCCTATTCTATCCCCACTATCCCATCCTGTTTTAAGTTAGCATGTGTCGTAGAATATAAGTACTAACATAGATCATAAGCCATATTGTTACTAACATCCTAGTATATAAGTACTTACGTAGGTTGTAGGATATATTGTAACTAACATCTTTTAAGTATTTATATTAATTTTGTCATAGTCCACACTGACAAAACACAATTTTCAGTGTGGATCTTTTGCTACCTAATAAAGAAATTATATATTACTAGCTGACCCACGCAACTTCCTCTGCGTCACATTTTCCATTAATGCTCGGCTCCTTTTAGTCTTAGCGTGATGATATGTAGCCCATATCCTTCCTCGGTACATAGGCTATCTAATACTGAAAGAATTTTTCAAATCTGACCAGTAATCCCTGAGATTACCCCCTACATACAAACTTACAAACAAATGTTACCTCTTTATAATAGAAGTATAGATTATATGTTTTTTTTTAATGTTTAATTTATGTTGGCATCAAATTAAAAATATGTAAAATGTATGTGCATTTGAATGAATAAATAAATAATAAATGTTTTTTTTATTAATACAAGTATGTTTAGTCTTAGTCTACCTTAAGGTGAATGCTCCAACCAGCCCGCGAAATTCAAAATTTCTTGCGTTTTTTGCAATTTGCAGGCCAGTGCTAGGTTGTATGTTGATTAAAATATTATTCGCGGCTGTAAGACATATGTAGTCCACCAAAGGAAAGATTTAATTTAAACACTTACAGGAGGCGATGTTGAAGTTGTAAATCATTTTACAATTATTTCTGTACTAGCTGACCCGCGCAACTTCGTCTGCGTCACATTTTCCATTACTGCTCCGCTCCTATTTGTCTCAGCGTGATTATATATATATATACGCCTATAACCTTCCTCAATAAATGGGCTATCTAACACTGAAAGATTTTTTCAAATCGGACCAGTAGTTCCTGAGATTAACGCGTTCAACCAAACAAACAAACTCTTCTGCTTTATAATATTAGTATAGATTGCTGGTGGTAGAGGTGCTGAATCAAGTGGATTCTTAATTTCGTCCAGAACAGTCCAAAAAGAAACACATTTTCTCCGATTTTTACTGACAATATTGCTGATCGTAGACCACTGATAAATATAGTTTGTTTTAAGATTTTATAATATCAAAAAAGTTTTACTGGGTTCATAGAATCGATTTATTATAGAGGAGCTCGTTCAAATCGGACCAGTAGTTCCTGAGATTAACGCGTTCAACCAAACAAACAAACTCTTCTGCTTTATAATATTAGTATAGATTGCATAATATACAAAATCTACGTTCAGTTACGTATCCTGATCTCTCTCTCGAATTAAGAATATAATTATGAAGAGGGTACCTAATGCAGGGCACTGTATCATCTCTATCGGTTGAAATGCCGACCAGCCCAGGTACCTAATCTCCTGGTACAAACTAATCTTGAATCAAAATCAACAAAACCAACTATCGAACGAATGGTGCTGAATCAAGTGGATTCTTAATTTCGTCCAGAACAGTCCAAAAAGAAACACATTTTCTCCGATTTTTACTGACAATATTGCTGATCGTAGACCACTGATAAATATAGTTTGTTTTAAGATTTTATAATATCAAAAAAGTTTTACAGGGTTCATAGAATCGATTTATTATAGAGGAGCTCGTGGCTAAAGCCGCACGGGCCGATCTTCAAGGCTAAACTATAACAGACGAACGCATCGATCTTCAAGGTTAAGCAACGCTTGCGAAGGTTGGTCTGTGGGTGGGTGACCATCTTGACATACCGAGTTTCCTTCGTGCCTCAGAAAGCACGTTAAGCCTTTGGTCCCGGCTGTCATTTGTAGATCTTTGGCAGTCGTTACGGATAGTCAAAAGCCAGTAAAATCTGACTGAAATCTTGCATTGAATGAGTTGTGGAGGTCTGGTAGGCAGCCGCGCCACGTAAAATACCGGTATTCAGCTGAATCCGGTTTGTCTGGAAGCCGAGCCAATATAGTAAGGAAAAGGCTAGGTTGTTATAATGGTCACCCATTCACAGACCGACCTCGGCAAGCGTTGCTTAACCTTGAAGATCGACGTGTTCGGCTGATATAGTTTAGCCACATTGAAACATAATACCAAATATTCATCTCTTCTGTTAGTAAAACAGTTTACTTATGGATACAGGTAACCCCGGACTCCGGAGGAGACTCTCCTCTCCTCCCAGTAAATCGAAAAACAATCTAGTAATTCAATCAAATCCATACTTCCATAGCTAATAATTTCAACATTATATGTCTTCAAGTTAAATAACATAAAACATGGGGCTGACCTTATGCTACTGCGGAGAATCTTAACACCGCGATTCAGAAAAACGCGTCATAAGTACAACGCCATCTATCGATCTACAACGTAACTGAACTGTCTTTATGCTCATAACTACTCATAAGTTCAAACTTAGAAGCTTACACGTTACGATAAATAATGATAATATAATAACATATAATTATAAACATTATGTGTTTAATTAAAAAATAACTCAAAAATACATTGTTTCGGGGTCTTTTCACACATTTCTTATTAGAAAATTTCTCAATAGATGGCATTGCAAGTATCTGAAGTCTCAATGAAAACAACCTATTTTAGCGCTCGATGAAGTTTCTTCGTAAACTTTAAAATTCGATATCTTTTGATTTTGTGGGTCGATTTGGATGAAATAAACACTAAATGTTGCTCCGATTATCACTTAATATTTCGAAGTACCTAAATTTTGAATGCAATCAGTGGTTTATGCGTGATGCTCCTCCAAACGCACAGACATACAGACGCACAGACATACAGACGCACAGACAAACAGAAAAGAATTTCAAAAACTGCTTTTTTGTGTTCTATGTCATTTTTCTGACATTTCTATGTATTTTTTATGCGAAAATATTCAATGTACAGACACGGCAACTCTACGATTTTATTATATGTATAATAGAAGATATGCTACATGCTTTCTCAGGAAATATCTAATAACTTTACAATTTCAGTAGGACACACACACACACACAAGCACCACACACACACACACACACACACACACAGAAAAAAAAAAAAAAAAAAAAAACAAAAAAAACAAAAAAAAAAAAAAA
Organism: Ceramica pisi; assembly: GCA_963859965.1. Classification (NCBI taxonomy): domain Eukaryota; kingdom Metazoa; phylum Arthropoda; class Insecta; order Lepidoptera; family Noctuidae; genus Ceramica; species Ceramica pisi. Next base: position 11,026,440 of record OY982533.1, on the reverse strand, counting down.
AAAAAAAAAATACACACCTAATAGATATTTTTAAAGAATTTTTTTCAATTTATAAATTTATTTTTAATTTATGTATTTTAATTTGGTGTACAATAAAGTGTATATTAATAAATAAATATCTTTTTTTTTTAAAGTGGTATTCGGCAGTTTTTATGGTAATGTTCAATGGAGCTTGAAAAGTAGGTAACTGTAGCTATTATTAGTTACTACTTCTTCGCTCCTTCATAAACAATGCCGTAATAAAAATGTTAACCAATCAACAAAAAGGTCGGCTTTCTTCTATGAGAGTGAAAAACTTTCAAGTACCGTGCTTTTAGTTATGTGCGTGTGGATTGAGTGATCTTTTTTAAAGTTCAACTAATCACTACAAAAATTTGAAGGGTTTTAGTAAAAAATTGTAAAAACTTGATGGTGAAGTAAAAAAAAGTTCGATCACGCAAGGAAACTCCAAGCATTGCCCTCTCCATTGCCCTTTGAGTGACTTAAGCCTTCTGATGAGGCCCATTGTGAGCGACATTTTTTTCTAATGATTTATAATCTAGACTAATATTATAAAGCTGAAGAGTTTGTTTGTTCATTTGCTTGAACGCGCTAATCTCAGGAACTGCTAGTCCGATTTGAAAAAATCTTTCAGTGTTAGATAGCCCATTTATCGAGGAAGGCTTATATGCGTTCTTATCATAGCGATAAGACAAAAAGGATCATAACGGTAAGACAAAAAGGAGCGGAGCATTAATGGAAAATGTGACGTAGACGAAGTTGCGCGGGTCAGCTAGTTGTAGATATGCAGAGCGATACTTCTCTTTATTGACAACATTTCAGGAGTGCATATTAGCAACTTTTATTATGGGCTCAAATCATGAATAAAATAACTGTGTCCTGGTCTTGTGTCGAGTTATACTCACATGAATGTAATAAACAGATGGTTTTTACAATAATTTATTTGACATAGGTAATTATCTTCTGAAATGAAACAAAATTATATGATAAGTTGGCAAATGATTATTCGGCGAAATAAAATTCTGCGAAACGTTGGTTGGCAAGTGAAAATCTGGCAAACAGTTTTCGGCGAAAAGGCAGAGAACCGGACATTGTACTCATCATTACGAGGGACGTTTTGGTATAATACTGTAATCGCAAAAAAAAATCTACATTTTTGTGCGAATAGCTCAACACCACGATTTTTCACGACTTCGGGATTGATCCCATAGTACCTAAAAGTTGTTTATAATGATGCACAATTAACAGGACAAACCCAATCCCTCTTTTACATCTTATACCTCTTGTTTAACCCACACCACAACTTCATTATATCATAAAATATCTTAAGAGATTGTAAAATCTCAATAAATTGTCAACTGAACACTTGAAATCGTTTTTTACGCATTCAAATTTGATAGTTTTAATCTCTCGAAGTGATTCCGAGAACAATTATATTTGCCTTACTCTAAATATTTATCTGAGGATCAAAACAGGCACAATAGTGACGCCATTTTATATTTTGATTGTAATCAATTTATTTCTGATTACAAACTTACTAATTATGATATGTATTTACCACCTAGTTGTAGGAGACATATTGCTAATCTTTTAGCATTCAATATACAGTGTGACACCGGTATATGTGGTGTGCCAACGCGTACTGTTAGTAATGATACTAACATTTCTATTGATATACATAGTAGTTTAAACTATTAAACTCGACAACGGAAAAACCTCAAATGTTGAATATTGTACACCAAAATATACAAGGTCTTTATGGCAAGGAACTCGAGTTAACTGTATGTATGTTTAACTGAGCATTGGTTGAAAGAACATGAAGTAGTTTTTATCAATGATGAATTCTTTACTGTACAAAGTGCGTTTGTAAGAAATAGTGCTATTCGCGGTGATAGTTCATCTTTCCATTGAGCGCACTATTGAGTTGTCTTGTGTTGAACTCGAGCGATACGTTATAGTTTGCGTTTATCGACCGCCCTCTGGTGATTTTGGTCTTTTCGAATCGGTACTGGAGGATTCACTTAATAAATTAAAATCGAGTATTAAGACCATAGTTGTGTGTGGAGATTTTAATGTTAATATTTTGGAAGCTACTCCGTTAAGTGTCAAACTTCTGAATCTGTTTAGGTCTTATAACTTAGTTAACTTGTTTTATGAACCAACTAGGATCACGGCATCTTCATCAACTTGTCTTGATAATATCTTTAGTAAATGTGATGCCGAAAATAAATTAGTGTTAAGTGACTTAACGTCTGACCACTGTGGCCAATTAGTTAGCTTACCTATGCCTCTAAATAAAAAGCCGCATAAAATTGAATGCAGGCCTTACACAGCTAGTCGCTGCAATAAATTCAAAAATAATATAGCTCGTAAAATTACCCCGTCTTTGATAGAACATGAGGATCCAAATAAAATTTATGGAGCCCTTTTTGATGTTGTGCAAAAAGAATATCACACCACATTTAAGACAAAAACCATAAACGTAACGGGTACCTCTGCTGGTTGCAACCAATGGGCTACTGCAGGTATATATAAAAGTAGAGCGAGATTATACGAGTTATATGGTTTTAAAAAATACAGGTTTGATATCCCTTTTTTAGAGTACGTAAAAAAATATTCTAAATTGTATAAGAAGATTTGCGTTATTGCTAATTCAAAATTTTTAAGTGAGAAAATTAAAATTCTAATAATAAAGTAAAAGCCACGTGGCAAATCATTAACAATGAAACAGGCAAATCGGTTAAACGAGACAATCAGTTAGAGATTGTAGTCGACAACAAATAAATTAGTGAAGCTGCTGACATAGCTCCGGCATTTAATGAGTTTTTTTCCAATATTCCTATAACTACAACTCGCTCCTTGAATTCGTCACCTTCTAAAGCTGAAAACCTTTTGCAAAGTAGTGTGCCTAAGTGTAATCAATTATTTCGTTTTGAGCACGTAACGCCTCGTGATGTGGTTGACGTATTCAATACACTGAAATCTAAAAAGACAGGTAATTTTTGGGGCATTTCCATTAAACTCTTGAGTAATATAATAGACATAGTAGCCCCCTATCTTGCTGTAACGTTTAATAAATGCGTTGATTTAAGAACTTTTCCTGATCTCATGAAGAGTAGTAAAGTCATACCTTTATTTAAATCAGGACATAAAAATGACATAGGCAACTTGCGGCCTATCTCCATCTTACCTGCATTTAGTAAAATATTTGAAAAGTTAATACTCAAGCAGTTGTTAGTTCATTTACTACTTCATAATGAACAGTATGGCTTTACAAAAGGTCGTTCGACAACAGATGCGGGTGTCGCTCTCCTGAAACATATATTTAACGCATGGGAGAACTCGCAAAACGCAATCAGAGTTTTCTGTGATCTCTCTAAAGCCTTTGATTGCGTACACAATGACACACTTTTACGTAAACTACGTCATTACGGTCTCCAAAGCGAAGCTCTTAACGTAATTGATTCATATTTACATGATAGGTTCCAATGTGTTGATGTAAATGGTGTAAAATCTTCCGGGCTGCCAGTGCAATTAGGTGTGCCTCAAGGCTCAATACTGGGTCCTTTTTTGTTTCTGGTTTACATAAACGATCTACCATTTTTCTTAAAGGGTATCTGCGACGTAGTATTATTTGCGGATGATACCTCTCTTATCTTCAAAGTAGATAGGAATAGACAAGATTTCGATAACGTAAACAACGCTCTTTCAATGGTTACGGATTGGTTTACGACGAATAATTTAGTTCTAAATGCTAAAAAAACGAAATGTATAAAGTTTGCCTTGCCAAATGTTAGAAATTTAGGTCCCAATGTAATCTTAAGTGACGAGGTGCTTGAAACTGTGGACACGGAAGTATTTTTGGGCATAACTGTTGATTCCAGACTACAATGGGGCCCACATATATCAAGCCTGTCGGGAAGGCTCAGCTCTGCCGCATACGCCGTTAGGTAAGTTAGACAATTTACTGACGTTGATACAGCTAGGTTAGTCTATTTTAGTTATTTCCATAGTGTTACGTCCTACGGTATTTTATTGTGGGGAACAGCTGCTGATATACAAAATATATTTGTTTTACAAAAACGTGCTGTGCGAGCAATATATCAGCTAGGATCAAAAGCTTTATTAAGAGAAATTTTCAAAGAGATTGGAATTCTCACGGTAGCATCTCAATTTATTTTTGCAAACATTTTATATATTAGGCAAAACATACATTTATACAGTAAAACGAGCGACATCCACAACTTTAACACCAGAAACAAGCACAAGTTACATGCTCCTTCACACCGACTTCGTAAGGTCCATGATTCATTTGTGGGGCTCGGTGTCCGTTTATACAATAGACTTCCAATTTCTGATCTTGATCTGCCTTTTAACTCATTTAAAGAAAAAGTAAAATCTAACCTCTGTTCCAAGGCATACTATTCTATTAATGATTATTTAGACGATAAGAATAGTAAAAAATGACCTACATAGTCAAACAACAACCTTGTTTGACTATGTAGGTCATTTTTTTATACTTATTTAATCCACATACGTCAACACTTGCTTAAGTGTGTATTTTGTTTTAGTGTCATTGTGCTAGTAGCTAACAAGTGATAAATAATGTATATATATTTTTTTTTGTCATGTAAAATTAAATAAGGATTACTAATTAATTTTTGGATTACTTTGCATATTAATTATTGTAAAATTCTAGTTCCTAAAACGTAACAGACAGTTGTGTTGCTGGGGAGTTTGTTGGCCACTTCTTCTCCACAGCTAAAACACTAGGAAGTGGTGACGGGCGGGCGTTTTGGGGGACTGTCTTTTGTAAAACTTGACGTTCAAAAAGTGCTGGCCCTCAGCCTAATTTGAAGAAATGACTTTTGAATTTTTGAATTTATATATTTTGGTGTGATAGTAAATTGCAAGCTTGTTCCTCATTTGTCTTTATTGGTGTGAGCTCATAGCGTGTACGCCGTAGAGTTATGAATCTAACGGACTCATTTTCGATTTCGCGAATTAAAAAATGCCCATGACAAAAATTGAGTTTTTTGCGTTCGTTTAGTATATTCTTATTTAGTAACTATAATGCTCTTTTGATCTAATATCATCTTGTATAATTGACGTTTGGTCTAATCGCTGAACTAATAGCGTCCGCGCCAGCTCGGGAAGTTAGGGCATCCTGACACGACCCGGTATACCCATTGACAACCGAGTATACCGGGTCAGCCCAGGGAGTCCCACATAGCCTCCCATTCGGGAGAATGGGGAGAATGGGGGGGGATGCGTAATAAAGAAAAGAAAGAAAGAAAATCCATTTAACCTAACATAAATTGGATCATGATGAATAACTCCCGCAATCTAATTCTAAAACAACCCAGCGACATTCCCGCATCGTCTGAATTAGGGGACTGGGAGATCGGCGCAGCCTTTCCGTCCAGTCCTAATCCCATCTACTTACTTAGGTCACACTCACAACCGTTCTTTAAGCCAAATATACCTAATATTACAAACCCAAAGTAAACTCAACCAACATCGGACAACGGTATTTAATTCGTAACTCAATGTCGTACACACATCAAAAAAAGTTTGCGATCACTTTGGAAATCGAAAAAAAAAAAAATGTTACGGTAGATTAAATTATGATTTCTTCTTCTTTTTAGATTCTTAATTAAAAATATAGAATTTGAATATAAATCCATAAAACAGTTCCTTGTTTTTCCATATAAAAGGCATTCAGTCCTAGCTTACGCTCATTCAGAATTCTGATTAAGTCAATTAACTATTATTAATTAATTATTATTTTAACGGCACTAAAATACTTTTTCGCGGAAAGTTGTAATTGAAAAAATGCCAAGAGGATTATCAGAAGTTTTACGAGCAAGAATAGTAACTTTGAGGGAAGAAGGATACACCACGACAGATATTTCTCTCGCAAGAGTTGCTATTTGTTGCACAGGTACCACAGGATTGGTAATTTAGCCGACCGACACCTCAGTGGTCGCCCAACTGTTTGGAATGCTGCCCAAAATCGCTATATTAGACTGCTGGCAGCCCGTTACCCAACAATCAACGCTACTAAAATAAAAGCAGAAGTTCGGAACGCCTCTGGGCTTGAAGTTAGCACTCAGACCATTCGGAATTGCTTGCACCAGGCTGGATTACGAGCAAAACTGTCTCTTCGTTGACGAATCGCGAACCAGTACTCATCCAGATAATCGACGTGTCCGTGTCTGGAGAAGACCACGAAACCGTGAAAGGAAAAGAACTGCAACTGGAACAGTTTAACTAGGCGGGAAATCGGTGTCTTTTTGGGGTGGTATTATGATTGGAGCTAGACCGCCTTTGATCCCGTATCGAAGCTTCATGACAGCAGACACGCATAAAGCAGTTGCTATTGATGGAATTGTCAGTCCATTCCGAGTAAACCATAGGCCAATTTGTACTGGTCGATGATAATGCTCCCGCACATCGAGCTCAACAAGTCAATGCTGCTCTCCAAGAATACGACATGTCAAGGTTGGGCTGGCTTGCCGGCTCGCTTGACTTAAACCCAATAGAACAGGCGTGGGATGCTTTTAAGCGAGCTATTTGGAACCGTCAGCCACGTACCCAGACAGTGTCAGAGCTCAGGGAAGCTGCTATTTAAGAATGGGACAGGTTACCAGGTAACCACCACCAGGGTACCAGGGTACCAGGTTTCAAGAAATGCTGGATAACTTGATCCTCAGCATGCCCAGGAGGACCTCCAAAGTGTTCGAGCCAGGGGAGGAGTTATATTATAATATAAACCTTGTATTAATAAATTGATGTTTAAGTTTGCATAAACAGTCTATTTCTTTCTATCAAATTCCTTTACAATAACAGTCTGATCGCAAACTTTATTTGATGTGTGTACCTACATGTTAATTGTAGTTGTTGTTTATAGTAGACTTGTGCTTTGATTGGTCGCAATTGTGAACTATGTATGTTCTTTTGAGAAAATAAATTTCTTTAACCTGAGATAAAGTAGTGTCATGTAAATGTCTTACCGCAGGCACCTGGAGTCGGCTCCCTGCCTCAGCGCTTGTGACCCGCAGTCCCGCACCCAACTCTTAATTCTTATTGCCCACAATCTGATCCGTGTTCTTCATTTTTATTGTTTCTATCATTAACTTCTGCGTCATCGAAACTTTCTATTGCTTGCTGGAAGTTCAAATTAAATCTCGAAATTGTTCAATGAGGAAATAAACTTTACTCAATCAAAAGCTTTATAATATTATTTAAGTTATAAATGATATTTTCCTTGAAGAAATGGCGAAATAAACTTTGTCTTCACGGTTTCTATTTAAAATTTAGACTTTGTTAATTTTTTTTTTGAGGTCAGTCCCCCTCTCAATATGACTGTATATGAATGAAACTGAATGACAGTAATTTTGCAGTAATATTGTTAACTTTTCTAACTCGTAGAATTTACAAGCAAAACTATTGATAGACTAATCGCTTTACATAACCCATATAATCGAATGCCTGAATAATAACAGCCACACAGGTCGATCTTCATGGTTAAGCAACGCTTCTTATCTTAACATACCCAGTTTCCTCCGTGCCTCGGAAAGCACGTTGAGCTGTTGGTCCCACCTGCTGTCATTTGGAGATCTTTGGCAGTCGTTACGGATAGTCAGAAGCCAGAAAAACTGACACCGGTCTTGCCAAGAAGTACCGTGTTACCCAGTTAATGGGTTGTGGAAGTCTGGTAGGCAGCCGCTCAACGTAAAATATTGGTATTCAGCTGAATCCGGTTTGACTGAAAGCCGACCCCAATTTAGTTGGGAAAAGGCTAGGCAGATGATGATATAACCGAGTACCTGGCCTTTAGTAGTTGAGCATCACCTGAGTCTAGATGACAAACACAGACTGCAAAAAGCCGGCCAAGTGCGAGTAGGACTCGCGCACCGAGGGCTCCGTACAAGCCTGTAGGTATTATATTACTTGCAAAAGTTGCGATTTACGATTTATAACGTATAAAAAAAAAACTACTTACGAGATCTCGTTCAAACCCATTTTCGCTGGTAGTTTACATGGTAATATGCATCATATATTTTTTTAGATTTATCATTCTCTTATTTTAGAAGTTACAAGGGGGGGGGGGGGCACATTTTACCACTTTGGAAGTGTCTCTCTCACCAACCGTTCAGTTTAGAAAAAAATTACATTAGAAACCTCAATATCATTTTCGAAAACCTATCCATCCAAAAAAAAAATGAGTTTCAGTTCTAAGTATGGCGAACCCCAATTTTTTTTTTCCATTTTTGCGTGAAAATCTTAATGCGGTTCAAAAATAAATACATCAACTTACCAAGTTTCAACAGCATAGTTCATATAGTTTCGGAGAGAAATGGCTGTGACATACGGATGGACAGACCGACATGACGAATCTATAAGGGTTCTGATTTTGCCATTTGGCTACGGAACCCTAAAAAACTAGAAAGTATTATTATATAAATTCCTAGTTCATTAATATTTTATAGTAAAAACAAATACGAGCACAAAGTATCTTGTTGTAATATAGGTAATATGCTTTTTTTAAATAAACCTTATAGCGCTTCTTTCTTATACATGGAGTATTCCGATATTGATGACCATACCATCGAAACATTAATTTTAATAAAGATTTCTCGAGCCTCATTAGCCATCATTAAACAAATCTTCCAAAAAAATGAGACAGTAGCTAAGGAGATATTGACAAATTCTGCTAAAAAAAAGTGTTTTTAGGCATAATTTGTTCAATAAGAGCCATTCCAAAACAGCGGGCTTTCCAGCCAGCAAATGAAATTATCAAAATCCGCTTCGAATTTAATATTGAAATGAAAGAACTGTAAAACATTTACTAAAACAATATGAGCGTTAACGAAAGAAAAAATGTTGAATTGAAATTAAGTTAATAGTCAGCAGCAGCAGGCGGGAGCAGAAACCGCAGCAGTGTAGGGATTGGCTATGAAATAAGCGAACAACCGGACACCTGGATCAAGCAGGTTTTAGCCAGGATTTAACTGCCGGTCATAGACAGTGAACATATGAGACCACCACAAACTACTCGCCGTGTTGCATGCAATTATTTCAGTTGTAGACCGCAAAGCGCTTAGCTTTTTAGTGACCTTTAAAATGGCGTCGGTTGACGGTCACTCAATAGTCGTGTAAGATTGATTTTAGAAAAAGCATGTACGATGAAATTTTTGAAATAGGTAACAATTGCAGTACTCGTTGAAGTACGTAGTACCACAGAAATATAAAAAAAACAGTTTGTTGGTGATTATTATATCTATGGTAGCTACACTTTGGATTAATTGCTCGAATAAGCAGGTGTTAAGGCCTAATTAGGCTAAAAACATCAACTTCTGAAGGCGGACACAGACATTGCGAGGCATGCGCCGCGCACGCCTCGCAACGCACACGCTTCGATGTAAATTTGCCTGGGCAGTTATGCCTCACCGCGAATATAAGCGTCCACACATGGCGAACCATGCGATGAGCGTCCGTGCGCTGTGCTTGTCTCGCAATGTCCGTATCCGCCTTGAGAACGGTTAAATAGTTCTCATGTTCAAAGACAAAACAAAATCCCTGTAAAACTAGTAGTTATTAATTAAAGTTCATAACATTTTGCCATTTCGTCGCTTGAATATTAGCTCATATAAAATAACTTAGCTAACTAACCTACTCATTCAACCTTTAAATTATGCGTGGGACTTTACTTGAGCAGTTGACACAATATTTATTTATTTGTTTAAAGAATCTCACAGCCTCACACTTCAATTGAATTTACTGGTTGAGTAGAGTGCAAGGAAATTCAATTTAAATGTTCAGTGACTTAGTAATATAATTGAGTATACAAGAGTGCTTCGTTAACCTCTAGACTTTCTGATCTGATGATCACGGCTATTCGGACCATCGAAAGCCACTGCTTATAAATCCATTGTTAAAGGAGAGGAGAGAAAAGAAAAGAAAGATAATACAGTTATTCAGCACCAACTTGAAGACACACAACACGTTTGCAGGACAAGCAAAACACATAGAGGGAAACCTACCTATTAGGGAATTCGTCCATCGGATCGCTTTTATTCGTTAAGAAAAAAACATTATTAAAATACCTTTGTTTTCGTTTCGTTTACCTAAGAAAAATATATGAGAAAATGAAACTGAAAAAACGTTTACAATACAAACGTAGCGCAAAAAACGAACCACCCATTCTCCGAAATTGATTCATCCACTCACAGAAAAATCGTAACGAATAAACCTAAACAGCTTCATCTCGCGACACATCCCTTGAATCGTGAATAAAACCAAAGAACCCAATTCATTCTCGCAATTCCTCGGTCCCGGGCCCGCCTATTTCATGGCTCATAACAAAGAATTAAATGTAGCGTCGGTCGGATCCGGGATCGCTGAGTTAGTGCCCCGTTGGTGGCCGGAAGCAGGTGCCGCCGCCCACCCGCTCTTACAACTCACTAATTTTATATAAATGTACGTACATCGTACATATATACGGACTACGGCCCGACGCGTATGTGTTCGAGTGATTTGTCATGGAAAATTTAAGCACCTGAAAATGAGTCATTTTCGGATCGATATTCCATGCATTTGCAGCTGAATATCAGTTAGTTAGCGGAAAGATTTGATTGGTGCTCATATTGTTTGCTTCATTAAACGCTATCTTTTCATTTAGAATGCTTCGTAAAAATCGCTCTAATTACATGATTAGTAATCGAATATTATGTTCACGTAAGACAAAGTGACTTTCTTGGCGTTAAAAACTAAGACAATAGTAACACACAATACAACATGTAGATTTGTTATGCTCTTAATTAAATTACACGGCATTTTTGTGAACAAAAGCTTTCAAGACGCTCTTTGGCCTCGCTCATATAACGGCACATACATAAATTATCACCTGTCACCGCTTAAGGCATTATTCGCAAGTGCTGACACGACAGGCGCAGCGACCTCGTTTGATTTGTGTCCTGTCTGCTGACCCGTTTGATGAATACAAGACACACAATACAAGCCCGCAGAGCAGTCACACCCAGACACAATAGAAACAAATTAACCCTCGAAAGAAAACAATTAATCACAATAAAGCAGAGAGGAGTGGCTCCCCTGTTTTATCGTGCACCTCACTCAGCCAAAAACGCAGTAAAACCAACGAGTTTTGCAGCTGAAACACATCTCCAAATTGAATTTGACTTGTTACGTGCTCGTACAGGGACATCTCTACACCTGTAATCGCACCAATCGAATCGAAATTTCAAAAGAAGCAAATACATATAAAATGGCTGGACGGTTGATCGAAACAATCAATGCAACCATCAGCAGACAATGCAGCGTGGGTATTGAATCGCGTATATTTTAAGCTTGTCAGGTTTTATATTAACATAACTATTTTAGACCATAATTATGTGAACACATAACGACTATTTTCAATTTTAATGCAGATAGGTACAAGAAAATATTTTGGTATCATGAATTGAAAACGCGTTATATGTATTATATTTACCGTGGAGTATACAAACGCGTGCTCTGGCGGATATTGATTTTTTATTTGTTTGAAGCTGTGGATAATGGACGCTTTTATGCAAATGCAGCATCCGCACTGCATCATATAGCGATCGAGGTGAGCAAGAAAAACAAACAGGATGAGTCCGTTGTCCATTATTGCCTCGTAGCTATGTACTGTGACGTGGCAAAGCCATCACTAACTTTATTGTGTGCAAAGGGGATGAGCTAACGTTTAGTACAAACATGATAACGCTAATTTATTAGTGGATACGTTTCAGCGGCTCCTTTAATAATAAAACTGAACAAAATCACCGAGCCGCTTGGCGTGGATGTGTTGTGTTTGATTCTCGCTTCGCACAAATATTTTATGAGCTACAGATATTTGGTTCGAGTCTGTTTGTGCGTGTGATTTGTCTCGTGTAATAGAAACCATGATATAGGGAATGCAGTTATGGGCTCCATACGTAGCTTTTATTTATTAAAAAAGCAACCCACCCTGGCCTCGCATGGGTGGCAGAGCTTATTTAATCTATCAGTCAGTGTTTCTTCCGACATATTCAACAATCATCGTCATATTTCAGCCAACTTACACAAATCATAAATATCTCATAATTAATTATGCAATTGTATCTTACTCATGGATCACTTTCTCTATTGGAGAAAACCGTTTGAGAATTCGTTCGACAGATTTTGTGTCAAACCGTTTCGAAGAAGATCGGTAACAAACACCGTGACACGATTTTTTATTTATTTAAAATATATTTAGATATTGATGTTCACGCGTACAGACAGACAGAGAGACGGACGCGGTAGTTTCCACTAACGCGTCCGCCTCTCTTTGTTTTATAATATGGAGTGATGTAATGATGTGATTATAGGTAAGATTATACTCATTTACCTATTCCTTTTAAGTACATATCTACCTACATCTGAGAGGTGGATTGATTAACTTTAATCAACCATTTAAATACACTGAGAACTAGGAACATCACCTGCAGTTTCGTGTTTATCTCTCTCAATAGCAAAACAGCTGTCATTCCCGGAGATAGCCACATAAGCTGACTGGAAAGGTGCTCCCAATCTCTAAGCTGTGCAAGCGGACTAGAGACGACGCCATGCTGCTATTAGAACACGGCTAATAGTTATTGCCAATCTATTTGCCTTTAGACGTTAAGATACCTTTGCTGAGGCAGTATGCTGTGAGTAAACATCAGACATAGTTGTTTAACGTGGTTGTCCCCGTAATCAATGTGTAATAATTACAGTCCAAAAAGCTAACAACGTACTTTCCACAAAGTCTTGAGTAAAATAATAACTGTGAAGCATACTTCTGAAATACCGACCGCCACCCAAATGTCTGCGGAGTCAAATTAATTTAAAGGTATCGAGCAATTAGAACAGTTCCACAATTTCATATAACATTCGGATTGAGACACGATGTTTGGAAATATTCGGCACACAATAACCACTTTGATCTGAGCGACTTTGACGTGACTTCAAATACGTAACGGCTAATGTTGATAATTAGATAAATACGGCACATAAATATTAAATAATGGAAAAATATGTAAAGCGTGTAAGATTTTTTTTTCTTTTCTGTCATCTTTATACTATAGGAGATATACACAAAGGAGAGAGCGACAAACCTAAATGAGATTACGTTTCATACATTTGTTATTTCTGACTAAATAGCTCTTTAGAAAAATATACAGATATTTCTCAAGTTATTTTTCTAAAGAGCTATTAACTAGTATAAGATATTTCTTAAGTATATTTGAAACCGAAACTATATATGAAACTGTATTCATTTCAGATAATAATCTGAAATTAATACATAAATTTCTTATTTTTATGAATAAAGTTTCATAAAAATTGGTAGCTTTATAAATTACAGAGCTAAGGCCATTTTGCAAATAAAACCAAATACGATACATTGACTCGATAAACGCACCGTAATGAATTTGTGGCGAGGTTGTATGAAGCAAAAAAATCTTCTGAAAGTATCCATTAGATACAAAGGGACTGTCTTGGGGTCGTTTAAACTTGATATAATGAAAACTGAGTACAGTTAATTTGATCATTTACCAGATAAATTGTGTCCCGTAGGTGACAGGTCCATCGGGTGGCCATAAAACGCGTGGAACGAACTACATACCTACGTAAATTTTGAGTGGCCAGACTCAGTATGATTTGAATTGGTGATCGCAGTAATTTCTGCAGCACGCTCGGGTGGGCTTGGATCTAAAGAGATCAAGAATTAAACCATCAGACCTCGAGTAATTAAATTAGACTCATTTTAAACAGAATTTACGAGTTCAGCGACTGAGCAGTAAACACAGTCGTCGGCAGAATTATAAGCTTCGCTCTGTTACTATTTTTACGTTGTTTCAGCTTTAAATGTTACCTTGTTTACAGTCACAGCCGTTGAAGCTTTAACTAATTATTTCTGTTTAAAGAACCTAATTAATATTTTTTGACCTATCGTTACATCTGAAACTAATTATTTACCTGTAATGTATTCGTAGCCATAAGCCACCTACTTAAGATACCTACATAAAGGCTTGTCCATAATTCTCACCATAATAATGATAAGGTAAAATACTGATTAGCACATTCTAAATTCAAATCCACTACAGAGAAAATTTAACAAAGATACTGCCAAGCAATGATATTATAAGTAAAAAGGTGCTGCCAAGCAGTATTTAAACTGAGTGCCAATTTTAATAATTTTCACATTCGCATCTCAATCGCAATTTGTCAAAAATGTATGAAAATTAAGGCTTAATTGACTGACAGTTTGCGATTGACATGCGAATGCGAAAGTTGTTTAAAATTAGTGGAATTGGCCCTCTGAACATGTGTCCGAATTTTTCCCTCATTATCCTTCATAAAGGGGTTCGAACTTTTTTTATGGGCGTTGGCATAGTCCCCCGCCGCCTTTTTAGTTATTTTTTTTCAAAGTTGCTGTGCATAATCTTAATAAATAAATAAAGCTTTTCTGCAAAAGTCACTAACGTAACCCATCCGAGGTGCTTCAATTTTCATCCCAGTTTTGTCTGCGAGAACTTAAAGGTATTTCTGACAGGGGCTTCATAACGTCTCCTTTGTAGGATTGCAATGGGGTTCCATTAATTGTGAGCAAGCCTGTAGTCCGATTCACACTTGGTAAATTTTCAGGACCTCGGGAAGGCCATTTTTTATTTGGCCTGAATCTGCCCCACATTCGTCTCTCAAGTTGATTTATGCGTTTGTAATTTAATTTCCTGTTTTTGTGCAAAATGTCTTAATTCAGGTAGGTACTATTAATGTGATCTGACCCCCCCCCTCCCTCAATGTATGGCAGCAACCGCGCCTGTCTTCAACTACCTCTCTACAAAATAAAATGAAAAGGTTTTCTATTCCACTGATGTTTTATTCCATTATACTTGTTTAGAGGCAACTTATTGTCAGCATCAGACACATTAAACAGTTCCCAGTAAATGTCCTTTGAAAGTGGAATAAATTAGGTAGCAAGGCGAACAAAATGGCTTAAATGAACAAAGAGTAAAAATGTGTACCTATTTGTGTTATAAAATAGTTTATATGTGTATACGTGGGTAGGAATTAAAGTGATTGAGAATAAAAACATTTATCATGACTTAATTCATCTTACTATTGTTCCTAGGGAACATATTCCTGGGATGAAAAGTAGTCTATGTGTTATTCCGGACTATAATCTAACTCTGTGCCAATATTTATGAAGATCCTTTTAGGCGTTCTGGCGTGAAAGAGTAACAAACATCCATCCATCTTCAGAAACTTTCGCATTTTTAATATTACTAGCTGACCTACGCAACTTCGTCTGCGTCACATTTTCCATTAATGCTCCGCTCCTATTTGTCTTAGCGTGATGATATATAGCCTATAACACTGAAAGAATTTTTCAAATCGGACCAGTAGTTACTGAGATATATATATACCGGGTGTTTTTGACAGCCCTCCACAAAAACACAGGATTGATTCAGCTCCTTATTCTGAATCATATCCCATTGGAAATTTTCTCAGGAAAAAAAAAAAATTGTCGTTTTTTCTGCTGATATTCCTTTATTTCAATGTAAAATTACATTCTCTGTATGCAACACTCCATTTATGTTAACAAAACAGCTGATTTAAAAAAAACAGCAATGGATGTCTACGTGCGTTTTGCCACGGTAACGATACATTGCGTGTGAGGTAATAAAACCAATCTGGTTTTTTGGATTCCCTTAATGTTCCTGAAAGAATTTTATGTACCGGTCATCTTAATATGATGTACTGAAGCCACCCTATCAGTTTGCGGAGGGCTGTCAAAAACACCCGATATATTATAGTATAGATTAGTAGGACAGGATTAGGAATATATGACAATTATTTCATACCAGCTTTTGCCAGCGGCTTCACTCGCGATAATAATTTACATTTATGTTACCGGTAATCTGTATACTAATCCTTGGTCATAGGTAATATACCTATCTCTATAATTCCTAGGGATTGTAAAGATTACTTGCTGGTCCACCAGCAATGTGTAAAATAAATAGATCTTGTCTTGTATTCATCAATGAACGAGTATATGTCGCTTGAGTATATATGGCTTTATCAGCTATTTAATTAGCGGCCTAAGACATGCCCGGCATTGAATTGAACAGCGCCATTGAAGCAAATGACTTGGTTTGATATCGTTTTATAACATGCCTAGCCAAGTTATTTGGGAACTTAGAACACAGGGAACTTGGGGCTCCCCGACATTTGGGAGGATTGAGGTGGCCATTTTATGAAATGGCAAATTCTACAATATGCCTACGATGGACATATTTTCGTCACGTTATTGCCTGATCCTCCCACGTATCGCACGTATGCAAGTATGCACGTATGCTGGAAGATAGCAGGGAAAGGGAGGAGGAGGTTATCAATTCGGTTGTATGTTTTTTTTTTTTTTTTTGTAGATTAAAATAGAATACTCTTTATTATGTACACCATATAAGTTACAGAAAAAATAAATTAAGTAAACATTACATAGGGTGACACAATGGGCGGCCTTATCGCTAAGAGCGATGTTTTCAAGACAACCTTTGGATGGATTTTAAAGATAAAGGAAATACAGTACTGTAGGTAGTCGTAGGTGTACGACTTAGCTGACTAAATACATGATTGATAAATAAATACAATTAAAATTATGAATCAAAAAGCATAAAACCCAAGTAAAAACGATCATAGAGAAAGGTAGTGATGTTTGACCATTGTTTTTTATGTTTGTTACCTCATAACTCCGACAATTATGAACCGATTTGAAAAATTCTTGTTTTATCTGACAGGATATACTTGCAGATTGGTCCCATTTAGATCATATCAAAATCGGTTCTTTGGATTTTAAATCGAAATATCTGGAATTTGACTATTTAGATGATTCTTTGATAATCGAAATTGCGTATTTTTATTCTTCGATTTTTTTTTCTGCGATTTTGCAGTGGTGTTGTTAGGTGTGGGGCACCACTAAAAAGTGAAAAAAAAAAACTTTTTACAAAAAAGTACAACTGACTTCCAAAAAAAACACTACAAAGTAAAAAATAACTTTAATTTCGGAAGTCGGTGTCAAAATACGAAGAAAGTAACAAAAACACCGACTTCCGAAATTAAAGTTATTTTTTACTTTGTAGTGTTTTTTTTTGGAAGTCGGTTGTACTTTTTGGTAAAAAGTTTTTCATACATTGCAGTTGCGTATTCGGTATTGCAGAATACCTAGGCAAAGTTTGAAATGAATAATATGTCATAGATACATATTAGTGATGTTGTTATGTATTTCACCCGTGATAACTGACCTATGTATAATATGATATATTATGTAGTCTACTAAACACCCTAGCTCACCGATGAAAAAGCAGGAATATATTTCCAATATCTTACTACGTTATTGCCTATGAAAAGCCTTTGTATGCGCCACTAGCGGCTAATAGCTTTTTCTTTTAAACTTATCTATCGAATATAATCACTAGAGTACGGCAAAGCAACGGTATCCTCACACGAAAGCGAGTTAGCTAACATAATTTCAGTTCACTTTAGAATCAAAGCCAAAGCGATACATCCTGATAACTACGTACCCAAACAGGTAACGACTATCGATTTGCGGAATACCGTTTCTAGAATTGGATAGGAACAATTTATTTATGTCCTAGCATTAAGGCGGCCGAAAGCAGGTACAACGGCGACGCCCAAGTAGATCAACTGCCAAAACCAGAGTCAGGCCGCGGATATTACGCGAGACATTTAATTTTCTACGTGAAAGGATAAGGCAAGTAGAATTTCCTGGAGCATCCTGGGCTGCTCAAACTGTGTTACGACTTTACGAGTTTACGGCTGCCTTAAATAGGCGCGGGCCATAGGGTAAGCGGTAAGCATGACAAGCAGTTGTTGTACTCTCTTGTGTTCGATTCAATTTGGCCCCTCCGTCGACAGAATGTCTATAAAAGTACGAGTATCGATTTCGAGTTCCAATTGTTGTGCGAATAATAAATGTTGATTTGTTCTTCCACGTATTGGTTTATAAATAAATAGAACATTATACTATCAGTCGTATAAGACAGGTTTAAGTAATCTTTATTTGGGTCACAATCAGTCAGTGCTTACAGTATAGCAACTCTATGACAGTGGCCATCATTTCATGGACGCGACATTCAAATCCAGGAGCAATATTTAAAAAAAACTTCAGAATTATAAATATATTTGCTAAAATAATATCCCCAATATTATAGCAACTGCAGCTGCTTTAATTAAACTCTACTGTAAACAAAACAAAACATTAACATAATTTATACTATCAATCATTTAGTAGGTACTTACATAATTTATTGATCAACACATAATTCAAACAATCAAGAAGTACTTAACTAATAGAGTTGGTATTATTTGAATAATGGACTGTTCATTTATCATGAATTTAATAAAACAACATTATACTATTTCCAAGAACTCGTACCTATCTACAGTTTAATGATGTCACTTGTCAGTGTTCTACTAGGCATTGTTCCCATTGACAGTGATGCAGATGAAGTTTTTATGTCCAATTATTTCTTTTGTTTCTATACGCATATTTACATAATTTCGCGAATTTATTAGTGTACAATAATAAATTATGTAAATAACTCACTAAACTACCACTATTACAAATACGTTAATTAACAATTATTCTATAGTTTTTTTCATATCCTCGTAATTTTGTTGTATGTATAAATATGTACATTCTAAATCCATATACCCACTACACATGCGGGGATTCCGAAGGAAATCAGCATCAGGAGGGATATCGGCCACACACCACGACACCGATTTGTGTGAATCTTCAGATGAAGTAGGTACCTACAAGGTACAAATATCATAACACTATGCTCGATCAAAACTCTTCAATATATCTTTCAAGGCCCACTAGAACTAAGAATCACATCAATGTATGAATACTCATAATAATTTAAATACCTACCTAATCGCCCTATTTCGGCGGTTTGTGGTAAAATGGGTCAAAAAATTGCAACGATACTATCTGGTTGAATTTTAACAAAAAAACTGTGATTGTATTGAAAGGATAGTTCATATGTTTTTTCTCATAGGAATTTATTCAGTTACAAGGTAATTCCCGTGCACGTATGAGCAAGCTTAACTTGTGCTCCGGGTCTGAATCCGGATGCGAGGCGAGCAAGGCGCGCCGGAATACATCCCACCACATTTCCGTATTTAAATTGCGTGGATCTTCGCAAACATGTTTTAGTTAAGTGAGAAAGCCTGCGTGACTTCTCTTTACCTTCAACATTATAAACAATACGCAAATTATGGGCTCTAGTGACGAAACATGACATGTTACCGAAATAAAAACCTGCTTGATTTCAGTAAGTAATAAAATTTCGGCGTAAAACTTCAACCTAGGTAAACTTATTACAGTAAATGTCAAGCAAAAGGCTGTTCGACCCGCTATTTTTCTTTCAGAATTCCTACGGTAACGTTCCTAAATGGACTCTTATCGTCTTAATGTTGAAAGTATAACCAACCACTTATCAGGTTTTCAGTAACCGCTGAAGGGGTACAGTAAAATTCAATATCGCGGTTTAACTTTTGACTCGACGGAACTTGAAAAAAAAACGTTAAAAGCCATTTCGCTGCAGTTTTTCGCCGAAACGGTTGATAATTCTATTTCACCGCTATCCGAGAGAGTGCTGTGAGGTGAAATTATAAAGTACTATCTTTTGATAAAACGTGAGTTTTTGATGTTGTTTGTCGGTTGCGAAGTTACTGAGAATGGAAATAAACCTATAATTCTCAGATTATATTAACTTTTAGACTTACTGCAGCTTGTTAGACAGAATGATGTGAGCTGACACATGTGGGTGAGCGAATTCAATAAATATCTCAGTATAGAAATTGCAACAGAAAAAAAATTGCCAATGCGAGTCCTACTTGTGCATATACTGAACGAATGTCAAAGTTATAAAAGCCTATTTTTAAAGTTTTTTAATTTGTTCCCAAAAGTGACCCCATGCTCAAAAATTCATTTATTTACGTAACACTTCCGCGTTTGGGTCACGGAAGTAAATATATGCCCCAATTTTCCAGCACAATCGGAGCAAATTGACTGTGACAGATGGACAGACACACAAATGATCCTTTTAGACTTCAGTTTTTTATACAGTCGTTCGGAAGGTATTGCAAGTTATCAATAAATAGCAACAGTCAGATAAGGATTATTTATTTTCCATTATAAACAAATCTAGTAGGTATTCTTGGTATATACGGATAAATTTAGGCGCACGGCAGTGCGCCAGGCCAAGTTCCGGCCTAACGCATGCAGTGTGTATATTTACCCCCTCGTAATTTTGCTTGTAATAATCGCGTCTTAGGTTACAATTGAGGGAAAAAATCGGAAAAGGGCATTTTATGTTAAAAGTTGAAATTAGGGTCGGTCCTCATGAGCTAATAATTTTATTTTATTTTTATGACAATTAATAATTGTATTACCACGACAGTAAAATTTTCGAATTTGGTATGCAAGCAACTATTGAGAGCATTTGACGGATTGAATCAGGGAAATGCATTATAAAAATTAAAAATTGTTCAGAATTATAATCATCTATATCATTTACTTGGAAAAAAAACTTGATATCTCCGAAAAAACAAAATTGTGTAAAAAGTCAAGTTTCTGCTCCCAAAAATTCGGCCTATAAAAGTAGTGAGATCAACAATAGTTGATAATAAGGATCTTATTTTTAAGACACGATTTTTCGAATGTATCATCATTTTTATACGGTCTGAAAAGATCCAAGCCAAGTTCACTGGTATTCTCAAAAGATACATGTTAGATTCATGAACTATTCTGAAGTTCTGAAATGCTTGGTTTACTACTTTTATGTATAGGCCGAAGTATTGGGGAGGGGAACTTGGCCGTTTTTCACATTTTTGTATTTTTGGGGGATTATTTTTAACGTCATCAAATGCACCAAAATATGCAGTAAATCAAAATTGGTATGAGCATGCTTGCTTTACTTTACGTTACTA
Organism: Ceramica pisi; assembly: GCA_963859965.1. NCBI lineage: Eukaryota > Metazoa > Arthropoda > Insecta > Lepidoptera > Noctuidae > Ceramica > Ceramica pisi. Next base: position 11,005,371 of record OY982533.1, on the reverse strand, counting down.
ACAAAATATTGGTGAGCTTACTTGCATCAAAGAGATGGAGTGCATAAACGTCTAAATGCATCCTCATAGCACAGGTAATGTTTACATGCCGCACATGAGACTACATCAATGTCGCACAAGTTTACAAAAAATGCTATGTTTCTGTAGATTATTATGTATACTAAATATAACAAAGCTAAAGAGTTTGTTTGTTTGCTCGCGCTAATCTTTTTAACTACTAGTTAGATTTGGAAAATTATTTTAGTGCCTACTTAAATGATAGCCACATTTCTGAGGAAGGCGGCTATATAGGAACGGGAAAAACGGGAAATTAAAAAATCTATTTGCAGTATCCGTTATACTATTTGATATTAAATCCAACAGAAATTTACTTTTAACTAATGGTGAAGCATAATTTTTATGAACTTTTGTTAATTTCATATATTGTAATAACTATAAAATGACTTTCGTTTTTGATGACATTTTCAAAAAATCATAAAATTTACAATGCCTACTGATATCAATACAGTTTTAATTATTTTCACAAATATCTTGTTTAATGACTATAAAACACTTTATTACATGTTGATACAGTCACGTAATAACAACAAAACGATTAATAAAATTATCGAACTATTATCTAAATATTTAAAAATGAATGTTTGTCTGTATTATGTCCTTTATAGACTCAAAAACTACTGCACCGATTTTCAAGCTGTTTTCACCAATGAAAAGAGTGGTTCTCGAGGAAGGCTTTAGTATATAATTTGTCAAGCGGTCGAAGCCGCGGGTTCAGCTAGTAACAGATATTGTTTTGTAATATTTTCTCTTTTTTAATTCTAAACGCACAATTATTATTCCGATTAGGTACTTCTTTCTATTAAAAAATAATATAGGTTTTATGTTTAAAAAAAACAATAGTAATTTCAGTCAAAAGCAACATTACATTGATAACTAAAAAAGTACATTTGTGAAATCAAAAAACTTTTAATCCCAAACGAATCTTTTTTTACAAGAGACTAATCTTGATTGAAATTGAAATAGAATCGCTATTTTGTTGGCGCCGCCACCCGAAGTGTCTCGTCTCGTCTCGTTTCCACGGATTAATAACGTGCTTTTGATTTAAAACAATAAATGTAGGGTGTTCAATATTGTTCAAAAATTGTGAATAATCATGGATTAGTTGACTACAGATATTTTAATTAACTGGGGATTATGTGAATACGTATCTTTTGTGTGATCCATTACGTATAATTTTGCGTGATCCAGTTATATGTATATATCTATATTTATAGCCAGTACAAATTGTTATAAAAAAGTCTCTTGTAAGATTATGTGAGATGATTCTATTCATTAACAAGAAACAACTTTGAAATCGTTATGCTACCTTCTCATTGTAAAACCACCAGCTTATGGAGCGATTACATTTCATTCTAAAATATTGAGCAATATGATAACTTGGCTACGAATTTTCTATTCGTTTGTTTGGACCACGTGACTTAACATTGAGATGATGTCTTTCTAATACATTTCATTAGTTTTCTAATAGCGTTATCGGTTGTAGATTGTCAACTGGGCTAAACCTGCAGATATTTGTATGGCGAAATCAAATATATTTTAACAATTTCGATGTTCCCTTAGTAAAATTGTTAGTGTTTATAGATAGAAACACACCAAAAAATCTTATTGGGGACTTTAGTAACCCTGTGTTGAGCGCAGGACACAAGGAACGAAGCGAAACGAAGCTAAGTTCGTTAAGCTTAGCTCAAGTAGCCACCGCATCTTTGCGTAATTCTATTCATATTCAAGATGTGAACCGAAGTACGAAAAGACGCGGTATATTTTTTACTTCTTGCACAAAACTGGATTTACAAAAATACGATTGTAACGGGTACAGTAAACTTGTCGTCGTAGGAATAACACGTATTATAGTTATTCCAACAATATTTTAGTAATTTTTTTTCTGAGTGTGTGTCGCGAGGAAAAGCTAGTTTTATTATAAAGTTGGTTCAACTTTCCTTAACGTATCAACGTTGACTACAGATAGCTGCAGACTATAATGAAAAGTTAACAAATAGAACCAAAACAGCATGATAATCTACCACAAAATGCCAGCAAACACACCCAACCATAAAACCAAATGGATTAAGGCCGTGACACACGACAAACTCGCTCTAGTTCTCATCCCTGACATGTGAACTGTGGTACCTGAGCCACCTCGCTCTTCAAACCATGTTTGCTAGTTACATAGCACCAATTTTCGGGATACTTTATTCTCTGTGTATCCAAGTCCTAAGGATTGCTTTTGTCCAACGTGTCAAGAGCACTCTCTACCTACAACATTCGTTACACTTTATTATTCAATGAAATGGAGTTTTCCTTATGTCAACCTTCAGTGGGAGAGAATAAAGAGCTAATTTGTAATTGAAATTATACTCTTCGGAACTCGTGAATTAGATAGTTAATTGTTAGAAAAATACTGACAAGAGGTTCTATAGATAACTAACTTTGTTTCTTCTTATTCATGTTCTTCATTGCTGAAGGTCGTGCCCGGAAAACTTTGAAGAGGTCATTGACGAACTGCTTTTCCAGGTCTTCGGCTCTGGTGACAGTCCAGTGAGCCTTGATTGGTCAGATCAGACCAGAGAATATGTGAACGACCGCGCTTTTTTTTTGTATATGTTTCGCACCAGGTAAAACCAGTGTTTTCTAGCTACTTAGTAACTTCTCGTAAAGTCCTGTATACATCGAAGAAACTCTGTAAAAAGGAGTCATTATGTAACCTATTTACAGAAAATAAAAACCTTACTTTCCGCCCTAAACTCTCAATTTAGTTCGCCAAAAGAGACTGGTGGTGTAGAATAGCGTTTGTAGGTAGAGATTTCAATGGACATACCCACGTAATGTATTTGTATGTTGTCAAGTGCCGTCAATTCAGGCTAAAAAAGGTCAATGGCTACTTGAGTGCGTACTCAGTTCGAGAGCTGAACCGTTTCCGTTTATCGATTAAATTTTACACAAACCCTTCAAAGTCAGTCAATGTATCTGGAGCGAGATGTTGTAAATTAGTTCGTTATAACTTGTGTTTTATGAAAGCGCTGTTGAAATACAATGTAGTATGAAATAATGAATATCGATTAGCTGGTTTTTGTATAACACGTATCTACCAATGTATTTAGATCCTAAGTAATATTATAAATGCAGAAGTGCGTTTGATTTTTTGTTTGTTACTTCGTCACGTCTTAAAGACTAAACATATTCGGTTAAACTTGAGACACTGGTAGACCATGTGCTGGAATAGGACATAGGATTTTTCATTCAAGAAGTCTGTTCCTTTTGCATAAGTTTCGAGCAAGCGAAGCCGCTGACATAAACTAGTTTTATGTATCTTTTGTTTTTCAACGTCAATTCGAGTACCTATTTTTAAACGTCGAACGAATAAAAGTATGTAGTTAGTTACCTAAACCTCCTTTGAATTGCCAGAACAACTTTAAAAATCCATTAAATGCTATCAACACTTAGTATGTAGATTCACACTATTTTTCTGAGCTGGCTAATCAGACCGATCTTAATACTTCGTCGAGCGACTCGGCAAAACCATCTCCAACTAATTGTCTGACGACAATTCGCTTTTAAGCGGACATTTATCCAGTTACTCGTACCTCAGTTATGTGGTGGTAGCTCTCCCGTTGCGTAAACACAAGTGTTATATCAATACACCGCCGTTTTCAATTTATAGGATTGAACGAGCTTAGTCAAGTGAATTACTGCGTACCTATGTGGAAAGATACTCATACATATTTTGATTAGATTTAAAACGTTGTTTCTATTTCGGGACAAATTACAATGGAAAAATTAAGACATTCATAAGCGAGACTTCTATCCGATAAGAAAATTAATGCGACAATTTTATCGTTTGTATAACGTCATTGTTACTTATGTCTGTTTGGAATATTAAGAATTTCAAAGACGTTTTTTTGAATGAAAACGACAAAATATTACTTATTAATACGGGTATCTTAATTTTAGATCTAGTTCCATTTAACAAAATAACATAATTGCATGTTAAAATATGTTTCATCATCTAGGATGCCAATCACAATTTGCAGTAGTAAAGCAGCGTATTCTTGAGTATCGCCATTCATTTAAAATGTTAGCAAACATGAAGTAAGTGTTTTGAATCATGTATGTCTAGCCTGCAGGGAAAAGGTAGCCGGGTGTAGTTTTTACTTGTACAGGCAGCATCCACGTAACGACGAGGTGGAACGCACAATGTTCTTTTGTGTTGACGATACCTGCATTTTGTATGCTTGCATCTGCCATTTCATTCGTATAATAGAATATTGCACGGATGTTTTGCGTTTTTAATTGACGTCATATTTACTGCCAGTTGGTTTATTAATATTGTTAGATGCGTCAGTTTTCTTGTGCATTACAATCGTGTTTTTTTTAGGTAAGCTGTTTTACTTACCAATGGACTCTGTATGAAAAAGCCCGTCAATTGCGAGTGGGACTCGGAGACGGAGAGTTCCGTACCATTAACCGAAAAAAAATCACGTTTCTTGGGAAGAAGTCCCGTTTCACGGGAGCGCCCTTTATTTTTTAATTTATATTATTTATTTATTTTATTATTTATGTACACACAGAAAAATAGTAAAATTTAACATTATAAATATAAGTACAAAGTTACTGATTTCTAATGAAATTTCTTCCAGCAGACCTGCGACAGGAGAAATGAGAAATAAATGTAGACAATAGTGTGTAAGAACAAGTGAATAGGAGTATGCAATGCTTTAAAATTAAAGTTAAAAATAAATAAATATAAATATAATAAATATATATTAGTGTTTGTTATACAATAAAAATACACACTCTGTGACAACTGTCTACCTATTACGGTTCTTCAGATACAACCCGCTGACAGACGAACGGACACTGCAGTTAGTAATAGGTATCCGGTGGTTACCCTTTGGGTATGGAACCCTAAAAACACAAAAACATACATGTTTTTATTTTTATTTTTTATGTCCTACATAACTTACAAATATGACAATAGATTTAAACTTTGTTTACAATCAAACACCTGACTTCTGACATGTTGGCGTATAATTTAGCAAAGTGCACTGAAATGTATGACAGGTTTTCACAGCGTTCTCTGGGAATCATATGTATGAACATCAGCTTTTAGCTTTGATTATTATTTTCGATAGTATAATATAAATTGGGCCCTGATCAGTCGCTGAGCCTTAATTGAAGAAGGAATATATATACGGGATTAATGTGATCATGTGTAGGTACTTGTCGATGGCAAGCATGTTAGCGTCAAAGCTGCTCTTAATTTGAAGTATATTGTTAAATTATATTGCCCCTTGCAATATCCTACATTTAAGTATCACTACACATTATAAACAAAGTCCTCCGCCGCGTCTGTCTGTTTGCGATAAACTCAACAGCTGCTGCGCCGATTTTCATACTGTTTTCACCAATGGATAGAGTGGTTCTTGAGGAAGGTTTTAGTATAATTTGTCAAGGGGGGCGGCTCTTACATAATAATTATGTTGTCATAATATGTTATTTGATATGGGTTTGCTCTTGTCTTTAAATCGGAAGTGACAGAGACAAAGTTTACGATGGAGTGGTGGGTGTGAGTAATTCATCAATTCGAACCAGTAGTTTCTGAGATTAGCGTGTTCAACCAAACGTGGTTTAGGCGTTTGTCTTGTGACCCGGTGGTCGTGGGTTCGATTCTCACGGGAAAACATACTTTTCTAAGTTGTTTTCCAGTTTGGCTGAGACATTGCAGGCTTGAATCCCTGATTGTCTGATAAAAAGATGATTCCGTGCTTCGAAAGGCAAGTATAAGCCGGTGGTCCCGGCCGCTAATGGTGGTCGTCAAGTAAACCATATCAGAGGCACTTGAGACGGTTTAGAAACTCTGACACTAGGGGGTGTGGGGTCGTTAGACCTTACTGCTTACACGATAAGAAGAAGAACCAAACAAACTCATTAGCGTCATAATATTAAGTTTTACATTAACCGCCTCCGTGGTCTAGTGGTTATTATACCACCTGCTTCAGACCCAGAGGTCCCGGGTTCGATTCCCAGCGGTGGCAAATTTTTTGCTCGGTTTGGTTGGTGGTAGGACTTATTCTAAGTCCGCCTGGCAAGCTACCACCATCATGTCTAAGTCTGTCGCCATAACAACAATGTTAACAGCATTGTTGTGTTCCGGCAGTTAGAGGTATGATAGCCAGTTCCTCTGTGTAAGAGGATTCCGGGTGAAACTCGCTTCCATCTTCGGCCTAATCATCACTTTCCATCAGGTGAGATTTGGGCCAAGAGTTTCCCCGTTTTGAATAAAAAAAAATAAAGTATTGATTAATAATACCTGACAGGATTATTTCTAGAAGCTGTGCATGGAAATAGGAAAGAGGATGGCTTTTATTCTGCACTGGGGGATTACGTACGGGTTAATAAAAAAATAGATGAGTGCATGCGAATTAGGTCACGCTCGATAAATTAATATATGCCATTGACGTCTCTTTTTGCACCATTAAGTATGGACGCTGGTAGAAGATGGATGCGAGACGCACAGGACGGGTTGTTGTGGCAACACTTGGGGGAGGCCTATATTCAGGTGTGGATTCCTTTTTGGCTGATATGATGAAGTATATGAAAATAGACAGTTGATACAGTTGAGTACTCGTAGTATGCAGTAAACAATTAAACTTGAATACTACCTAGTATACACTCGACTTACGTCTTGCTACAATGTAAGTACCTACTGAATATTCATTAGGGAAAAAAAATATGTGGCCTCCGTGCAAAGCGATGCCATGAAAAATTGTAATTACGTAACTTAGATATTATCTACATTTAAGCATAATGGGTTTCGGTTGTCAACGATTTGCTAGTAAGTAGGTATATAAGCTTATGCGGAGTGATTTTTGAGTACATTTGTAAACGATTATGGCTCTTACGCACATTAAACTGTTTCTGGTGTTGGTATTCCTTGTGGGGTTGGGTTTCTGCCAGGATAATGCTACCACGGTGGCAGGAGCGGCCCCCACTGTGGCGTCGTCGTCCACATCCACGACCACTACTAGTACTTCCTTTTCGAATTCTGTAAGTCACAAACTCAAATTTATGTTTTTTTTTTTTTTTGTAATATCAAAGTTGTTTTTTATGAGTGTATTGCGAAGTGTAACTTCATCATTTCGGGGTCAACGCTTTGACTGTGATTTATTAATTTCATTAAAGGCTGATTCTTCAATAGTTGGATAACCCACAATAAATAAATAAGTAATGCCGATAATGATCTGAAGTTTAAAATATAACATAGGTATTTTTAAGGTTTCGAACATCCGTAAAAACGGAACCCTTATAAGATCACTCGGTTGTCTGACTGCTACAGCCATTTTCCTCCGAATCTACTGGACTGCTGCTGTTGAAATTGGGTACACGGACGCGCTATGTACATAAATAAATTTTGAGTATGTGAGTCGCATAAGAGGGACAAAATAAAATATATTTAAAATATATTTAATAATTTTAAAAATATATTTACCCGCCTTATCTTCGAAACTACTGAGCCATTTAAAAAAAAGCAGATCTTACCTCAATAGGTACCATAAAAATCATGATTTTAAAGTATTATGTTACAAAGGAGATTTGTTCGGAACCCTTTACACGCGAGTCCGACTCGCACTTGGCCGGTTTTATAGAAAAGCTGTCGAACGGCCATATTTATTCATCAGAGGGCTATTTCTATAATTTGATGCAAATGTGATGTGAAAATGAAAACACAAAAGTTACTGGCGTTCCTTAAAATTAATTTGTGTTCTTTTGTTAAAACCGTCAATATTGATATCATGTTTTTCTTTTTTTTTCAGGTCTACAATTTGCTAACAGCATTACCTTTAGGATTATTAAATACCTTAAAAAATGTGAGTTTTTAATGTATCAAATACCGTAAAATTTTAATAATGTAATTGACGTACCTAATACATATTTGGTGTACCTTAAGGTACTAAACAATAATACTGGAATATGTATCTTCGTACATATCTTAGAGGGGCTGTCTTTGTTTTGATTCAAATACCTACTGTAAGTTTGTAATAGATTATAAATGTGTCGCCGGGTAATTACAAAATACGTAAGACTACAAAATATCTTGGGAGATTGTAAACTCTCGATAAATTGTCTACTGAACATTTGAAATACTGTGTGTGCTCTGAGTGGTCGTCATTCAGTCCACAATTTCTCGGAATGACTTCGAGAAATGATATACTTTATCAAATTTTGATGCGTAAAAAGTATACTAAATGTGCCGTTTCAAGAAATTGTGAATTGACATAAACTGGCGACTAATTAGCACTCTGTACAATTTCCTATCTTTCTTGTGCGATATTTAATTTGGAAACTTAACCCCTCATTGGTTTTTGTTATCTCACGTTTAAACAGACCAATGAGAGCATTGTTTCCATGTACTCACAAAAACGGGTTAAGACTTGTGCTCTGATTGGTCAAAATTTTCTGTCATTCCACAATTTCTTGGAAATAATTCAATAGATTATACACTATCAAATTTTGAGGCGTAAAAAAATATTGCAAATGTTCAGCCCACAATTTATCGATAATTTACAATTTCTCAAGTTATTTTATATACTTACGGAGTTGGCCATTTTCCGGTGACACAATGCATTTTGCGAGATTATAAACTCGCGACATATTGTGAACAGCATAATATTAAAGAGAAAATTCCGTGAAAGGTGAAGCTAAACGGCTTTATTATTATCATCATCTTATTCACAATAATTAATTAATTTATCAAACAAACTATACACGCTTATAATATTGCAATGAATTTCAAATAAAATTAAACCTATCTGAATGCGATAGTTTACAACAGTAACTATGTCCTTTTCTTATTGTGAAAAAAAGTTTACAATCTCTCATTTTTTATAAGGAACGTGTCACACGTTCTAACCTAATTATATTTTGTTATTTCAGAGTATACAGGCGTGGGGCGTCGTACTCCAAGACATAGGCAATCATAAGAACCTTTAATAAAAATATGAAATTTTCATAGCAAGCTGTTTTATTTGTATGTCATTCTTATTTTTATGCCACGACTTATGAGGTATTATTAGTACCGTCTTAATAGTTTTACAGATAGTTTTGAAATACTTTGTCATGTTGTTTTTTGTGGGGTACCAAAACAATCTCGAAGAGACAAGTAAAAACCGGCCAAGTGCGAGTCGGACTCGCGCACCGAGGGTTCCATACAAACCTGTAGGTATATTATTATAAGCAAAAGTTGCAATTTACGATTTATGACGTATTAAAAAAAAAACTACTTACTAGATCACGTTCAAACCAATTTTCGCTGGTAGTTTACATGGTAATATACATCATATTTTTTTTTTAGATTTATCATTCTCTTATTTTAGAAGTTACGGGGGGGACACACATTTTACCACTTTGGAAGTATCTCTCTCGCAAACTGTTCAGTTTAAAAAAAAATCATTTTAGAAACCTCAATATCATTTTTGAAGACCTATCCATAGATACCTACCCCACACGTATGGGTTCGACGAAAAAATTTTTTGAGTTTCAGTTCTAAGTACCCCCAAAATTAATTGACTTTTTTCTATTTTTGTGTAAAAATCTTAATGCGGTTCACAGAATACATCTACTTACCAAGTTTCAACAGCATAGCTCTTATAGTTTCGGAGAAAAGTGGCTGTGACATACGGACGGACAGACAGACAGACAAACATGACGAATCTATAAGGGTTCCGTTTTTGCCATTTGGCTACGGAACCCTAAAAATGTGAGTCACTGAAAAAAAATAAAAATATCAAACCTAACTTCGTAAAACGTCTGAAGCAGGTGGTTTGATCTAAAATAACTACCTAGTCATTTTTTTTTTTAATAATTCTAATGAAGAACTAGCAGCTGAAAATCGTACTATTTCCCAATACGTTTCGTCTGTGTAGATAGCACGTAATAATTATGCCAGCAGTCATATACGTATTAATTGTCTTTTAAAAATAACTAAGAATCGATACTATAGCTAATATCGTTATATGAGTGAAATATCCCAAAAAGGACTCTTTTCCATAAATAAGTTAACAGAACTGACGTAGGAGAAACAGTTTTTAGCACGCCTTGTACTTCATTCATTTAAACTAGTTATAAAACTAACTGTTCTTATTATTTACCTAGTTACAAACGTAGCTAAAATTTCATTAAAAGTAAAGCAACATATTACTTTTTACACTAGTAACACATTCCTCTGAAACGACGCTCATTTACAACTAAATTAAAAGGACGTAACTCCAATTAAAAAATAATGTAAATTTTGGTGAAAAAAACAAGTTATGTGACGTTTGATGTAGCGCAGCTTGGGGTATTCCCAGAGACAAAGAATAAATATGTAATGTGTAACAGTCAGGGAAATAAATTACAGCCACAAGGTTCGAGCTTCTAAGTTAAGTGTAGCCTGCCTAGGTCGGCAACGGCGTATAAAAAATGTTGGTGACTGTCAGCAACATTATTTTTATTTGTCATACTGAGATTTCATCGTGACTCGGATAGCATGTTAAGTTGTTGGTCCCGGTTATCATTCGTACAACTTTACCAGTTATTAGGTACAGGTGGTCAAAAGCTCGAATCCTAGTCTTGCCACGTGGTACCAGGTAAGTTCCCCGGTTATTGGGATGTTAGCGTTAGATAGGCAATCAGTCGCTCTATATAAAATACTGGTACTCGCAGCTACATCCGGCTAGTATAGAAGTCTACTCCAACATAGTTGGGAAAACTCTACCTAGGCAGATTGTTTGATTGTCATGCAAACAAACGTATAAATGGCTAAGACTACTAGAGCTTTCAGAAACAGAAATCTGATCAATCCTTACACCCTTTTTTTTTTTTTTTTAGGGATGGGAAATCATCCAATGACTCCTCCCGCTCTGGGTGTAGCGGGAGGGAGTGTCAGACTTCTACTGACTAAAACCCATCCATGTTCCTTCATTGCCCTTTGTGTTCCGGAGCCACGGTGTCTCTTGCGAATAATCCCGCAACTCCGGCAGGCGTCGGCCCTTTCAGACCCCTCTGTGTGCTGACTCTCTTTGAGGCGCGCGTGGAACACTAACGCGCCGTCGACACGGCCTGTCGTCACTAGACGGACGGACGGCGAGCCACCCATAGCTCGCCGTCCACAGGCCCGCGCCTACGGTGGCCGGAGGTCACCAAGTGGTGTCCCCCGACGCCCGCGGCGTCCACCACGGCGGCCGGGACGAGAGGGTCTCCTCTCCCTCTCCGCCACCTCCTTCGCTAGCATGACTGCTTCGCAGAAGGAGGCAACGGCGTCCCATTCCGTCTCGCTCCGGACCATGGCTTGGACCAGGGCCGGACGCGAGAGGTTGCCGCCGATCGCCGTTTCGAGAACACGGCGGTGCGCCGCCCAAGCGGGGCACACCTGCACAGTGTGCTCCACCGTGTCCTCCGGTCGATCCTCACAGTGGTGACACCCGGTCGTTTCCTCCCGCCCGATTCGATGCAGGTACCTCCCGAAACATCCGTGTCCGGTGAGGACCTGCGTCAGGCGGAAGGTGAGGACGCCGTGGCGCCTCTCTAGCCACTCCTCAAAGAGGGGACTTATCGCCACTATCGTGGCGTGCCCTGCACTGGGTTGCGACAGTCGTCGTCTCCATGACGCCATGAGATCGCGCCGGAGGTCTGTCCGCTGCGCGACAATTTGCCGCGTCAGCGGAGTTTCCCCCCGGCGTAGTACCTCCACGCGCCAATCATGCAGGCGCGCGAGGACTATCGCCTCCAGATCCCATGGCGGCAATCCGGCAAGGAGACACACCGCTTCGCGCGAGATCGTGCGGTACCCTCGGGCCATCCTTAGGGCCATCACCTTTTGGGGCGCGTTCAGATAGTTAGCAGCACGCTGCCGCAAGGAACGCGCCCACACCGGGGCCCCGTAAAGGGCCATGGACCGCACGACCCCCGCGTAGAGCCTCCGGCAGGAGGCGTTTGGTCCCCCCAGGTTGGGCAGGAGCCGCCTGAAAGCAGCCCCGGCCCGCTCCAGTTTGGGTGCCAAACGTCGGAAATGTTCCACGAAGTTCCACCGGCTGTCGAGGACGAGCCCTAGGTACTTCAGCGTCAACTCGACGCCGATGGAAACCCCTCCTACCGTCAGCAAGGATCCCGACGGTGGCGTATTGCCTCGGCCATGAAAACACATGGCCTCGGACTTGTGCAGCGCCACCTCGAGACCCAATTGCCGGATCCTCTCTACGACTGTCGCAACCCCGCGTGTCATAACGTCGGCCGCCGCCGCGTACGACCCCCCCTGTGCCAGCACCAGCGTGTCGTCGGCGTAACAGATGACGCTGACGCCGCTAGGGAGGTCGGCTCGCAGCACCCAGTCGTAACCGATGTTCCACAGGGGCGGCCCCAGAACCGAACCCTGTGGGACACCGCACGACATCTCTCGCCGGTTCCACTCACCGCTGTGACTAGGGTAGATTACTGCCCGGTCGGACAGGTAGTCCCCGACAACACGACGAAGGTAGGTCGGCACCCGATGATACCGGAGTGCCTCCCCAATGCAGCTCCAGGGCATGGTGTTGAAGGCGTTGGCGATGTCGAGTGACACCGCCAAGACAACACCACCGACCGCATCCCCCGTCGTGAGGGCTCTGACGCGCATGACGGCGTCCACCGTAGAGCGCCCCTTGCGGAAACCAAACTGGTTGTCCGCAAGATCCGGCCCCGTTCCCGCTAGGTGCCCGGCGAGGCGGTTTGCGATAACTCTTTCGAAGAGCTTGCCCACCTCGTCGAGCAACACTACGGGCCGGAATGCGGACGGCGAGTCCGCAGGGCGCCCAGGCTTCCGGATGAGGACCAGCTTCCCGGTCCTCCATGGAAGCGGGAACTGGCCCCTCTCCATGCATGCGCTAAAGAGCCCCTCTAGTCGAGGCCCGAGAGCCTCCAAGGCCAGGGCCCAGGCTTTGCCAGGCAAGCCGTCGGGCCCTGGGGCGGTATTCTTGGCCTTGAGCCTTCGTACCGCCACTCTCAGGTCTACCCCAGTCACAGCCGGGATGTCGTCGTCGTCGTCCTCTAGGTCCGCTTCCGGCACCGCAGGCGGCGGAGCCATAGGCGGGGGAGGATGTTCCCCTCGCGCAGGGAACAGAGCGCTCACCACGTCCTCCACGAGCTGAGGCCGGAGACTCTGCGTCAGCGGGGGGGCCCAGGTGCGGAGCTTGTTCCGCACCATAAGGTAAGGGCGCCCCCACGGATCTCTGTCGAGAGTCGCCAGCATTTCCTCGCGGGCCAGATCCCTAGCCCGCAGGACAGCGTCGCGGAGAGCAGTCTTCGCAGCTCTGTATCCCTCGTATAGCTCCGCTTCGATGGCATCCGCATCCGGTGGACGGACGCGACGCCTGCGATGCCTGGCGTACCGGCGCCGCGCAGAAATGCACGCCTCGCGCAGAGACGCCAGCTCTCGCGACCACCAGTACACCTGGCGCCGGGCTCTTCCTGGCCGGACTCGGGGCATTGCCACGTCACAAATGTCGGACATGGCCTCCTGGAACCACCCTGCCTCACTGTTGACGTCGGCAGGCCTGTCCGGTGATGTCACCCAGGCCTGCACGATCGAGGCTTCCAGGAGGAGCTCTCGGTCCAGCTGCTTCAGAGCCCAACGCGGACCACTCGGAGTCTGTACGACCGGCGCGCTTGAGGTCTGGCTGGAGACGTCAAACCGGATATACCGGTGATCGGAATACGTCTCCACCTCCTCCATGACACGCCAGTCAATGACCCGCGGTGACAGAGCGGGACTGGCGAACGAAATGTCCACCACCGACTCGCCCCGCATCCGCACACACGTGGGGACAGAACCCCGATTGAGGACGACCAGGCCTGTCTCCAGAGCCCAGTCTTCCACCATCCTTCCCCGCACGTCTGTCAAACGAGAACCCCAAGCCAAATTCTTGGCATTGAAGTCCCCGAGGACAAGTACGGGTAGGGAATAGTGCCCGACGACGACACCCAACTCTACAAGAGAGTTGTGGAACTCGGCGAGAGTTCGGTTCGGGGAGAAGTAGACGCCTACTACGACGATCTCCCCGAACCGTGCTGCGACGCACCCCTGTCCCTTCCTGACACTTTCAAGGGACGGGGTACCGGCGGCGGCCGACGATATGATGGTCACTGAGCCGCTCAGGTCCGCAACCCAGTCATCCCTGGGTGGGACAAAATACGGCTCAGCGACCACCGCAATGTTGATCGACCACTGCGCCATGCTTTGCATCAGCAAATGCTGAGCGCAGGCGCAGTGGTTGATGTTCGCCTGGAGGAAGCTGAGTGGGGCCGTTACTGGCATTCCATGTCAGCTTCCTCCCCCTGGGCCCCCTGTGAGGGCCCCTCTGTGGCGGCAACGGCGGCAGAGGCGACGGATGTGGCTGCGGCGGTTGCGGCCACGGCCACGGCGTTGGAGACGGTGGCAGTGGCGATGGAGGGCCTCCCCCTGGCTCCGGACTTGGTCTTGGGTGGAGCGCAGGCCTTGCTCCCAGCCCGGTGGTCACCCGGCTTGCCGGCCGCCGCACATGAAACACAGTGCGGCTTGGCGGAGCAGGTCACGGCTACGTGACCGGGCTGACCGCAGCGAAACAAAGGCCGCAGCGGTCGACCTCCGAGGCGCACTTGACTGACACGTGGTGCCCCACGTGGCAGCGATAGCACCTCAGAGGCTTTGGCCGCCGTCACAGGGCAGCAAACCGTAACGGTTCGCATGCCTGAGAGGTCCGGACGTATGGCGCCTGCCTTGACCTGTTTTTTTTTTTTTTTTTTTTTATTTGGCAGGAGGGGAAATCCTCATGGACGAATCAGCCGCCCACTCTGTGAGACGACCGAGACAGTGCCGGACTCTTACCGGCTAAAACCCACTCCTGCCACGTGGCTTTTCCCCGTTCGTAGCTCAACGAGTCCTTATCATTCAGGTTTTTTCTCTTTCATTCCGGTTCTCTTGTATTCTTTTCGCACTCCAATTTTCTTTCTTGTTTTCATTCATTCATCCTTTAAATATTTAGCCGGGTGGGACTCCCGCTCTTCAGACTTTTTGCTACCTTAAATTATTTTTGTTGCTTATATATTTTTCCTGCACAGTGACAACTTTTTTTTTTTTTTTTTTTTTTTTTTCCCTTATATGTATTTCTGTCTTTAGATTTATTATCTAAAGACAGAAATACATATAAGGGATATTTGTTTACTTAATTATGTTATCTTAACTAATACATTTTTATTTATTTTTCTGCTTTTTATATTTAATCTATTTACTTACATATTTAGTTAACTTATCTACTAACTTTTTTTATGTTTGCGCTTATTATTATTCTTATTACTATATTTTATCTAAAACTGTATTTCTAATTTATATACATTTTTACTACCTATCTACTTTATATCTAGAAGAATAACTTTTTTTAAATTGTGTTTTCTAACATTTTATATTTTTATTTATTTTCTGTTTTATATAAGTATCTAGTCTATTCTTTACGTGATTAGTTTTCTTGTATATAATGGGATAACAAGAATTTGATAAACATGTCTAAGGGTGATAGGGGGAAGGGAGGGGGGAGGGAGAAGAGGAATAGGGAAGGGGGATTCTACTTTGACGTTCCAATATTTATTTCTATTTGGATTGTGGCAATAATGTACATATATATGCTAAGATTATACATAATTATTGTCGTTTCTTTTCCAGGTTTTTTATTTTAACTGCATTCTTGGGTTTGTTTAGGTATAGATATATATATATATATATTTACTATATAATTTATATATCTGGGGGGGGGGGGATTTTAGGCGTAAGCCGTTGTCGTCCGGGCCAGATAATCCCATTTCTTGCGGACCGGGCACTCCACACTGAAGGCATTGTGGTCGGTCCTCTGGAGCTTTGAGTACAAACAGTTGCAGCACTGCGGTTCGTTACCCGCGACAAATTCCACGCACTTCTCGCGTAAGTGCGGTCCTCCGCAGTGACTGCACCTGTCTGCACCCTCCGTGCAAAATTTTCGGCCATGCCCAAATGCCAAGCATTTAGTGCATTGGATGAGCGGCGACTGGTCCTCCACCCTGACTCTTTGTAGGTCAAGGTAAAGGGCCCCAGCTTCCGTCATCCTCTGCCATACCTTGGGTCTGACCTGGACGACAACGTGCGCCGTTTTAGGGTTCCTTGTCCTTTTCTTATACTTGATGGTCATTACTATTTCTTCTTTTTTGAGGTCCCTGAAGAGGTCTTTGTTTTGGCAATAGAGCGCCTTAACCAGCTCGTCGTCTTCACTGTCCAAAAAGACATCTTTTAGGACGACGAGCGGGTTTTTATTGGTCATAGGCGCCACTATTAGCCCTTCGCCTCGGCTTTCTATCCTTTCTTTCACTTTTTCGAGCTCCGCTATTGTGTCACATCCCAATATGACTGTTTGGTTTTTGGCCTTGCGGACCTTATTTATTTTTAGGCCAGTTCCCCTGGCATCGACCGCCATCTTCACCCTGGCGAGCCGCCTTGACCTGTTCGGCAGGACACCCTCCGGACCTAGCGACGGCGGCCACGACCTCCTCCTCCGTGACCGAGTCGTCCAGAACCAGGATACGCAGGTCTGCGCACCTAACGGGCCTGGACACTCGGGCCTCGTCCGCGTTGAGGGACGCTCTTAGCCTTTCGGCCAGAGCGTCAGCGGACGAGCCGCTGGCCTCCCCGGGGATCTCCAGCATCCGCGCTCCAGTCGCAGTGACTTTGAGCCGGAGGCCCCCGGTGATCCCTAGCTCACGGAGATCCACCGTCTCCTTCGCCTTCGCCAGCAAGTCGCGGTAAGATACGCCCCTCTTCTCCGCTTCCGGCTGTAGCGTTATCACTACAGCGGCGGTCTTCGGGGCGCGGAGCCTATCCGCGATCTTGCGCGCCCGGGACTGGCGCTGCCGCTCCTGGTTTCGGGCCTTTTTCTTCGCCTTCCGCCTCTTCTGCTGCTCCCCGACCACGTGCCATCCGGCTTCAGCCGGGGGAGGTGTAGGGAGCTGGGCGGGCTGGGAGGGCGGTGGCGGCGGCTGCAACTGCGGTTGACGTGTCGCAGGCGGTTGGCGTGCCGCAGTCGGTTGGCGAGCCGCAGGCGGAGGACCGCTCGCTGCAGGCGCTGTCGCTGGCAGCGCCCTGCTCTTCTTCCCCTTCCCCTTCCCCTTCCCCTTAGCTTGCGCCTTTGCAGGCGCGTTTGCTGGCGCCGACTCTGCCGGAGCTGGCTTAGCTGGGGGGGAGGGCAAGACAGCCCCGCCGGAGGGCCGACTGGATGGCCCCGGTCCGGATGCGGCAGCCGCAGCAGCCGCGTAGGACACCGTCATCGGGCCCTCAGCCACCTTGTTTGCACCAAGAGGGGGGCGCAGGACAATGCCCTCCAGCACGGAGAACCGCCGCTGGAAGGCGGCGAACTCCGTTCGAACCAATGCCAGGACCTGATTGTCCTCTGGCACGGGCCTGCTTGGTTGCTGCTGCTGTTGTTGCCGCTGTTGTCCCGCCCGGGGTTGTTCCGCCTGGGTAGCTACGCGAGAGTCGGGCTCCCGCAGGCTGGCCAGGTCCGCTCGGAGCTTCGCATTCTCCTGTTGAAGAAGCTCCATCGCGGCCGTAAGGCGGGCGACGTCCGCTCGCAGACTGGCCATTTCCCCGTCGTGCGAAGTCCGAAAGTTGGCCTCCGCTGCCGCTATAATTGAGGCGGAAGCCGCAGGCATGGCCCTCAGCCTTGTCGACGGCTTCTGCTTATGTACAACTTGTTTAAGCGCGGCCTCCACCTCCTTCGCAAACCTGGCCTCACGCTCCACCTCGGAACCGCCAGGTACGTCGTCCTCATCGCCCGTCCCGCAGGCCGTCGAGCCCGGGTGGCGCCCCTCCTCGGCCAGTTTGGCCGACCTCTCGGAGGCAGTGATGCTCCTTCCCTTGCCTCGGATCCCTCCACGCTTGTTGGTGGGGATCTTTCTTGCCGATGCCGAGGCCTCCTCCTCTCCGGATGACGACCCTCTGTCGCCATCCCGCCTAGGCCGCTTGCGGAAGAACTTGCTGATCTCCGCAAGTGACCCGGCCCTCTCGCGCCGGGAGCTCTCTGAGCCTCCCGCGCTTCTCCCGTTTCCGCTGGATGCAGCGTCGGACTCCGACCGCTCATCACAATTGCCGTTACCGGCGGTTTGGGTTTTTTGGTTTGTATCCATATTATTCCCACGAGCAATAGGTAAATAAATGTCCATCCTGACAGGGACCGTGTATCAGGATAAGCAGAATAAATTGCTTTACTCGCCAGAGGGGCTGCAGGTACCCTGGCGAGGGTGAGCACTAGCGACTGATTCGTTCCATGGGAATACCCGTCAGCCATACATCCCCTCACGGTGCGCCGCCGCTTGGGATTCGGGGTAACTTTTTATAGAGGTTTTCTACCTCACGATCCAGGCGGTTAAGCCAAGACCCTCGGTCCCTATCAAAGCCGCGAGACGTGATCCACAGCACTCCAATAGGGATTACGAGATCAGCGGTGACAAAGAAGGACCCATCCAACTCTGTCTGCTCGGAGGCAGGGTAAGTGCACACCGAGCCCGCTCTTGCTCCTCTGCTATTCCCTCTGCTACACAGAGGGTCACGCAAAGGAACGCCCCGTTGGTCCAATGGACCCCACCCGTGTCAGAAAATTGGCCGCAACAGTAACCCTCTCCGAAGCATAAGAGGAAATTCTCATTTCCCCTCATTCCTCGGAGAAAATTACTGCCGCGCCCAGGGTGCACCGGCCCAGCAACTGCTCTTCCCTCCAGACGGATCGAAAGGGACCAGCAGCCGCCAAGCACACGTGGAGGACTTCTGACTTCGCACCCCAATCCTTACACCCTGTGGTTGTAGAAAATTCTCGTTATGAGTGCCCATTGGTTAAGACGTCACTTCTCATGCTTGAGTTTATAAATTGAAATCCATACAAGTAACAATTACTTTTTCAATGTAACTGTAAATATTTTCTAAGAATATCTAGTGCATCACTAACATCGGCAAGGGAAAACATCGTCAGGTAACCTGAATCCAATGCTTGTTATAATATTGGTGTGAAATCGCCCTGATGTGATGAAATTAGAAGAGACCTGTACCCTGCAGTGGGACAGTCTGAAATATTTTAAGGGAAAGATGAAGATGGGTAGAATATACTTTCATCGTCATCATCATTACATCAGCCAATTACCGTCTACTACTGAACATACTCAACGCTTCCCGGAGGGTTATGACCATCCGGCTAGCCCGGAGATTTCGCACGGTCTCCGGCGAGTTGGCGAATCCTTGCCGGACTGCCGCCATGGGTTCTGGAGGGAAAAGGCCTCGCGCTGATTTATGAGTTGTGCGTGGAGGCGCTACGCTAGACTCCTCTGCCGCGACGAATCGCAGCACGGTGGACAGGGCTCCGGCAGGATCCCATGGCGGTATGGTGACAGTGACTGTGACCACCCAGCGCTGGACACGCCACACAAGAGGCGCCACTCTAGCCGCCCCTCTTTGAGGAGTGGCGGCTAGAGTGGCGCTATGGCGTCCTCACCATCCGCCTGACGCAGGTACTCACCGGACACGGTTGTTTCGGGAGATACCTGTGTCGGATTCGGCGGGAGTACACGCCCGGGTGTCAACACTGTGAGGATCGCCCGGAGGACACGGTGGAACTTACGGTGGAGGTCTGCCCTGCATGGGCGGAGCACTGCCGGGTCCTCGTCGAGGCGATACGCGGCGGCGACCTCTCGCGGCCGGCTCTGATTCAATCTATGCTCCGGGGCGAAGAGGCATGGGAAGCGGTCACATCCTTCTGCGAAGCTATAATGCTAGCGAAGGAGGAGGCTGAAAGCGTGAGAGAGACGGGAGACCTTACGCCCCAGCTGCCGCAACAGAAGAAGACGAACCGGGCGTCGGGAGTCGAAGACCGATTCCCGGCTACCGTAGGCACGAGCCTGCGGACGGCGAGCGTTGGGTGGCTCGCTGTCCGATCAAAACCAGCTAGTCTATTCTGTAAATAACCACTTCGACATCGACTTCACCTGAGTGACTAAGCTTACAAAGTGAACTTTATTTCACACATCATAAGGTCTTATATTTATACGAATTTGAAACTCACCTCGGATTCCGCTGTCGAGACACGAAAATGTTGTTACAGAATAACACTGCAGGTTCCGAGTCGACGGCGCAATGTGTTTCACGCGCGCTTCAAAGAGATGTCAGCATAGTAGACAGGGCCAGTCTGCCAGGGTTGCGGAATTTGTTCGAAAGAGTCACCGCGGCTCTAGAACGCAAAAGGGCACTAGGACGAACACGGATGGGTTTTAGTCAGTAAAAGACTGACACTCCCTTCTGTTTCGCCTAAAGTGGAAGAAGTCATATGATGATTTCCCGGACAAAAAAAAACCCTCCTTTAAATCATCGGCCCAACGTGCCGACGGGTGTCAAACTCCGTATGACTATTCACGGTCTCCACTCTAACACGGGCTGCTCTATCGACCGTCTGTTCATCTACAGACAGGGCCGGCCCACTTATCTGCAGTTCAGCATACCTACTGATTCTACGCACAATGCCGGCGAATTTAGTTCTCGGGCGAATGACTTCGTTGCGAATTCCGTCCCCCCGGAAACCCCGAGCATTGCTCTCCATTACATGCTGAGCAATCTTGAATTTGTGGACCAGGCCTATATTACCCAGGAATTTACTTTATCGTAAAATCGCAAAGCTGGATACAGTTCTGGCTGTTTTTCTGGACCTGTAAGTATAAATCAGAACAAAGTAAATACAAATTTGTAAGTTTTTTGACTTTTAGATCAATAATTGAAAACAGTCCCAAATTTCGCAGTTTATCGCGAGGTGTGCAGCGAGCACAAGCCTTTCGAAGTTGCTAATTTGGATTTGCATCACCTTAACTGATCTATACAACTTATATAAAAATGCAGAACGACATCATGCTTTGCGTTTTAATATTAATTTCCACTGGGCTATTTTGCCAACAACGATCTCTTCCAGACATCCTTTGGATGGACTGATATTGGTACCTACATATATTTTACGTTTTAACTTCAGCCCTTTTACTAAGATATGTCAATCCCAACTAACATTTTGGTATCACTAACAGGCTTTTTTATGAGTTTAAGTGATATTAAAGAGTTACAATTATCTCAGTTCTAACTCAATGCGATAAAGAGGAGGCAACCAACAATTTTTAACTCCAATTGCGGCACTAGATCTTTAATGAACCATGTAATATAGGTTTGAGAGTTAAAATGGTGCTAGTGACAGCAGCTATACTTAAAACGTTACAGCTTTAACCTATATTTAACTACCATGTCTATATAACAGTTTTCGCTGATTCCTGTTAACTGTTAGTGTTGCTTAGTTATTGCAATGAAGTGTCTTATACACCTTGAGGTAGTATATTGACTATTATTGCAGACATATGTTATAAAATAGAGATTTTCGAGACTATAGTAACACGAATACAAAAAGTGTCAAACAAACTGCTCTATCTAGGTTTAACCTGTAATACAGGATTTAACTAAAGCTTATTATGTTAGGCGGTACTCCTTTAATGATGTTCTAAAGGCATTGGTGACAAATAACGCATGTATGGGTCGTTATTAACACTAACCTCACTTTTGTTCGACGCGACGTAAACAATTATGTGAAAGTTGCTTTTTTTATAATTGATTATTACCTACATGTGGAGAACTGCGTTGCTGGTGGTTTCAAAGGGGGCAAATTTTTCATTATTTTTGTGATAGGACACGCCGTTTTCGAGATACAAGTAAATATAGAAAAAAAAAAAAAAAAAAGTACAGTTATTGCAGTCCCAGTCAAGGAGTTGGTAGTGTAGGCACTCCCAGGCCACTTGACCATGACCTCCAAGGTCACTCAATCTTGACTTCCAAGGTCACCCGACCTTCACATCCAAGCTATCATGACTTCCAGGATCACTTGGCCTCGAGTTCTAAGTCACTTGTCTTTGACCTAAAGGTCACTTTGATCTTGACCTCAAGTTCACTAACCATGAATATTGACCTGATACCGTTCCTTAGTATCCTATGGTGTTCCCCTACTGCCACGCCCACGTCCCAACGGGTCTAACTAGATTGTATAAAATGGCTATATAATTTAATACATTCTTTGATCAAAGTTATTTATTTATTTATATATATATACTTTATTGTACTTTGTTAGTTATAACCACTTTTCCTAAATTGAGTTGATATTATACATAGCGGCTGTATAATATATATATTTTATCGAATAATCACTCACTGTAACATATATAAACACATAAACGGATTACGTCATGTCGTAGCAGCTTTTCATTATTTCGATGAAGAACCCTAATCGAGTCGGTGTGTAAAATTTTAAGGCGGCTGTATTGTCTTCACTGTGGCAAATGTATTTAGCTAAGTCTATTATGACAATGTTAAGTCACCAATGGCAGCACCATACTCGTGACTAACGATGTTGTAGCTCAAAGAGTGGTACAAATGATTTAAGTGAAGACTTAATATTTAAAGTAAGTTCGCCATTGTTTTGGTAACCTAACAATAAATATTATACTCAATACTCAATACTCAATAATTTACTGCATTCCATATGTATTACAAAGATGGTTTAAAATGGTTAAAGAACAAATATGGACACTGTCGGGCACTGCAAATAATAGGAGAGAGGAAGAGTGCTAAATAGTATGTCAAGGTATGAAATAGTATCAAAAATTATTAAAAAAAAAATGTTAAATTGGATGTATAATTATGTATATATTTATTAGGTCTGTGTTTATTGGTATAGTATATTTATTGAATAGGAATAGTAAATAAGAATTATTGTAAAAATTGTTTGAATTATTATATGTAGGTATTTATATTTGGTTTTTAAAAGTACCTACCTATGTAAGTAATTCAGGTTTTATTATATATGTTTTATCATGTTTGGTGAATAAGTTTATTGGTATATAATAGTATATTTATTGAATAGGAATAGTAAATAAGAATGATTGTAAATTATTTTTATTTTTTTTTAATTATTATTTATAATAAGTAATTAAATTTTGTTATTATATGCAGGTATTTTAAGTTTTATTATATATATTTTATAATGTTTGGTGAATAAGTGACAGAATAATTTTACTTTGTAATCGATTTGTCCTCAAAAAACTCCTTAACTGAGTAATATGACTTGGATTCTAGAAATTGTTTCAATCTATTAATAAATATGTTTGATTTTTTTATTTCTCTAATATCATTTGGCAGTTTGTTGTAAATTTTTGTGGACATTACCAAAGGACTGGTTGAGTGCATTTTGAGTCGGGATTGAGGTACGTTTATTTTGTTTTTGTTGTGTCGAAAATTGAATCTTGTTTGTGTTTCTTCGCAAGTTGTGTACAGATCTGGATGTTTTTTGACAAATTTACATAATTCTAATATGTTATTTCGAGTTATTCAACATTTGACAACAAAATACTAAATTTCTTATATCATTTGAAGCGTTCCTTGAATACCACTTAATTTTACATGCCACTGCTCAGGAAGAAGAAATAAATAATAATATTTGCTTGTGGTGTCTATTTTATTGTTATAACTTTTCTTGTAAATCTTTAATAAATCCTAGGCGCGTTAAAATTGAGATGAGAAACATGGTATAAATATACCATGAAATCACAAGGGCAGTCATTTTTCACTTCACAAACTCAAATAACGTAAATACTTATAATGGCTCCTGTTTTATTTCATATTATTCTGCTATGTTGAAAGATGGTTGACATTATACGCTTCCACTACGAACAGATTTAATTTTTTAAGGTTACAGGCTTTTTAAATCATAACGTGGGCTAAAACTTATACAGTTGTTTTAAAATGAAGTCAAGAAGCTACAATACACTTACCTGAGTCCATTTTAGATAGCTAATATGAGTCACGGTATCAATATTCTATTCTTAATAGGTCTTATAAAGGTTTTATCGGCAAAGCATTCTTATCCGATGCTTTCCTACCACCTGTTGTGTTTACCAACCCGATATTACAACAGTAATACCGGTTAAAGTAATAGCTATCACTTATTTAACGCTCTTGTGCAATTGCTTTGACACATTTGTATCACCGTACTATATGTTTTCTATAATACTTACCTGTAAAACTGTGGGCCTCTTTCGTGGTTATAAGTGAGTTAGAACATGCTCTAACTCTGTTGTAGAGGTATGCGTTAACAATTTTATACTCAAATGTAACTGATATACGATTCTTTTATAGGTTAATTTACCGCTTTGGTGTTAGTTGGGATGCCATCATGATTCCGTTGTTAAAAAGGAATAATGTAATTTGTCATAAATAGCTCCGTCTCTCTCTTCCAACAGAATCATGATGGCATTGGCGCGTCAGAGTAGAGGAGCGAATTAAGTAAGCGACAACGGAAGTGTTAAAAAATAACTTTATTCCGACAGAGTTACAGCTAAACAGTAATTGAATTCATCTAACAAGATATTGATCTTATATACTAACTTAATTGCTAACGTAGTACAGCCACAGCGTGATCAGATTGACGCATGTTCTAGATAATTATAAATGCTGATCGCGCAGTGGGGAAATTGAGAAATAATAATCTAGTAAATACTTATTGTCTGACAAAGCTAATATTGGTAGGTTGGGGTTCCTCCAATTAAGTAAGCGACAACGGAAGTGTTAAAAAATAACTTTATTCCGACAGAGTTACAGCGAAACAGTAATTGAAATTCATCTAACAAGATATTGATCTTATATACTAACTTAATTGCTAACGTAGTACATCCACAGCGTGATCAGATTGACGCATGTTCTAGATAATTATAAATGCTGATCGCGCAGTGGGGAATATTCATTTTGGGCTGCGGTTCCTAAGAACGTAGACAAAATGTATTCACATTTTTTTATAAATAAAGGCAACATTCTAGTGTCGCCGCTGAATATTGGTATGATGTTAACCAATTCCTGTGGGACACGGGTTACGTTTTCCATTGTGAAAAGTTATGAAAGAAACAAACACGGAGAGAAAAAAAAATCACACTAATGTGCTACTAAACTATCACTATTCTAAAATATTAGTACGTTTAAAATCTATGCAAATATTATTACGGCGTTGTCCAATCCCTAATAATACACAAACACATAGACTATTACAAGGTTGGGATATAGATGGAAGAGCTGAGAGGAAGGTGAAAAAGATTTACTCACAATTCCGCAGCTAGCTCCATGCTCCCTGAATTACTGCTGTGGCTGGTCCTCTTCCGTAACTCGAAGTGGCTCCTTAATGAATTTATTTGTTCGGCTATCTCTGCTAAACCGTAGACACGGACGTCGGCTACTCCACGTAGAATTGTATACACGGCAAACTGACTACAGAGATCCTACCGGCTGCGCCAATTAAGTAAGCGACAACGGAAGTGTTAAAAAATAACTTTATTCCGACAGAGTTACAGCTAAACAGTAATTGAATTCATCTAACAAGATATTGATCTTATATACTAACTTAATTGCTAACGTAGTACATCCACAGCGTGATCAGATTGACGCATGTTCTAGATAATTATAAATGCTGATCGCGCAGTGGGGAAATTGAGAAATAATAATCTAGTAAATACTTATTGTCTGACAAAGCTAATATTGGTAGGTTGGGGTTCCTTAACTAGCGCTTTAATGGTCTAGCAATGTAACCTACAATTGTTTAGACTTCACGTTGTCTATCAATCACTAACGCACAGAACTGTCTCAGAAGCTAGGTGTTCAGTACTGAACAGGGCAACACAGCCAAACGACGACGCTTGGCAGGCGAACTAATTGGCGCAATACCTTAGCCGCTTAGGTACTGCGGCAATGGTCTTAATTTGTGACCGAGCTTGTCTATAGGAAACTCAATGTTGTTATGAATGCAGGCAAATAATTGTGGAGTACATTGTTGGAACTATTGAAATCATTATGAAAAGTGACGTCTGCAATTTTTGGCTCATTGACCTATATAGTTCTTGTTTTTATAGAATATTCTTTATAGTTGTACCGACAAATAAAATACCGGCCAAAAGCGAGTTACCATCATATAAAACGTGAAATATTTTAAATTTTCATCGCAGAGGTCTATATTCGTCAGAGAAATTTAACACTATAGTGTGAACTGCAATTTAAGTGCATCCAGTCCATCTCATAACTGATAGTGGAACGGATAATGTATTTTTTCTGAAAAAGTGTGCTATTTATAGACATCGTTTTATTTTTCGTGCCATCTTTAAATAAACTTATAACAGATTTATTTCAACTTTTGCTCTATGCAAACTTCTGAAATAAGGAGGGGGATTTTTTTACATTTTCTAAAGTCGAAAACCATTCCGCTTAAAGAAAAAGGCTTGAGAATGTGCTATTAACGCTCTTTCATATGAGACCCCACATGCCCTAGTAGCCAGTGCTGGATTTACACTAGGGGCAGTCAGAGTCAAAAATATTTTTTCACTTTACAAGTTTTGCCGCCCTGGGCACTACCCAGGGCGGCAAAACTTGTAAAGTGAAAAAATATTTTTAGTGTTTTCATATGAGATGAGGCGCTCTGCAGGTTGGTACCGAATAACCTCTTAAATACGACCACCACTACTGCGGAGTCCATGCAGAAATTTCTCACTGACTGTCGCTACGTAGAGATAATGAGATGTCTGTTTAAAAGGCCGCAACAATGACGGTCCAAATACAAGAACAGATTACAAAACCAATCCAACTGCGTCGAGGTGTAAGACGGACGAAGAAGACGTCAGCTGATATGATCATGATCAATTCATTTTATTTGCGCATGCTAAAAAGTAATATATCAAAACTTTGAGAAAAATTTAGTGTTGGGGCGGCATTTTCTAGATCGCCCAGGGCGGCACTATGTTTAAATCTGGCCCTGCTAGCCCCAATTCGAATTATTATGAATCTTATATTACAAAAATAATTACATTTTTATTTATTTCTTATTTGCTAAATATTTGATCAAATGTCATTTCAAATATTCCAAATTTTAAGTTTATAACATTAGTAGTCCTTTAGATATAATATAAGCTGTGACAGACGGACAGACTTAGTCACACCATAAGGGTTCCATTTTACCAAATTGGTACGGAACCCTAAAAAAAAATTCTCACGAAATAAAACAAATTTGACTAGTAGGTAGAGTCACAGTCTTTAATTGATGAGCCACTTGCCACTGTTTATATTTTGCCGCTTTAGTCGGCTTTAGCGGATTTAGTCGGTTACATTCAAGTACAGAGTGACTACCCCAAGTCTAGCAACTGTTAGGTAATAGTACGTCATCTACGCGTACGGATAAAATCGTGAGTTCTGTGGTTCTGTGTGTGAGTTGTGTGTTAGAATAGGGAAAATTATGATTTGGTAGGTAATTTCGGGAAAACTCAAACTCACGATTTTATCCAAACGCGTAGATGACGTTCATGACACTCATCAACATAAACATTAATAAAATTAATAACACCTATTTGTCGCCATCTTGGAAGAATTGATTATGCATTTTATTAAATATCTGTTTTATAGTAATGTTGTAGCTATTATAAATGCCACATAAAAACCGACCAAATGGGGGTCGTACTCGATAAACGAAGGGTTCCGTACCACCAATCGAAAAAAAACACGTTTTTTGTATGGGAGCTCCCTTTAATTTTGAATTTAGTGTGAGTTGACCCTTAAAAGCATTCGCATTCGTATACGCTTTCGTAAATTGTCATAAACACCACTAATTTTCACACTTATTGTCCCTACGCTTTTTATTGAAGTACCTACAAGAATTGGCATTCTGTTAAGATATGATACAATTTTAAAACTGACGAAAATATACGATACGACAAAAACCAGTCCAGTACACCAGCCATTGTTTGGTATTTGATTAACTTTTAGTTTAGTTAGAACATCGCCCATGTGGAACTAACTTTATACAGAATGTTTGGATTGAAATTGCATCGATTTTCAGCTTAGAGCACTTTACTGTGTGTAAGTACGTAGAGACGGGTCAGTGTTGTTTGTTTATCCAATACCGACCGAGAGATACGAAGTTAATTTTATTTGGTTAAGGAACTGAATTTGTGTGTGTGTGTTCGTGTTTTGCGTATTGGTAGACCACGTTCTCTCATATCAAAGGCAATAGGGATAACTGAGACAGACTAGATGCGAAAGGCGGATAATCTGGTGTAGTGCTGCTTTTTGTGAGAGTCCTTCCAGCAAGCGACTGCGATAGGCTGAATCAGTAACCTATAACATAGGAGAGGAGCTCGCGGCTAAATAACATCAGCCGCACAGGTTGATCTTCAAGGTTAAGCAACGCTTGCCGAGGTTGGTCTGTGGATGGGTGTCCACCTTAACATACAGAGTTTCCTCCGTTTGGAGATCTTTGGCAGTCGTTACGGATATTACCGTGATACCCAGTTAAAGGGTTATGGAGGTCTGGTACGCAGCTGCTCTATGCAAAATACTGGCTGAATCCGGTTTGACTGGAAGCCGACCTCAATATAGTTGGGAAAAGCCAAGCCAGATAATTAGTACTTATAACCTGTAACATAGAAGCAACTAACTCAACTTATGGCGCGTTTACATTAAGCGGTTTAACCAAATTGATTAGGCGACCGTATGTATTCGTTTAAGTTTTCGGTTTACCGAATACAGAAAACGGTTTACGCTAGTCGGTGACTGAATACGGACTGCAACCGAATCGGTCCAAACGACCTAATGTGATAGAGCCATGACGCGTCGACCGATTCAACAGTACCTACACGAACCGTTGTTTCCATTGATGACTATCATCATGTGAGCCGAGCTGCTCCCGATAACTTCAACGTACCAGTTCCTCCCTCTATCAGTAATGGTGCCATTGTCTAAAATCTGAATAGGTGAATATAATCAAGACCACTTAGTTCTCGTCTCGAGACTCCGTTCAGAATTCAGAAGTTTCTTGAAACTCGAATATAGATGCTGAAACGTTAACGCATCTGAAACGTCTCTGAATGCTTTTGTCATGTGTCTATAGAATTATTATACCCTGTGCTAATTAGAATGAGCGTGGTTCCTGCTCAAACATTAACAATACATGGCCTTTACACATTTTAACATCTCATTTTGTAACTTTGAATATTATGTATGCGCGTTCGCGAAACATGTCAATTTGGCCTAACTAACGTAGATAACAATACGTTTGTTAAATAGATGTCAGTGTAGTGTTAAATAGGCGTGACAAGCGTGAATTGAAAAGGATTAGCTCTAGCTTTGACGTGTACGATGCTTCACACAAGGATATTGCGACGCGATCGGGTCGTTTCAATTTTGTTTCCATTTAAATCTACCTTTTTCAGTAACACTGTATATTATTATTATTATTTATTGATGATCAAGCAATATAGACTCATTTTGACAATATATTAAAACATAATTTCAATGGACAACACACAACAAGCAAGACATAAAATTAAATTAAAATAGGCTACACGACATACAATTAAATATAATTAGAATTCTATTCATTCATGTCATACTTAAAGGTCACAGAATGAAACATAAAATAAACACAATATCATCAGCTCTGTTTTTCTCAAAATTAGTCGATGTGCAATTTTGCCTTCTTTGAATTTTTTTCATGAAAAAAAACCGGTCAAGAGCGAGTCGGATTCGAGCACCGATGGTTCCGTACCATCATATGCCTATAAAACGTGAAATGTTTTTAAATTTTCATCAGCGAGGCCTACATTCGTCATAGAATTTTAACACTGCGGTGTAGGTATATTGCAGTTTCGCATACAATAGGCAAAACTCTTTAGTCCGTCAGTTACAGTATTGAAAAATAATGGACACGTATTTTTTGTTTTTGTAAATCAATGAATATTGACAAAGATAAAACGCATCAAAACTCGGAAGTAGGGGCTCGTGACGTCACGACCCGCTAAAAATTAAGCCAGGGCGTGACGTATTGAGAATTTTAAAAGCGTCGTAACTTCGTTAATTTTGTTTCCCGTAACAAAATAAAAAATACGGGTCAAAGATTTTTTGATAATCTAACTGACGGACTAATTAGATTTTTTCAGGACACAAGCCTATTATTTCAGATTCATCTATATGCAAACTTCGGAGATAAGGAGCGGGGAGAATGGTATTTTTTTTTCATTATTCGTTGAAACTGAAAACCTGCAGAAAAAAAAAGAAAAAATATTAGAAAAAAAGAAAGATTTATTTTGGACCAAATAAAGTTTGGTTAAGAATCTGTGGTGTACATGATTGTAAAAATCATGTACACCACGGATTCAAACTTCGTGGCAGTCGGGTTAAGAATCCCTTTCAGTCGAGAAATATGTTTTTTTTTTTTGCAATGTATTTGAATAAACGTCATCTAGAACTATTCCTTTCATGTTGATAGCATTAGTAGTTCTTGAGATATCCTGCTGAGTAACTGAATATAACTGGCGTAAAATACTGGCAGTCGTCAGGTGTATCGCTAGACTTAAGACGGACGCAAAATCGAGGCAACATTGAAAAATCGTGGCGTACTGTTTCATGTGTTGAGCTCCTAATAATTTTGTAACACAGGTTGTGTGAGGTTACTGGGAAACTGGCAGTAAGTACATCAACCTCCCGCGGATGCCAATAACGTCCATGTACGAGATGAAGCCACCTGGTGTGAAGTAATTTGTAAATGCTAGCGATGCGATGAATTGGCAATAAGTACTCGTAAGTGTGAATTTGATGCCTCCTGAACGGAAAACCAACATATTTTTAACAAAAAAGAAAGGCTTGGTAAAAATTAAGTTACTTCCCAGTGGACTAAAATGAATAATGTTGTAAGTATTACTAAGTAAGGTGGCATTTAGTTATTTATATTAATTAAAAATGTTAAAATTGTTTTATAAATCCTGCACAAAAAAGGATCTATCACTTACATGTAGCTTTTATTCCAATATAAAATCTATTTTCAGGCCTTAGCGTTCAGTAAAAAGGGTTCGTGGCTATATGTGCCGAATGACCGTAAATTGTAAAATTAGTACTTATCCTACCCTACTTACCGATTAATGGCTTTCTGGGTCTAAATTGTTGGAATCCATTTTAAATCTTCACTAGCGACCCGCCTCTACTTTGCACGGTTTTCACGACATGCCAAAATACCCAGGTTTCTATATAGATGTACTACAACAGTGGTTGCCAAGTTCATTGGACCGTTGCCTTTGGGGTACCGTTTAGCTGTCATGAAGAAAAAAGTTACCTACAATCTTTTCGCTTACTATTTTATTAAATAGTGCTACTCTTTTATGTTACTGTTTAATAAAATAGAAGGAGTTACATAACAATGAAAATGTATTTGTTTCCTAATTTTTAACCGAATTCCGAAAAAGGAAGAGGTTCTCAATTCGGTTGTTTTTTTAATTATTTGTTTATGATTTTTACCTCATTACTCCGTCGTTTATAAACCGATTTGAAAACTTCTGAATGTTTTATCTGAAAGCATACTTGTTGTTTGGTCCCATTTAAATTTTATCAAAATCGGTTGGGAACTTTGGATTTTAAATCGAAAGAGCTGGAATTCGTTTACTTGGATGACGGTTTTTTGTCATCCGAGTAATCGAAATTGCGTATGTTGCTTTCCTGCGATTTTGCAGTGGTATTGTTAGAATAAACTAACTACGAATAAACTAACAAAAACATCGACTTCCAAAGTAACTATTTATTTAAAGAACAAACTATATACACATATAATAGAAAAAAAAAACTCCTAACTAAAATATGGCATCAAAAAATTTGTCCCCATCGCTATCGACTGGAAGTGAGCCCAAAAGACTGGGCTGCATTAAAGTTAAAGTGCTTCCAAAATTAAAGTTATTTTTTACTTTGTAGTGTTTTTTTTTTATTTATTAGAGGAGCTCGTGGCTAAATAAAAACAGCCGCACAGGTCGATCTTCAAGGTTAAGCAACGCTTGCCGAGGTTGGTCTGTGGATGGGTGACCATCTTAACATACCGAGTTTCCTCCGTGCCTCGGAAAGTTCCCGGCTGTCATTTGGAAATCTTTGGCAGTCGTTACGGATAGTCAGAATCCAGAAAATCTGACACCAGTCTTGCCAAGGAGTACTACCGTGTTACCCAGTTAATGGGTTGTGCAGGTCTGGTAGGCAGCCGCTCCACGTAAATTATTGGTATTCAGCTGAATCCGGTTTGACTGGAAGCCGACCCCAATATAGTTGGGAAAAGGCTAGGCAGATGATGAGTGTTTTTTTTTGTTTGAAAGTCGGTTGTACTTTCTGTAAAAAGTTTTTTATAGTCTTTATAGCTTTGGAATTGGCTTTTCAGGCCTCATCCATTATTCGCTCGCAATGGGTTGCGAGCCTCAGTTAGGGATTATTTTTAAGAATTTTTATTTTATTTTAGAAGAACAACGCGATGCCATAGACAGACACTCAAAACGACTTCATTATATAATATCTATTGATATTACAATGTATTTTCACTTCGTTTCATTTCATCGTTGATGTTTCTACGTGATACCATCAAATTAAGCACCTAGCGAGTAGGTACAAGTGAAGCTATTTTCCTGTATTGATTTCTAATGGCGATGGCGGGAAAAGCTTCTGATATCTTGAACACACGATATTTTCCTTAATTTCCGGCACACTGCAGAAAAATCAAGATGTTCTATAGAAAAATACGTTTTAAGATTGCTTTTATAGTTTAGAGAAACCCAAAATATATTTAAAAAAAATCTACTGGCCACTAAAATTTTCGACCGTATTGGATGAATGCAGAACATTTTGCGCAGTCTATTCAACATTCGATCACGAGGTACAAACAAAATGAAATGGACAGATATTTTCATCTATTTTCACGTTCATTTTTACTCCTTTTCCATTTTAAGGAATGCTCCATGGAAACGAAAAAAATGGCTGCTCTAACAAATTAATAGTTTTAACGGACATCCTACCCTTATGTAGGTATATCATTTATTTTCTGACATTGTTATCAACATGTTGAAAGGCACACAAACTGACATATCACACCTGCATCCGAATCTGCCCCGAACCTTCTCATATTGCAGGCTGCGTCCGTACAATATGGCACGTAGCATTGTGTGCTCACAATTAAGGTGAATATTATTCAAGTTTCTCTCACTATAAAATTTTTACTATCTAAGTATATATATTTCCAGACTTCACAATTCTGTTGAGATGTGAGGCATCTCTACCTATATTGCCTTGATGACAGCTGAATAATATTTCATATTTACCGGAAAGATGCTGCTTTCGCCATAACGATCAGGCTTGCTCTTAAAAATAGTAATAACGTCTATGGATCCCTAATTTCGGTTAAATATTTGTAGTACCAACCGAATCCTACCATTCTAAAGTTTCCACAACGATTCAATCTGTCCAGCCTTTTCTTCGAAAGAGTCACCGCGGCCCTGGAACGCAAAGGGCGTTCGGAGGAACACGGATGGGTCAGTAAAAGTGTAATGATAATCATATAATGATATCCCATCCTAAAAACAAAATGGCTTTTCCTAACTATGTTGGGGCCGGCTTCCACTCTAATTGGATGCAGCTGAATACAAGTATTTTCACGGAGCAACTATCTATTTAACCTCCAGAACCCATTAGCTGGGTTATTATCTTTTTCTTATATCCTTTGGCAAGATTGTTTTAAGAGTTTCAGGGTTTCAACTACCCGTAACGACTGTCGAAAATCTCTAAATGACAGCTGGGACCAACAACTTTCCGAGGCCCGGGGAAACTTGTACGATGATCACCCATCCTCTGATAGATCTCGGCAAGCGTAGCTTAACTTCAAAGTTCAACCCGTGCGGCTGTTATTTTTAGCCACAAGCTCCTTAAAGTTTCCAAAACAATCTATACTATATACTATATTAATATTATAAAGCAGAAGAGTTTGTTTGTTTGTTTGTTTGGTTGAACGCGCTAATCTCAGGAACTACTGGTCCGATTTGAAAAATTATTTCAGTGTTAGATAGCCCATTTATCGAGGAAGGCTATAGGCTATATATCATCATGCTAAGACCAATAGGAGCGGAGCAGTAATGAAACATGTTTCGCAGACGACGTTGCACGGGTCAGCTAGTAATACCTATATAATTATTGTACCCAGTCATCAACCTCGGTATTGTTTGAGCACGGTATAATTAAGCATGAAGGTAATAGGAGTAAATACTGATGATTACAATAAGAGAATCTGCATGTGTTCCAATACTTGGTTAATTACCGACTATGTTGTATATGCTGGGACTCGATCATTGTCATCGTTAAGGGTGCCTACCCGTTACAGCGAAGTTAGGCAGCGGAGCGAAGAAATGGAGATATAACCAATCATATCAGTCAAAACGTCAGCGACTCATGTGGTGCGGAAAAAAATCTCCCTTTCTCCGCTTCGCTGCCTCGCTTCGCTGTAATGGACAGGCATCCTTAAAGCTATAAAAAATCTTCTTAATTCTTACCGTGTTGATGGCAATCTTTTAGGTGGCCAACTTTGAATCTTTTTACCCAAAATATTTTTATTTTCTCAACAATATCGTTTCGTTTGACAAAATCCACTGCGATGCTGAAAAACAACCATTGATAAAAAATATCCTTGGACATTTCACACAACGCCATATAGTCCCAAGCTAAGCAACCTAATGCTTGTGTTATGGTAACGAGATGGCTGATAAACTACATACATAATTTTTTTTTTTGTAAATACATACTTATTATAGATAGAAAAACACCCAGACTCGGAATAAATACTTGTAGGTCGTTTTGTCCGTGCGGGAATCGAACCCGCGACATGCTGCGCAGCAGTCAATCGATCAACTACTGCGCCAACCTTGTCGTCAAATTGATAAGCCCTGCATGAAACCTATATTCACTTCGGCTAACTGATTTGGTGGAGTACCTAATTGCACTACCTACTTGATATTCAATACAAACTAACTGTACATAGATATTACAGACACGTATTGTATTGTAAGTAAATTTAAATATGAAGTGTTTGGAATGCTTTGATAAAAAAGCGAATTGTGACGTTTTATAGATGAAAATTATTCCAGCTTGAACGGTGCGACTATGTGGCTCCTTTGAGCTTCCATCAGCTTCCTGAAACCTCAACATTACCTCTTACCTTTAATGAGGCTGCTATTACTGTATATTTTATAAAACCACGTAGTTTTAATAGTCAAAAGCCACAAACTATGCACCGCGATACCTCTACAGTGGAAGTTTGTATCAGACAGCCGATTTGGCCAGTTTGTGCATATACTGCGTAGGTCCAAAACTGACCTAGGTACGGATTCAGCGGCATCAGTGGTATCCGCCGATTCCTGTAAGGTATAGGGAACAAGGCACGCAAGACACGATACATCAGGTCTCCCTTCATTTGTGGATCAACACCACAATTGCTGTCCAGATTGCACTCGTCGATAAATCTCCAGCTGGGCAGACTTTCCTAGTAAACAGAGTGTTTAGAGACGTCCAGGTTGGCCAAGGCCATGCGTGCGCTAGTTAAAATTTCCCACCGCACAGCGTGCCCAGGTGAGAGATTTCAATTAGCGCATGGAACTAATGAAATGGACAGGGAAGCACTATTTATCTTGCCACAGCTTTAGACAATCCTAAAACGAAGTGACATAATGAAGTGGTAGGACACACTTTATAAAACTGATGTGGCTAAGGCCGTTAGAGAAAGCAAAGGGATATTGTCGTGAAATAATGAAAGAAACATTTTAGATTGTTTCGATCAAATGTTCCCTGGTCGTGGTATCTGGAACGAAGGGAAAAAGCCCGATAATACAGCATAGTCTTTTGGAATTTTATGAATAGGTAAGGCTTAAAGTAAACTGGCGTCGAAGTTAATATTTATCCCGAAATTAATAAAGATTAATATCATTTTATATCATGCAATTATAACTTAACTTCTGGGTGTTTTTTATATCATATAAAATACCATTAACAGTGTTGTTATAGGCAGAGCTGACATTTCCCGCGCAAGTAAGAAAAAATTAAATATGAAATTAAAGAAGAAGGTTAAATAAATAAAATGGGCTTAATAAAATTATTTTAATATCACATTGATATATTTCCATTTTTATTTTATTGAGTTCTCTATTATATGGCATCTACATAATTTGTACAACAAAAATATACTTTGATCAAAAACAACAGATTCCTACTTACTTTTAAAAAATATACACAAGGTACCTAAAACTGAAAGACACAGCAAATATTAATAAAAGTTTGAGAAATGATCTAAAAACTATACCTACCTAAAAGTCAATATATTTTATATTTGGTAAAATAAATGGTCAATTTGTGCATCACCGAAATGTCGCTGTCGTTAATTTTTTACTATTATTTTTATTAATATTTAAACATTGGTTTTGAAATATAAATACATAGATCGCCATTTTTTCTTATGCATTCTTTAAAGGCAAAGGCAGTTGTTAGGCTACCTACTTGGTTCATATATTTTAAAAGAAAATTATAAGACGAGAACTAGAATACCCAGTCAATCAATTATCGTCAAAAAGCATTCTTTACTCACGCTAATTCATAAATATAACATTTGGTGGAAGTATCCCATCCTATTTATTAATTCACTATCACCTACATACACACGATTAAAAAAAGTAACAAGAGTAATGCAAATTCATTCATAAGACTGTTTCTATTCGAAAATAAAATACAATAGGAATGTTTTCGGTAGAAATACAAATATTTAAAACATATTCACATTTATTTTACTGGTGGGCTACGCAGAACGTAAATACTGACTACATTCATACTATCGAGTCAAATTACAATGTCCTATATCAAAATATCACATCATACATATCAGCCTCCACACTAACTTACACACGGCATGTGCACGTTGCTGCCGGGTACTTCATTGTTATCGTACATAGTCAGTACTGTTTGTACATCCATGTACCTATTTGTACACTTCCAGCAACCCATGACATGAATGTTAAATATTCATCAAGGTGACAATAATTATACTTTCGCTCATGAGCCACCACACACGCCAATCAGTCTACACAAAAAGTAAACATTTCTGTACATACAATACACCTAGGATACAAACCTATTAACATGAATGAAGATACAACAAATAAGCTCACTAAATGATAGCAACAACTATTTATGTAAGAAAAGGAAAATAAGACACTCACAAGGAAAGTTTAGAACGAAATACAACATCATCAAGAATAGACAGAGATCGAAATTAACAGTAGATCAAAGACATTCATGCAGATTATGAGAATAACATACATGCAAGTAGATACTATGTTAGTAAATGAGATTAGCTTATTCTGTTACACGAAATGAAATTATTTGACTAGACCGTTGGGTATGTTAATATACGAATTAATAATATCTTTCGGCTTCTTCTCGATGTCGACGTCTAACGTGATGTATGTCGGGTTTGTGACCGTGTTGAGGGCATTCTTTGCATTGTTTTGGTTTGTTGCGAATACGTCATCTGTTTCTTCTTCTATTCTCGGGCACATGTTGAGATACGGAGAATGGTTGCCTTCGTGGTCGGACTCCGAGCCGCTCCTAGCTGGTAGGTTGTTCAAAGTGAGCATTGGTGTTAGCTCTGAACCACAGGTACTTGCTTCAGATACTCGCGGATTGTATTTGCGAGGGTCGAAGTCAAACTTGGTGTCCTGATCTCGCGGACTGAATATGTCCTGTCTCGTCGCCGGACTCATCTTTAGATAGCCTTCGTCATCTGAAATGTAAACCGAACTTTGTATACCTACCTAATGAGTTGTTGGAGGAGGAAAATAGAACACCAAGCCACACCAAGAAGTGAAAACTAACTACAAAGAAGTCAACCAAATCAACCTGACGAGTTTTAATTGTTTTAGTTGAGAGGTGTAGTGTGTACAAGTGCAGTGATCAGTACCAACACAGTTCATTGTTAGTTACAACAAAGACATGCGTTGAATTACCATTTCTAGTATTTTTGTGTAATCAGAATGTAGTGTTATCCGTTCCGTCTGATAAAAGGAAATAACATTAAAAAGTCGAAAAATTACTGTCACGACTTCACGTGTTTGTCTATTATATTAGGTAGAAGTGGTATATAGGTACCGCAGTACAAAATAAATGCTAAAGTTTGACGAAGTCATGGATAAAATTGTTTACCTTTCGTAATAACTTCGGCAGCTTGAAAAATATAAACAAATATTAGGGATATAATATATCAGTAAGAAAGCAATTTATAAAAAAGAATATTATGTGAGTTCTTTATAACATCGCTTTATTCTCAACTATAGCTTTCGCCGGCGACTTCGTACGCGCATATCCCGTTTTTCCCGTTCCCGTAGGAATTTCGGGAAATCCTCTCTTAGTGCACCCCTAAGGTGTGTAAGGAAGCTACATGGCAAATTTCAGCTTTCTATGACCAGTAATTTCGGCTGTGCGTTGATATGTAAGTCATCAAGCCAAGCTTGCTTTTTATTTCTATAGAAGATATGATTTGGTGCCTATGAGAGATAGGTACAAAATGCGACATTAGATATTGACTATCCACCTCACCTTACCTACTCAACCCCCCCCTTACCCCTGTTCCTAAGCCTGCATTGCCACACCATCAATATTATCAATAGTCAATTTCTTACCTATCTGCGTGGGTGTGGTGGGGAAGAAACTTCTATCGTTGACGTAGTGGTGAGGGCTGGGTGTCACCAGATTGTTGTAGTCTGGCGCGCACACCATGGCCAGGTAGTCTTCTCCGCCCGGTTGGACGTTCGTGTCCATGTACGCTGTGTTCAGGTCCACGTAGTGCTGAAGATAGATAAAAGGAATTATTAAAATATAATAGGTTTTTTGAACCTATCTTCTACAGTGTTTCGATTTTTACTCAAAATTTTGGATTTTTATAAAGAGCTTATAATTGTGGGAGTGATCTAATCCTATGGAGAGTTTGGACTATTTATTGTTTAGTGTACCTAAAACATCTCATAACTTATAGAAAGACGGCCGGCCCCGGTTCTAGCAAAACTAAGCAGTTGATTCTTCACAAAAAATCAAAACCAACCCACAAATGTTCTGGCCTTAAACGTAGCTGACTACGCCATCTGTTACACGGCACATGAACTACAAACGGGCGAACCTTGGTTCATTTGTTTCATAGCGTCCCATATTTCTCGAAACGAAGCATAGAGGGAGACAGTGCAGGTGTCAGGAAAGGGAGTGGGTTTACCAAGGCTGAGGGCCCTTCCTGACACGCGTGTTTTCACCAGCGTGCTAGCACACTCCTGGCCACACGCAGGTCAAAGATTTCGTCTGCCGCTGCAGTATCGTACATGTCGCCGGTGGCTAAACACGTGACGCGGGTCGTATGCATGGTCATAGTGTACGCATGCGGGCTGTGCACCCGCAGCTAGGATGATAGGAAAAACATGTATGAAATTATAGGATGCGGACGAACTCTTCTCCTATGACGCTAGAATTTTTCTGCACGGTGAGGACCGACGTCGACAAGTGTTACGAAGACCAGGACAACGCTGCCGCGACATTGTGTCTCTCATCAGAGTGGACACACATACCACAGGACACCATACCAGTGGCCAAGATAGGCAAACCAACATAAACAATCAAAATTACCATGATCCAAACTTCTTAGTCGGGGATCGTTCATACCTATATTAGGGACATACACAAAGAAACTTTTCCGTTTTATAAATTACCGTACGTCTGGATCGTCGCGGGCTCTTGCTCTGACACTATAGTAGGTGTAAAGCGAATATTTAAAATATAAATGATTTATATTAACATAAAGATACTAATTAAAATACACTCATATGAGAGTACATAATATATCAATATACAATATACTCACACTTGGTTTTGCTCGCGACTTCTTACGTGGATATCCCGTTTTTTCCCGTTCCCGTAGGAATTTCGGGGAAATCTATTTAAATTATTGGGTAATTTAGTGCTCCCTATACTCCCCAAGAAACCTACATCCCAAATTTCAGCTTTCTACCGCCAGTAGATAGTTTCTGTGTGCGTTGTCTGTCATTCGCTCAGTCAGTCACGAGTAACGGAAGAATTTTATTAAGATATACTAGCTTCTGCCAGCGGCTTCGCCCGCGTGATCCCTAGGGAACACGTTCCCGGGATTAAAGGTAGCTTATGTGCTATTCCAGACTATAATCTATCTTTGTTCTAAATTTCATTAAGATCCGTTAAGCCGTTCTCTCGTGATTGAGTAACAAACAACCAAACTTTCACATTTTCATTTTTTTTTTCATTTTTTCTATTGATTGTAGCGTGATGAAAAGTATGCTATAACCTGCTCAGGAGTATGAATAATAATTTTACCAAGTTTCGTTAAAATCCGTCGAGTAGTTTTTGTTTCTATAACGGTTATACAGACAGACAGACAGACAGACAGACAAAAATTTTACTGATTGCATTTTTGGCATCAGTATTGATCCCTAATCACCCCCTGATAGTTATTTTGGAAATATATTTCATGTACAGAATTGAACTCTCTACAGATTTATTATAAGTATAGATAGATAGAAGAAGATAAATAGAAGATTGATTGATACAAATAACCAATGATATATACTCACATTCCTCACATTATCCTCTAAGAAGCCGCCGAGAATCTCCTGCAGCTGGCTGAAAGTGGGCCTGCTCGTGGGCTTCTGCTCCCAGCATTTCAACATTACGTCGTACAGACGATCATCTGCGTAGTTCGGCTTGGCGAGACGCTTCCTGCAATGTTAATTGAAGTTGTTTGAGCAATTGATGTAGGTAGTTAAGTTAGTTACCCACGTCTATAATGGATATTAGTTAATTAAGTAGAAATTGAGCGACGTTCGAGTGCCCTTAGTGCCCATACATATACTTTGGGGGTCAAAAAATGAAAGTAAAATAAAAGTTTTTCCAAATTTGTAGCGACATATCAAATGAAAAGGCTTGCGAGAGGAATTCAACTATATTTTTTCATAATTTTAAATTAAACTGTTTTGAAATTTTCAAGAACTTACGCCAAAAAATACCATTCCCTTTATCTTGGAAACAACTGAGCCCGAAATTTTGAAAAAAAAGTCTACATAGTTTTAAAATAACATGTTACAAAAATGGAATTGGTTTGGAACCCTTTGCACACGAGTTCGACTCGCACTTGGCTGTATTCTATTTTACTCACTAGGCTGCCAGGAATATAATAATAATATCTAGGTAACCATATATATCAACATAATTATAATAACAAGTTATACACACCCTTCAGACAGCCACTGCAACAGTGCTGCTGGACTGATGTTCGGGTAAGGCGTCTTTGCGAGGGAGAAGAGCTCCCACAGCACGATGCCAAACGACCACACGTCCGACTGTGTAGAGAATATGCGATCCGTCATACACTCGATCGCTAGCCACTTGACTGGGAGGAGACACTGTAAAGACAAAGAAAATTAACATCACAACACAGTTCCTAGTACTTGGTACCAAGTGACTTACACCTGCATTTAGAACCTAACGAATGCCGCTAATGCTGAGCGGGGCCACCTGCTGGGCACAAACTGTTTGAAATACCTCCGTAGTCGAGTAGTTTAGGCGCTTGCCTTGTTACCGGGTGGTCGTGGGATCGATTCCCACGGGAAGCATACTTTGTAAAGTTATTTCCAGTTTGGCTAGGACATTGAGGCATGAATCACCTGATTATCTGATAAAAATATGATTCCGTGCTTCGGAAGGCACGTCTTGGTCAGGGGAAGAGAAGAACTAGTAAAACTGACTTTACGAAGAAGGGATATAACATGCATTATAGGAGGTAGAAGAAAAAGGTGGGTACATAAAACATGTAGAGTATAAAGACCAATTAATAAATCGATGGCAAAGTGAGAAGTTTGCCATCGATGTCTTTATTGGTCGTTTTCCAATCTACCCAGTCGTCTCGGGCTGGGTATGAATGATGGTGAAAAAACCGTCATG
This sequence comes from Ceramica pisi, assembly GCA_963859965.1. NCBI lineage: Eukaryota > Metazoa > Arthropoda > Insecta > Lepidoptera > Noctuidae > Ceramica > Ceramica pisi. The sequence continues at coordinate 10,963,328 of OY982533.1, read as the reverse complement.
GTAATAGGAAACTAAACTATCTCGAGGAACATGCCATAAAATCATAGAACCAACATTACTTAGGATAATAACATATCAATGAGATGAAACAATCCCGGAGAGATTTCGGTCAAGCGGTTGCCCTGCACTCAATCGGAAACCTTCGCTAGCTCCCGATGGAATATCCAACCGGTAATGTCAAAGTAGCTCGGTTCTTCCATATTTTTACCTGTTCATCGTTGTGGTTAAACCCACATGTTGTTAATCATATTTATGTTGATTGAAGTTAATTCAATATGGACACTTGTGTCTTTAACAGTGGTTTACGAGTACTTTGATAGATACAATATAGCAGTTTTAAAAATAGTCGAAGCCACAACATTGTTTAAAATGTTTATCCAAAATGAATGTTTGTCTATACGTTTGTTCGTATTCCACGTCAAAATTCTGAATTATGGTTCAAATAAACTGACTTTGAGAATAAACACTTTATTATGTTCACTTTCAAAGTTTCAAAGTGACCTTCACGGATGCAAGGGTATTTAAGATAAATAGCTGAATACTCACGTTTTCTTTCTTTTGATATTCGTCGTTTTTGTAAATGCTCCTAGCGAGACCGAAGTCGCAAATCTTCACAATGTTGTCATCGGCTAACAATACATTTCTTGCGGCTAAATCTCCGTGAAGAACCTGGAAAGTTCAAATGAATATTTAATTGATTATTTTAATGTTCCTTCAACAGTCATTAGACTGTTGAAAATCTTTTAGGAGGAGTTTCAATCAGCCTAAAAAATCTGGGACTAATTTGAAACTATTCCAGTGCTAAGCTTATCCCAACTATTCTGCTGTCGACTTCAGTCTTACTAACGAATGCATTTGAATGTCACATATATAGACTGTTTATGGCCAAGACGGTACATTAAAGTATATATCACAGAGTTTTTTTTAAAATAAAACCAGCACGACTCCAGAAAGTCAAAATGAAGATTTTCTGAAACGGAATGCTTTTCTGCATTTCGGTGGCAGCTCTGGGACATGTCAAGGCGCTTTTGTATTCCGACATTATTAAAACTGACGTCATTGCCATGTTGATGTCATAAGTTACGGTTTCCAACTGTAAAACCTCTTGCCAAAGAGGATTTTTTCCTGAAAACCATAATTGCTACAGGTTTATCCAAGATGGATAAAAACCAGCAAAACTTAATGAACATCTTGTTAGAGTTGAGAACATCCGTAAGAAACGGAACCATAGATATAAACGGACCCTTAAAGATCACTCGGGATGTCTGTCACAACCAGTTTTCTCCGGAACAACTGGACTGTCTCTAGTACACATATGGACTTTTGTGACCCGAACAAGAACGCGTTACGTAAATAAATACATTTTGAGTATGGGGCCACTTTTGGGGGACAAACCATAAAATTAAAAAAAAAAACACACTGTATCGTGTGCTTTATGAAACGAAAGGGCTTAGATACTGTGAGGATTTTAACTATATTTTTTAAAATCTATATGTATATTATATAAAAGGCAAACTTGACTCACTGACTTATTCATATATCAACGCACAGCCGAAAGTCCTAGTCGTAGATTAAAAAAATATATAAATAGTTATTCAAGAAATAAGACCAAAATTGACCATTCCCCCGTTTTCTCTAAAACCACTGCGCCTAAAGTTTTAAAAGAAATGCAGTTCTTTACCTACAGATAACAGTAATACCTATAAGAAGTCCATCGTGTTAAAATAACATTTTATCAAAATAAAATTAGTTCGGAACCTTTTGCACGCGAGTCCGACTCGCACTTGGCCAGTTTTTTTTTCTTCTTTGGCAACTGAGTCAATTATGATAAATCTGCAAATGGACATCTAACGAATGAAATTAACATACTGTCTACTAACCTTCCTACTAGCAAGATACTCCATGCCTCGCGCGATCTGGAAGGCCCACACGAGTAGGTCCCGTGAGGTCAGTGGCCTCGGATTGCGGCCATCGAAACTGTAGTCGCTCTCATAGTTTGTATGCCACTCCGGTTGTACGTAGCCTTCCGATACTGGGAAGAAATCCATAACAGAATCGTTTTAATATAAATAAGTACTATATATATCTGTGTATAATGTACTCCTGAAAAACACACTTGACTACAAATAGCAACAGTCTATTGGTGCAAAGGGTGCCCATTTCTAAAAAATAAGAACTAAATACCTACCGCCTACTTATGTCACCTGAAAAAATAAAACCTGGTGAGCAAATCAGTTAAGAAACATCTCTTAAGCACTCGTAAGCTGTTGTGATTGAAAGATACACTGAGACTCCGTAAAAATTGGAGATACTTAATAAACAAATGTGTGTTATCATTATGAATTAAAATCAAGCTCATGTGGAAAACGTAGCCTATATTCGTCAGCAACGACTTGAGTTGCAGGCTTACTACAAAACCCAACCAATGAGACGGATGCTGATTTTCAAAAAATTACGTAGGTACCTACATAATACACCTTTAATATATGTCACGAGTAGAATTCCAATTATAGGTACCTAGGCGTGCATTTGAATGCGTGAGCTTATTATCCTCCTAAGCCATTTAGTAAAGAGAGGTATTTGGTTTGCCTACCTGCACTGCAGTACCCCTGGCAACTGTATTAATTGCGGTATTTTTATTGTATTTAAATTTTCTATCACAGCTACCTCACTGATTACAATATTTATTTAGAATCATACATACACTCACACGTATCAAAATGCAACTATTAACGAAAGCTGCTTTTAGTTCTACATAAGTACTCGTACGAGTCGACAGATGCAAGTTGTGAAAGTAGACTGCCAACTTTTGCAACTTGGATGTGTAGAGTCGACCAAAGAGAAAGGTTACTGCACTTGCTCTTTAAATATAAAATAGGTAACTTCTGTACTATTTGCTAGTCTAAACATTGGCAAATTGCCAATACAAGGAGCAGAATAACGAGTGTTAAATACTCTACTTCAAACAATGCTGACACGTGAGGTGAAAACTTAATTTGATAAAATGCGGCAAACTTTTTGTGCACAAAATAGACATCAAACAAAGTTACATAAAAGATAAGCTAAATGCAATTACTCACTATCACATTGATAAATCAGACACGACATAAAACTGTGCTTACATTGTAATTACGACGAAGCAACTAAAACACGGTGCAAAATTAGTACATGTACACCAAACCTTTAGCGAATTCCGCTTGATGATTGTGGTTTGCGTTTTCTGGTAAACACGGTAATACAATATCAACAACTTTGTAAATTATGTCTAATTGATAATTATGCATTACATTAGGTTTTTTTTATTTTTACTTTCTCGGGTCCCTGGAGACCCGGTCCTTTGGTAGGCGTACGAGGGGCCAAAACCAACTCGCAGAGGCCCCGTTAGACATTTCAAATGTAATGGGGCACCAACCAATGATTATCCCTGTATGCACTGAAAGTATTCCCAAGGACAATCCCCGGTTGGAGCAGTACTATTGCAGAATAATCATGGAAACAAAATGAGACGCTATGGGTTTGGGTGTTTTAGTGGACTGATAATCGTTTATTACAGAAGAACTATTGGCCCCTGCCTGACCACTAACAATATACACGGCTTTTAAATGGCAGGGGGTGACTTGCACACTCAATGAATGGGCCCCCGAAAACGGTCGCTAGCACAAAGTGACGTAGCGCCAAGGAGGCAACATGGCCTGAGGTGCTAGAGGAGTGGAGAGGTATACCACGGCTATCAGGACAATTCCGGAAGTGCGGTCAAGATCCCTACCAGCACCTTACTGGATTATACATCCCTCTCCCGAACACGTGTGCTCTAGCGAATCTCCACTCAGACTGGCCAATTAAGGCAAGAAAGAGGTGGAGCTCTGTTCCTCGTCAGTTTTCACTCTGGCCAGCCAATAAAGGCAAGCCGTAGATGAGGAACAAGACTTCTCCCGGGAGATAAGGTTCGTGGGGTCGCTACTGCCCAACAGTTCGCCACAAAACTGCCTTGCGGATTGTATCTCTCTTTGTCTGGCCCCTCACCCTAGGTATGACCTAAGGTCCATCGGGACGCGCAAGCCCCACCACGACGTCAACGTAGAGATACTGCGGTAGGGCCATACATTTGGTTTTATTATTATATAATTCTAAAATTCATATTCAAGAAAAAATATTACAACAATAATAGATTTCCTTTCATTCCATTGAAATATTCAAACAAATATCACGAAAATTATATTATGTATTATCACAACGTAAGCAGTCACGATATTCAAGAAAAAGGGGAATCTTCAAAATTATCTTCGTAGCTTCAACTTCTTGTTGCAAGCAGATCATTTCAAAAATAGTACCAGTTCAATACCTTTGAACGAATGCTTTTTGCTTCAACTAAAATTCAAAATCAATCAACGCACCTACGCGTTTCTTAGTTTTTATGCCAACATTATTCTGATAACAAAAAATATGATCGAGTAATTTTTTACCGATACTTGTATATATTATTTGTCGTATGACATTTGAATATAACAAAACATAATTACCTTTTCTTGTGGATCTGTTAGTGTTGCCAGTGTTGACAAATGTGTGGTCGGTATCTTGTGTACTTGACGCGAAATAATCTGAGTGTGCACTAGAAACAAGAAAATGGCTTTAAGTGGATACTTTTGTAACTCGAAGATAAGGAAATTCAGTAGGTTTTACAACAGATTTACAATACTATTACAACAAATCACCTGAATTATATAACATTGGTTTAATGTTATTGAGCAAGAGAAGTAGGAACTATTTGAAGAATATCATTTTTCTTTTGTAAAATTTTCTTACCCCGTACTGCCACTGCTGCAGGAGAATCCTCTGTTAACTCTACCTAGATTTTTTTCCTTATTGTCAGTTAGCTGATCGATGAAGACCTCGCGGTGCCTCTGCACGTAGTTGTGTATATTGCCGAACTTACAATATTCTACAATCACTATCAACTCGCCTGTAATCAGAAACAACCTTCAATTAGGAAAATTAGCACATCATTGATGGCGAGCTCATAATTGTACTAATACGAGTATCGATCGGTGATAACAACAGTTCTTTATAATACTAGACTGTAAGAAAAAATACTTTCACTTTGATGGAACGAACTAAAAGTGACTCGACAGAAGGCATTCAATAGACCTTTACGAAAGCAAGGTAATGATTAGTCTGTTATCGTTCCTAATGATGTTACAATAAAATACCCAGCCAAGTGTACATTTTAGCAGGATTATAAAAGAACAACTGCATTTTTTACTTCGCTTATGAGGAAACTGCTGTTTCATTAACTGAAATTACTATCGTTTGTCATGGATTTGAATTTCGAGTTTAATAACTCGTTTTTTTGTAGTTTAAACAAATATACAGGACAGGACAATATTGTAAAGGAACATTGTTGTCTAAAAATGTATGGTAATAACATCGTCTTACGTTTTCCAACATTTTTCGTGCACGCTCCAAGCAGATTCACGATGTTTATGTGTTTCCCCAAGTGCACCATTATTTTTAGTTCTGAGGCCAGCGCTTTGATATACATATTGTCTGCAGTTTTCTTCACCATTTTCACGGCCACCTCGGTTGTTTCTTCGGCGTTTATGATTCCACGTGCGTCCGCTTTGTAAACGACACCGAATGCACCCGCACCTAGTTGTTTACCTATAACATAATATGTGTATTAGTATTATTTACCTTCTATTGCACTGCAAAACAATTAAAAGTTTCTTGTCTTTTTCGATGATTCACAAAAGGAAATGTTTTTTTTTTATAACATAGGAACTTTTCGGCATAAGGTTACTTTGTTGGTTGTCTTTTGTGCTCTTATTTTGAAAGCTTTTAACGAAATTTTAAATATATTGCATAAGGAAACGATACTCTGACTTTTAAATATAGAATTATGAAAAAAAGAAAATTTAAAAAAAAAATTTCTACACATTACCACGCTTGACATATTTTGAACGCTGTAATTTTGTTTAGTCTACGTACCTGCTTGACAGGAAAAACACGTTTGGTAATAATAATCATACCTAGAATTAATTTGTCTGCAGGAAATTCAAACTTCTCATCATATGGCAACAACTCAGCTTGCTCATCGATTCCCAAATCTGGATTTAAAGATTTAGTAACGCCTTCTTTAAAGTATAGGAGCCCAGCTGCTGCCAGTTCTTTTCTGAATCTCTTCTCTTTGCGAACCTTCCAGATGAGATACAGCACCACAAGGATCAGAAAGAAGATGACCACCAAGATCACGCTTAAAATGATTGCGTATGACGTTTCTGCTGAAAAAATTAGTGTTTTAGAAGTTGTGCTTAATACGTAGTATTAGGTTGAGTTTTTGACTTATGAAGTTCTTTGCAATTTATTTTCGGAGCACTTTGGACTACGATTAATTTTGTTGAACTTGGAATTTTAAATTCAAAACAACTTTAGATTTAAGAAATTCCTTTTAAATTGTTAAGTATTTCATTTTTGTTTTTGTAATTTTTTTTTAATCTGTAATATTTCCGTCTTGTTACTCGCACAAAAAAAATCACGTAATTTTTGGTAATTGTATTTTAACCGAAATAATCGTAGCTCAAAGTGGTCCGAAAATAAACAGCAACTTCATAGTTAAAATATCGGCTAATTATTGACTGGAAGTTTTAACTTTTATTGAAGAGTCCTATTGAAAATTCAACCTTACCCACGGTGGCGGAGGTACAATGGCTTGTGCCTCCGCCTCCGTGGGTAAGCCTTCCAAGCGTTGAGGGTACGATCACAAACAGGTGGTTTTAATTGTTTAGAAAATACAGTGTGAGAATAATAGTAACAGTTAAGAAAAAAAAAACAATAAATCATTTGAGTAAATACTTTTCAATGCAAGTGTATAAACTCGTTTCGCCGTCTGGGCATCATTGCTGGCCGAACATTCATAGATTCCTTTGTTTTCTTCTACCATTTGTCTGATTACTACCGTTGAGTTGATGATAGTACGATTTATAATTTCTGTATAAATTTCTGCAATCGTGTCATTTCCCATTAGATTATCGTCCTGAAAAAAAAAGTTGTACATTATATTCGCTGATTTGCAAATCTGTTAATGATTTTCTGGTTAATACTCTTATTTCCAGCAAGAATTGCTAGTTTGTTTTCTAAACCAGAATGAGTAATTCCACAATGTTATGTCCAACTTTACCTTGTACCACTCTAACTTGGGCGGTGGAACTCCCTCGGCTTGACAAGTAAGCTGTACCGGTTGGAAAGGAAGCACTTCTAGCGTCTGGTCTACATCAGGATCGTATATCTCCGGTGCTTGAAGAGCTGTTAACAAAATTAATATTATTAGAATGGATACAAACTTAATGTAATTCTGATACAGTTAGTTTAAATATAAGACAACTTACCAGCAACTGAAATGTTGATAGATTCAGTGTGATCGGAACCGATAAACCTTTTACCACGACAACTGTACGGACCACTTTGGTTCAAAGAGATGCTTGGAAACTTCAACTTTGCTACCAGCGAAAACTCATTAGTCGTATATTCCACTGCACCTGTTGACAGTAAGGAAACTCGCGTATAAAATTAAGAATGACCCAAGGCGTCATTTGTGACTATTTCGTTAACTAAATAATTATATTATTTTATGTTTTTACTTACCAGTTCCATTCAAGTCTTCTTCGTATGATCCCAGCCAAGTTACGCTATAGAAATCATATTTGGACGCAATACAGGTGATTGTTACGTCCTGGTTTTGCGAAAACCACGTGTCTTGCGCATTCCTAATACCGAAACCGTTGCCCATCTCGTAGACGAGAAGTCTTCTCGCTTCTTTGCTCTCACCTTGTTCGTTATTTGCCTTACATGTAATGTTGCCAGATGCGTGGACTGGTATCTCCATGAACGCAGTCTCTTTAAAGACTGATTGTACCTTTATAGATGAGCTTGTCTGGAATGAACAAGTTTTGAAGCTGTTTATACAAAGTGTAACATAATAAACAAAAGTAATTAAAATTTACCGTCCCATACATTAACGGGCGCATAACTCGAGAAAAGTTCTTAAGACCTGATTTTTTTGCTCGATTTCAGGGTTTGTCCCATCATAACAGTTCAGAGGAACAGAAGGACATGCTATGTACCATTCGAAGAAATACATAAAACTGAACCCCAAACATACTAGTCTCTTAAAATCAAAATGCATCGCCTATTGCGATAAATACATTCTGATAGTAATTTACCCTCGTCTGCGGTGGGTCGACGCCATTGGAGAATATCCAAGTGATGGCTGGCAGCGGATACCCCGTCACCACACATGTGAGTGTTGCCATTGTATTCTTCACGTATTTCTTATCGACCGCGGGACCAAAGTCAATCTTTGGTTCAGCTGTGTAACAGAGACAGCATACATTTATTATAAAAAATAAAATAAAAATATTATTATTATATTTATTTATTTTAAATTATGTATTGTAATTAAATGTACAAATATTTATTCCAATGATATATTTATATATATACCTATATTATACAAAACGGGGGAACTCTTGGCCCAAATCTCACATGATGGAAAGTGATGATTAGGCCGAAGATGGAAGCGAGTTTCACCCGGAATCCTCTTACACAGAGGAGGACCCTTTAACTTTATGTAATAGTGCATTAGTCATAAAAAGCTAATAGTTTATTTACAAAATGGAGTACCTATTAGACTTCTAAAAGAAAAACGCATACTTGCAAGAAAATAAATTAGTTTATCCATAATCTCACCTTTGACACGCAGATCGTACGTGTGACTTTTTTTTAAGTAACCGTTGGTGACGACAATCGTATAGTTATCCGAGTCGGTGACATCTAAGCCGGTGATAGTGAACTCAGGATCACGGGCTACAGATTCACTTTTAATGTATTTAGATTCGTTTTGTGGCAAAGGCTTATTGTTGCGGAAACTGGAACAAGTTTTCAAAGAAGTATCAAGCTCAGTGTCATTGTTTCTGAACTGAGTGATGAGAATATCTAAATGGCTCCGGTTGGATTAACCCAGTCTACTCCACCTAGTTATCCCACCAGTGGGTCAAATTACAATTGTCTAAATCTATTATCTTTTAATTAAAAAATACTTACTATTGATATGTAGCAGGCGGGTAACCGGATATCTCGATTACCATTTTAACCTTTATCGATTTAACCTCTATGGGATTCTTACCAAACGGTTTTAATTCGAGCCAGGGCTTATCTAAAAATTAAACAAAATCCCGTAACATTATTGATTTCAAATTATGTGGAAGTCAATCGACGTCATCTAGCCTTAAAATTGTATAAAATATTTATATTTTTTATATAAATACAATTAAGTGGAAGTAATTCTAACTTGATGCATTCTATTTGAACAATTCATTTTGATTTACATGAATGAGGTATGGAAACTGAAATGCTTTGATTGAAGGTAGTCCGTGTCAGAAGTAGTGAGTTCAACGCAATTTCAGCGGCAGATATTTTAATTTACACTAGCTGATGCCTGCGGCTTCACCCGCCTGACAAATTATATACTAAAACTTTCCTCAAGAACCATTCTATCCATTGGTGAAAACAGCATGAAAATCGGTACAATAGATTTTGAGTTTATCGCAAATTGACAGACAAACAGACGTGGAGGAGGACTTTGTTTTATAATATGTAGTGATGAATGAGGTACAGAAACTGAAATGTCCTTGTCCGTGTCAAGTAGTGAGCTCAACGCAATTTCAGCGCCAGGATTTTTATAAGCGCTACCGTTTCTGTTTTCTGATCGACTGCTGGTGATTCCATGCTTTATGGTCCCAGACTATGCTCTTCTATCACTACTATTAGCATTAATACTTATAGTACAAATTAACTACTATCTATCTTCCAGTCTTCAAAAACTGTCTTAGTCTAGCCTTCTTGCATTCAAGTTGAAAAGAGAGATAATTAAATTTACCTAAGTATTTCTTTTTAACGGTCACTGCGTTTTCTCCACAATTGTTACTGGCGATACACTTATAGGTTCCACTGTGCTGTTTTGTAGCATTTCTCACAGTTATATTCTTGTATAAAATTCCACCAGTCTTTTCATATGATTCATATTCGTTCGATATTTCTTCTATTGTTTCCTAGAAATAAACAAATCGCGTATCCATACATTGAATATATAAAGAGCTTATAAACTCAAACAAATGTAGGTTGAAAAAATAATGACATATAATTTATACATGTAAGACGACTAAAATGCCACCGTATATAAAAATGCAAATGTATCCTTACCTTTGCCACGTTCGGAGGATAATTCCAATTTATGTTAACAACAGAGTCTATTTGATAATTTAGAGTACAATTTATTGTAAACGTTTCGCCCTTCAAGTATTGTTCAGTAATCTTTTTTATTTTAGGCATTGGTGGCGCCCTAACGTCTGAAAAGATATAAAATGTTCATTATTCGGATATTCCATGAGCTTTGAAGAAATGCTTGTATGATTAACTTACTGTGATATACAAATTAATCGGTTGAAGTTTTAGTTAAGTAACTTACAATAATGTACTAGTAAAATACTAGTAGTACTAGACTATTGATAGTTACATGCTTAAAAAAATCACAAAGTTAAGTAGTTATCTATAACTTTACTAAATTCATACATATCAAAAAACTACATAAATAAATGATATATTAAGTAATATCAGTGGGTAGGTATAATGCTGTTTTATAAAAATAAAACGTCGATTGACAAAAGCTACTGAAAATAAAATCAAGCTTGTTAAATGTATGTTTTTTCTCTTTTTTAATTAATTCACGTCATAGGTTATGGATAACTGAATAAAAATCAAGCATCTTTCTTTACATCCTCACGATGTTCTTTAAATATTATAAAAACCTAGTGCTTTTATCATAAGAAAATTTTCAAATCGCAGGCAAATAATGGTTCACAGCAAAACAGTGAATAAAATAAATTAATAAATGCCACTTAAATCAACCCACCGTGAAAACATTAGAATATAAGTACACATAACATCAACTACTTATATTAAAATACATTAGAACATTACAGTGTTAGTTTTATCAAACGTGTAACATGCATACAGAAGTTACGCAGAGCAACACACCAAAGAAGTGGAAATGATAGAAAGAGTAGTAAGCTTCAAGCCAGTAACACAAGACATCAAGTATTAAAGATCATCTAGTGGAACACTGAGTATTAAAGTAGTTGGTCCAGTGAATGAAACCATCACACCACGCTACCTTGTTAGGTGACATCAAGAGTGTGGCACTACTTACTACGTATAAGTTTCCGTGCGGTTCGGTTTTGGAGTGTGGAGTTTGCTTCGCATCTGTACGCAGACCTACTACACGTTCTCATTAAAAACCCAATCTTTGAGGAATACTTTATTATTTCTGGTGTCCTGTTACTCTGCGGCTATTGTCGTATTGCCAAATAAATTCTTGTTAGTAAGTATAGATAATACAGTTATGTTTTTCAATTTAATATGTATTATATGACTTATAAAAATGCATTAGGTACTAGTAAATCTAATGAAATTGAAAAACACAACAAGCCACATTCAGAAAAAGTAATTAATTTCGACTGTCGTCGTGTGAGTGGAAGTTATTCTCGCAACTAGCAAGGCAACGACACACCCTTTCTCGTGAATGTGGTATTAAATAAAGTATAATAAAAATGTTAAAACGCACACATCTGTTATTCACCTACGTTGGAAAAAAACTGGTTTTTCTATCCGAATGTCTTGTCCCTTAGAAAATTCACAAATGATAGTGCGATACATCGAATTCGACCCGAAAGGATCCGAGAGCGTGTCGCTATCGATGACGAACCCGATTTTGGGACTATATAGCTGATATTTTGGCTCTGCAATGTCCTGAATCTGAATATTAAGATTGTTATTATGAAATAATTTTATTTCAATCTATCATGCTTTAGTATTGGCTCTGTTTTTAGCAATAAGCATTAGTTATTTAAAGCTTAAGGTGTGAAAACGTTGAAATTTGTGAATTTAATTAAACACTAACAGTAAAATTAATTACTTAGGTACAGTCGATGTTATGTATAAAGTAGCCAAAAGAATTAACTTTGCTTTATTATGCCACAATGACAGCATATTGTGTTATGTAAGTTTTGTAAATTAATAACATGCAGATGCAGAAAGCGGTTGATGTAGCGCTAGCGCGTATTTTGGATATTATGTTTTGTTTTTCATTTTTACGTTAATTTTATTTGCATTCCTATATTATTCAAACTTTTAAGGTTTTATTGGTATACAAGAAATTATGATATTGTTTACATTCAATTTATATAAAATACGTACCAACATCAGGTTAACTTCAACATCTGGTGTCGTTGGTCTACATTCAATTACAACTTTTAATTGTTTTCTTGGAACAATGACTTCCCTCATGGGTGCAAACAAGCTTTCCGAGCCTAAAAGTTTTATAATCCATAAAATACAGACACAGACGTTGAGAAAATCATTGAATGTCAGTAAAAAAAGTCTCACCAGCAACGTAAATGTAAATAAAAGTTATATGCTCCGTGTTATTCGGTTCTTCAGTGAGGTTATTTAGTATTTCGCTACCGTTCACCGTGTCGTCGAAACATGCGTAATAACCAATCGAAAACTGGTCAACATTGTACAGCTCGAGGACTGTCTCGAACCAGTACTCGTCGTCTAGCACATCAGACGAATTTTTTGATTCTATACGAAATGGTCCGATTACTTCTTCGGGTACTTCTTGTTGCTTAATCTGTACTCCTGTTTTTCCTCTGCACTTAAGGGTATAGTTTTGGCCTTTCTGCAATATTATTTCTTTTTTACATGGACTAATAATCGGGCCATTTGATCGTTGATCATCTGAAAGAACCATGGGAGCAAACTTTTAACGATTATATGGTGGTGGTTTATTATTATATGGTATAGTATAGTTAATATAATTTCTTCATAACAATATATTTCATTCTTGTGTGTGACTAATTTTATCACACAATTGTATTTCATCGCAACTATAAATTTATTGTTAACCAAGGAACTTCCAATTAAAGATTTTTTAATAAATTGCAAAATTGATGGTCAATTTATCATTGTCATTGCCAATGAGGTATAACTCATCAAGTTAGATGCATAAGCAAATATCGATGGCCTTACAAGGGTGAGTTTAGAATTACAACGCGCTAATCGAAGGGTAATATATCATGAAGTAGGTAAGTGAGTGACGACGGTGGAGCTGTAGCAACTTGACGAGCTTATCATCATACTAATGGGGTTTGTAACGTGAGCCAGCGGGGGCCGGGGGCGGTTTCCCGCCTCCTACTGCACACCTATCGAAAACACTATTAATTAGCAGTGTTCGCATCCAGGGCGTGACACAGGTGCGGTCAACATTCGGAAAATTAATCCTACCAGTAGGATGGCAAATGAACCACAACGTCATGTCCCTCGCTGATAACAATTGATCGTATTAAACCCTGGAAACAGCGACCAATTAAGTGATTAGGACCCCGCAGCTCTACTTATCAACAAATTAATGGTCATCTCATCACGCTAAGTGCAAGTGGTGACGACGTTTTCAGTTCATATGATATTCTACTAACTGTTCGTGGGAAAACTTGGTTACGTATGTTCGTTCTACCGTCCCGCTAAATCTCGTGTGGGCGAGCCAACTAGTGTAGACTAGAATCACATTAGTGTTGTTTCCATTGAATTCATGCCTACTGTCTGTTGTTCCCGGGGCACGAGCATGCCGCTTTCAATATTTTTTTTTCTAATATTGCAAATGTGGTTTTTTTTTATGTCTTCCCCAATAACTTAGGTTTTGGCAGTACAGAGTTACAAATAGGTGAATGCCTGTCCGACATTCTAAGAAAATGAGAGTTTTGAGTTACTCTTTTGGCAATTATTCTACTAAAACACTTTCCAATTTTTCCCCGTCTTTAGCCTTCGAAACTATTTTAATAAAACGTAGAAAAACTTTGAGCTAAGATCATAAGAGAAAAGTTCATTATGGTTTTTACAGGTTACAGTAGCTCACTATACTCGTAAATAATATAGAGCGTAACACATAAAGAGGGCAGCATTTAATGGATTACCACCCAACAATAATAGGATACCACAGGGTCCAATTGTATTTTTAAACTTTAACAATGACCGCTACCAGTAAAATATTATATGTATATAGAAATATATATAAAATAGGTACCCTAGAGTAGAAATATCTATTTGACCATAGACTGTATGTTATATTAACGTTACTTAATAGAATAATTTCTGTATTATTGGCGAAATAAAGTACTTAAATGATTTTAAAATCGTGAATCTTCTAATGCATAAAATCTCGTGTCAAGGTGTTTTTTTTTTTGTGTATGTTTGTTAGGTCTGCGAATAGGTCGTATGCAATTTTTTATTTGGCATAACAACGTTTGCCGAGTCAGCTAACATTCGAAACTTATAACATATATCAATTTTAAAATAGTGTTGATCGATTGGGTAAGTAGTTTTGTTTACTGTAGTATAGTTGACATTATGTTTGGAATGAAAACCCAGCATAGTAAGACCTGGAGCCCTGTTAAGACTACACGTATAACCGACAGGCGACATGAGACATGTGACTAACTATTTTGTAATTTTTTGCTACTCAACAGTAGGCACTTGTTGTGAAAATTAGAAATAAGTCGTTTTTTTTAATTAAAAACATGTTTTTGTAAAATAAAATTAAAAGTACGTTAAAACTGCAGTATTACGATCCTGTTTATCGTTCGAATAAAAACACGAATAGGTATCTTTTGCAAACTTATCTACTTATTTAACGTTGCTAAACGTTAAGATACCTAAAGATAAGAAAAAGAAAACGCACATCTGTAACCTGTACATAAAACTCATTAAAACAATATTTATACCGAGTTCATATCAACATAAAAATATCGCCACGCGTTTATAAATAGCTACAATCATAGCCCTACAACGCAATTATAATAATATTAATTTTATAAATTAAATGAAAAATAATAAATGAACAACACATCCGGTAAAACGAACAGTCGGTAAAACAGTACAGTACAGAACTTACACAGGAAGTCTGTGTTAAGATATCAGAATGTGCATCCTGTCGCTAAAATTATTGTAAAACAAGATACTTCCTTCTGCTCTATAATGAGTTAAGTGTGTGGACCTGAATACACTTACATTGAAAGTAAGGGATACAACAAAGAAACGAATTTAATCCTTCAATTCAATTTATTTTATTACTAGCTGACCCGCGCAACTTCGTTTGCGTCACATTTTTCATTAATGCTCCGCTCCTATTTGTCTTAGCGTAAAGATATATAGCCTTCCTCGATAAATGGACTATCTTACACTGAAAGAATTTTTCAAATCCGACCAGTAGTTCCTGAGATTAGCGCGTTCAACCAAACAAACAAATAAACAACCAAACAAACAAACAAACTCTTCTGCTTTATAATATTATATTAGTATAGATTCGTAAGTAAAGCTGTCACAGACCTTTTCATCGCAAAGGCCTCTCGACAAATTACCATTCTATCTGCGAATGCGATTGCGGAAATATCAAAAGAAAATGGATCGATCACGTGACCTTGACAGGTTAGTCAATCACATCCCATACATTGTTACGTATATAATCGCCCTCGCAGTACAGTATGTCACTTGTCTAGAGCCTCAGTTCCAAAGGGACTACGGGATAGGCCACCGAAGCGCAACCACGGGTAAAAGCATTGATTTACCATTATTCCCGAATCGGTTCACCCTGTATGTTTGTTTACTAATAAGTTACATCGATACTATCTAGTCACGCGATTCGATTCAGAATTAGGTAAAGCGCTTATTACACTACACGATCTATCGGGCCCGATCTGCAGGGACAGTGTAGTGTAATAACACGTTTGTAGTGTATTAAATAACATTTGACACGGTTGGCGCAGTGGTTGAGCGATTGACTGCTGCGCAGCATGTCTTGGGTTCGATTCCCGCACGGATCAAATATTTGTACGGCCTACATGTATTTGTTCCGAGTCTGGGTGTTTTTTATCTATAATAGGTATGTATGTATTTACAAAAAAAAAATGTTTATACGTAGTTTATCAGCCATCTCGTTACCATAACACAAGCATTAAGTTGCTTAGCTTGGGACTATATGGCGTTTTGTGAAATGTCCAAGGATATTATTATAATAAGAAACAGGGAGTAAGGACCCTGCCATCGGGCGGCTCCGATCTCTCTGCTCTGTCTATCACCTAGTGTAAGTAAGAGACAGGGCCCTGTCGCAGTGGCGGCATAGGGTAGATTGGCACCCTGGGCGGATTTGTATTCAAAGAATGTCCATTGATTATTTTAGGTACCTACTAAAATATTCGATCACATTATCAAAATTGACTTCCCTGTGTCGCGCGGGTTAAGATCAAGCGCAACATGAATTTATTATTTTAGGGAATAAGAAAATAATACTAAAAAAAATGGAAAAATTATAGTTGCGATGCGTTTTAAACTATGATATTTGTATGTAAGTAGTCACGTACAAGAGTTGGTAGTCGTTAATTGATGTCTGAAGTTGGAAACAAATTATCGGCGCGTCAGAAAAGCCACTTTATTTTTTTTATAGACGCGACTTTGGCATCTGCCAATGAATTTGATAAAAAAATAATGTACGCCCCCTTTGGAGGTCCAAAGGGACGCCCCCTTTGGACCTTCAAAGGGGGCGTACATTATTTTTTTACAAATCACTCGTACATCCAAAGAAGGCGTAGTATAGGTATACTACGCCTTCTTTGGATGTACGAGTGATTTGTCGTTGTCACCTTGGTTATAGGCACCCGGGGCGGACCAGCCTCCTACGCCCCCACTTTACGCCGCCACTGCAGTTAGGGTGCGATTTCTAGTGTAGTGTATAATGGGCACCCTGCCGCAGGGACAGGGCGCCCTAGAAATCTGGCCCGACAGATCGTGTATCTAATGTAATAATAACCGCTTAAAGCAAACCTCGTGTGGAGGTACCTACGATGCTTTTCAAAATATCGCCACCGTGTAATAGGTACCTATAAATGTAGAAAAATATTGATTCAGAATGAGACTGAAAATTCACGGATGAAAAGTGACATCAGTGTGTTATGGTGTAACAATTGGCATTGATGGACGAACGTGTAAATGTGGGCCGAGGTAATGCCGAAGCACACATCCATCAATGACATAGTTGTGGCCAAGCTTTAAATAGTAGTTACTTTTTTCAAATAATGCCCGGAAATACCATAACTTTTGATATATTACAATCAATGACAAACAAAGAACAACAATATTTTTTCCCGCGAAAAAAGTGTTTTTTTTTTTTTTTCAATAAACTGCTTTCTATTTGCAAGCAACTGGCTTGCAAATTGAAATAAACCCTTTGATACCTCCTTGATTGCCATATTTCAGAGTTAAAGATCGTTCCATTTTAAATTAACTGACAGATATGAGTTTACTATCTAATTTATTAGGCCGCTAAACCACGACAGATGTGGATTTTCATGCAACTTTTGCCGTCCGATACTCGCATGTATTTGACCTGTACAGCAATTTCGATTTATCTCGAAGAAGGTTGTCAAAATAATGCTCAAATTTCCATGCATATTTGATAAAAACATATTGTTGTTCTAATGATAAATTCAAAGAAAGTAGCAGTAATGGCTACACAGTGCGAGCTATCGTACGAGTCAGCCTGCCGAGTAGCTACAGTGCAGTAACTCGCATCGTATGGACGTATCTTACGAGTTACTGCCACATCCGAATTATTTCAATATTTTTTGTTTTCCCTCGCCTGCTCGCCTGTCGGTAACTCGTACATGGCAGCAGCTCGAACATCACTCGATTCGTTCAGACGCGTTCGGCAGTAGCTTGCCAGTGTACCTAAACTAGGCCGTTACGAGCGGTACATGAATTTTATGTGCACTGCGCCTCGCAAGAGACTGGATAGCTACTATGATTGTGAAGACAGCTAAGGCGAGCCAACCTACTGTAGGCAATCCGAGTGTTTGTCTACTGTCTATTCAGCAACTCGCACTGTGTAAACTAGCCATGAGAGTGTAAATAAAACACTCAACGCGATAAACTCGGAAGTTTTCATGGAACAGTTTACCTATACTTATTAAGATTCTCCATAGTCCATCAATCCCATCTGTACTTGGCCAGTAGATTATGGCTTCTTACTTCCCACAGACGCTATCTATCATAAAATCAAATGATAATGTACCTACTTCCAAATCGGAGTTAATAGTTACAGATGATTGATTTATCTAGAAATAAATAAAACACATCAAAACCACATGGACACACTGCATCCAGACAGAAAAAAAGCTGCGAAAGTGCTGGCTTTTCTTTTTGTGTCAAGTGTGATCTTGAATAGTATTTACTATTAATAAGCTAGGTATCTACCTAGCTTATTAATAGTATTTACATTAAAGATAGATAGACTAATATATAATATAGACTTTATTTTTACATTAAAGGTAGATAACTATTTCGTAAAAGAAAAATCAATAATTTTCCTATTTGCCACTGTGGTGCCAGTTTTTTTAAGGCAGAGGACCATGATGTTCGGTGATTTCCCTGATAGAGACACCTCATGCTTCATAAATTTTTATTAGCATTTGTCCATTGGTTCCCTATTTTGACTGTCAGTTATGCGACTAGAATCGAAGTGTCGCCAAAATAGACAATAGGTAGCCCCTACGCACAACATAACTATTAATGTAAATTATTTAATTTATGACCAGACTATCAAATTTTAATCAGGCAATGGCTCCAGGGGCATAGTTAAATGTCATGTTTTATTCAAAGACCATTACAGACAGTTTTGTATCGAACATACTAAATGAGTATTTTGAGTTCGAACAACTATAATGTTCTAGTAAACAACTACTTATGGAACCAGATTACGCATTCCACCACGCCTCAACGATTAAATTCATGCACCATTTGGACGATGACATAAGACTCTTTGTATTCTTCTGAGAAAATTCTACTACATGCTAATTTATACTCTATACTAATATTATAAAGCAGAAGAGTTTGTTTGTTTGGTTGGTTGAACGCGTTAATCTCAGGAACTGCTGGTCCGATTTGAAAATTCTTTCAGTGTTAGATAGTCCATTTATCGAGGAAGGCTAATATCATCACACTAAGACCAATAGCAGCGGAGCAGTAATGAAAAATGTTACGCAGACGACGTTGCACGGGTCAGCTAGTGAAACAATAAAATCGAATAAATATGTTATGAATAAAGTTATACAATATAGTATATCATACCGTTCATGGTATAGCTTGAAACTATGTAAAACCTAGTGCAGGTATTTTCAATTTTAGTAGACACAATCCGATCCCACACTGTAGTCTGTAACAACTTTTATGGTACCAGCTTTAGTTTAGATCACTATTATCTGCCTAACCTTTTGATGGATGGAGGCAATATTATAGATAAATAAATACTTACAATATCTATCTAGTTAATTCATGAGTAAATACCGTACCTAATGTTTTACATGCCAGAGTGGGCAGACACGTCATTGGATATAAGTATCACCAGATATCTATGCTACAAATGTTACGTTTCAATGAAACCATGTGTGATACATATGGGCTAACAGGATAGATAATGTTTTGTACGGTTATAAGCCGTATGTGATTGTAACTATTAATTTTGCAGAATTTGCGTCATATGGCTGAACAGGGTTTTTTTTTAGGATGGGAAATCAGCAAATGACTCGCCTCCACTTTGAGGAGCAGGGAGTGTCAGACTCTAATCGACTAAAACCCATCCGTGTTCCTCCAAATGTGCTTTTTTTTTCTAGGGAAGCGGTGCCTCTTTCGATAAACCCGGCCTAGTGCGAGTCGGACTCGCACACGAAGGGTTCCGTACTATGAACCTTAATGTTTATTGTTGTTATAGCGGCAATTAAAATATACGATCTGTGAAAATTTCAGCTTTCAAGCTATCACGGTTTAAGAGATACAGCCTGGTGACAGACAGACAGACAGACAGCGGATGCTTAGTAATAGGGTCCCGTTTTACCTTTTTATGTACGGAACCCTAAAAATCTGCAACCCTGGTAGAAAACATTAATTTAATTTTTTACATATTTTCTGCTCCATTTTAGCGCTGTATTGTTGCGTATTAAATAACAAAACCCTTTAGAAGTTATGACGTCCCTACTTACAATTATAAATGGATCCATTAGTATTCCTTAATAATAATAAGCTAGTTAAGTGTCAATTTACGACATCTGCAGAATTCGTCCATTGATTTGTGTAATAAAAGTGTCGACAATCAATTTTATTAGCCATTAGCGAACGCAATTTTATCCAAAGCCTACGGGGACGTTTATTTTACCTTCCCTGAGGTAGTTTTAATAAGAGTTCTAGATAAAACAATTCAATTGGGTAATGAACTAAAGTTGTGTAGTGTTAATTAATCATACTAATTTCGTGTTTACCTGTAGGCTTGCACTAAACTACGTTTACCTGCATACAGTAAGGAGACTGACTGTGAATGAACTTTATTTTTAACTTACATTTTTTTTTTTCATTTATTTTAGGTATGGGTTTTCAACAAATTGTTATCACAAGCTTCCTGTTTAGTAATTGTTGGAACGTGCATACTACACTATTCTTATCAAGTTACCGAATTAAACAAAATAAAAATAAACATTGTAATATTATTTTTTGCCTCTGGATGGTACATTTCTGATTAGATCTCTTTCTTTCGTTTGGTTCGTGGAGACATGGCAAGAAAATTCTGAAATCCAAAAAATAAATCCATGTTTACAAAACTTTTATAAAAATTTTCCAGCTACTGGTAATTGTAATTGGTAATTATATGAAGTAGCGGCTTCCATTGTCACACGCGTTTACTGGGTTATCTGCTCCTACCCACACTGTCCTAATAATGTCATCTAGCACACCATTTTATTAATATAAATTGTAACACCAACGCCGCTATGACGCAAAGGTTTCCCATTAATCCTGAATACTATTAATTGTAAACACTATAACAATGTATATTTATTTTATTCAACTGTGTCCTCGAAACTTACACCTGGTATGCTTATTGCTTAGATATTCTAATAAAATGAGGGACACTAGGCTAGATTCCATCATCCACAAATTGCAAAACTATTTAGTCCGTCAGTTAGAGTATTGAAAAAGAATGGACACGAATTTTTTTGTTTTTGTAAATCAATGAATATTGACAAAGATAAAACGCATCAAAACTCGCGAGTGGGGGCTCGTGACGTCACGACTCAGTAAAAATTATGCAAAGGTGTGACGTATTGAGAATTTGAAATGCGTCGTAACTTCGTAAATTTTGGCTCCCGTAACAAAAGAAAAAACACGGGTCAAATATTTTTTGATAATCTAACTGACGGACTAATTAGATTTTTTTAGTCATCTAGGTACCCTATTGTAAGTTTTCACTTTCGTTACTTGACAAATAACAATATTCCAGAGAGTAGGTAAATACGACATTAACGTTTTAATAAATTGGTATTTCACAATGTATCTTTAGATGAAAGGAAATAAAAGAAAAAACATATAAAATAGTAGTATGTAACTTATAACTTCATAATAAAGGAATACTTGTGAATACAGCCATCTTATTAATTTACAAATCCCATACCACTGTTGTACAGAGGAGCTAGTTTAAAAGTAACGTTAAACGTAAGTGAATTTTGAATGTGGAAAAACAACAACCCCATAGTATTTTGTTTTATAATATAACAGGATACACAATTTATATCGGTTAAAAATATGAGTATGGTACCTATCTAATTCAAATAAATATTATGTGCAAAACAAGTATTCTGGCTAGGGTAAAATTTTAC
The DNA here is from genome assembly GCA_963859965.1 of Ceramica pisi. Lineage (NCBI taxonomy): Eukaryota > Metazoa > Arthropoda > Insecta > Lepidoptera > Noctuidae > Ceramica > Ceramica pisi. The sequence goes on along the minus strand of OY982533.1, from coordinate 10,941,471 downwards.
GTAACGTTACATATACGTCAAAATTATTCATACTAGGCCCTCAGAGGAGCTAGCACGAATATTTTGACGTTAACGTAAGTGAATTTAAATGTGAAAAACTACAACCCCATAGTATTTTGGTTAAATTTTATGAGACACACAATTTATAATTAAAAAATGTGAATATTGTATCTAATTCAAATAAATATTATGTTTGAAACGAGTATTTTAGATAGGGTAAAATTTTACGTAACGTTACTAATAATACGTCAAAAATATTCGTGCTAGACCCTCAAATCGATTTCACGCATAATGCATATACGAGAAAAGATATACTTCCAGTAAGTACTCCATAGTGAGTCAACCTTGGCTGGATAAATGCAGTTAGCCACGTCGTCATCTAAATTAGGTAATGCTTACTTTAAACAATGAGAACGTGCAAAAATAACAGTGAGCGATTTACGACCACGATGCCGGCGCCGCGTTAAACTACTTTGTCGTGGAATTTCCTTTTTATAAACTAATGAATGGGGTCAAGATCCTCACTAATGAGGCGAAGAAGCGAATGTTCTAATTAGACTGACTAAATCCTAGACAGCTTCAATGCAAGTCGACTGCACTAAGCTAAATTCAAATCAGACAAACTTTTGCCCTCGACTTCGAACGCGCATATCTCGTTCCGTTTTTCCCGTTCCCGTATACTTAGTCTATAGCCTTTTTTTTTTTTTTTTTTTAGGGATGGGAAATCATCCAATGACTCCTCCCGCTCTGGGTGTAGCGGGAGGGAGTGTCAGACTTCTACTGACTAAAACCCATCCATGTTCCTTCATTGCCCTTTGTGTTCCGGAGCCACGGTGTCTCTTGCGAATGATCCCGCGACTCCGTCGTCATGAATGTGGCTAGCCAATACAAAAATACTTTTCCAAATTCGACTACTGTTCCAGAGATTAGCGCGTTCAAACCAACATTATATAGCTTATTGTATTAGTGTAGATTTTTTATAATTACGTCATTGGATTCCTTATCGAAAAGCGCATATTTTGACTTCAAAATAAATCATAAGACACTTGTTAGCTTTGAGCTATTATCAAAAGAAGCTTTCAAGTATCTCAAAACGGATGTAAAAATTGAGCTTAGCTCAAATATCTCACCCTAACAAAAAAAATATTAAAATTATGAATAAGTTCTTTCTTCAACATCTATAAACATGCAAAATTACTAGTCTATTCATGTAGGGGAGGTTATAGGTATATTCATGTGAAAGATATTCAAAAATAAAGACAAAAACCTGCTTTTGCTTCTGTGCTAAAATTGAGTTACTTAAATTCAGTTTTGAGCAGCCGAAGTTGTATAAGGCAAAATGTTGAAACCAAAACAAAAGGAAGAACACAACTCATTTCAATGAACCTGGATTAGTTTACCAACAGTTATACAGATAAGTTGAAAGGGTAGTTGCAGTATCGTTAAACCCGGGGGGGGGGGGGGGTTCATTGAAATGAGTTGTGTTCTTCCTTTTGTTTTGGTTTCAACATTTTGCCTTATACAACTTCGGCTGCTCAAAACTGAATTTAAGTAACTCAATTTTATCCATTTACAGAAGCAAAAGCAGGTTTTTGTCTTTATTTTTGAATATCTTTCTGAATATCTATACTGCAATACCGAGCAGTTTTTTTAAGATTGATTTGCTCTAGACTCTGGTCTAGGTCAGAGGTGACAGAGACAACTTTGACGATGGAGCGAGCTTACCAAGAAGAAGCCTGTTCACTTTAACTTTGAAGGGATTAAGGGTTGAATGGATTCGGAAACACAGACGCAGGTAGAGAGATCCACTCCTTTGCTGCGCGCATTGTAATAGACGTTTGGAAACGTGTAGTGCGAATTGAAAACAGATTTATATATTATAAATAACTTATAATACAAGTCTTTTACTCTAGTTTGTTTGTTGTCTTTAGTGTCAACAATAAAACCTAAATTCACTAACTGACAGATAACACAGCCTACGCCGCATCTACGCCACTTGTTTCAGAAGTAGGTATGCAATTTTACGAAATAGTAGTACCTCCTTACATAACGAACGTGAACGCTAAGAAAGGGTTTTTTTGGAAAAGGTGATGCAGTTGCTGACCAATCCATTGCAAATATGTAGCAGAATAAAGTGAAGAGATCATTGAATATTAATAAAATGGGAATTAAAACTGAACCCAGTCTAAGTAAAGCTACAAATAGTTAATGATTCACTACTGCAGCTCACCGGTGGATGTGTCATCTTGGTTTACTATTTCATAAAACAAAACGCTAAATAGCTGCACAGCAAATAAACTTGACTCAAGAGGTGAAGCCAGTATACAAATTATCGAGTAACCAATCTAATATTTTTTCAGTTTATTTTATTGTAACCAAAAACATGATATTATTTAACTTTTACATTCATTTTTATATGATCTTTATTCGTATTGTTTATTTTTTACTGTAATCTTTATTTTGGAATTTAATATTATTTGAATGCCCATGCGACGGTTGAATATGGGACTTTATTTGGTAAAAAGATCATCTATATATTATGTACCAATTACCCATGTTTGCAATAAATAAATTATTGATTGATAATATCTTGTAAACCCGAAAATAGTAAATTACGTTATATGTTGGTAAGTAAGTGGATATGTACCTATATCAAATTTCCAGATTCTAAAATTATCTTCACTCGGAGATTGGAAGCTACAAAGTATTTAGATAGAGAGACATTATGATATCGAAACTATCGATAATCTGAAGTAGATATGTGTTAAGAAAGGACACGCGGTGATAGCATTTTAAGATACTGGTTTTATTTGGTCTGAAAGAAAATATTGAGGAATCCCCGGCTCTAAAACACCACGGAACATAGGTTAGGTACGTTTACCGTATCCAAACTATGTCATAAATGCAAAAGTAAACTGTTAGTAACCCCTTCGCGGGCTGAACGTATGTAACTTTAAGTAGACCTTTACTAATAACTTTGTATAATTCCGACCGGGAGTATTTCCTTGGGATAATTTTCGACTTTCTAGCGGGCGGTGCCGTTGGCAGAAGCTAGTACTTTTCTTTTCAAAATAAATCCTACTAATAGTCAGGGTATATTTCTGCAGATTGGTTTAGTAAAGTAGGTACATCAAATACTTCTGGCAAGCACTACAAGATTTTCCGCAATTATGGTTTCTTATTTAAAAATATAAAATAATCCACTGTAAAATTAATTATGAGGCAGCTCTAACACATGTTAAGCAAAGTAAAAGTTTCATAGAAACAGTAAATGACTACATTAACGACCACCCAGACGGTGCAATAAAATAGAAATTATATCACTTCCACGAGGTTGTTTTAATGATGTTAGATGAAGAATAGGTACACAAATAGATGAACTGACAGAGTAGGTAATTAATGTTGAGAGAACTGCACGTAAGAATAAATACTTCGAACACAATAGGGCTTTCTGAGGACCAGAGAATGAAGATATCAGAAAAGGTGACAGTGACAAATGATGGCCTATACAACACCTAACATATTACTGCGACCCAACACCTAATAGAATATCTCTTTCTCAGTTATCTACGACAATTGATATAGAGGATAGATTTGAGGGGTACAGCAGTGCTATTCTGTAAGTAACTATTTCGATATCGAGCTTCACCTGAGCGACAGTGCTCACTAAGTGGGCTTTATTAGGCCTGGAAGAAATCGTGGAATGTGATAAGGCTTCCCATTCTCCCACTCTACCTACCTACCAAATAAAAATACCAATACATTTTTCTTCGTTTTCTTGGCAAATAAAATAGACACAAGTGTCTTTCACTGTAAATCCGTTTTTGTTTGTCTTATCCTTGATTTTACAATGTTTTTTCCTTATTTTCTTTTTATGAAACCGTTTTCCTTGTTGACAGCCTTAAACTGGTGCTATAAGCTTAGCATACGATTTACATAATTTATGGTAACCAAACGAAGTTGCCAAATTCGTCTGCCAACATAATAATAACAACTGTTCAATATGCAGAATTGCAGTCCGTTATTCACATTGAATATTATGTTTAACCATAGTCATGTTTAACAACACCTTTTAAAGGAAGATACCTATTCTTAATTACATAGGTAGGTACTTAGGTAGCCATAGATAACATGCCTAATAAGGATCTCCTACAATACCTACCTACCCATTTATTCGGAAAGTATCCTCCTTCTCTGTTTGGTTGGAATTCTAAATGAGTAATCTGTACACTAAACAAAACCTCATTAGACAATTGTAGTTGAGGTGAACTCATAATTACAACTGAATGATTTCTTATAATTACACTCACTGATAATATAATTACCACAAAATTCTTGTCCGTAACTTGGCCATGACGTCATACATCTATCGGCTGTTTGGTATAAGCAGTAATCAAAATATGACGTTATCTTCATCAAAGTAACGCAAGAATAGAGTTCGTAATTTGTAATAACAAGTGCTATGCATCATTAGAGGTTGACTTTATAGCTAAATATAGTCGAGACGACCTTGACGAATGTTTGAGGCCATTCGGCAAAAATTACAACCGGCGGCGGCGTATTGAAGGAAGGCAATTAATTCAATAGCTCCCACGTACTTGTTATTTTTATATACTACTTATTAGCAGTTTACTTTGCATTTACTATGCTATTGGTTACTCATAACGATGAAAAAGGTAGTTTTTGTCACAATCATTCTAGTGTGTATAAGCAATCTACGCTTGCCTTGAGGTGAACCGGTTCTGTCAAACTTACGATAGTCTTAAAGGCAGGGCGTCAGCCTAACGAACAAAGTTGAAAATCACGTAAGTATAACAGCATAACATCAATAATAGATTGACTTAAATACTAATAAATAAGTCCCTCATTGGTGTTTGATTTAAAGTTCTAGTTCGATTAAATGTCTTTTGATTTGATTTGATTTAGAAAAAAGGAACCTGTAATTTTACATTCACCCAAAAGAAACCATATGATAATTAGATAGTGGTAAGGTTATTAAATAATTTGTTTGGTGTCATAATTTAATAACACAAGTATGGCAGTTTGTTCCTGCGAGTAATACGAATTCCCATAATTAAGTGTGATTATTTTGTCACTGTAATATTTATACAAACATCTGTTTTGTACATTATCTTATCAAAGACGATGTAGAATGTGATATGTTTTATCGTTGTCATTGCTTTGGACATCTTTCAGAGTTAAATAAATAAAAATAATAAAGTGCTGTTACTTTCTACCAACAAACGGCCTAATGTACGCATCAATCAACTAAGTCTAATATATATGTACCCTATAACATAATGTTGGATTTCCACCTATCCAAATATTAGATAAGCTATTAACAACACTACCCTAATTTTCAATTCAGTATATCATTGTTACTGATTTCATGAAAAACAGTGATAAGAATCATAATCACTTTTATTTAATTACGAATAATAATTTATCAATTACGAACTAAATAATTGAAATAGAAACGACAGACTCGGCTAAGTCTGTATTTGATAAGCGGATGACCTCTGATACTGTAAATGTGAACGTGAACTTTGAATCTATTTAAATAAAAATATATCGTTAAGTAATGAACAACTTCCCACTCAGACTTGAGACCAATAAAATGATTGTTAGCGAAGCAAAAAACTTTTTACAAAAAAATACAACCGACTTCCAAAAAAAAACACAAATTAAAAGTTGTAGTCAAAAATAACTTTATTTTCGGAAGTCGGTGTTTTTGTTAGTTTCTTCGTATTTTGACACCGACTTCCGAAATTAAAGTTATTTTTTACTTTGTAATGTTTTTTTTTTTGATGTTGTTTACGATTTTGATGAAAATATAAGATTATGATGTATTTGGATTTTTCTAAAATAAACATCTAAAGATTCCTGAGACCACAGGATCAGCAGGAAAAATGGCTGACAAATTATTAAAGATCGTTACAATTAATTTTCAAAAACTAAACACTACCCGTTAAAGTCTATCTTCCTTAACGGGGTTTTGAAGTTTCTGGAGTAGTTATTAAATCCACGTGGACGAAGTCTCGGACAACGTGCTAGTTTATTATAAAAACATGAATGGTCCTGTACCTAATATTTTCTTTCCAATTAATCTAGTATTTTATGAATATCGTACACACAAGTCACTCTACATATTAATGAGTGCTTAAATACCGTGAAATGCATTTATAAAAAGAAAAACTTAAGATGAAATATCAATGGCATGATTAACTTCTGTAGGTACAGACAGTGTATGACTCACTGGCCACGTTTCTCGTAAAATGTTGTGAATTCATCCGAGACTCCATTGATGACTTGGGTAGATACTCTCTGACTCACAACCGGTAAGCATGGTTGTCCCTTATAGGACCAGATATTAATACAAGTAGTGTCCTTATCAGGACAACCAAACTAACGATAGTATAATGTATAATGAAAACGATTGATAATGTTTTCCTTCCTCATTTTAGAAGGTGGTGCTTCAACTGTTGAACAGGTAATTCATTAACATACACGTACCTACCATCTTATAAACAACCCGATGCAAACATTTAACTATATAATATGTAGGTATTATTTGATTTAAAAAGGAAAGAACTGGTTTTTTACCGTAACAATAATACATAATATTTTAGACTATAAATCACTTGAAGTATTGCATTTATTGTATTGCGCGATTTTCACGACGCAGAATGGCCACAGTGACTTCTATATGGCGACCATAGATAGGTACCAATAACTCATGCTCATAACCAAAAGGTACATCATTTTCATTCAAAGATGAATTTTCCCAATGGTTGAACTTCAACCTGTTTCTCATTATATATTATTTGTCTACTATTAATTATTTAATTGAATTTCCTCTATTTCGTAAGAAATAGCGGTAACCCTAGTCGGCCCCTCTCAGACAAATTCAAACTGTTATTTGCTAACAAATAAATACGGAACAGCGTCTGAGTCTGACTCAGCTTTATTACTGTTTCCTCTGCTTTTCTTTTACTTTGACCGTACCTACGTAAAAGTTAATTTAACAAGTTAACTGTCTCATGTTCTTCAGTCCAGCTAAAGACGATATTTTTAAATGATCTTTTTAGAGTTTTTGCGTAGCTATCAACTACCTAGGTATCCTCCCTCAGTAATATTTTGCCCATGTGAGTATTTTGGGTATGGTTATGTCAAATATTTCACTGAGAATTTATTAGGTAGGTACGTCCAAATACCTAGTGCATGAAGATTCAATAATAATTTTCGTGATCTAGCATTCCTTCGAAGCTATCCATCATGGCCAATAGTAAAACCGAGAGAAATAAGTTGTCCTGAAATACATATAAGTGTGCTTATTCCTGTGTAACTTACAGTATGTGAAATTTTGTATAAATCTTTCCACAAGCAGGGCCAACACACAAAAATTACTAATAGATACCAGTACCTGCCTATTTTGTGGCAAGTACATTAACGTACCTAATAAAAGAAGTATTCAGGATTTCCCATGCTGCAATAATGCCGGATATTGATATCATCGGCAGCTGGTCTTCTAGTTCCCCAGGTTTATATATTATAGTAACCTCGTCCAGGTGCAAATCAATTGGGTTATTTATAACACTAAGCAAACAGAGCACGGTTTCACCAGCCAAGTGTGTATTCATTCGAGGAAGATAACGCCCGCATAAAAATTCTAACGTATGCAATACCTAGGTATCAAGGTATCAACACCCTTTTCCCTATCGCGATAGGTAAGTCTGTCTCCAAGCATAAAACAAAAGAATCATGAATGATTTATAAAGGTTCTTTGAGCATAAATGACCTAACCTTCTAAAATTGACGCGATTTTTTCTTGTTTGGTAAAAAATGTCGACCCAACTCATTTTTAAATTCAAACAGAAAGTTTCATAAACTCCACCCGACGAACCTAACACATGTGCTTTTGTGAAATTGATGATAACTATTAACTAGCTACTATTAATGTGGCCATCTATCACAAAAACTGAAAAACAGAAATATGAGTCAAGAAATTACTTTAACATGTAAGAAATATACCAACAGCAGTTCTAGGATGGCATTTCCACTATTCCAATAAGTCCATTTCCAACAGTGGCTTAAGGTTATTGGATCACAGAATATTCTGTTTTAAAACAGTTATGATATAATTTTAATAATATTGTTTCAATTAGAGCAGATACAACGATACTTGGCACAATGCCAAAATGTCTGCTGTATCAATAACTGCGTGGGCGCCGATTACAACAGGCCGAAGGAGCAATCTATATTCCGCGTGCACTATCTTAAATTGTAGTGACTCAAATTTTATGAAACCTTAATAAGACGTTTTAAGGTTCAAAACAAACTGGTAAAATGATATAGTACTTTATGGTTGCGCAAAGGTTATGACAGGTCACCGCTTCTTGTGTTTTCATTCCGTATATCAAAATGAACTTCAACCACTAATGATAAACACTATTACGATGTTGATTCATTCGATTGAACCAAATATTGTGTTTGACAATATTGACGTTCCGCTGCCCGTGAACTAGTTTTTTTTTTTTGTTCAGTTATAAATTAGCCTCGACGTTGCCAGTTTAAAAAACAACAGTAATTGAATATACTTGGTTCCAAAATTCTGAGATCAAATCATGTCCGATCGATGTCATTTGTATGGCAGGTTCGATGATATCCAGCAAACTAAAACGTGTCAATCCTTCAGATAGGCGATAAATGGAAATGAAATGTCCAAAATTCTTAACTTCAAAGCCGTCAATAAACCATTGTTTTTCAAAAATAACATCTAACGTCACGCGTCTTGCATTTTAACAAGGATATTATTAATGGACATCTAAAATACCGTGAATTTAGATTTCATTTTAGGTATTCACTTAAGATATCTACAACAATCTTGAATAACTGGTGCTGTTAATCAACCAGATCGCAACAGCTTTTTTTTTGTTCATTTTCGTTTCAGTTATTCCTAATTTCATTATTATTAGTGTTATGTCTACGCTTCCTAATTCAGCTTTCATTTGGATTAAATGAAAGCTGAAGCAGAGCTGTCAAACAAATTTACAGCAGTCCACGCATATAACGTCTATTTAGTCGTACCAAACATCATTTTAAGGCCGAAAGTTAGCCCTGAACCAAACCCTTTAAAGCATTTTACTGCTAAGTGATTTTAATTTTAAGCAAAATAGCCCTTTTTTGCAATATTACCGCTTTTGTTGAACCGTTACAGGTATCCGATTTGTATAGCTTCTTGTGTATGGTTTCAGTATTAGTGACCAGTTTAATATTAATTACATCAATGCAGGTTTAATGACGGTGCGCGTCTTGTTAGCACTGCCGGCGTTGGTGTCCACCGGCTCCTTGAAGCGTCACAAGAACTCCCTTATTCTATACATACCCTTGCAAAGCTTACATCTATATACATCCAGCAGTCCTCAGTCTGAGCTAATCTAAGTCAGAAGCAAGCCTTAGTTACAAATTAGTGACCATTATTAAACAAATTCAAAATGCCAGTATTAGGTACGCGGAAGTGACAAAGTGGCACAATGCTGTTAATTGTTCGTACATTAATTAGTCTTTCTTAGGTTTATGTCAGTGAGGTTGGTACCTCGCAGCGCCTGCTCCAACTTGTGGTTAGCAATAAAATGTGTTTGTGTCATTCGTGTTCATTTATTTAATTTAACATAAGTACGATGTTGTGAACTCAATGTGGTGACTATTGGAAGTAATCAAGTTCTTCGAATACGATGGATAGGTAAATAAAAATGTATTATGTAGACGAGACAAATTCCTTCATTTTTGACCACTAATCACTATGGTATCCACAAGTTGGAGGAGCCACTGATCACCGAGATAAGAAAAAAGTGCAAAAGAGTTTTATGTATGTGGACTGAAAAGTTTCTTCATTCGTAGAATATCATGCGTTACAATCTCCATTCGATTAAGTATGAAATGAGGAAACTCAATAAGTTGGAAACGTGACCAGACGGCCACTGGTAATTGACATAACCTGACAGTTAATCATTCAACGCCATTAACAGCTGTTTATGTGTCAGAAAGAAGATCCACTCGGTATCAAAAGATAAAATGATCTAACCTGTAGTACAATTTGGCCATGTATCAGCATTCATGCTCGAGATCATGTACATCAGAGTGAGCACGACAGTGTACCGGCGCAGGCGTCCCCAGTTTTTCGTCATATTGATCATGATTCAACTCACTGTAACTTATAAGAAACAGGCGCAATCAGTTTCTCCCATAATAGAGAACCATCTGATCCACAACATGGGATATTAGAATTGTTCTATTTTTATGCTCACGTATCTGGTTTGAACAGAACTGAGAGCGCACATTCCACCGATTAAGTCTAGAACACTATAGCTGCAAACACTTTAATTTTTAAAAACACTGAGTCATTTTGATTCGCATAAGTACGCGTTGTAATTGTGTACGGAATTGGATATTTCCATCTTTATCACATGGTGAAATTTAGTGATCACTGTTGTTACGCAAACTTTCTAGACGCCAGAGAGAACAGTGCATCGGAGGCACGGTTAGGTTTGAACGAAAGTTAACAAACTATTTTACGTGAAACGTTGTAAAGGACGGCGTATGACGCGGCCGGTTCGCGCCATCTACTTTGACAGAATGCCATACAAAATCAGACGCGTAGCTAGCGCGCTCGCGTGCTCGCCTGACCTCGCGTCGGCGAAATGATAAAATACGCCATGAACGAAGGAGACACACATATCCCGTGTGTGGCGTCTCCGCAAACAAGCACACCATAAAACACCAACACGGCTGATTAAGAATTTGCAGAGAGTGTATAGTTTGAGACGTAAATACCTCAAGCACTTGAAAACTAGTTTCTGGAATTCATAATGAAAAGTGGCAAGCAAGGCCTAAACAATAAAGACCGTTCATATTCCTGTTTGTAAATGATCAACCGGCTCTGTCAACAGCCAAACTGGTAGCAGTAAACATGATTGGTGGACAATGACGATCGGAATAAAACCATATGGATATTTGCTAACACGCCGCCTGCTAGCCTGGCTTTAACGCATTTCCTTTAGTAGATTGTAACTCAAGCCTGCTGGATATAAGTAACTATACAAAATATTTTTCCTTTTAGATCGGTACACATACGTAGAGTACATTATCATAAATTACTGAAAGTGCCTACTACGCTCTACGTAAATAAATCGTCGACTTATTTTTAATTTAACTATTCAAAGCAATCAATACTTCACATGCCTTAGGTACGTAGTTAACTAAAATAGATACTTTGGAACATAAAAATAAGTAGTGGTGTAACCCGTGTAACTTTTACATTTTTTGTTGATTATAATAGGTCAAAACAAAGGTCAAAACAAATACCTAAATAGAATGACTTTTATAAAGTTAGTTCATTCGGAGTACTTAGTATATCTACTTGCAATTTCACGACAATATAGCACTTAATTCAAAGACACTCATCAAAATTTGAATTATAAATAAGTACGTAGTGCCGTAAACTTCCAGGCGATTTACCCCTTTACTCGTTAAGAACTTCGTACTGAGCCGAAACAATACTATTCATTATTCATAGTCATCTAATTTAATAGCTGAAGAAATAATAGGCTCGTCAAAATACTGAGTATCTATGAATAAACAATACATTGACGAAACACTACCACCGAATGCATGTTCACAGTCATTTAAATGAATAGATAAACAAAACTATAAATAACCACACTATGTTTGGAAGAGATAAGAGCAGTTAATTTAATTAAGTAACCACCTAACTAACTTGGTTAATGAAAGAAATTAGGCCATATTTGGTTTTCCTGTTTGTCATCTTAGTTAAAATAAAAGTATACTTTAATAAAAGAGTTCAAACATTACAAACAACTTTGAAAAGCAGGATAATTATTAATATAAAAAAAACTCTAATACAATCAACAGACATGTCTACGTAAGCAACAACGGGAAAATATTTTTAATTTGTAAAAGCGTTGTTGCAACCTAATTAATTTACCGAGGTCCCGAGAGAATGCTGGAGCCCCGTGGTGTGTGAATTATAGACACAACGCAGGTGCACCGTATATTCAATTCACGTGAATACCCAAGCCATTAAATGCATAAACTGTAAACATGCACGCTGAACATGTTGTCTAGACAAGGTAGATCGACTGTCACGCCCACTTCCCTAAAGGAATTGTAGGTATTTCCAATTTGATAGAATGCCCTTCCCAAACTACGCACGAGGAATGCTCATACAATCAACTACACGTGGATAGCAACCATTTTACTTTTACAAAAGTCGTTATTGTGAAGCATTAAGTGCGATATTTGTAGATCACTTGTTAGTGTGTTTGACTGTGGTACACTAGTAAATTGAACCATTACTTTACAATTGTAATACAATGTCTGTGACGGCCAGCAAAATATTGCTCCGAAAGCTTATGGGGCTCACCGCCTCTGTGGCCCCAGTGATCACTTTATTTTTCTGCTGATAATAATATTAGATTCGTCTTTACCCTATTCAAGACAAGGGTTCAGATTCGGTTTAAAAAGTATTCTAGATCTCAATCCCAGACGAAGATACGTGTCAGCTAGTAAACTATAGGTCATCATCATCAGCATCCACAGCCCGACTTTGCCCACTGCTGAGCATAGACCTCTCTTTTCTTGTGCCAGTCCCCACGCTCCTGCGTCAGCCTCATCCAGGTTCTTCCTGCGATGGCAACAATGTCGTCCGTCCATCTTGCAGCCGGCCGACCAACACTTCTTCTTCCTGACCCGGATGCCACTCGTCACTGCCTTACTCCACCTATCATCAGCTCGCCTTGCCAGGTGTCCTGCCCAGCTCCATTTTAGTTCTGTTATTCGTTTTCCGATGTCGAAACCTTCGTACGTCTATAGGTACATGTGCCAAATTACATTGAAATCCGTTTGATGGTTTTCATCCATCTGATCGATCCACCCACCAATCGTCAGAAACTTTTACGGTTATAATATTAGTTGGAGTAGGAAGCCGAATAGGATAGTAGGATAATTTTACTTATTATTGTTTGTATGTCTGTTAGAAATTTCTTTTAAAAAAACCGGACATGTGCGAGTCGGACTCGCCTACCAAGCGAGTTCAAATTACTTTATTTAAAGACTTTATTTTTATGATATTATTATAAATGGATAGTAGAAGATAGTATAACTTAACAAAATTTCACCTCGATACCTCTACGCGTTCCCGAAATAAAGGGTCTTGACAGACAGACGGGCGGACAACAAAGTGATCCTTAAGGGTTCCGTTTTACGATTAAGATATATTCTCCAGTTACTTCAGCCACCACAGTTTTTCGGATTGAAGTGTGATCTAATAAAAATATGCAAAACCAAATAAATAAGGTAAGTACCTATGTATTGCTACAGACAGGTAGAACATTTTCCGGGCAAAATAAAAAATAATAAATTGAGGGTGTTTTAAACACTATTTCCTGGAACCTATTTTTTACATTGAGTGGTTCATGAAATCAAAGATCCTCGATTTATTTATTTTTTGTGTTTTGCTGTCGCCACAATCTACTTGATTATTTCTTATATAAAGTGAAAGTTGCAGCATAATATAAAACTGTGATAACAATATGAGTCACAGTTGATCCAGTCTCGATTAATTAGTAAACGGAACGTTTATGACGCAGGAACTTTTGAGAATTGTGACGTAGTATCTTGTCTTAAAAATAAACGATGACGTCAATATCCTGAAATACTTCACATACGATTGTTATTTCCTCTTAGTTCTTTCCTTACGGGAATTTTAGATATTCGCTCCGTAGTTATTTCTAACATTTTTATTAAAATTGACAAAATAACACGTTCTACATGAAACAATGTACCTAAGTATAATTTTGGACATGAGTACATGACCATATGAGTGTTGTATGTCGTGGCGTTACAAGGGCATTATTTTGTATTCATATTGAATAGTTTTCCTCTAAAACAGATTGATAAATACCTATGTTTTTTTCCAGTGAACTAAATTAAGTAAGTTGTTGAAATTCATGGAATTGTCTGTCTAAAATATTTGTGATGGGACCTCGAGCTTGTTTCGTTCGATTTCCTTACCTACCTAGTAATTTCCTTCAAGTAATTCTCAATCATCTCAAATCCTTGTTAGAACATTATTTAATGCTTACACGTGTAATTCTTATCAGAAGATGTATTTACCCACTATACAGTAATTAATGTTATGTTATGCATTACCAATGATAAGTTTAACACTTAAAACTGCATTAATTACTTAAATTGCTTTGATACGAATGTATATAACGATAGATACGATTCATTGAAAATAATTTATCAATCGTCCTGGATCACTATTAGTTGGAAATGACGCTATCATTTATTGTGTTATAATACCTAGTATACCTACGTAGGCAAAGTTAAATTGACGATAAATTATAAATATTGCGATTGAAGTTCTTTGCGGGAGTACCTAAGTAATTAAAGTTTGTTGTGGTGCTCGGAAGAACAGGTCTAGCACAAGGTAAATGAATTTACGTACATGGAATAAAATCAACCTTAACATATGCACATGTAAAAATGAATCCCTATTTCCCGTGGTCACGGCATCACGCGTGAACGGTTAGACCGATTTCGCATATTCGTTTTTTGTGTTTGTTTTTTTTCAGGAGAAGGTTTCTATGAAAGAAGAAACAAGAAAGTTGCGGGGTCGGTAGGTAAGTTGTCGGAAGCCGCGGGAGACAGGTAATTTATATAATAAAAATCTAAATTTGACGAATAATAAACTAAGGGAAGAAATGTAAAACATCGTTATCAAGTAGACCGTAGATATCATTCAGTCGATAACACCACAACTTAGCTATCAATCAACGGGGCCAACACAGCGGCTACACCTTATCAATAATAATTAATTTAGGAAAACAATTAACGATTCAAAGATCTAATCAGTATTCTGAACTACCCACTGCTACAAGTTTTTTCGACGATATCAATATGTATATCGTCTTTGTATTCTCCGAGAGTACACGAATACAAATTATTCGATCCTATGTGTGAGAATATTTGCAGTACTCCACCTTAATTTACGCCGAAGTGGTCTGGCACGCACAAACACTAGCCACGCCAGTGTCGCATAGTAAAAACCTGCTTTTAGAGGTCACCAAACGAAAATTAGCTAGAAAACTAATAAAATATCAAGGATAAAGCGTAGTACAGCCTACATAATATAAATACTTAGACTTATTGCTTCAGTGTTTTGGGTGTAGATAGACAGTTATCTTTGAGAAAGCCCTTTTAAAATTGTTTCTAAATATAAAATGCTATCCATTTGTCTTACGACTATTCATTTGTCTTTTACCACTGTCAGGATTTTGATTACAATGGGTCGAAGTAGATCTTCGCTCATCATCATCATTTCAGCCGAAAGACGCCCACTGCTGGACATAGGCCTCACCCAACCGTCTCCAAAACAGCCGGTCCTGTGCTAGTGGTAGGTCGCTGTCGTATTTGTTTCGGACGAAACGCAACCGGTTTCGCGACGATGAAAACGGTTGCAGAAGACGGTCTTCGTTGCAACAATTTTGAGGACGGGCACACAAAATAATTCTTCAAATCTATTTTGTGAACGAACGACGAACGCTAAGGACGACACGACGTTCGCGATGAGTCGACGACGTGTGTTGAAGTTAATCAATTCGCTCTCGACTATATTTTCTTAGGCGTAATATACAAAATCGCACCAAGTTTATCGAAGAATGGTTTGTGCAACGAAGACTGTTTTAATTCAGGACGTGAAAACAGTTTCACCGTCGCATAACATTACTGTAAGAACTATTTTTTAAAAAAAGTTGAACGATTAGGACGACGACGCGACGGTCGTGATAGCCGCCGTGTGTTGTAGTTGAATCAATTTACTCTCGATTCTCGACTGTACTGTCTTAGGCGCAAAATAAAAATTGCACCAAGTTATTCGAAGACTGGTTTGTGCAACGAAGACTGTTTTCACCCAAAACGTAAAACGGTTTCAACGTCGCAGAACAGAAAACGGTCTTTTGAAACAGTTCGTCGTCGCCCACCTGTGCGTCTCGCATGCATTGGCTACCCGCAACCTTCATCAGGTCATCAGTTCCCTTTGTGGGTGCGTCTTCCAGTACGCGGTCGCCACTCCAGAACTTTTCGGCACCATCGACCATCTTTTCTGCGAGCAATGTGCCCCGCCCACTGCTACTTTAGTTTGGCGATCCTTCAGGCTATTTAGGTAACCTTGGTTTTCTTGCGGATATCATCATTCCTTCATATTATCATGAGATCTTCGCTCACCATTCCAAAACTTCTTTGAAATTCCAAATTCTCGGAGTCTTCCTAAAAGGGAAAACAAAGCTATATCAGATAATCTCTCCCCACGAAATTTTTAAAAGGCAATCAGTTGAAACAGGTTACTACAGTGCACGTAACCCGCCAACAAAATCGCCGCTCGCATCGTTGACAAAATGGCTGCCTATCTCCTATCTTTAAACAGGATGCAATGCAAAACATACTCTATACAGAAATCGGGGTTCCTAAAACAGCATAATGTAGTTGTAGTTGTTCAGTTATCGTTGTCAGATAGTCCGATAGTGCAATCAGAAATAAATATACTTTGTAGAGTCCACATGATATAACATCTCGCAAAATGCTGTTATCTCCTCCCTTGTGTTTACGCTCCGATAGCGATAACTGATAATATCGTTGGGATTTGTAATTATTTTAGTGTACGCTCGTTACATGGTTATTGCACTCTTCGCTCGTATAAAATAAAAAGTACTTTTACATAATTCGTTATTACAAAGCCTTTTGAAGTTTAGGCAATTCATTAAAATGTATCAATCGTGGCCTTACCGTACAATTAGCCATTTCATGATGTGGCCAAGGTTAGGTTAGGCTAGGTTTGAAGGAAGAAGAAGAGAAGTGTCCTAAGTACACTTCGACTATAGGATAGAATAGACTGGAATGCTCTTTATTATGTACACCATATATATATATATAAGTAAAAATAGATGAAGAAAACATTACATAGGGTGACACAATGGGCGGCCTTATCGCTAACAGCGATCTTTTCAAGACAACCTTTGGATGGATTTTAAAGAGAGAACATACAATACTGTAGGTAGTCTTAGGTGTACGAATTATATGAATAAATACATGATAGATAAATAACTACAATTATATTATGAAACAAAAAGCATATAACCCAAGTAAAAACGATAAAAGAGAAAGTTAGTGATGTTTGACTATGTTTTACAAGTGGACAAAGAGTGAGCACGTCTTACTGACTCGGGCAATGCATTCCATAGCCACACCGCTTGAACCGTAAAACATTTGTCGTATAAGCTGGTGGAATGCATCGGCATCTGTAATCCCACTTTTTCCGATGACCTCAGATTTCTATTATATGTGTCATGAAGGAACTTAAAACGTTCTTTAAGGTAAGAGGGGGTTGTAGGATTAAACAGAATACTGTAGAGCAGAAATAAAACATGAAAAACCCGGCGAAGACGAATGGGAAGTGCCTTGAGCTTTGTGCGAAATTCAGAAATGTGTTCATTATGTGCGCAAGCCAAATATAAATCTTATGCAAAGGTTTTGAAGACGCTCAAGTTTATCCAGTTTTTCCTGAGTGAGATCGAGATAACTGACATCAGCATAGTCAAGGATCATCCCAATCATGTTAGGTACTTTTTAACCCTGTAGACAGAAAATGGAGCTCCGCAGCGGGGCCTTTTTTTAAAGATGGGTTATCGTCAAATGAGTCCTCCCGCTTTGGGCGGAACAGAAGGAAGTGTCAGACTCTTACTGACTAAAACTCATCCGTGTTCCTCCTAGTGCCCTTAGCGTTCTAAGGGGGTACTCTCTAAGCCTGAAGTCCGAAGTTTCGGGCTTTGTGTACTTCGCATCACCTAACCACTAAGAATCAAATCCACACATCGTGTTGTCGTTAATTTTTAGTTCGGGTTCGGGACTAATCATAATTACATAGGTGTAACGCAGTAGAATACGCCC
This sequence comes from Ceramica pisi, assembly GCA_963859965.1. Classification (NCBI taxonomy): domain Eukaryota; kingdom Metazoa; phylum Arthropoda; class Insecta; order Lepidoptera; family Noctuidae; genus Ceramica; species Ceramica pisi. The sequence goes on along the minus strand of OY982533.1, from coordinate 10,923,444 downwards.
GCAACTAAGCCCGAAACTACGGACTCCGGCCTTAGAGAGTAGCCCCCCTGGGCCGTGGTCACTCTTTCGAACAAATTCCACAACCCTGGCAGTCACTGCGGCACCCTAGCGGGCCTTGTCTGCTATGCTAATATTTCTTTGAGGTGCGCGTGGAACATAACGTGCCGTCGACCCGGGCCTGGTTCTGATCGAACGGCGAGCCACCCAATGCTCGCCATCCGCAGGTCCGCGCCTACAGTGGCCGGGAATCGCCGTCTCCCGACGCATGGGGCGTCTGTTGCCGCGGCTGGGCGTGAGGTTTCCCTCTCTCTTAGGCGTTCGGCCTCCTCCTTCGCTAGCATTACTGCTTCGGAGAGTTGACCGCTTCCCATGCCTCTTCGCTACGGACCATACATTAAACCAGGGCCGGACGCAAGAAGTCACCGCCGCCGATCGCCTCGAAGAGGACATGGCGGAGCTCCACCCAAGCATCGGAGACCTCCACTGTATGCTCCGCCTTTTTCTCCGGGCGATCCTCGCAGTGCAGACACAGGGGGCTGCGACGCCTAGGTTAAGTTTGAGGTGGGAATGAAGTCATGAAATGGCCAACCATTTCATAAAATGGTCGACCATCTCATGAAATGGCTAATTTTACAAAATCATCAGATATAAAAACATGTTATTGATGATTTTTATGAACAATGAAATGTTTTTGTACCAGGCAGGCTCTAGCCTTCTACAATTGCAATCCACCAAGCTCAATAATGTTAGTTGGATTACACATTATTTTTCCATTATTAGATTGGAGTTAGAGCACGCATAGAATAACACGACGCTTTCAAGTAATTCTTCCTTTGGGGACCATAACATTAATTGCTGTCGGAGGCAATGACAATAAATATAATTGGTAATCTCACTGATTAGGGCTACCATCTGTGTTTCCCCAGATTAGTCCTTGTTTGAAAATTGGTTTAACATATAATCCGATTCATTCTTAAGAGCGTGTATTCCGTCCACTAGCGCCGCCAATAGTTTTTTATAATTTGTGTGGTAAATTTAAGACACGTAGATAAAAAACCGCTCTGTAGTGCACTGATGAAATGTATTTATTATGTTTTGAGAGTTATGTTTTGTACTTTAGAACATAAATAGTTGCCAAAGTCAATATTTTTGCTAAAAGTGGCCACTTTTAGCAATAATTGCCGTTTTGGCTATTTATCCATGAGTTATGTATTAAAAATAGCTGTCAAAAAATAATAGATACATTTCTTCAGTGCACTACAGAGCGGTTTTTTATCTACGTGTCTTAAATTTACCACAATTAATAAAAAACGATTGGCGGCGCTAGTGGACGGAATACACACTCTTAAATTGTTCTATTTTGCAACAAGCTAATAGGTACCCGACAAGCTTTGTTAACCTTTTTTTTTTAATTTAAGTCAACAAATATGAATTCAAGTAGCGATATTACCTCAGTGTCAAAATATGTAAACACTACACTGCCCGCCGCGACTCTGGTTCGTAGAACGTTAAATTTTACGTAAAAATATTACTAACGAAACATCACACTAATTAAATCATATATACAACGGTAGCACCATTGGACATTAATTCCACAAATTGGTCTAAATGACAATTATGGTGAGCGGGGACTCGCGATGGTCGCGTCGGTCGCTTCGGTCGCCGGACAAGCGCTGTTGACTTATTGCTTCAACAGACATGCTACTTTTAGCATTATTCAGTAACTTACCCTCTTCATTAGATAATACTGTACTGCTTTTTGGCGACTCAATGTTCCGTGGATGGATGCCAGTCCCACCAATGATACAAATGGCTTACGAATATGTACGGGGCCTAGAGTTTAATCGTTCAAACAAAATGACTGGTCATTGGTCGATTGTTTTTGTTTGTTGCCTTAACATAGTCACTACATCAAGTTTCCGAAAAGCGACTAAATTGCTGGAAATAAAAGTAGCATGTCTACTAAGCCCTAAACTAACCCATAACCTTGACCTGTCGCGTGCTCACTCAAATGCCGCCTGGAAACTTGCCGTTAGCGTTTTTCAGTTAAATCCACACGTCACTGAAATGTACAAATATTGTAATATTAATTGAACGCTACAATACACGGTGTTAACCTTGTGTTTTTTGACAAGAACTCTTGATTACGTTCAGACGGTCACGTCTGTTTTGCCCAAAAGTTTATATTGCATAACATCTTCAAACATAAAACTTAGTAAGTATAGGAATATCCAAACGCAGTATCATATGTTTGCCTAAACAGTTTGTTCCTTGAAATCAAGCTTAAGTAAGAGTATATTTTTTTTACTTGAGATGGGTTTGCTTTTGACTCTAGTCTATGTCAGAGATGACATAGACAAAGTCGACAATGGAGCGAGTTTACCCAGCTGAAGCCTGTTCATTCTAACTTTGAATTGATTAGGATTTTATCCGTACAGAAACACAAATGCAGGCAGCGAGTTCAATTTCTTTGCTGTGGGAATGATTAAAAAACTTTTGGAAACGCTAAGGAAAAGCTAAATAGTTCACTACTCAGGTCATGAAACTTTTTAATGAACGAAATCTAATCTCTTGGTTCATTTCAATAACGTCATCACAGAAGCCGAAAAACGTCCACTGCTGGACACAAAACCTCCCCAATCGCTACCATAATGCATTTGCGCACACCATTTTTAAGATACTGCCAATACTGTTATGCCAGTGGTGTGACTATTAAACACCTGTATACACCTTGAACAATTATGTTAGTAGTTATATAATGGCAGCAACCCACGGCTGACGCAGTAAAATAATTACTATAAATTGGATAGATACTAGATCAAGGAGTATTTGCATATCGCGTAGTACGGTAATCATAGGTTACTGCTATTTACTTTGACATTTACATAACCCTGGCGAATGAATTTATTGATTTTGTCTTTACGGAGTAAATAGGCAACACATTAAACTGGATAATATCTTCAGTAATTGTGATGCCGGAAATAAATAAGTGTTAAGTGACTTAACGTCTGACCACTGTGGCCAATTAATTAGCTTACCTATGCCTCTAAATAAAAAGCCGCATAAAATTGAATGCAGGCCTTACACAGCTAGTCGTTGCAATAAATTCAAAAATAATATAGCTCGTAAAATTACCCCGTCTTTGATAGAACATGAGGATCCAAACAAAATTTATGGAGCCCTTTTTGATGTTGTGCATAAAGAATATCCCACTACATTTAAGACAAAAACCATAAACGTAACGGGTACCTCTGCTTGTTTCAACCAATGGGCTACTGCAGGTATATATAAAAGTAGAGCGAGATTATACGAGTTAAATGGTTTAAAAAAATACAGGTTTGATATCCCTTTTTTAGAGTACGTAAAAAAATATTCTAAATTGTATAAAAAGATTTGCGTTATTGCTAAATCAAAATTTTTAAGTGAGAAAATTAAAAATTCTAATAATAAAGTAAAAGCCACGTGGCAAATCATTAACAATGAAACAGGCAAATCGGTTAAACGAGACAATCAGTTAGAGATTGTAGTCGACAACAAATTAATTAGTGAAGCTGCTGACGTAGCTCAGGCATTTAATGAGTTTTTTTCCAATATTCCTATAACTACAACTCGCTCCTTGAATTCGTCACCTTCTAAAGCTGAAAGCCTTTTGCAAAGTAATGTGCCTAAGTGTAATCAACTATTTCGTTTTGAGCACGTAACGCCTCGTGATGTAGTTGACGTATTCAATACACTGAAATCTAAAAACACAGGTGATTTCGGAGGCATTTCCATTAAACTCCTGAGTAATATAATAGACAAAGTAGCCCCCTATCTTGCTGTAACGTTTAATAAATGCGTTGATTTAGGAACTTTTCCTGATCTCATGAAGAGTAGTAAAGTTATACCTTTATTTAAATCAGGACATAAAAATGACATAGGCAACTTCCGGCCTATCTCCATCTTACCTGCATTTAGTAAAATATTTGAAAAGTTAATACTCAGGCAGTTGTTAGTTCATTTTAATTCAAATAGACTACTTCATAATGAACAGTATGGCTTTACAAAAGGTCGTTCGACAACAGATGCGGGTGTCGCTCTCCTGAAACATATATTTAACGCATGGGAGAACTCGCAAAACGCAATCGGAGTTTTCTGTGATCTCTCTAAAGCCTTTGATTGCGTACACCATGACACACTTTTACGTAAACTACGTCATTACGGTCTCCAAAGCGAAGCTCTTAACGTAATTGATTCATATTTACATGATAGGTTCCAATGTGTTGATGTAAATGGTGTAAAATCTTCCGGGCTGCCAGTGCAATTAGGTGTGCCTCAAGGCTCAATACTGGGTCCATTCTTGTTTCTGGTTTACATAAACGATCTACCATTTTTCTTAAAGGGTATCTGCGACGTAGTATTACTTGCGGATGATACCTCTCTTATCTTCAAAGTAGATAGGAATAGACAAGATTTCGATAACGTAAACAACGCTCTTTCAATGGTTACGGATTGGTTTACGACGAATAATTTAGTTCTAAATGCTAAAAACGAAATGTATAAAGTTTGTCTTGCCAAATGTTAGAAATTTAGGTCCCAATGTAATCTTAAGTGACGAGGTGCTTGAAACTGTGGACACGGCAGTATTTTTGGGCATAACTGTTGATTCCAAACTACAATGGGGCCCACATATATCAAGCCTGTCGGGAAGGCTCAGCTCTGCCGCATACGCCGTTAGGAAAGTTAGACAATTTACTGACGTTGATACAGCTAGGTTAGTCTATTTTAGTTATTTCCATAGTGTTATGTCCTACGGTATTTTATTGTGGGGAAAAGCTGCTGATATACAAAATATATTTGTCTTACAAAAACGTGCTGTGCGAGCAATATATCAGCTAGGGTCAAAAGCTTCATTAAGAGAAATTTTCAAAGAGATTGGAATTCTCACGGTAGCATCTCAATTTATTTTTGCAAACATTTTATATATTAGGCAAAACATACATTTATACAGTAAAACGAGCGACATCCACAACTTTAACACCAGAAACAAGCACAAGCTACATGCTCCTTCACACCGACTTCGTAAGGTCCATGATTCATTTGTGGGGCTCGGTATCCGTTTATACAATAGACTTCCAATTTCTTATCTTGATCTGCCTTTTAACTCATTTAAAGAAAAAGTAAAATCTAACCTCTGTTCCAAGGCATACTAATCTATTAATGATTATTTAGACGATAAGAATAGTTGGTCGCTGTGTTGAACGCAAGACAAATTATCATGATCCTTGTGTATAAGTAGATAGTATAGTAGTTTTATGACAGGTTATATGTGTTCATATAATTTTTTTTTATTTTATTTTATTTGTTTTCTTATTTTCTTTTTTTTTATTTATTTGTCTGACTATGTAGGTCATTTTTTATACTTATTTAAATCCACATACGTCAACACTTGCTTAAGTGTGTATTTTGTTTTAGTGTCATAGTGCTAGTAGCTAACAAGTGTTAAATAATGTATATATTTATTTTTGTGTCACGTAAATTTTAGAAGGAATTTTGAATTTTTTGGATTACTTTGCATATTATTGTAAAATTCTAGTTCCTAAAACGTAACAGACAGTTGTGTTGCTGGGGAGTTTGTTGGCCACTTCTTCTCCACAGCTAAAACACTAGGAAGTGGTGACGGGCGGGCGTTTTGGGGGACTGTCTTTTGTAAAACTTGACGTTCAAAAAGTGCTGGCCCTCAGCCTAATTTGAATAAATGACTATTGAATTTTGAATTTTTGAACTGGACCATTTAAAAAACCCAATTTGTCTGGTGTAAACGAAATATCCGAGATAAAGCAAATACATATTCGGAAACAATATAAGGTCAACAGTTTGAAGACGGTTGATGATTACTAGTACCCGTTAGCACTTTGGGCTCTATGTATCCACGGGATACATACAGCCCAAAGTTCTTCTGAGTCTTGAATCTAGACGAAGTGTCGATCGATTGTCAAAAGTTCAAAATGTTTAGGATAGACCACGTGACAATGTAGTGGAGCATGGCATTCGCTGATGTCACAATTTTACTTGGTCAAAACCGCATAGGGGCACTAGCATGTTTAGTTTGTGGGTTGTTGTTTTCAATGAACTTATGTGACGTTCCCATGAGGGTTTCGAGTCAGGACATCAGGCTAGCATCAGGGTTGCGGAATTTGTTCGAAAGAGTCACCGCGGCGCTGGAACGCAAAGGGCAGGAGAAACACGGATGGGTTTTAGTCAGTAAGAATCTGACATTACCATCTGCTCCGCCCTGAACGGGAGGAGTCATTTGATGATTTACCTTCCTTAAAAAAAAAGTAATAGAAGATCCAGTCTTTTAGTGACAAAGTCGCATGAATTCCTATTGTAACCAAGCCTAAAACAGGCCTACACCGCCCCGGTTAACCGTAGCAGACATTTAATGCTGCAAAGCTATAATTTAGCAAAGTCATTATATAATATAAATATTATATAATGTGTAATTTTAAAGGTGTGATATTAATCACACCTTTAAAATTGGAAAATACCTAAGTGCATAGTTTACGTATTCCTTTGCGGGGTTGCAGAGAGGACAGATCGCCATACAAGATACCGATTTTCATGGTTTGAGTTTGCAGTATCGAAAATGGGCTTCAAATCAAATTTCAACTTAGCGCCAGTGATGCAAATGTCTTGACAACAACTATAGACACCCTAGACTTTGCGTGGCCAACTCGCACTTGGCTGATTTTTCATCTTGAAAATGGATAAATGCTGTCAGCTGGCAAAAACTTTCACTGCCACGGAAAGACCGGTTCTTTGGAAGGTCGTAATTCACCGCCCCTCCGCGGTACGTATTCGGATATGAACTAAGAAAAAAATGTTTAAAAAATCTGTATCTTGTACACAGCTACATAAATTTCCATCCCATAATTTACTGTTCTAGTTTTCCTATTGACGGGGGAAAGCGAAGAAAATTCTAAAACACTGTTTGCTGGACAGCCAGTAAGTGCGAGGCTAATGAAGTAGGTACAATCACGCGACATTGGCGGCTGACTGACGTAATAGCACCCCCAAACCCCGCACCCCGAACCCTGCACACCACGCCACCCTACAATAAACCAAATTAATGTTTGTCCCCGATAAGCATGTGTAGGTTCGACACCGCACACTATCAAGCTTATCGCAAAATCTTAGGTGTGCACTTATATTTTTGTTGCCTAAATAAATTCCATAATATTTTATTGAATGATGTTAGAGATAGGATGTTTAATAGGGAAAGAGTAACAGATGGCACCCACGAAATGAAAACATCTCGACAAGATACGTCTACAACACGCCCCCGGAGCTTCTACGGGGTGCCTACAAGATCTACTATATTTCTACAAGAAGCCATAACACGGTGTTCCTACAAGACCTCTATGAGACTGCTACAAGATCCTAACGATAAACCTCCGAGACTTGCGCAACGATACTCTTACGACATGCTACGAATAGCCTACGAGACTTCTATGAGACGCTAGGACATGCTACGAGGCCTCTACGACATTCCTACCAAACGTCTACGGGACTTAACGACATGCCTACGAGTCTTCTACGATACTACAAGATGTATTTTGTACTGTCTACATTAAAGAAATGCACCCGGTATCGCCATGAAAAGAATTAAGCACACATGTTGTTATCTCTAACCCGACCCAGTCATCGATACCTTTAGCCAGAGATTACAATTTATAAGTACAACCTGAACTCTGAAGTAACTCTTCACGTCCTCAAAAATCAAATTTCATGCATATCTTCTATGACTTAAAATTAAGTACGATAATTTTCAGTTCCTCTGTCAATAAATTGCTTACAACTTACACACCAAATGAGCCAGCTACGCATTCATTAATAAGTTCAATGGGAATTAAATTTATCATAGTACTACATAACTACTATATTTTCCCCTACAGCCTAATTAGAATCAAAATGTCCAGCAGACGCCCATAGAATTACGTTTCCTGTTATTTCCTCAAAGGAAACCTACTTAACGAAGCATTTTATTACGAATTCCAATTAAAAATCGAACCACCCACAATCAAGTTATGAGCGTTTCCTGTTTTTTTAAGATTTGAAATATGGATATGAATGACCAGTCCCCATTGTTTCGATAATGTATGGCAAAAAAAACATACACTGATAAAAATAATTCTGGTAAAAACAAAATGTTATTGTTTAACCTTCATTAAACTAATATTACATGAGTTCTCCTGAAAAAGTGTACCTACACGTGTGCATATTTTGAAACTTTTGTTTCAGGCGTTAGGATATTACTCGTGATTTCCAATAAGGCTGAAACGGATTCCTCTAATTAAAATGAGTAATTTCATTAATATAGGAAAAGTTAACAGTATTTATTAATAGCCTTATAAACAGTTTTTCTTGGGAAATCATTTAAGGAATTTATATATATAGAAAGATCTTAACTATATACGAGTACATATATCGCACGATGAATTGTAGGTATAATACCTAATAATATAAATTAACAAATCCTAATATATAAAACTAGCTGACCCGTGCAACGTCGTCTGCGTTACATTTTTCATTACTGCTCCGCTCCTATTGGTCTTAGCGTGATGATATATATAGCCTATAGCCTTCCTCGATAAATGGGCTATCTAACACCGAAAGAATTTTTCAAATCGGACCAGTAGTTCCTGAGATTAGCGCGTTCAACCAAACAAACAAACAAACAAACTCTTCTGCTTTATAATATTAGTATAGATTCTTCCGTTGCTGTGTGACTGACAGACAACGCACAGCCAAAACTTCTGGCCGTAGAAAGCTGAAATTTGGCATGTAGGTTCCTTGGGGAGTGTAAGGGAGCACTAAGAAAGGAATTCCCCAAATTCCTACGGGAACGGGAAAAAACGGGATATGCGCGTACGAAGTCGCAGGCAAAGGCTAGTATAAAATATAAACATCGTAAAATTATAAATGGTTAAGGTGTGTCTGAACATTTTCCTGGAAATAAATAAATTGATTTGTTAGTTCTACACGCATCTGTTGTGACATAAACAATATTGTTCCGATTCGTTGATTCATAATAATATACTAGCACAAGGCGTAAAATGTTGAGACAAGATAAAAATATCATAAACTTGCTTGTTTATGATACTTTACCACATTAAATATTTGAGACCCTAATAAAATTCAACAAACATGCCTACATAACTTTTTAGGAGATGGAAATATCCAACTCCATTTATTTATTGAACAAACCACTTATACTATTTCTACATACACCTACAAGGCTACAACTAAACAGCTAAAATCATTATTTACATTCAAACTCCTGTTTCAGATTCGTCAGTGTTGACTACTATATAACTTTTTTTGAGCTGTTAAAAGGGTGTCGATAAATCTCATTACGTCACTAGCGTATTTCTATGACGTCAAAACTCAAAAGGGTGTTTTATAAAATGGTTTGTGTGAAATGTTCAATAGAAGTGAAGGTAACGAACGAGCCAGTTCATTCTAAACTAATGAAGACGTATTGCTGCAAGATTAAGGCGCCTTTTTCTCTTTCCTCCCTTTTATTACTGACCTATTATCAATCTTTCTTAATTTTTTATCTTTTTTTATCTCTTTGATGTTGGAATAATAATCTCAATGATCTCTGTTACGGTAGTCTTATACGAACTATCTTGAAAAGCAAATTGGGTACTTATTTGAACTGTGATGTTTTGATCCGAGCCTAGTGATTATAGTAATACCTGTAAAACTCGTTATGACTCTCATTTTAGCAGCCTGGGAAGCCCACGTAGTAGGTATTGTGCGCGTTTATACAAACGAATTGTTTATGGCCACGTCCAAACACAGCATGTTAAAATAGGTGTTACATGTAATGTTTGCTTTCTCAGACCTGTGTATGTATATTTAACGCTGCTCTTTCCACGATGCGTCAATGAAACAAACAATGCTTCAGAACATAGGTACTAGGATACAATATAGATTTATGCTTAGATTTAAATAATAACAGCTATAGAAAATCTTGTACTTTTAAAATAAATTTATGGATGAATATATCAAACGCTCCTTCTAATATAATATGCGCATATTATCGTTGACTTTTTAAAACGTTGTTCATAACAAAATACTATGGAAATATAAGGATATCTCTAAAGACACCTACATATTTGTGAAAGGTCCTAACTGGTCCTAACATTTTTACTTGAAGTATGTAACTTCAAGTAAAAATGTTAGGACCTGACTTCACTTATTTTTTTTAATGTGCGTGTTATGGATTAAATGGACAAAATAAAATAATGTAAATAATAAACGTCCTGAATTCTAGCGGTTAACGACTGCAAAGGTAAAATTATCAGGCATGATTTTCCCCTTTTGCACTGATTGTTGCACTCATCTAAGAAAGGCATAAACATTTATTCAGCATGTAAAATTACCGATATAAGCGGATAGGTACTCGGGATCTGCCCCTCACATCCTGTGTGTTTTCCAAACCCTGGCGATACCGTAGATTTTATTATTTGTTAATTCACTAAATACATGCGCTCCACAATCTTATCTAAACTTCATAATGATAGGCATCATTTATAGATAGATCTAAATGATTGGAAGAAATGAATTCATAAAAGCTCACATATTATATTACATATTTATACTGTCGCACTGTCCGCTAGTTTTACAACACAATGACAAAACATTCTTGGTTGAAACAGTGGGCATAAAAACTATGGTTGATAGCAAAAGGTCAAGGAAGGTTATTACCTGTTTTTTTTTTATTAAAGTCGTTCTAATTGCGATTCAAAATTTTCAACCTTGAAAAGTTGAAGGTCGAACCGTGCACGTCGCGTCGCAGTAAAATGGTTTAGTTGTGATTATTAAAAACTAGCTATCCCCCGCGGCTTCGCTCCCGTTTAACCCGCATAATTCCCGTTCCCGTGGGATATTCCCGTTCCCATGGGATATTTCCGTTCCCGTGGGATATTCTCGTTCCCGTGGGATATCTGGGATAAAAACTATCCTATGTGCGTCTCCTGGTTCTAAGCTACCTCCCCATCAATTTTCAGCTAATTCGATTCAGCCGTTCTTGAGTTATAAGTGTTGTAACAAACCCGTCTTTGTTTTATATAATACTAGCTGTCCCCCGCGGCTTCGCTCCCGTTTTATCCGCATAGTTCCCGTTCCCACGGAAAACAAAAACTATCCTATGTCCGTCTCCTGGTACTAAGCTACCTCCCCACCAATTTTCAGCCAAATCGGTTCAGCCGTTCTTGAGTTATAAATAGTGTAACTAACACGACTTTCTTTTATATATATATATACTAGCTGTCCCCCGCGGCTTTGCACCCGTTTTACCCACAACCCGTTCCTGTGGGATTTCCGGGATAAAAATTATCCTATGTCCGTTTCCTGGTTCTAAGCTACCTCCCCACCAATTTTCAGTTAAATCGATTCAGCCGTTCTTGAGTTATAAATAGTGTAACTAACACGACTTTCTTTTATAATAAAGAATACTAGCTTCTGCCAGCGGCTTCGCCCGCGTGATCCCTAGGGAACATGTTCCCAGGATTAAAAGTAGCTTATGTGCTATTCCAGACTATAATCTATCTTTGTTCTAAATTTCATTAAGATCCGTTAAGCCGTTCTGGCGTGATTGAGTAACAAACAACCAAACTTTCACATATTCATTTTTTCTATTGATTGTAGCGTGATGAAAAGTATACTATAACCAGCTCAGGAGTATGAAAAATAATTATACCAAGTTTCGTTAAAATCCGTCGAGTAGTTTTTGTTTCTATAACGGTTATACAGACAGACAGACAAAATTTTTACTGATTGCATTTTTGGCATCAGTATCGATCCCTAATCACCCCCTGATAGTTATTTTGGAAATATATTTCATGTACAGAATTGACCTCTCTACAGATTTATTATAAGTATAGATAGATATAGATAGATAGAAGATATAGATGACCACGCGTATTTGCCAAATGACGACGAAGTTTGGTTTTTGTCGGTAAAAGCTTCGAAGACAGAGTAGTGTTGTAGTGCTATTTTGTAACAAAATTTTCGTATCTCACTAGCGGAATCCGAGGCGAGTATCAAATTCTTAAAAATGCTTATAAGACTTTTATGTTGTGGGTAATAAAGCTCATTTCGTGAGCTTTCGTCACTCAGGTGAAGCTCGATATCGAAATAGTTATTTACAGATAGAATAGCAGAGCTCTTACTAAAAAAAAGTTCAAGACTTACCAACCCTTCTGGTTCTGCGTGGTGGATAGCGCTCCACTTCTGCTCACGGTGAGAAGACCTAAATCCCAGCTACGGAAAACTGATTATGTTATCTACTACTAGGTTTTTTGTGGCTTCACTCGCGTTAATATAAATTGTCGCAAAACAAATATTTGAAATTTGGAAAAATAATTGTTTTGGTACGCTTACAAGAAGAGCTTTCATTTGATATCCCATTTTACCTCCCAAACTTTGAACTCATTGTTTAAATCAGTATTTTCTTTAGGCGCTCTTGTTGTAGTATTTCCAAAAACAAAACATGACTGACAAAAAAATCTGGACTTTTTGAACGTCAAGTTTTACAAAAAACAGTCCCCAAAAAGAGCCGCCCTGTAACAGTAGTTAATTTATGTGTACTAAATTTCAACTGAAACTGTTCAGTAGATTCGGAGGATATCAGCTGTAACAGACGGACACGTACACGACGGACGTTACGAATCAGAGAAAATTAACTTGCAGTCTCAACATCATCTTTTCTGTCAATCGACAATCAATTTAATTGGAAACAACATACTTCAATGTTACAAAAACTTAGTAAGTTCGCTTTTGCCTTGTATAAACTCAAGAAAATAGTCAATCAAGCAGCGGCAGTCACTGCATACTATGGATATGTTGATTCTGTGCTACGCTACGGAGTCATGTTTTGGGGTAACTCCTGCAATAAGGAAATGGTGTTCAAATCACAAAAAAGATGCATTATAGCTATTGTCGGTATAAAAATAACTGATAGCTGCAAACCTTATTTTGTATTATTAAAAATAATGACTTTACCTTGTTTATACATATTTGAGACTGCTTTATTTGTAAAAAAGAACATGCATCTTTTCAGAAAAGCGTCTGAACATCGCTATAAAGTGATTCGACAAGAATATAGACATGAATTATGCGTTCGACCATCAAAGACAGACTTAATACACAAAAGCATACTGTGCATGGCCCCAAAAATATTTAATAAATTACCAAATGGAATTAAGGACCTAAATTTTATTCAATTTAAAAAAAAGTTAAGACATTTATTATTGGAAAAATGCACATTGACAATCAATGACATTTAGTATACTGTTGACGAATTCATTAATGATAAATTGTAAGTTATTTGACATTGTTTTTTTTTTTATGAAAGAAAGAAGAAAGAAAGAAACGTTTATTACCAAAATTATTACATTGATTTTTACATTGGCCCCAAACTAGGCAAGTCTGTATTATGGTTATTATTATTGAATTTTGACATTGTATTAATTGTATTTTAATTCCATAAATATGACATTGATATTTATTTAATTTTGACATAATTATCACCTTAATTCCATCCAATTGACATTGTTTTTTTTTTTTTTTTTTTTTTTTTAGTTTTGACATTGTATTATTATCATTATTCAATTATTATTATTTTTAATTTTTTGTTTTGTATTGCTCGTTTTTATTCTTAAGTTATGTTGTGTTCTTTTGTAATTATTTAAATTAAAGATGTGTAGTATTGTTTTATAAAAATCACTAATGACGTAAATGAGTGTACACCTTTAAGGTAGATTTTTTGAGGAACGAATTGTTTATTTTTAAGATCTCATGTAAAAATGTACCAAAAATCACACCAATAAATGAATCTTTGAATCTCTTTGAATCTGTCTATTAAAACTTGAACTTAAAAATAATCTCAGGTCAGAATTTACAACTCCACACAGAAAAATCAATTCCAAGCCATCTCTTTTTAACCGACTTCCCAAAAAGGAGGAGGTTATCAATTCGGTTGTGTTTTTTTATGTTTTTTACCTCATAACTCCGACAATTATGAACCGATTTGAAAAATTCTTGTTTTATCTGAAAGGATATACTTGCAGATTGGTTCCATTTAAATCATATCAAAATCGGTTACGAACTTTGGATTTTAAATCGAAATACCTGGAATTTGACTATTTAGATGATTCTTTGATAATCGAAATTGCGTATTTTGCTTTTCTGCGATTTTGCAGTGGTGTTGTTAGGTGTGGGGCACCACTAAAAAGTGAAAAATAAAAAAACACTACAAAGTAAAAAGTTACTTTTTACTTTGTAGTGTTTTTTTTTTTTGGAAGTCAGTTGTATTTTTTTGTAAAAAGTTTTTCTATACTGAGGTAGCCCTTACCTTCTCGCACGCGTAGCATGACCACCGTAGAAACTAGTTTTGTCGCCCGGAGAATCGACAAAGTGACAGATTGAAGAAAGATTTCTATCGTCCTAAGCATGCCGATGTTTGACACGTAGAAAAGAAATGTTTCTTTTCTTCGATCTATATAAGTCTACAACGTCGAGCATGCCGACATATTTTCTCTACTTTTGACACTTGGGGGTAGAAATAACTCTCTATATGAAATGTCAAATAGTCTACATCTTATCAGACCTAGACAAGGGTTATTTATTTCAACAATCATTTTATTTTTGCAAAATAGAACTTAGAAAGTATGTCGGGGTAGACATATAGTCTACCAACATCTCAATTCGACAAATTGAGATGTTGGTATAAAATGATTGTTGACTACTCGTACGCTGTAAATAAATTTATTGTTTTTGTAATGACTAAAGTAAAAACACTTCGGACGATTTAAAAAGGAAGAAAGATAACAGTGAAGAACGCATTGCACTGTGTATGATAAAGTTTTCATCAGACAATGCCACCAATCACGTTTTATTTAGAACTAGCTGACCCGCGCAACTTCGTTTGCGCCACATTTTCCATTATTGCTCCGCTCCTGTTTGTCTTAGCATGATAATATATTATAGCCACCTGTTTGTATTTTTATGAAAGTACATATTGTGAGCGAGTTTGCTTCCTCCACTTTGTCACATAAACCTTTATAGGTTTCAGACAAGTGTTATATTTTTTAATGCAGCTTGTAATAATGTTTTATGGAAAATAAAGAAAAAAAAAAAAACCTTCCTCGATAAATGGGCTATATTATTATACCACTGAAAGAATTGATCAAATCGGACCAGTAATTCCTGACATTAGCGCGTTCAACCAAACAAACAAACAAACTCTTCTACTTTATATTATTAGTATAGATTAGCATAGATGAAAAATAGATAAATCATCTTGACTCAATACTCCGGGTCTTCTCACTATTCCCCTAGGGGAACAGGAGGGAACTGATCTACCTTTTATGTATTTCAGTGGGTTCCATCGCCGATTGTGTAGACAGGTGGGTCATTTGGTTGTGGCGTTGCCACGTGGGGTCAAGTCCGGGCGTCTAGTCCGGTGGGTGTTGTGCCGCTAGCGAGAACTGCCCCCACCGGCAGCGTCCCCATACGGGGAGCCTCCAGTGAGCGCTCTGCCAGCTAGCGGCAATGGGTTGGTGGGCATCGGCTGGTTACGGTGAGGTTGGGCACGTCGGGGGGGACTCCCGGCGTGCGCCCGTCAACCGTATTCAGCGAGCGGCATCATGGTCCGGGTCGGATGGGGTTGCGGCGGGGATCAAGTCCCGCGGCAGCGGTCTATCCGGTGGGCGTCGGTGGTAGGGAGCTAGCTCCCGCAGCTGGTGGAAGGTCGAGGCCCTCGCGCGGCTGAACATCGTGGCGGTCAGGCGGCCGATGAAGTCGTCGAGACTCTCCATGCGCAGGTCTCTTGCGATCACCGCGTTCTTCACGAACCTGGGGGCGTCTACGATGCTGCGTAGTGACAGCGACTGCTGCGCGCGCAGCCGGTTACGGTTGGTCTCCGAAACCAGCGCGTACCACGCAGGGGCAGCGTATCTAAGTCGGCTGCGAACATACGCCTTGTAGACGCCCAGCTTCGCTCGGAGCGGTAGGCGTGAAGACAGGACGGGACGCAGGAGAGCTCGAGTGGCACGAGTCTGGTTCACGACGTTCTTGACGTGGGGGCCCATGGTGAGTTGTCGGTCGAGGGTCACGCCCAGGTACTTGACCGTGCGCGACCATTGTCGTGGCGTCCAAGCATCAAGAGTCGAGGTGGGTGCTGACGTCTTCCGAAAGAGATGGCTTGGGTCTTCGCCACGTTGACCGACAGTCTCCAGTCTTCCAGCCATGGCGGGAGTGCATCCAATGCTCGCAGCATCTTGACCATCGCGTGCGCAGGTGACAGCGAGGTCGTGACAAAGGCGGCATCGTCAGCGTATAGCGCCAATATGGCGTCACCACCGACGGGGATGTCGTCTGTGTAACTGCAGTAGCACACAGGGGACAGGCAGGATCCTTGGGGCACGCTGGCACCGACGGAGCGTACCGTAGACAAGACGCCTTCAACCACCACATGAAAGCGTCTGTTCTCCAGGAAGGTGGCCACAGTCTTGACTATTCGGCGAGGAATAGTAGACGTGGACAACTTGTAGAGCAGGCCGGGCGTGACACACGCGGTCGAACGCCTTCTCCATGTCAAGCATTACCGCGACGGCGCCCTCCTTCTTGTTGAGGGCGACCGTCAGATGATGCACCACTCTCGCGAGTTGGTGCGTCGTGGAGTGCTCGGCACGGAAGCCGAACTGTTCGTCGCGTGGTTGGATGTGTGGCGTCAAGTGCAGCAGTAGAAGCTTCTCGAAGACTTTCGAGAGTGTCGACAGCAGCGTGATGGGCCGATAACTTTCGGGCTTCAGTATGTTCTTCCCGGGCTTAGGCAGCATTATGACTCTACCGAGTCTCCATGCTGTGGGGAAGTGGCTGGTGCGGAGGATTCCGTTGAACACTTGCGTCACAGTTGCGATTGTTCGTGGAGGTAGGTGACGCAAGGCTTCATTCGTGATCCCATCGGGTCCTGGGGCCTTCCGCAGTGGGGTGCGGCGAATCATTCGCTGCACTACTCCCGGGGAGAGGACTACTGGGTCTTCCGTGGCGGTTATCAGCGCTTCGAAGTATGACTCCAAATGCTGCTGGATAGCTTCTACATGCTGGGTGTTGGAAGCTGGGTTCGGCTGGAACTGCCTCTCAAGGTGGTCCGCTAAGATCTCCGCTCGGTCCTCGGCTCGGTAACGAAGGGTTCCGTCACCGGCCATGAGGGGCCTAATCGGAGGGGGCTTCCTTGAGAGTTGGTGGCATAGGCGGTGGATGCCCGTCCAATCGTCTCCCGCTCGCTCAATGGCGTGGTGCCAGGACTCGTGTGCAGCGCCTCGAGTGCACTCGAGATCCTCTTTGCCAGAGCGTTGAGCTGAGTTTTCAGGGACGGACATTGGGTGCGTTGCCAGGTGCGACGCAGCTTCCTCTTCCTGTCGACCATCGCCAGGATGTGTGGCGGTAGTTGGGGCGGCCTGCATGCCGACGCTGAGTCTTGCTTCGATTCTCGAAGCGCTGCTGTGATGACAGCGCCGAGTTGTTCTGCGAGCGTGTTGACGTCAGCGTAGGTCTCGATGCGGCGGTAAGGCGCGTGCTCCGACATATGGCAGGCGTAGGCGCGCCAATCCTGGCGGGGTCGCGGCAGGGATGGTACAGACCGAACGGGGGTGCTCGCTAGTACCATTAGCACCGGTTGGTGGTCCGAGAGGACGTGGTCGTCCAAGACGTCAAGCGACGGTGTGGCGGTGAGGCCACGGACGAGTGCCAAGTCGATGACGTCTGGCATCTGCGCTGGGCTGTGCGGGTAGTGCGTCGGCACTGTCGGTCCCAGCACCTCGTAGTGGTTGCGATCTGCATGGTTGAACAGGCTTCGTCCGTCTGGGCAGATGTAGGCTGAGTTCCACGCCGTGTGCTTCGCGTTGAAGTCACCCGCAACGACTGTCGCAAGTGGCGAGTCTAGCAGGGTGCTGACGTCAGCCATAGCGAGTTTGTGTTGGGGTGGCTTGTAGAAAGCGAACACACGGGTGGGGACGCGGTTGGTGCAGATCTCAACACCTAGGGCGTAGGACGACTGTAGCGTCGGCAGTGGCAGCGGCTGGTGGACGATATTCCTCTTGACTAGAACTGCTAGTCCCCTGTAAGCAGTCCCAGCGGGGGAGATGTGGTCCTCTCGGTACGTGATGTACCCTGGCATCTTCAATTTGGTGCTGCTCCTGAGGTGCGTCTCGTTTATGAGCGCTATGTCGACTTTACGCTGAGCCAACAACAACCTCAGGAGCCTGGTCTTCTCGGGGGTCAGTCCGAAGGCGTTCCAGTAGACAATGCGCACCTCACTTGCGGCCATGGGCGCATAGTTCGGCTACGCATTGCAGGATGGCGAGGACTGGATCCCGCCCCTCCTGTATGGCCAGTAGCACCGAATTGAGTGCTCCGATGGCCAGGGTAACTATGGGGTCAACTGACCCCTGCTTCGCCTTCGTCCCCCCGAGGGGGGCAGCGACCACAGGGGCTGTTGTCCGTTTAGTCGGCTCCGGGTTATTCGGCGGCTGCGTGGTGGACGCAGCGGCTTTGCTCCGGGGGCGGCGGCGGCCCTTGCCCCTCTTGGCACCTCCCGCGCCGGTTCCTGCCTGGGCAGGGTTAGCAGCGGCCATAAGAGAGGCCGGGGCATCAGTCTCGGTCTCGTTGGCCGAAGTCGTCTTCTTCGTGGTGGAGGCGTTTGAAGTGGCGGTGGTGCGTGCCACTGTTCCGGCTCGCTTGTTCCGCGCTTCTTTGCGGTACACCGGACAGGTGGAGTTGTTGGCCGTATGTGCACCTCCGCAGTTTGCACAGGTGGGCGGCGACTCCAGTGGGCGTGGGCAGTCTTTTGCAACGTGCTCCTCGCCGCATCGCACACATGCTAGTTGCCTGTGGCAGTTGTGCGAGGAGTGGCGGAACTGTTGGCATCGGTGACATTGCGCCGGGCCCTTCTTCCCGCGCCATGCCTCTATGGTGATGCCGGGCATACACAGGAGTTCAGTTACTTGGTATATGCCCGGCGTCAGGTCTGGGGTTCTTTGAAGCTGCACGTAGAACAGGCAGCCGGGGCGGCCGGAGCGAGTTCGGATCGCGCGCACGTATTCGATCACGAATCCGAGCTCCCGGAGGTCCGCTGCGATGTCCGCCGGCTCCGTATTCGCTGGCAGGCCACGAATTGCCACCTTCAGGCTCTGGTCAGCTGGCAGGGAGTAGCAGAACCAGGTGAGCCTGGTCTGCTTCTCCAGCTTCGTGAGGTAGGATTGCACTGCACGGTACTCCGCTTCCGACTTCGGCATGAAGCGGACGCCTTGACCGTAGGCCTGTCCGTTCGGTGCGTGCCCGATGATGGTTTTGAGCTCCCGGAAGTGCGTTGGCCAGTCCGGAAGTACCTCGACCACGAGTGGTGGGTATCTAGCCGAGGCTTTGGGGGCGGGGGGGGTTTTGGCAAAGGTGTCTTGCGTCGCAGTGGCGGGAGTCGGTTGTTCGTTGGCAGGGGTGGTAGCGGCTTTGCTTGTGGAGGCGACGGTGGAGGTCCATGCTGTGCCGCTTAGACTGGTCCGGGGTGAAGGGCGGGGGAGGGCAGCTGCACTCGCGTAAGTCGCGCCCACCTCCATAGGGGAGGTCTGAGCACGGCCGGCCAGTGAGAAGGGCGGCGTGGTGAAGACCGCCTGTTTCTTCTCGGTGGGTTGCCGGGGGGAGGGGAACCTCTCCGGGGCGATCAACATCGGTGGTGCGGCGTAGCGCGGTTGGTGACCCTCTTGTGGCGCAGCAATGGTGCGTTGGGAGGGCCGTTTTTCCCGCTGTGGTTGAGGCGGCGGCTTCGTAGTGGTGGTCAACGGCGCAGGGTGTGGTACCAGCGCGGTGTGCTTCGGCGGCCAGAGGCCGGGGGCACTGGATATGGCGGATGTTGACGTCTGCGCACTGGTCGGTGGTGGGGGTCTCCATCTGAGGGGGTGGGCGAAGTGGCCAGCGGGCTGGCCGTGAAAAATTCCTCCCCACCCAAGTCAAAAGAGACGGCCAGGGGTGGGGGGGAGTCGCAGTGGAGCGGGCCGGTCGGGTCGCATGTTGTACTGAGATGAGGCGGTCGATGCCTGCCACAGCTGCTGCACGCGAGCGCCAGAATGATCTTCTTCCTACCCCCGTGGTATGCGGGGGGAGGGGGCGAGTTGGTCTCCTAGCCGGAGGGTACGATGGTGGCGGTGGTGGCATTGTTCTCCACCGTTTTCGGGTTAAAACATTGAGAAAAACGCGACGTGGTTGGGCGCAGCGAGGGACTGACGGGCGCGGTCTCGACCGGCCCTCCTCGGCACACGGCACCCACTAACCCGGCCTCAAACTATAGGGTCATCAAACTTGCTCACAGATATCCTGAACACGCCGAGAAAACTTATCTGTTTCTGGAGGGAGGTTGGATGGTTGGAGTAACGGCCGCCATGGCTCACGTACAATGGTCCAACGTCAGGACTAAGTGCGGAAACCAAAACCCCCTAATAGAATAGAATAGAACCCGGCCTCCGGGGCTTGCCGCTGGTGGCAGACCGGAGGACCGAAATCAGCAGGATACCGCGTGTGGACCCAAGAAGGAGCCGATGGACGCTTATTTGATAGGTAGTCCCTGCGCGCAAAATACTTCGCACGAATATAGTAAAACGGAGACCCGAGCGCTCTGCTTAGACGTCTGCACTGGGCGACAGTCGGCGAATGCATCTTGACTCAAATGCAGACATGGGAGAAGGTCATTCTTTCAAGGAACATCTTAACACCGCGATTCAGAAAATTGACGTCACACGCCTACGCCATCTATCGAATACTGCATGCAGTTGATCTCTAGGTATAGTCCAGTCTAAGTTTGATAGATGGCGCTATTTCAATATTTTACTTCGGAAAGACTATAATAATTATAATTTTACATTTTTTTATTATAAGGTATGAACTGATTACGATGAAACAAAAAACTTAATATTACTACAATTTACGCACAGTTTACTGTTATGTATAAAAGTTACGTGAAGTAATAGTGAGACTATACTCTGTTTATTATAACATTAGAAAAAAGAGGCTCGCAGAAGCAGGAGTACGAAACCTTTTATTTCAAGTTGAGTTCAAACAATTTTCATAAATAATGTGAGCTTTTTGTAACAATGTATGGCATGCATATAATAAAGCATTTACTATCGATCTACTCGTCACAAGGCTTGAATAGGTACATGAAATGAAACAATTTTTAGTAACAATCAGTTTATTAAAAAACAACTATCACAATGGCATGACGTTCATTATTGTTTTCACAAACTTCACAAAACAAATATAATAATTTAGAATGTCAGAGGATTAAAAAAATACACTACCAACAGTAAAAACATTTTCTAGAGACAAAAGCGTAAATTGAGAATTTATGAATTTTATTATTCTGTTATTCATCATCCTCTGATGATGATGATGATGATGATGAAGTTTCACCAACGTTAATAATGAACCTTTCTACAACATTATCCATTATACCATCAAGTTGGCAAAACCTTTCCTCTTCTTTAATTGTATGAGCAATGCAAGATTGCCATTTCTCTGCAGTAATATTTATTAGTGCTTGAGGGAGCAACCGCTTCACTTCCTTTAATTTAAAAGTTTTGTTGTTTTGGGCTACATACCCCTTCATTTGAGCCCAAACTAATTCTATTGGGTTGAGCTCACAGTGGTAAGGTGGGAGGCGCAATACTAATATATCTTTTTCTTTAGCCATCTCATCTACAGCAAACTTTTGGTACAAATGTCGTACTTGTTTAACTTTTTCTAATAAAGTGGCCCTTAAGTCTTTTTCATCAAAATGAATATTTTTGGTTTTAAGCCACTCCTGAATATCTGCCTTTCGTGTGGCTGTAGTTGGCAACTTCTCCACTTTCCTCGAATGATATGGCGCATTATCCATAACAATAACAGCATCACTTTCAATTTTTGTTAGTATTAATTTGAACCACTTTTCAAAATTGTGTGCATCCATTTCAGAATGGTAGTCTCCATCACCCTTTTTGGCTTCAAATATTAATTCGCCATCCATTAAAAACCCATCTGTTGATCCTGTGAAATAAAATAAAAGGAAATGAATTTATTCTGTACTGGTGTACTGGTGAAAGAGAATTGGCTTCCAGTCTCACATGCCATTATTTATTTTGTTTGTATTAGCTGTAAGTCATCCATAGTGATAAATAAAAAAATACATTTAAATCATGTCTTACCAATATGGCCAATGATAAGCCGTTTTCCTTTTCCAGTTGGGTTCTTTAAACCAGTAGATAAACCTGCCCGGTGTGCTTCCTTTGAAGACTTTATAGTACTATCTTGCCATACCTTGCTTTTGGTGTGTCCTGTACGTATAAAAAAGTTATAGATGTTAATACAATATTACATCGACTTATGTTCAACTAAAAATACTAATTCACTGTATCAATGTAACATAAAGGAGGTTTACGAATTTATGTAAAGGCAAGCATGCCCCCACACTACGATTTGTCTTGTATTGTGGGAGCGTTTTACAAACACACATTATCACACACACAAACAGCCATATCCGGAACAACTATCTTCGACTTCGTGCAAAATGACTTAAAAATATTAGCAGAACTGTACCTTCATTTAGCCAAGTCTCATCTAAATAATATATTTTTTTCCCTTCGTTCCTTAATCTCTTAATTTCATGGAGAAATTTCACCCTCCATAATACAATCTCTTGTTTATCAATTAGGGCACTTTTTCTACTTCTTTTAATGTAAGTAAATTTTAATTTGTTTTTTATTAATTTGTATAAAGTGCTTCTTTTAAAATCAGGTAGAGACTCATCGCTATTAACAGCTTCCAGAATCTTGTTCAACGTTGGTAACTCATTATCAAAGAAAAAAGAATGAATTTTTCTTCGTATTCCACTAAATGTAATATCATCATACTCTTCGAATTTTGAATGTTTCTGTTGGCGAGGAGGGGGTGATTGCAGGCGACCTTCTTTATTATACTCTTTGAGTATATTATAGACTGTTGCACGAGATATGCCTACAAAATAAGATTAGTAATGTATATTTATTATCTCACAATGCAAAAAAATAGATGGATGGATTGTGTGAGGAGTGAATATGAAAGAAAAGGGGGTAAATGATAGTGAGACAAGTGACAGGACGAAGTGGAATAAAAAAAAACGTGTTGCGCCGACCCCAAGTAACTTAGGATAAAGGCAGGAAGATGATGATGATGATGATGATGGTACCTTTCTAGTAATTTAAATCCTTACCTGCAATTTCTGCAGTTTTTTTAACTAACTGCGTTTTATAAGCAGCAGCACCTTCGGGCAAGGACTCCTTAACATCTTTGTAAATATTAATCACTGTTCTTTTTTCTGTAGAACGAAGCGGTGTTTGTTTAATTCTACTTTTCTTGGGAGACAATATTTTATCCTCATGGTCAACGTTGGGGCCACGTCTTTTTCGCTGTTGACATTGATCAGCGCTACCAGCAGTTTCAGAGTGTGCATGTTGCGCTTGCATGCCACTCGGGCCTGCATCGGGATCCATAGTTCCACAAAACGTACCAGTTTGTACAAACAACACAAAACTAACAATTAAAAAGATAACAAAACAAATAGGTAACAAAAGAAAAACAGTAACAACTAACAACAAAATCACGAAAATTCAGCAATAACAACGAGAAAAGGCGTAGCATTCACAAGTATTCACAAGCGACAACACAATTGACAACTGCAGAAAATTTACGCAAATTGACGAATGACGGATGGTTGATAGCATAAACCGACAAAATAAACAAAACACGTGCTTCCATAACTTATGAAGGGAATACGTAACATTTTAGATTTGGTAGAATTATAGTGACGTAAAAAACGTTCCCGGTCTGTCCACCTCTGCTTCTTTTAGATTTTAAACATCAACACGACAATATAGAATGTTAAATCTAAACAATATTAAATAAAAGCCTTGTAATTTCAGAAGGTAGATAGGTTAATTAAGTACAATTAAGTGTGACAGCTATTATATAAATTGATTATAATAAACTCCACATCAATCTTGACTGTAATAAAGTTTGATGTAATTTTATTGCAAAGTGTGCACCTAAAAGAGCCTTTTTTAACTTCTGTCTAATGCTATAGTAAATGGAGTATAAGTGCACATAACCCTAATTTTACTTCTAGAAAACTTTAAATTCAAATATCTTTTGATAGACTGAACCGATTGCAATGAAACAAAAACTAAATATTACTCCAAGTTACGCTCAATCTTTGTGTGTAAATATTATATACATTGCTTTCGCAGATTTTACGTGATGCCCGAACAAATAAACAGACAAACAGAAAAACAGACACAAATTCTAAAAATGCTGGAAATGGGTTCTATTGGTTGTTCTTTAACACCCTAGCTATTTTTTTTTTATTTTTTTTCATTTACAAAAACCACTTTTCTACAGTTTTATTATATGTATAGATAGATAGATAGATATTATTATGTTCTCTTCTCATCGAATGGTAGGATATTATGTTCACTTACAATTTACACACAATTATTGGATTAATCAGTAGTTAATTTAATTAATCATAAAATCTTCTCACTTTTTCCTTGCCACCATGATCATTAACACTAAAATTCTAATTTAAATCGGTACGATAATAAATTCAACAAAAACATGTTATTTGTAAACATAAACCGTACAGATTAAAAATATGTTCGAGTAACACGTTTTGTTGTTGCTTTGAGTTACGTGCAAAAAGTGTTAAAAATAGTGTATCTGACACTTTTTTTTGGCTAACTAAACGTAATTTATAAAACAAATAAACAAACTGACTTTCGCAATTATAATAAGATACAACTGGTTAGCTGGTTTCCGAATAGGTAGGCTTTTTTTTTTAATGCAAAACGGTGCAACTCTTGACCCAAATCTCACCTGATGGAAAGTGATGATTAGGCCGAAGATGGAAGCGAGTTTCACCCGGAATCCTCTTACACAGAGGAACTGGCTATCATACCTCTAACTGCCGGAACACGACAATGCTGTTAACATTTTTGTTATGGCGACAGACTTAGACATGATGGTGGTAGCTTGCCAGGCGGACTTAGAAACAGTCCTACCACCAACCAAACCGAGCAAAAAATTTTCCCCCGCTAGGAATCGAACCCAGGACCTCTGGGTCTGAATCAGGTGGTATAACTACTAGACCACGGAGGCGGTTAGTTTCACCTGTTTAGCACCACCCGGGGACCACGTGTAGGGATTCGCTGAAGGGTTTTATCTATTTCTTCACGAGCAATGGGTTGGGTTGGGTTGGGTTGGGTTGGTGGGTTGGGTTGGTGGTTGGTTGGCAGGCGCCTATACCTATTGCTTTTAAAATATCTGAAATATCTTCGAACTGAAGATAGTAGTTAAAGCAGGCGCTGTAACTGACTCATTTCGAAGATATTTTCTATACATATGAGATAACAATTTTGCAAGGCAGACGTCTTTTAAAAAAAAATTATAACTAGCTTCTGCCCGCGACTTCGCCTGCGTAGACTTCAGACCTAGCGCGCTCAACTACATTGTTTCATATTCTCATCCATATTATATATCATCATGATTCTAGTATCCTGATAATTTGTGAGTCTTTGTTGTCCGTACTTGCAGCCCCGGAATAAGTTCGACTTTTTTTACTGGTCTCCTGGTACTCTTTTTTTTGGGACAAGCCCGCCTCACATTCCCAACCACTGCAATTCCTGAAAGCCAGAATTAACAGTGGCGACCACCAGAAAAATGCCGATGAAACCCGACGAGTCCCGGAGAAACGATTCAACTGTCTTGGATCCCGCAACGAAATTAATCAGAAAAGTACAACGGAGGAGTAGAAAAAATATGGTCTCCTGGTACTCGTGAATCTTTAACGTTCACAATTCTTGCCCAAAAATATTTTGACATGTTTCTGATCTCTTGGTACTTATGAATGAATCTTTAGCGCTCACAATTCCAGCCCAGAAAAATCTTCGACACGTCCAATACGACATGTTAAAAAAAAAACAAAATCTTGGTCAAAAACACTTCGACACGTTTCTTGTTACTGATACTTGTGAATCTTTAGCGCTCGCGTACCAGCGTAGCGGGACTAGCGTACCAGGAGAGCAGAAACATGTTGAAGTGTTTTTAGGGCTGGAGTTATGAGCGCTATTTATTCACAAGCACAAGGATACCAAAAACATGACAAAATATTTTTGAGCAATTTTTTTTTTACCAGCGCACTTGAAACATATCGAATTTTTTTTAGACTGGAATTGTGAGCGCTAATTACAAGTACCGGGAGACCAGAAAATTTTCAAAGTATTTTTGAGCAAGAATTGTTTTTTCACCAGGTACATTTCGAAGACTTTTCCGGGCGGGAATTGTGAGTGGTCAAGATTCACAAAGAAATATCAGGAGAGCAGAAACATGTCGAAGTTTTTCTGAGGCTATAATATTTATTTATTTAACAATTTATGCATACACACACAAATATATAAATAAAACCGGCCAAGTGCGAGTCGGACTCGCGCACCGAGGGTTCTGTACAAACCAGTAGGTATAGGTAGGTAGTATTGCGATTTGATGATTTATGACGTATTAAAAAAAAACCACCTACTAGATCTCGTTCAAACCAATTTTCGCTGGTAGTTTACATGGTATTGTACAACATAATATTTTGTTTAGTTTTATCATTCTCTTATTTTAAAAGTTAAGGGGGGGGGGACACACATTTTACCACTTTGGAAGTGTATCTCAGGCAAACCATTCAGTTTTGAAAAAAAAAAATATGTAAGATACCTCTATATCATTTTTAAAGAACTATCCATAGATACCCCACAAGTATGGGTTCGATGAAAAAAAAAAATTGAGATTCAGTTCTAAGTATGGAGACCCCCAAAATTTATTGTTTTTGTTTTTTTTTTGTGTAAAAATCTTTACACTGTTCACGGAATACATCTACTTACCAAATTTCAACAGCATAGTTCTTAGGGTTTCGGAGAAAAGTGGCTGTGACATACGGACGGACAGACAGACAGACATGACGAATCTATAAGGGTTCCGTTTTTGCCATTTGGCTACGGAACCCTAAAAAAGAAACAGAAAAGTAGGTACAAAGGTAGGACAAAAAATACAATGAATATTTTTACTGGTAAAGACACAAAAAACGGCCAGATAAGAATACGAAAGCTCGTATTCTTATCTGGCCGTTTTTTGTAATTTAAGTAGCTGAAATAAATAAGAGCCGTGCAAAAGCTAAAAGAAAACAGCTTAAAACTATTTTAACTTTCACATTTATAATGTTAGTAGGATTACATATTATCTTGACGTGATTTGATTTTTCCAGGGTTAGAATGGTGACCTTTAAAGATCAACAAGTACAAGGAGACTAGAAAAAAATCAAAGTATGTTTTAGGCTGGAATTGTTGACACCAAAGATTTCCAAGTACCAGGAGACCAGTTACATTTCGAAGTATATCCGGCTGTAATTGCGACACTTTTCGCGAGCGAAGCCGCGGGCGGTAGCTAGTTTGTAATATTTTAGTAGGATTACGAATAATAAGTTCCTGCAAAAGTTTCATCCAAATACTTGTACATAATCTTATCATTTGATTTCTGTTTGCCTGTTTGGTTAAAAGCAAATATACATTTCTTAAGCTAAAAGTGTTCGCATATTAATTATTTTCCATCTTTTAGCATAGCTTCACTTTTGAATTTTTTTTCCTGATTTTGCATTTTTTTTAATTAGGGACAAATGCATTAACTGAAAAGTGTCATCGCAATTCATTGGTTCATTCTACAATTGTTTCCTATCCTATTTTAAACGTTCCAATTTTCAAAGAACGTCATAATATTATGTAATGATAAATAGTAAGTACCGTTATTCATAAGTAAATTATTTTAGATGCCTACTAAGTTTGTACATTGATATCTTTCCCTATTATTGTTTGGTGGGTTTTTTTACAAACACAGCTAACAGACTAACGTTGGAACATTTTTGTCCTATTTCTACAGTTGTCATGTTATGGTTATCTATCTAGGCGACATTGTGTCGCGTTGTTGTCACTATTGTTGTTGGGAGCTGCGTGGGCGCAGTTCGGTTCACTGTCCACTTATCCAGCACACATTCATAAAGTTTCCGCTCAAAGCGAGAATGACCGACAAGCATCCGCTGAGTCAGATAAAAAAAAATTATACTATGTAACTAAATATTTTTGAGCGATAATAAAAAAAAAATACTTATCGACATTGTTTTTCACTTGTTTTGACAGTTATTCTCAGAAACGTAGTAACAAAACTTTTAAGCGATAGCCACTGACATTTTAAATAAGGTGCTTGCATAACAATATTCAAAGTTAACGGTACCTACAGTTGGTATCTATCATATTATATTAGGTCATTAATTATCACCCATGTTTACTTTTGTGTGCAGCAAGCAATATATTTAAACATTCGTAGGTAAACAGGCATATTTCAGTCAAGTTGTCCTGTCCCACAAACAATCTCCTCGGAACAATGGAAATACAAACATTTCAGTTCTATATGCACACAGAAATAAGATTCATTGTATGTAATAAAAACTTTATTAATAAAATTTTCATGGTATAACAATATTAGTTCTTAATGTTAATTGTCAAAAAACATTTTACTTACAATCAAACTTCAATAGCGTTATAAAGAAACGAATAAAATAATTGTAAATCAAGAGATGTCGTTCTTCTATTATGATTATAGAAAGACAAATCTGAAACATTTTATGTAAATAAATTAATAAATAGTTTGCATTAGGAGTAGAATAAAGCTTTCGTAAAAAGATCAAAGTGACTTACAAAGGTTAATCATTCAAAAATATTTAATATGTTAGGTATGTTGGTAGGATCACTACTACAGCTAAAACTAAAAGGAGCTCCTTCCTCGGGCCCAAGTTACTTGACGCCAACGTCACGTGACGTCACGACCGTGGCGGTGCGGGTCACTGCAGTGGACTCATTAGCGGTTCTGGCCGCGGTCCCCACCTTACGAATAGTTGTAGTGGTCGTTGTCTTAGAAATACCACCATTGGCAAGTTTTTGGACATCAGTATTAGAACGCACTTCTTCAGTAGCTGCCTGTTTCTTCTCATGAGCTGTCGCGTTCTTCACATTCCTTTCAATGTTTTGTTCGAAACCTTCCTTCCTAATAACTTCGTTACTCCTTTCCTCAGTGCACCTACCTCCCCTCTCCCCCTGTTCCGCGGTCCTAATGACTCCATTCTCAACAGGAATAACCTCACTGTTCTCGTAGTGTTCAGAATAACCATTACCGTCAGAAGTATCAATTGTGTAAGAACCACGACGTATCGGCTTCTCAGGCACCCACACGATGTCTTGTGTCAAAGTCTCTCGGTGCTGAACTGGTTCGGGAGAGACTGTCGTGCTCCTGACCTCACTGTCGTGTCTCACTTGAGTTACGTGCGCACCAGTGTTGTGGATTTCATTGGTGTCAGTTGATTCTACAATATTTTGTTGATACACATTTCTGTTATCTTCAACTTGGTCTCTGTTCTGTTTGATATCAGTCCTCTGGACTTGAGTAACTTCCCTGGTATTATCAGTGGACTTTGTAGTCGTCCTCTCAGCCGGGCGCTGCTGTGGCTCTAATGGTTTCAACTGTCCTAACATAGGCGAGTGCTTGATACCGAAGGTTATTTGCGGCGTTTTGTTAATCTGCACCTGTTACCACAAAAAAAAAATATATTAAAAAAATATCTTGGCTAATATTTGAAACATAATAATTATGTCATTTTATGTTTGAAATATTTTTCGGCTTACATATTTTTAAATTCATGCAACATCGCGTCATCGCAATCATAACGCTTGAATTATGTTAAACTTCTGTCCACGACTTTGTACGCACATATCCTGTTTTTCCCGTTCCCGTAGGAATTTCGAGACATCCTCTCTTAGTAACCTACACTCACCAAAGACCCTACATGCCAAATTTCAGCTTTCTACGATTATTAGTTTCGGCTGTGCGTTGTCTGTCAGTCAGTCAGTAACTGACGAATTTTATATATGTTACCGGCAATCTCTATAATCCGGTATTCTATAGAATACCTAAGCAATGTATAGTATAAGTATCTAAAACATTCAGGTAATTCATGTATGAAATATTATTCATACATTAGTTACCTATACAATCCCTAGGAATTGTATAAATTACCTAGGTATAAAACAATATTATTCATATTTCATACATTGCCTAGACGACCCAGGTATTCTACACATTACCTAGGTACCTATTGTATAGAATACCTGAATAATACAGATTGCCGGTAACAATACCGCAACTATTGACGAAATTGAAACTTCTGGTTACAGTTTCTGTCAAACTAGTTAAAGTGCATCTATTGCAATTAAATTGATTTACCTTTTCGGGGGAGTAGGTGCCAGGCGCGGGCACTCGCGTGCGGTCGTCCACAGGCACCTTGTGTCGTCCCGACATCGTGTACACCGGAGTGTCCAACACAGACGGGATGCGGTACGTATTCGGAGCTGCAAATCGTAACAAAACACATTAAAATATTGAATTGCTAGACGTTTTTATTATCAGCATTCGAAGTCCTCTTGTTATCATGATTAATTGCTTGACATATTCTTTTAACCCTATCATATCATTTGTTAAACCAACTGTAAAATTTGGTTAGTTTTCAAATATTTGCAATGATTTATTAGTTCATAATCCCCCATGCTTTGTTACTGTTATTAGTAACACCACTACTTCCTGCGATACTATAACTCACCAGGGGTTTCAGCGAATTTATTTGTATGTATTTTGATACCAAAAGTATGCTGTGGAGAATAAGTCAACATGAACTTGTAGCCCTTCTCAGGGTTGTAAGTCCCTGGAGCTGGCACCTTCAACCGCTCGTCTATGGGTTCCTTATGTCTACCCGAAATCGTATACAACGGAGTTTCGACGGGCGTTGGAATATTGTAGGAATTCGGAGCTAGAATATATTTATGAAGAAATGTAGCAATCGAATTTGGATAGAATTGTGAAACATGTCAATGTAAAGAATGTATATTTACCTGGAGTGTCAGCAGGTTTCACAGTGTCGGTTTTGATCCTGAACGTGTATTGAGGAGCAGAATGCAGCAGCACTTTATCAGCCTTGTCGGGATTGTAGCTGTTCGGAGCGGGAACATCCTCCGGCTTAAGAGGGTTAGTCTTAATCCTAAACGAGTATCGAGGAGCGCTGTCTAACAAAATTCTATCCGCTTTCTCAGGGCTGTAGACATTAGGACCGGGTGTATCATTTATTTTATCTTCCTTGCCTCTTGGGGAGAAGGAATGGGAAGGATAGTGATGATGAGTTACATTATCGCCTTTTTCGGGATTGTAAGCATTCGGACTAGGTGTATTAAATATTTTAGCTGCATCTATTTTCGGTCGGAACGAATAAGACGGCGCATGTTCATGTGTCATTCCATCACCTCTTTCCGGATTGTATGCGTTACAAGCAGGATAGTCGTTTACTTTAACGTCTTTGCCTCTCGGGGCCATGGAATAGGCAGGAGAATGATGATGAGTAGCGTCATCGCCTTTTTCGGGATCGTAAGCATTCGGACCAGGCGTATTAAATATTTTAGCTGCATCTATTTTCGGTCGGAACGAATAAGACGGCGCATGTTCATGTGTCATTCCATCACCTCTTTCCGGATTGTATGCGTTACAAGCAGGATAGTCGTTTACTTTAACGTCTTTGCCTCTTGGGGCCATGGAATAGGCAGGAGAATGATGATGAGTAGCGTCATCGCCTTTTTCGGGATCGTAAGCATTCGGACCAGGCGTATTAAATATTTTAGCTGCATCTATTTTCGGTCGGAACGAATAAGACGGCGCATGTTCATGTGTCATTCCATCACCTCTTTCCGGATTGTATGCGTTACAAGCAGGATAGTCGTTTACTTTAACGTCTTTGCCTCTTGGGGCCATGGAATAGGCAGGAGAATGATGATGAGTAGCGTCATCGCCTTTTTCGGGATCGTAAGCATTCGGACCAGGCGTATTAAATATTTTAGCTGCATCTATTTTCGGTCGGAACGAATAAGACGGCGCATGTTCATGTGTCATTCCATCACCTCGTTCCGGATTGTATGCGTTACAAGCAGGATAGTCGTTTACTTTAACGTCTTTGCCTCTTGGGGCCATGGAATAGGCAGGAGAATGGTGATGAGTAGCGTCATCGCCTTTTCCTGGATTGTAAGCATTCGGACCAGGTGTATTAAATATTTTAGCTGCATCTATTTTTGGTCGGAATGAATAAGATGGCGCATGTTCATGAGTCATTCCGTCACCTTTTTCCGGACTGTAAGCATTAGGAGCAGGGTAGTTCGAAGGTTTATCAGCCGGACCTTTTGATCCAAAAGTATATTTAGGCGTCCCATCTAACATGTAGTCGTACTTGCTGGGATCGTATGAATTAGGACCGGGCGTATCTTCTGGTTTATGAGATGGATGTTTAATCCTAAACGAATATGCTGGGGAACTCTCCAGCAAAACCTTATCACCTTTCTCTGGGTGGTATGCGTTTGGACCTGGGTAGCTTTCAATCTTTCCGGGATGCCCTTTACCAGCCATCGTAAATTTCGGTGTGCCATCTAAAATATGGGGATCGTATTTGTTAGGTGCAGGAGAGTCAGAGATCTTTGCATCTGGGCCTTTACCTGATATCGTAAACTTAGGAGTATTAGAAGGTAAGTGTGGATCGTAATAATTTGGGCCAGGAGTATCAGATGGCTTGCCATCATGTCCTTTCCCAGAAATCGTATACCTAGGAGAATTATCAGGTAAATGAGGGTCATAGCAATTTGGCCCGGGTGTATCAAATGGCTTTCCATCATGTCCCCTACCAGCTAACGTGAATTTTGGAGTACCATCTGGTAAGTGAGGATCATATGCGTTAGGAGCTGGCACTTCAGAAGGTTTCCTTTCGGGATGTCTTCCAGCAATAGTAAACTTAGGTGTTCCATCGATATAATGTGGATCATAAACGCCGGGCCCAGGTGTGTCTGAGGGTTTGGCATCGTGGCCTTTGCCGTACATACTAAATTTAGGCGTGCCGTCTAATAAGTGTGGATCGTAATTGTTCGGGGCGGGGGTATCACTCGGCTTCTCTATCGCAGTTTTTGGTCTGAAAGTGTACGAAGGTGACGACTCGTGAAGAAGTTTGTCAGCCTTATCTAGACTGTATGCATTAGGCGCTGGTACATAATCTGTTTTTGGTGTCTGACCCTTTCCCGCCATGCTGAATTTCGGTGAACTATGATACATTTGGACAGAGCTTTCTGGTGCATACACGTTCGGTGCTGGTGTGTTATCAGTTTTGGCAACTTGATCTTTTACTCTAAACGTATAAGCTGGTGACGACTCATGGAGTATTTTATCAGCCTTATCAGGACAATAAGCATTAGGAGCTGGAGTATTCTCAATTTTGTCACTGTGGCCTTTACCGCTCATGGTATATTTAGGAGTTCCGTCCAACATGTGCATCGATTTTTCAGGAGCATAAACATTTGGTGCTGGTAATTCACTCCTCAATACGGTTTGATCTTTAATCCTGAATGAGTATGCCGGTGAGCTTTCATGGAGGACTTTGTTAGCCTTCTCAGGGCTGTAGGTGTTTGGAGCTGGGGTTTCCGCTAACTTAGAACAGGCTCCTTTTCCTAAGATGGTATATTTAAGTCCACCATTTAACATATGCATCGACTTCTCTGGAGCGTAGACGTTGGGAGCTGGTGTTTGCTCAAACTTCTCGACCACTTCTTTTGAACGCATAGTATATGAGGGGGAACTTTCATGTAATATTTTATCAGCCTTTTGGGGGCTATAATAGTTCGGACCGGGTGTAACTTCATGCTTTTCAGCGACACCTTTACCAGCTAATGTATATTTCGGCCCATGTTTTAGCGAATTTAAACATTTTTCTGGTGAATACATATTTGGAGCAGGTGCGTCTTGTTTTTTAATAATTTCGGTTTTAGTCCCGAATGAGAATGCAGGTGACTTTTCTCTCAGCATTCTATCTGCCTTTTCTGGGCTGTAAGCGTTAGGAGCAGGAACTTGTTCAGACTTTTCTAACTTCATTCTTCGTGAAAATGTGTTTCTTGCAGTTTGGTTTCGCACTGTTCTATTACCCTGAAATTATAGAGATAAATTATTAGCAATATGTAATGACATTATTCTTTTCTATTTACTGTATTTTAAACATCTACAACTACATACAGACAACATTAAAATAAACAAGTACCTGGTTAATATCTGATCAGTAGAAGCAGCGATAACATGCAAATAATATATTAAATAATGATCCTTGGCCATCATACCTATATAATGTCATCAGACAACAGACAGTTATTAGTAAGGTTATGATTAAATTTTAGTTTTCTGATAATACATAATTTATTGTTAAAATGATTTTTAGAAGAATATTTTTAATTAACAATTTTTATATACATCACAAAATAAATAAATACTACAACGATGGAAAGTTTTCAGCTACCACAAAGCATAGCGGTGAATGGTGAGGTGGATGAGTAAATCTTGTTACGGACAGATGTTGGTTAGATAGCGGGGATCCCTTCTGGCGCAGGATGGAGGGTGGCTTGCCCCGCGTACTGCGAGTGCCGGATGCCGAACGTATGCGCCGGCGCCCACGGCAGGTTCACGCACACCTGCACCCACCCCAATGTTAGTACATGTCATGATATAAGCACATATAGACAGTAGAGCATTTAAACAGGAGGCTTTAGTCAGTGAAAAAGATTTGACGATATTGGCAAGAGATCAATAAATTCAAGGCGCTATATTGTCTCCAGCGTACATGCTCTTAGACATAATAATAAATGTAGCGCTTGTTACAAGCGTAAGTCAAAGTTAATATTAGTAGGCGGAAGGCTGATGTTGTCGAATGTTATTGTTAGTTGCAAATCTGCGCCCACGAGCAATTCAACCCTTCTGTGCGGGCGTCATCGGCACTGAAGATAACTTCCGCGTGGAGAGAATTTAGGAAGCTATCAATTCTGAGATCAATTTATGCATAAACTTCACGAGCGCGCTGACATCATCCGCCTCGCCTCGACTCGGACCATTTCACAGAAGTACAGACAATGATTAATGTAGGCAATAAAATAAAGACGGGACAACATCAAATACCTACTCGTTGGTCAGGCGGATAGTTTTCATGATATAGTGTCATCCTTTAAAGCAGTTTAATACAATAACATCGACGGATAATAATTATGTGTTCATAGATGACATCATCGTCGATTTGTTATTTTACAATGAAATAGTAACAGTTAAACTTTTTTTACCTTTTCGGGGCAATATACTCCAGGTCCGGGCACGATGGCCGTCGGCGGTTTTGTCTCTCGCCTGGGCGCGATGGTGTATGCTGGAGGACGCTTGGTGAGTACTGCGGCAGCTTTGTCGGTGGTGTAGGTGCCGGGTCCCGGCAGCGGGATCTTGGACTCCAACGTCTTACCACGGCCGGTGATACTGAACGCTGGTGCGGCGCGTTTACCACCCTCCTTTGCTTCTCCAAGCACAGGGGGCATGGAATATGTATTCGGCGCTGGAAATTATAAGATCAAAAGTTAAAATATAACCCAAGTAGGTAATAGTCCCCTTATAAATATCTACTCTAAGCTACGGGTGTCATAAATACTAAATAAAATGTAGTTTACCACATATCGCGTGATTAATGCTAACTTTACAAAGCAAAGTAATAAATCATAGCGTAACAAAACAATGTGTCACAAAACAATTAGGTATTTAACAAAAAATAAGAGTGACATCAGGCATCAAACGATGAAACGTCGCAGCTACATAAATCATTCTTGAGAAAGCTCGAGACGGTCGACCTTGATCAGCAAAAGTTCCTTAATCACAGTGATGACGCACTTAACAAAAACAACAAACCGAGTGGTTCAAAACATATGATGACAAAACAATATTTTGGTAACTGTTGCATTTGATAATAAATGGGCATTCTCGTTTGACACATCAACATGTAACATTTTAGTAATGACAACGAAACATTGTAAAAATAATCTAGCAAAAAGCATAAATAAGTACCTAAGCGTGGAAACGTCGAGAAGTCAGTAATAATATTATAAAATTCATGAACATACATTTATGTTTACATCTAACGGCATGCTATTCTGACCAACAGCTAGTACTAATGCGGCAGAACAGCCTAATCAAAGCTACATGAAATTGCATTGAATTAGGTAGATAGTCTTGTATTTAAGGCAGTTTTAAAGTTTAACTACAAAAAAGCTATGACTAAAACATAAGGACCCAATCGAAATAATAAATGAACTACTAAAACAAAGTATGCTGCATTATGCAGCTGTAAGTCTACAAATAACTTGCAAGCTATACTATCCAATAGCTATGAAAACTGAAATACAGCATGATTCAAGTCAAACTACATGACCGAAGGCACATGCTACGAAAAGGCCTAGTAAAAAAACCTGGCGTTTTGCCGCTGGGCTGAGGGGGGTTCACACGTAGGCCGATGGAGAAAGCCGGAGCATGGTCGTACACGACCCGGACCGCCTTGATGGGCTCGTAGTCGCACGGCGCCGGAGTCGCGGCCACACGGGGCGGCGGCCAGCGACCGTGGAGAGACGCCGCCGGCGCACCGGACCGGCCTGCTTGTTCGGTCAAGCGGGAGATATTGTACGCTCAACCGCTTGTCAGTGTTAACACTTGATTTACGAAACCCGGCCCTTACTGCTTCGGAAAAGAGCTGTCGATTTGTTACCATGACGTGCAGTTGAGTGTATATAAATATTGTTGTCATCGATAGACTATAATGTTATGATATAAGATAATATGTTCATTGTCCGTGAATTGTTAATAAGTGTGTACCGTTATTAATATTGTCACCTGTGTGTTTTATAATTATACCTATGAAAAGATATTCAGCACTGATGTTTTTGATCTTTGCCTTTCAATCGATTTCTAGTAAAAGTTTATTTTTGAGTTAAAAGCTCTGCACACAGAAAACAGTTTTCATATTACTCAACGTAATCTTGCCTATTTCCTCCCAAATTATTGTCTTGACCTCGCTGTGAGATGGCAACATACTTAATCAGATTAAATAGTTTATTCCTGCATAGAAAAAAATTGTTTTATTCTATTCAATAACCACTCTGCACGCACGCTAGTCATGAAAACTTAATACTAAATAAATAATTGCTCTATGCAGAGCTTAATGAAACTTTTACTGTTGCAGTATTTACAGCCTCAGTAAACTAATAAAAGCCGCATAATAAGCTGTTCGGCTGAGTTATGCGAACGCAGCACGAGGTAAGCTATTTATAGTCAAGTCTGCATTTTAAAACATTCAGGTCGCAATACTATTCAGTTGCATGGGCAAGTACCTATATTTTTATTTAAAACATAATGTTGACAACTACAATGTCATTTAATTCCAATAAAGCCAGTAGATAAATGGTACAGTAGCACTTGTACAGTCCTGTTAGTAAATCATACCGGTCTGCCTTACAGCAAAGCAACTTAATTCATTGCTTTCAATTTTAACTCGACATTTTTCATCTAAATATACGGCCATTCAAATGAAAATTAAATTTGGCTTTTACTTATTACCTAAACCTAATATGATACATTGAACAACCTATGGCGTTCAATTGAGAACATTATCAAGTTAATTACAACAGTAATAGAGTCAAAATGAAATAATTATTTACCAAATTAATCCTCACGTTCAAGTCGAAAACTGAAACACTGCACTCGAAATCCCTCTAGCACTGATATCCTAAACACAACTTGTTTGAACAAGCCCTAGGTAGTGTAGTGGCGACTGGCGAGCGGAGCGAAGTGGATACGCGACTGAGCCCGTATGGGGCCGACACTGTCAGGGTCCGAGCGCCTGCCAGAGCACCTACACGGCTCTGACTCACAGTCACAGCCGATCACCTTCGCACATACGGACTTATTTGGAGACATCGACCAAATGCAGCAACAGGAGAAACTAGCAACTGTTCGATCATCCAATGCCACAGTAATTGTCCAATTAAGAACATAAACATTAAACGACTAATATATATCTACATAATTATGGCATATTCATTCTTGATTCGATAAATGCTGTTTTTATTTTGTCTACGACTCTCAGTAATTTTGCTGCCAATCAGTCTTTATGTTCGTAAAATTAGCTATAAACATTTATTGGTACTAATACAAGGAAAATATGTTGCGCGCAATATCCACATGAATAAATAGGAACAGGAATTAAATTATACTACAGATTTTATTTCCCGCCCACGTGATATTTTTTGTCAATGACATTGTGAATCGCAAGTTGAATTCAATGACGACGAATATGTCGAATCAGGACGTCGTACATATGGCTGTACCTAGTGAAAAAATATCTGTGCCGAGTGTGTATTAACTGAGGTTTTGTTTAATAACAACGATTTCTTTTTCACAATGAAAAAATATAAGAAAGGATTTATGCAAGAGTTACTAGATACGAACACAATGAGGAAAATGGAAATAGTCACGTAACCACTTTAAATATTTTAAGTGCTTAAGTAAACAGGCATAAAATACCACTGCAGACGACATCGCTTTATGTAAATCAGACTGCAGCATGACCCACTTACAGATTTTATTTGTCGCAGCATGAATCACGACATAATAAATCCTAAAGGTGTTCTGGAAGGAATGCTTCCTTCAGTCAATCCACAAGACAATTTAAAAGCTAATTCTGTTTTCAGTCCTGCATAGTGCTCATTGAATTTACTTAACTGACATCATGTTCTTACACGTGAAACAAACAAACAAGATTGTTAATGATCGAGTTAAGACAAACAGACTAAATACTGCGTATTATTCGTGGGCGGCAGACTGTATAATTGCCTATAGAAAGATAAACGGTTTTGCCCCAGCATAGGCAACCCAAGCAATTATCCAGTAAACGACAATTGTGGACGGCTACCCACGATTCCATTATACGAGGTAAGAACAAGTAAATTCGATTGTTCCATACGCTGCAGACGTTGGCGGGATGTGCTCTACTAGTTTCATGGTATCTGCCAAGAGTGGGCGAGGCTAGCAATTTAAAATCAATATATTTACAATCAAGCGGTCAAACTTTGACCTAGACCTTCGTGCTACGCTATCATAATAGGTAACATACTGATGGAGTTATATGACATGTGCTGATAGTTTCGTTAAGTTATAATGATCATCGAAAACAATATCCGCGAGCTTTTATAGGCTCTGAAAACGAGCGCTTTGACGCCCAAA
This sequence comes from Ceramica pisi, assembly GCA_963859965.1. Lineage (NCBI taxonomy): Eukaryota > Metazoa > Arthropoda > Insecta > Lepidoptera > Noctuidae > Ceramica > Ceramica pisi. Next base: position 10,884,048 of record OY982533.1, on the reverse strand, counting down.
TCATGTGACTGTCGTAGGCAGGCGATTTGGTAAGTAGTTTCGGCTAAATGTCCTTAGAACACGCAACTCATTTATGGGTTTGATGACATCGATTCAGTTAAACTGGCACAATTGTGACAACAGATTTCTCTTTTGTGCTTTCGGGGAGAAAGAGGTTGAAGTTATAGCTTACTAGATGAACACCGAAGTTTCATCTGTATGGCGATAACCGTGGAAACAGTGCATTTTCGGGGATAAAAGTGCATTGAAAAACTACCCTTATATATATATAAAACAGCGATCGAATGCTCTATTGTAGCTTGATAGAAATGTTCTAGCTTTTTCGTGAATTATCCAACATGATTTATTTCAGCATAAAAAGAAAGTACAATGCTTTTTCTACACTAAGTTTTAATTCAGGCCCTGCTTTATTCGTATTTCCTTTAAATCCGTTCAGCCGTTGAGGAGTTACTGATTGATTAACATCAAAACATTGTCGGTACCATATTTTCACACTAATATTAGTTGGATAAATAAGGTAACCCCTCACCTTTAGCTGTCATTCCTTCTGTGTTGTATGTAGCAGGTCCAGGGCCAGCTCTAGAGGTGTTGGAGCCAGGTGGATCCAGCTTGTGCCCGAAGGTGAAAGCCGGGGCCCTAGGTCTGCGAGATTCTTGCGGTGGTTTACCTGCATAGAACGCCAGATTTCATTATAAGTTTCTCTCACCAGAAATTTATTGCTCAAACACAAAAAATGCGCTATATAGTACCTAACATAAAATAAAGAACATTTTTAAGAAAAAAAACTACATTGTGATTCTCTAGAGTATGTGTCAGGCTCCACTTTCGTAACATCAGGCGGAAAGTTAAACTTCCGGTATCACAGTTCATGCCCAAATGCATCTTAAGGCTAGCTTGTAACATTTAAGGCCACACAGCTATCAGACCTTCAAAACTCAGAACAACTTACATCTACTTAAAGCCAAGAGAAGAGGAAACTGTGAGCGTCAAGATGACGGGGCCAAGTCCCCAACATCAAATGTACCACATTGAAGAGTTTGTACTACATAATAATGTATGTACTATTTGTACCCTAAACAAGACATTTGTACCTCTAAAGATCTACTTGACGCATAGCATCCAAAGCTGGTAAAGGATGTGACATCTCGCTTTTAAGTTGTAAAATATTTATTTTACAAAGGAGGCTTAATCTTCTGCTAAAACCATTTTGTAAGACAGGTTTGGTGTATGCGCAAACGCATGTAGTATAACCGGTGTTGAATTTATAAAGTACCTGTTACAGAACATTTCTACATACTATAGGCATATTCCGATTTTTTGAAAGAGATACTCTCGGTGACTTTTTGTGCGCCCTCTTTGTGTTTGTGATAACTTTAATGACATTGATAAAGCGTAGACATCAGAGTAAGTAAGTACACTCTCTCTTATCAATATTTCATTAATGTACAGTATTACCAGTAATAAAGACCACTATCATCTCTGTTTTGTAAACATATTGATTTACTAACAAGCGCTCGCGGCTCCGCCCGCGTGATTCGACGAATATTATCCCAAAGAAATGTTCCTTTCACTCGGGATAAAAAGTCCTATACCTATGTTATTTCAGACTATAATCTACCTCTGTGCCAAATTTAATTTAATTGTGGTTGAGTAACAATTTAGTAAGTAGGTAAGTATAAATAGAAATATAAAATCTTGCAAACTACATGATGTATAGCATAATAGGTAGTAACGAGTCGTTTGGTCAATGTCACACCATATTGTGTACCGCAGTCCACACGCATCGATGATAGAGCTCACCTTGGACAGGGTCAATGTTTTCGTCCACGGCCCACGCTCTTACCAAATACCTACACTTATTTACTAATGTGACGATTAGATTTCATAGAAATGTCTTCAAATCTGTTCCTAAGAAGCAATTGCTTAATATAATAATAAGGAACATGTTTGTCAACATGACTTATTCTCATCTTATGAAGGTGCGAATGGGATATAATTATGTAAGTAGACATCATTCTATGTGTTATGATTATTATGAACCATAATAAAGTGCCTACTTACATTTATAAGAATCCAAGTGCTAAACACAATTTCAATCAAACTAAGTCAACTTACTAATAATACTATAAATAAATGTGCGGAGTTATTTGGCGAATAACATTATAAGTATGATCTCACTTTGTGTATCAACAGAGCGACGAGCAAGGCCGGTGCTTGCGGTGGTAGCGATAATCTCACAACTCAATACACAACCTCTATTGGAGTGGGAAGGGTGACGTAAGCGCGGGCGCACGAGACGTGAACAATACCGGTCGAAATAACGCGACGAAAGAAATGACCATACCGACACTATGCACTATATACACAGCCGCGCAAACGTACATATATATATACATATTCATAAACAATTTATGAACATAGTATTTCGCGTTACATTTTAAACAAACGCTATTTTACATAAGAAAATACCGGAATTTCCACCTCTTTAATAATTTGGAAACATGCTTGAACTAAACAGCGTTGTTCTTCAAGAATAGGTACCTACTTAGTTTGCTTCATTATAATTTCATGATTGGTTCACCATATGAATCTGTTTATTGATTCACGTGGTATATTCCATGAAGCTATCAATAAATCGGTTTAACTACCGTCATTCGTTGAAATTAACAAGTAAATACAAACTGCGAATGTTCTACAAAACGTGTTTTTTGGAAACAAAATCGAGAGCGTGATTTAGGTACGAAGAAAAGGTGTTTCCGTGCAAAAAAAGTAACGCTACAGGTGTTCAATGCTACGACTACGGAACAAGCCATGCGTACCTACTGCATATTCCATATCAGACTACGGCTAAGCAAAAGGGGGGGGGGGGGTTATGATTTTTACCTATAAGAGTGGGCAGGGATACGACAGCTGGTCCAGGACTAGAGGCCTCCGCAGCGATGGGTCCTCGGCGCGTAGTGGGTTGCCACGGGTTCTGTCGAACGCCCATCGGGCCCTCGCAAGGTAAGTAACTCCGAGATGACGATGCAGTGCGCTCGGGTCTTGAAGATCTACTATACTTCTAAAACGACGGGAAAACGATATGCTTCACAATATATTCATACGTGTGAAGATAGTCTTGCCTGAAAGAACAACTGGCCAAGTGCGAGTCGAACTCGCGTGCAAAGGGTTCCAAACGATTTTCATTTTGTTTTGCATGTTAATTTAACACTACTACTTATTAGTAGTAACGTAATTACGGGATAACCTATTGGCTTAGAATAATAACGCATAGAAGCCGCGTCTAGAACAAAACCCGAGCAAAATCGTGTGTCCACTTCACTTTCTTTGTGTGCGTGAGCCGAATGTGTCTACGTTCCTCTAACACACACAGATATAGCTTTCAGTGATACCATTACCAAGCCGTTACCCACAAAATATGGGAAAACGCATTACTATTTTGCTATCAAGGCAAGTATTTTATGTTGTTGGGAACTGGAATAGGTTAACAGGATTTTTTAGGTAATATGACATATTTTTTCGGAAGGTTTAATTCAATTTATTTAAAAATAAAAGGAATTAAATCGCATAAAGAATGAGATATTGTTCAATGCGTTTATAATGCTTGATGGGTTATAATTATAATCAATGTTAAAACATCGGGTTTGATATGAATTAACAGTAAGTATTGTATTTTTAAATTACAAAAATGAAAAACATGAATGAAAGCAATGTGGGTATTTTTTTCCTCACAAATAGCAACACTGTGTTATGACAAGTTAGGTTATTAGAATTTTGTTTTATTTATCGATTTACGTAAAAATAGTGCATAGAATGTGAGTACTTATTTTGTGAAATGTTATTTTATCACTTTTTTTTTTTGTTTTCCTGATGTGCTATAACATCCTTTCACGCAACAAACTGTCATTTTCAATTATTTACTCGCGAGCTGTGTTCGACGGAACGTGACCTTGAGTACTGATGGCTAAGTTTGACGGATTGACGGATTAGGCTAAGTTTTAGTTGCCTCACTTTTTGCACTCGTACTAGGTTTCTATGCGTTATTATTCTAAGCCTATTGGTTATCCCGTAATCTTTAGGTACAGAAGTATTATCTGCATGTTTTCAAAATTTTAGGCCCAGTCGTTTAGGAGATAAGGAGGGGAATGATAATTTTTGGTTTAATTTCTTAAATAACTTCAAAACTATTTAAGTATTTTAAAATTATTAAAAAAATATCATTAAAACCCTCAAAGTAAGCCCTTTTATTTGATAAGTCACGAAAAACAATTTAAAATTTAATTTCCTGGTTTGACCCCCAAAAGTGAATTCTAAAATTAAAAAATATTGATTTACGTACCGCGTCCGTGTTTGGGTTACAAACTTACAAAAGTCCATAGCTATACTTACCAAATTTCAACAGAATCAGTCCCGTAGATCCGGAGATGTCTGACTGTGATAGACGGACAGACAGACAGACACCCGAGTGATCCTTTAAGGGTCCCGTTGTATACGGTTTTAAAATGCTTTTATTCGGAACCCTAAAAATACTTTTATTCTTTTGAAATAGGTATAAACTGATGTGATCCATTTCATATTAGTTGGTCATTCACAATTTTATAAATAGTTCTGACGCTCTGACAGCAGCCTTAGAAACTTGATCAAGTTTCGGTGAAACTGCTAATAGACGATAGAACATAGCCAGGGGAAAACTTAGGTCAAAATATATGTTAAACATGAAACTTTGGATGTCCTTCGCTTTGAGGACCGACCCGGAGTGGGCAGACATTTAGAGATAGCTACCTATACCTACCCTAGATCCTTAGGGACCGTCTCCACGAGCGAGAGAATCGCGGCGAGTTGACGTTTTTTCATACATCGAATCGCCGCGATAATATCGCCATGTGGAGACACGTTCATAGAGTTGTTATAGAAATACGTGGCATGGACGATAATATCGCCGCGATTCTCTCGCTCGTGGAGATGGCCCCTTATATATCGACAACATTTTCCTACTTGAAATCACTTTAAAAAATAAAGATTATTTTTCTAATAAGTAAAAGCAGAGTAAAAGTAATAAAAAGGCTGTTTGCTTACTGAAACCAGCAGCGAGTGCGGCCGCGGCGTTGGATTCATTATTTTGCTCATTTCTTAGAACTCCACGACAACACGGTAAAAATAGTTAGTTAAAATCTTAAGTGGGTACAAAAGTATAATTTTGATTTATATATCATAATTCATATAAATAAATGTGTAAAATATGTGTAATCAATTCCCATTCAAATATATCAATTAAAAATTATATAAATATGGTATGTCAAAATTTGACACCGCATTATTTTCTTTTTGCATTGAGGTACAATCTATGGGTACTCTAATAAGTTCGCCTTACTTTTTTTTTTCATTTCAATAAGTACCTACCTATAATACCTATAATTATTAACTGGTGCATATTTTTTTAAATTTTAGAGCGCTTATTAGGTAGATAGGTAAACCATTCAATTCGTAAGATAACTAGGCACCAATTAGGAAATCGAGAGACGTTATTGAAGTTAGAACAGTTGAATTCCGATTAAGGCTAAGAACTCACGGAGCGATTTTCACCCGCGACCGCCGCGGTTGCGGGCCCGCAGCTTCTGTAGAAAGCAGTTATGTATGTTAAAAATTAAAGCACAACTCACGACGCGATTTACGCCCGCGGCCTCTACAGAAGCTGCGGGCCCGCAACCGCGGCGGTCGCGGGTGAAAATCGCTCCGTGAGTTCTTAGCCTTAGTTCGATTGGAAGTGCTGAACGCACTAATTCCTGAACCATGTTCCTAATTAGATTTCCTACAAGTTTAATAGTGTATTTTACTGAAGTCTATCTGCTCAGTGCTCACGCAATGAGATGACGTCATGCTGCTAATACTGTCGTTTAGGCAACTATTTTACCAGTCAGAATCTTCATATTATGAGGATTACCACATAAGGTCCGTTATTATCTAGACAGGTTCAGACTTCAGACGGATATTTGAGACTACGAGCGGCTTTGAAGATAAGAGATTAGGTATTACCTAACTAATATTTCTAAATGCTTTAACATAAGTATGTAGGTATTTTTTATCCAGAGATATAGAAAGATGAGCTGAGATGAGATGAGTGACTCAAATGAGTTAGCTTAACTTGAGCTATCCCATACCTACATGGAGTAGGTAGGACATGTTATAAACATAAGAGAAAGGAGGGAAATTGCCACAGTTACGAAGACTAGCAAACCAATTGCAGAAAGCAACCCACACGGCAGTGTCAATTAGTACACTTTATAAATTTTAATATAACATACGAACCCTGAAATGTCAGAGCAATTAAAGAGTCGTTATGAATCCTGACGAAAATTATGTTTTATTATCATCACACCAAAATACTGATGATAAACAGCACAGAACCAATTTGAGCTTTGACAAAAGTTTGTCCCACTTACTTGTACCTGTACGTATATGGATGGATTCTGTCGTTTCGCAAAAATCTAGGTATCGTAGAAAGTTGTTACTCCTTTTACAGCTTACGTGACATAAGTTAGAATGCGTGTCGTTTCCATGTCGTATTGGGCCTACATTTAACAACCGGATCTTTTAGTGTAGGTAATACATAAGTGGTCTTTAGTTAAAGTTACCATTGGGTAAGTAATCAAAATCTATTAAAACTGGGTAGCCTGTTCTTTATTTGAAAAGTATAATTTTTATATGGCAAAAATGCAACACCATATCTTAATAATTTTGCGGAGACCTATTCCAGAAGTTGGTCTACCGGTGTGACAAGGTTTATATCAAGAAGTTTTTAAATCCATTAAGAAGTGACAAATAGACAGTCAAACCAACAGAGTTACTTTCGGATTTGTGATATTAAACATGGACTTCTAAGTTTAATCCCTGTAAAATCAAAATCACAATAAAATACACATACTTATTAGATTTATGACCACAAAGTTTTCTAAATTACGATTAATGTGGGTAGGTAGGTACCTGCGTCTTTCGCTTTCTTTTCGCGTAAATTGAAATGAGGAATAATACGTCATGTTTATTTAGATTCTACATAACTATTCTACTTTTAGTTTATTCGCCGAAATTCGTAGCTGAGTAAGCATAATTGGCAATGTGTAATTGTTTACTTGTTTCATCCATGGGCTTGATAAAAGGCTTTAATAAATCAAAAGACTTGAAGGCACCATCCAGTCTACGCTATTCCAATCTTCTCGATCTTACGGCCGTGGGTTGTCCTACACTACATTTACGGCTGTGCCTTTTTTATTATTGGTTGATATACCGTTATCTCAGTAGATGACGTAATCTTTTTATTTTGAGAGCATAGTGAATTTTAAAAGATGAACCTTGTAGGAAACACTACCACTTTATTCAATACCTACATACATTCTATCTTAAAATTCAAGAAAGCGTTGTTTATATAATGTTGTATTAATTTTAAAACTGAAGTTGAAAGTTGTTACGCAAATAAGCCAAATATATCTTCAATGTTGCTGTATTGTTTATACAAGATAATGTAAATGAGGTAATAAATAATATTGCAGTATGTGTGATGTTCGAAGTTTCATTTAACAAACAATGGGGATCACATTCATGATATCGTTAAATCAATTGCTATCATACAGTATGTATAAGGTAAAACTAGTTGGATTACTCATTGAACGCCTCCGATCGTCGCCCACAACCCTAAAGCCTGAGTGACAGGTTTGTTAAGTACTGATTTATTTTGTTCCTACGTATCCCACACTAGGAAACACTATCATATTATATAATACGTACATGTAACATGTGTCCTCAGTCTAACTATGGTGGGCACCTAGATAATTTTAATTCAACATGTGGGTGCATTTGTGGATGAAAGCTGATGCTAAAGTCAAGCAAAATAAATATTTACCTATTGTAAATTAAACGTTTGTATGTTGTAAATTAATGTTATTAAAAAAATATTAAGAAGAACTAAATAAATTATGGAGGAATTTTCAAGTTACGGCACCAAACTGCCTGATGAACCTCTCCTGTGCAACATTATCTGAAGGACTTTTGCTGAATCACCTCCAGGCCATTATCAACCCCAAACCAGGTTATTCACGAGCAGGCTGGCTTTAGACCCAGTAAGTCGTGCACTGGGAAAATGTTCCGACTGTCACAATACCTAAGTACATTGAGCATGGCTATGAGGCTCGAATTTTCCCTGATAACTCATACAAATAATTTTAAAGACGTCAATAAAGTTCTAGATGTTCTCGGAAAGTATTAGACAAATAACGACCTAAAATCGAACCCAACAAATATACAGTATTCCATCTCCACAACAGTTCAGTTCACAAGAGTTCAGAAAATCAATTTGCAAGTCAACGAGTCACTCTTGAGCACAGCAGTAATCCTACCTAATTGTGTACCTATTACCCTTAACCCCTTAACTTAGCACTACTTTTAAGAACTGCGTAAAAAAGAAAAAAATCGCAGCAATTTACTCAGGTACCATACTTTTGTCACCTAGGGGTTCTAACTCACGTTTTTCGAGCTACTGATCTCTCTCTGCCTCTCTCTTCTCTGCGGGCGAAGATGCTTGTATAGTGTGGAATCGTTCCGCCCACGCTAAGGAACTAAATGTTGCTCTTAACGAAACCGTACAGTTTACTATATCCCTTAACCAGGATAGGGACTCCAGAAGTCAAAAGAGAAGTTGTGCACTAGAAACTCACTATTTGTTGCAGTAGCAGACACAGCTTCATCAAAGCTACGTCAGGAAACCCGGCTAACGCCCGCTGCAAACTGCGGCAGAAAACTTTTCCCCCACTTAGGAACGATTTACCATCTAACGAATATCTTACCGCAAGGTCTTACCTTCCTGGTCCACTTGGAAGACCCTAACCCGACTTCGAACGCAAGTAGGAAGTTGTCATTCCAACCTCGCAAAGTGGGGATACCGTGACTGGAGCACACACAAACCATGCTCTACCTCCTCTTCCTAACTTGCCCTCTGGGCCCCAAACCATGCAGCTGATCCTATGCGCTGCCGCCGACGATACCGTGGGAGTGGCAATGTTTTGGGTCACCCAAATATTAATGAAGCTGTCGTGCCAGCGACACGAAGAAGAAAAAAAAGAGTCTACAGTTTGTTAATGAAGCTTCAGAGACGCTTAGTCATTCTATCTGCCCTCTACAGCCATTCCCTAGGATTATTTTTTTCAAAAAAATATATCGCAGCTACATAGGCAACTTATATTTAGTTACGAACAGAAGGAAATGGAATACTTAATGACACAGGTAGTCGACAAGCCGATGTCCTGTGGTCAGCTATATTATCTATTAATTTAACGCTTTCCTGCAGACCATTTGACATCTACTTTCTAACTTTCCATAATCGTTATACCAGCACCACTAATGAGATTAGAATACCTACTTAAATCCAAATTAGTTAGGTAATGTTTTTAGGTACTTATTAAATATTATATTTTTTATAGGTTATCTACTAACTAAACCGTGCCGTCTGTGTTTTGTGGCCTTTCTACGTGTAAAAAGTAGTCCTCTTATAAATAGATACAATACCTACCTACCTAATAGGTATGCCTATTCCCACCATACATGCAACAATAACAACTGAACTATGAAAAGGTATTCAAATACATAAGTATAGAGAACGTCACGGGCTGAAAGAAAGGCTAATTCAGTGCCAGGTCGTACGAGTCACTGTCGTCGTGAAAAATGAATAAAATCGTATTTGGGCCATCCGCTGCGTCCTGAAGCGATCGCAAATATTCAAACTTTTACATGAATGCCTTTTCTGTCATACATTGCTTTGCCTTTATTTATGTTACTTTATTTTTGTAACTTTTTTTCAGCCGTTGCGTGATAGGTTCTTTCGTTTTTAATAAAATATAACGGCAGACTTTTCAAGGTTGGCCTTGTACATCTAACCACAAATAGTTATTTGTTTTCAGAACAACAATTATTCATGTTAAACTTATAACTACACGGTGTTGTTATTCATATTACCCAGAGATGCTGTTAATAACTTTGTATTAATTAATTTGACATTGAATGTAAACTATACGGTTGTCTAGCTTCAGTTATCCAATAACAGCCTTTTATCAGAACAAGTGTTGTCTCAATTGAGCTCATTTGCCGATAACCTGTCCGGTAGTGCTGGGGCCGAGCATGGCGTCATCGACCATTTCGTTCGCGACGAGCGCATGCATTTCATTACTACATCATCAGGAAACATTTTGCTGAGGTCGAAATGTTAAGGTCGGTAACACAATCAAGCTGAAGATGGTAAACACGATTCCTTTCATAAAATCGTTGTGAATATTAGGTAATTTCGCTTGCCAAAGACGCCAACAACAAAGTCTCTCGAGGAATCAATAGTCCAATAAATTATGAGCTAGCTACATTTTGTGACACACGAAGGGGCTGCTGTCACGCTTCGTTCTCAGATCGTCGATAATACGTGTTAATTGATTGACAAACAAATAAGTAACAATACTCGTGAACTGATTGACATGTGTATGCAAATACTTGTAGTGGTCACCATCGGAACGAGTAGCAATCATGTTAATGTGTGTAAAATAAGAACTACAAATGTATCCACATATCCTGACTATTTGCAGCCTGTAGGTAATGTTAGATCGTATCTATAAGTAACACTACCGTATCTGTAATCTACGAATATAGAACTTACGTAGCTAGTTCTACCGACGCAGCCTCTCGTCTAACCCAGTATAATTTGGCTACTATGATTGTATAATATACCTATTTAATCTAATCTACAAATAACACTATTGGTTGCTTTACCAATACCAGAATAAGGAAGGCTTTTCGCAACAAAAATTTCCCATCTCACAATTTTTTTTAAATTTATCCACCAAAAAATAAGCCTCGAAGCACGCGTGACACCTATGCGTGACACTTAATATAAACAAACATGTATTTAGGTAAATATTACTTCAGAAATGTTCGTCGTTTGCTTAAGAAGGCTCTAAAAGGCACAGTGGCACAGGCAGGCAGAAGGCACACTGTACAGCCTTGTATCACAATAGGAAGATTATTCCATTAGTACAAGTCACTGTCAATTGAGTAAGTGTGTGAAGATTGAGTTAACGTTCATTTTTTTTTTTACATTTTTCAGGAATCTAGTTAGGTAATTGTTTTGTCTTCTGTCATATCTCCGAATGTTATTAATTCAGTCCTACATAAGTTGCACTAGCCATATTCTATCTTAGTACCACCCTAAGGTAGAGGGGTAATTCATGGTAAGGCATTAACTCCGTCTTTTGTACTTACACTGATGTTGTCACTAGTGCATACATTTTTAACAAAAAAAAATGCCCTGTTGTATTGGTATTTTCATTTTCTCAAGCATCGGTTTCAGGTTATTTAGCACTGACATATTAGGTGCAGAAAAAGCTGAAATGAAATCTACGTCCCGTAAACTTAATCTTATGTCGAAATAAGTATGCATAGGTCTTAGAATAATAACGCATAGAAACCTAGTACGAGTGCAAAAAGTGAGGCAACTAAAACTTAGCCTAATCCGTCAAACTTAGCCATCAGGCCGTCAGTACTCAATGTCACGTTCCGTCGAACACAGCTCGCGAGTAAATAATTGAAAATGACAGTTTGTTGCGTGAAAGGATGTTATAGCACATCAGGAAAACAAAAAAATGTGATAAAATAACATTTCACAAATAAGTACTCACATTCTATGCACTATTTTTACGTAAATCGATAAATAAAACAAAATTCTAATAACCTAACTTTTCATAACACAGTGTTGCTATTTGTGAGGAAAAAATACCCACATTGCTTTCATTCATGTTTTTCATTTTTGTAATTTTAAAATACAATACTTACTGTATTTTCATATCAAACCCGATGTTTTAACATTGTTTATAATTATAACCCATCAAGCATTCTAAACGCATTGAACAATATCTCATTCTTTATGCGATTTATTTCCTTTTATTTTGAAATAAATTGAATTATACCTTCCGAAAAAATATGTCATATTACATGAAAAATCATGTTTAGGTACCTTTTCCAGTTCCCAACAACATAAAATACTTGCCTTGATAGCAAAATAGTAATGCGTCTTCCCATATTTTGTGGGTAACGGCTTAGTTATGGTATCACTGAAAGCTATATCTGTGTGCGTTAGAGGAACGTAGACACATTCGGCTCACGCAAACAAAGAAAATTAAGTGGACACACGATTTTGCTCGGGTTTTGTTCTAGACGCGGCTTCTATGCGTTATTATTCTAAGGCATAGGTCTAATCTTATCATTATCTATGCACCAAGGTGCCAATCTTGTGCAGGTACGTTACTTACTCAACATACCCCTATAAATAACGCAGAAGGGTTTTCCCGAAAACTAGCTTGTCTTTCAGGTACCTACATAATTATGTAGGTACCTGAAAGACAAGCAAGCAAGCTGCTGTTTGTGTGTGTTGTGTGTTGTGTTGTGTGTGTGTTGTATAAGGCACACACCTATTTAATTTTGTACAAGTACAGTACCAAGTTACCTACTCGTACCTTTATTCGAGAAGCAATTGGAAATCTTGTAGGTACCTGCTGAGTATAGCTTAGGCGACGGGATTTGATTAAGTTTCAATAAACGAAGCTCAATATTTTCAAAAATGTTCAGAAACCTACCCCGAACTAGTAAACAGTAAAACAATGGGATGTGTGTCTATTTTAATTTAGATACGTATTTAAATCAAATATACGCAGTCTATAACAAAAATAAAAAATTACATACCTATCGTAGTAAACAAAAGTATGATTATATTTAAATAATACCTACTTTAGCAGTCTTCAGGTTATTCCGCTAGTCCTAATCTATAAAAAAATGTAGCTGTCTATCATACCACCTACAAATATTATCTTCATAATCTACACCTATGGCCTCTCATCATAAATTAATAAAACAGTAGTTGACTCACCTGCTCACTGCTCTGATTTCAACAAGTGCTCGTGCAATGAGAATCTAATCAAGCGACACTGACTCTTTAAACTCTAATTAATTCTAATCGTTTGGGTTGCCTAAATTGTAAGCTTAGTTTATTTCTTTACGTTAAATTAGACATCTGTTAACAGTCGCGAATTTTCGATCAGCCGGGGCTGTCGTCGTATAGCGCGGCGGTCGCTCGTGGCGGTGCACTGCGGTCGAATGTGACTGTTTAGTTATCGCCGTAAGCCGTTTGATGAATGTCTCCGCTGGATTAGTTGCCGCGAGACCAGCGAGCGTGGGCGCTTCCCGCCAAAACCGGTTGCCTTGGTTACGAGACGCCATCATGGCGACCGATGCACGCATGCGCGTTATTGCCATCAATGCCTGAGGTTTGTTAAGGTTATGGAAATTAACCCCAATAAAGTACATTAATAAACTATTCATAGATTTACAGAACCTGACCTAGAGTAATACCTGTTTTATCGTAGGCATTTTATTAAAGTTCGACCTCGCCAGACTCGAGCCTTGAATTAGTTGTCTTCAATATTCTCAATAGGTAGGTACCTACATCTAAACTGTTCAAAACCACAGCATATGTGTGATAAAAAAACTTCAACAACCAACTTCCAAAAAAAAGACTACAAATTAAAAAATAACTTTAATTTCGGAAGTCGGTGTTTTTGTTAGTTTCTTCGTATTTTGACACCGACTTCCAAAATTAAAAAGTTTTTTAATTTCACTTTTTAGTGCTACCCTACACCTAACAACACCACTGCAAAATCGCAGAAAAGCAAAATACGCAATTTCGATTACTTGGATGACATAAAACTATCATCCAAGTAGACGAATATTCCAGCTACTTCGATTTAAAATCCAAAGTTCGTAACCGATTTTCATAAAATTTAAATGGGACCAATCTGCAAGTTGTAACACGGTCAATTGTTGTTACAGTTAATTAGATCAATATTTTGACACTGACGTGTTTTACCTACCCGTGCTATAGTGAATTTGTAGGGTATACATAAATAAGGGAAGATTCAATTAAAACAAGTACCTTGCTACACAATACAAAGTTTATTGTTAACAGTACATATCCAGGTACTTACCTACATGCAATACAGAAGATACACTCTTCCCTAAAACATTCTAAGCCTAAAACCCTGAAAAATCACATGAATACATGCTCAACCTGTCTCCGTTCCAGGGTGAACATAATATAATCAACATGAGACATAAAAAGTATACGAACTCAGGGACGTTTGTGATGGGACGTGAGGTGAACCGCCAATAACTTTAAACTCAATCGTTTAAGTTAATTAAATAAATATTAGTTGTGCTCGATGCAGAAAAGACTATGCTCAACTCTCGAGACACAACATACACTGTAAATATTATACCAACCCCTCAATTACACGGTCTTTCTACTAATAAGTGACCAGTGAGGTTTACTTTCTCTCTCAATGTGACTCAAACTCAACATACAATATAACCTAGCCAACGGTCATAGTTAGCGGTCTTAAATGGCTTAATAAATTAGCGTTCCTACTTAGAGGTCTTTTATAGCAGTCTTATATAACAGTCTTGCATAGCGATCTTGCATAACGATCCTGCATAGCGATCTTGCATAGCGAGTCAATAACCCCTTGGCATCAGCTCTGTGCTTAGCACACGAGCCACGCGCACAGCACGCACCTATGGGGGAAGATATCGTTCAAAACGGGAACAGAAGAATAAAACACGCAGGTACCTTCATAGACCTCCTCGAGCGATGTGGACATGCGTGCAAATGGGTCTGCCACGCTGTCCGCACACGCGCCGTGAACTAGTACTTATCAGCACACACCGAACGTGACAACTGCGTCCCTCTACAGGCTAGCGTCAAAAAGCCAGAACCTGCAACAATATCCTCCCAATCAGACACAAGAACTCAAACCTCAATAGGCAATAGAAAATAAACCACGTGCGTGGGTCTTACCATCAAATTCCAGAACAAGGCCTAGCAATTATTAGGCTGCGACTCCATCGGTCTTCTCAGGCTGCGAGCAAAAGGAACTCGACCCAGCGACTCTCTCCAAAACACACCATTGGGTTTAAAAAATATCAAGGCAGCACGATCTACTCCATGCCGTCCGTCCCGCAGTCTCGATCAGAATGCTTCCTTAGTCACAGATATCCAACTCCGCGACCATAAACGACCTCTCGACCAAAATGCCCATGCACCGGAATAGTCCCACTCCCACTAATCTATCGCTTACCAATTTGAATTGAAATTAATACTCGAGTTTTACTCTCGAATGTTTTATATTTTAATCGCTTGATTGTGTTGTTATTTTTAATTGTCACAATTAATAAACTATAATTCTAATACTCATGTTTATACGACTTTGGCGCCATCTCTTTACTTAGACAGAACTAAACGAGATTTGTCAATAATGAAAATCCGTGAGATGTCGCCAAAAGTCGACGTTATGATTTTGCAACGTCACAAAGTAATTATATATATTATATTTTTAGTAATTATTAAGTAATTATATATTTTAATAAAGGTACCTATATTTATATATAATTAAATTTAAAAAAAAAACTTGTTTTATCTGAAAGGATATACTTGCCAAGTATACAAGCTTGCTTAAGTGTAGGAACAATTGTTGGTAGACCTAATAAATAAATAAATAAATAAATCTTTTCAGATAAAACAAGATTTTTAAAATCGGTTTATATTTGTTACCTCATAGGTAAAACATAAAAAAAACATACAACCGAATTGATAACCTCCTCCTTTTTGGGAAGTCGGTTAAAAATCATAGATGATATTTATTTTGTAAGTAGGTTGTAAATAACACTTTTACACGTCAATCTTTTTTGGTCATTTTAAACTAGATGAGGCTGGCGTTTCCTAGCTGACTGCTCTGAGAAGAAACACCGAAACAAACTCAGAGGTCAAAGTCTCTTTTAAAGTCCATACAATCGTACTGGTCAAATCATATGAGAACCATGTAGGTTAATATCTGAAGTGGTATTTTGAGGGAGATACTGTAGCGACCCTAGCGAGGCGAGTTGCTGAGTTGCATTTTTGATATAGTACAGGAACGTCAGAGCCGAGCTCGCCAGTCGCTTACATACCTCCGCTCAGCCACGTCACGTTTGCCTATAAGTATTAGTATAACTGAGTAATTGTGAACTGAAAATAAACCTTAATAATATTCAGTACAAATCCAAGTGTATATCATTTATTCCGGACCATTTTACATAACACGCACAACTAGTGGTGACCCCGTACGTTTACAGACAATAGTTTTTGTGTAGTTATTTTTTTTGCGCAGTAAGCGACTCCTAGGTGACGTGGCTGGCGCGTGATAACCGCGTGGGTGCAAATAACAGGAATAGTCTCGAAATCAGTGAAGCAACCACCACAATGAACCCCCCATCGGCAACCGAAGTAGCAGCGGTATCGGTGCAGGCAAGGATACCAGATTTTTGGACGGACTTGCCCAAATCATGGTTCTGCCAGTTCGAGGCTATTATGGCACCACAGAAGCTAGGCGACGCGCAGTTGTTCGACATAGCAATCGCCAGGCTGACCCAGGACACAGTGCGGCAAGTTACCGATATAATCGAAGCCCCGCCAGAGCCAGGAAAGTACGTAAATTTAAAAAAACGGTTACTGGAGATTTATGAGGAAAGCACGGACAAGCAATTCCAGAGACTATTAGGAGAAATGGACCTGGGAACGCAGAAACCATCGCAGCTGTATAGGGCGATGGCGGTCCTAGCTAAGAATTGCAACGTAGCACAAGAGCCACTAAAAAGGTTGTGGCTGAATAGATTACCCCCGGGCGTGCGGGCAGTCCTAGCAGCGACCAGAGACACGAAACCAGAGGACCTCGCCGAAACGGCGGACAGAGTGATGGAGAACATAGGGACCGGAGAAGTTGCGTCGATATCACCGAGCACATCGGGTTCGACAGGCGACACAAAAACAGATTTGGTGAAGCAGCTCAGCGAATTAACGGTGGAAATGAAAGAGTTACGCGGGGAAATAAGCGAAATCAGGAAGCGAGATGGGAACCCGGGGCCAGATCAGAGGGCGGCGTTGGCATCAGGGGCGCTACAGGTCCAGGAGTCAAACAAGACCACGTCGCACACCTAACTCCCCGGATTGGCTATGCAGGCATCATTATCGTTACCGGAAAAACGCGCGGGCGTGCGAGTCACCGTGCAATTGGTCCAAGAAGCAGCAAGGCGCGGGAAACTAGAGGCGGTGCAGTCATCATCGGTGGGAGATTGTACCGCAGGAAACCACCGCCTTTGCGTGCGAGATTATAGAACCGGTATGGTGTATCTAGTGGACACAGGAGCAAATGTATCAGTGATACCAGTGAGTAAAGTGAGAACCAACCAAGTTAAACGTGAGTGTTCGTATAAGCTGTTCGCGGCGAATAACACAGAAATAAAAACTTATGGTGTAACTAACATAGAGCTAAATATAGGATTAAGAAGGAATTTTAAATGGACATTTATTATTAGCGATGTAAAACAGCCCATTTTAGGAGCAGATTTCCTAGAAGCACATCAGCTTCTAGTAGACTTGCATTAAAAGCGGTTGATTGACGGTAATACTAAGTTAAGTATGGAAGCGTTCGTCGTAGAGTATACGGAACCATCAGTTTCGAGCATACAATTAGATAACCCATACAGAGAATTGTTAAAGGAATTTCCAAACATAACTAAGCCTGTAGCGTACACGGAACCATCTAATCACAACGTTTACCACCATATAGAGACTACAGGCCCCCCAGTTTTTACGCGCGCAAGGCCATTGCCACCCCATAGGTATAAATTGGTACAGGAGGAATTTAAATTAATGCAAGAATTAGGGATTTGCAGACCATCCAGCAGTCCTTGGGCGAGCGCTCTGCACGTCGTGCCGAAGAAAGACGGACAGATCAGACCCTGTGGTGACTATCGTGCACTCAACGCGATCACGAAGCCAGACAGGTACCCCATACCAAGACTGCAGGACTTCACATATGGTTTAGCAGGTAAGACCATTTTTGGAAGATAGATATAAACTGGGCCTATCATAATATCTGTGTAGCACCGCAAGATATGGAGAAAACGGCAATCATTACTCCTTTCGGGCTATTCGAGTTTCCGCGAATGTCATTCGGTTTGCGAAACGCAGCGCAAACATTTCAAAGATTTATGAATAATACAGTGTTGAAGGATATAGAACATCTCAAGGACGGCAGAGAAAGCTCATATTTATTCTGATACATAGATGACCTCATTACAGCCAGCACCAACGACCAACTTTTCAAAAAACACCTAAAACAAATTTTCAGTAAGTAAGAAACAGTACGCTACAGATTGTATTGTGTAGTACCGTAAGATTAATTGTAACCAGTGTATTTCAAAATTTTTATCCATGTTAAAAATTTTTGAGAAAGGAGGGGTGTGATGTAGCGACCCTAGCGAGGCGAGTTGCTGAGTTGCATTTTTGATATAGTACAGGAACGTCATAGCCGAGCTCGCCAGTCGCTTACATACCTCCGCTCAGCCACGTCACGTTTGCCTATAAGTATTAGTATAACTGAGTAATTGTGAACTGAAAATAAACCTTAATAATATTCAGTACAAATCCAAGTGTATATCATTTATTCCGGACCATTTTACATAACACGCACAACAATACCACACAGATTTGAGTGGACCTGTCCAGACAGTGCAAGCATTTGACGGGAGCCCTGACCACCGGTAGTTTGGACCCTGTTCCCGATGCCGGCGGGCTACTATTTTTTATATTTTTAAATGTTGTTTCTTTTTTAGTTTTATGCAAATATTAAAAAATGTAGAAAAGTTTATGTACAAAAAATAAATAAATGAAATAATAATAATAAGATTATCAGTCCACTAAACCGCCCAAACACATAGCGTTTCATCTTTTGTTTCCATATTCTGCAATAGTCTTGCTCCAACCGAGGATTGTAGTGTATACCTCTTTCTTGCCTTAATTGGCCGGTCTGAGTGGAGATTCGCTAGAGCACACGTGCTCGGGAGAAGGATGTATAATCCAGTAAGATGCTGGTAGGGATCTTGACCGCAATTCCGGGATTGTCCTGATAGCCGTGGTATACCTCTCCACTCCTCTAGCACCTCAGGCTATGTTACCTACTTGGCGCTACGTCACTTTGTGCTAGCGACCGTTTTCGGGGGCCCATTCATTGATTGGGCAAGTCACCCCCTGCCATTTAAAAGCCGTGTACTTATATTGTTAGTGGTCAGGTGCCAATAGTTCTTCTATAATAATCGATTATCAGTCCACTAAACCGCCGCCGCGCATCTTTTGTTTCCATATTCTGCAATAGTACTGCTCCAACCGGGAATTATCCTTGGGAATACTTTCAGTGCACACAGGGATAATCGCTGGTTGGTGGACCGGGTTTCCAGAAACTCGAGAAAGAAAACAATACTTATAATAATACTCTACAGAGAAAGTATTGATGTCAAAAATAATGAATTAAATAAAAAATAAATGTGAAGGTACAATAGGCTAGATTCCATCATCCACAAATTGCAAAACTATTTAGTCCGTCAGTTAAGAGTATTGAAAAAATAATGGACACGTATTTTTTCTTTTTGTAAATCAATGAATATTGACACAGATAAAACATATCAAAACTCGGAAGTGGGGGCTCGTGACATCACGACTCACTAAAAATTATGCGAAGGTGTGACGTACTGAGAATTTTAAAAGCGTCGTAACTTAGTCAATTTTGGTTCCCGTAACAAAAGTAAAAACACGGGTCAAATATTTTTTGATAATCTAACTGACGGATTTTTTCAGGACACAAGCCCATTGTACCCCACAAGTAGATTTAGCAGAAACTGCCGCTACTGCCATTGTTGGGTGAGCTAGACATTAGGTTAAGTACCATGATCTAGTCTAGATTTATTATTTATATACCGCGTGTATCTGACATCGACGCACAAACGATTTCCATGGGTCCAGGGCATGATTCTGGACAACCTAGACTTAGAATTTTTCGTCGGCTTTTTTCCCATTTTTTCATTTCTTTCAAGGGTTTTTTACTTCAGACTGCTCATAATCGTTATTCTGACCTAACCCAATGAGATTTTTAATAAAAAAAATATGAATTAACTACTTTCACTAAAAAGAGCAATCTGAATAAAACCACAAATATATATCAGCTCAGCTGAGCTGATACCTATTTGTGGTAAGTACCCTTGAAAAAAATAAAAAAATGAGAAAAGAACCGACGAAAAATTCCAACACTGGGGTGTCCAGAATCATGCCCTGGACCCATGGAAATCGTTTGTGCGTCGATGTCAGATACTAGTACTACTACGGTATTAGCGAGGGTCCCTAAATATTAGATCAGTCATAAATCTGCAACATTCTCTAAAGTTTTATTTTTGTATGTGAATACGGTACGTGAATCAACGGGGCCTCCGCCCTCATAATCTAAATAGGAAATAATCTGCAATAAAATAGAACATAAAGCCTTCTTAGTTTTTATCGCACGGCTATAGCTTCATAATAGGTAATATTTTAGTTTTATATTTCTTACATTCAAATTATTTGTTCTGTCTAAGAATAGATCGAACCAATAACAAAGTAAATTCAAAAACAGGATTAAAGTTTAACAATTTATTTCAGAGTTTAAAAAAAAGTCAACAAAAATTCAAATGTCTGTCATCTCCTCCATGCGTATAGAATAAGGCACATCATGCAAGGAAGTCCAATTGACGGTGTTGGAGCGTGCGACCACGTCATCCACAAGCTGGTCCCGGAATTCCTGCCAGCGACGCGTGGACACGTAATCTTGGAATAACTGCTTCTTTGTTGGTATCTAAAACAATCATGTATATTTATCAATGCCAACGTTAAGATTGGGTTTTTATAAGGAATTTACGGCTGCAACCTGCAACGGAGATACCGTTGCAGGTTGCAGCCGTAAATTCGGGTATATACTATTCTACCTGGACATTGACTCATTTCCACATCATATTCATCATCATGTCAAGCACGCCACACATTCCCAACCATTGCAACTCCTGAAACGCAGAATCAACAGTAAAGAAACGCCGAGCCAATGAAGCCCAACGAATCTCGGAGAAACGATTAAACGGTCTTGGATCCCGCAACGGATTAATCAGAAAAATACAGCGGATGAGTACGAAAAAATATAATTTCCACTTCGCTCCTCATCAAGTAGGAGACAGAACAGAGCTAGGCCAATAGGCACCAAGGGCCATAAACAACTGGGTTAAGCCCAGTTGCCATTACCATTTCAGCCGAAAGACGTTCACTGCTCGACATAGGCCTCCCGCAAGTGTCCCAGGTCATCGGTCCACCTTGAGAGAGGCCTTTCAAAGCTGCGTCTTCTGGTACGCGATGGCCACTCCAAAACTTTTCCGCCTTTCTTCTGCGAGCAATGTGCCCTGCCCACTGCCACTTCAGTTTGACGATCCTTCGGGCTATGTCAGTAAGCATGGTTCCCTTGCTGCTATCATCATTCCGGATTCGATCATGCAAGGATACTCCAAGCGTTACCCTCTCCATTGCTCTTTGGGTGTCTTTAAGCCTTCTCATGAGGCCTATTGTGAGCGACCACGTTTCGGATCCATAAGTCATCACGCCGCCCAGCCGAGTCAGATTTGACGGCTGTCAGTGACATTCTGTAAGCGGTCGCGTGGCGAAGGCTGTGAAAACGACAAAAATGTATGGGATTGACAAACGCTGACATGTCAATAAAAATGTCACGTATTGATCACGTGACATTTTTAACCCCTTGAATTTTGGCATTTCGTCAATCGCATTCGCAAATAGAATGGCACTTTTTCTAGTAGAGCTTCTGACCAAGATTCAAGATTCAAAGCATTTATTTCAAACTAGCTTCTGCCAGCGGCTTCGCCCGCGTAATCCCTAGGGAACATATTCCCGGGATGAAAAGTAGCTTATGTGCTATTCCAGACTATAATCTATCTTTGTTCTAAATTTCATTAAGATCCGTTAAGCCGTTCTGGCGTGATTAAGTAACAAACAACCAAACTTTCGGTTTAAAGAACTTTCACATTTATAATATTACTCGTTTGGTGTAAAGCGAAATTATAACCATCTTCCCCTCGGCTAGCGCTAGGCGCCAAGCTAGCCGCCTGCCTGTGCGTTCGCGACCACAAAAATGACAAAAATAATCCTTATAGCATGATTCAGTATATTCCGATTTCTATGATTCTTTTTTTATGGAACAGTTAATAATGTTAACTTTTATTAATGTTAATTAGGGATTACTGAGAGTTTTATAAACGTAAGAGTAGACAAATACAATCAGAAAGCTTCGAACTGCTAAGCTATCGGGAGTTACACGTGTTATTGTTCGTCAATCATAAAAGATAGACATATGCTGTCGTTGGAATTTTTTTTATATAATTTTAAGGAGAACATTTCCGTCATACATGATTTCTGTGTAGCTTTCACCATTAAGGTTGCACACGCGACGGAAGCTTAAAAAATGGAGTAACTTCTCCCGTTTTCCCAACATTTCCCTTCACTGCTCTGCTCCTATTGATTGTAGCGTGATGAAAAGTATACTATAACCTGCTCAGGAGTATGAATAATAATTGTTCCAAGTTTCATTAAAATCCGTCGAGTAGTTTTTGTTTCTATAACGGTTATACAGACAGACAGACAGACAGACCGACAGACAGACAGACAAAAATTGCACTGATTGCATTTTTGGCATCAGTATCGCCGATCCCTAATCATCTGATAGTTATTTTGGAAATATATTTCATGTACAGAATTGACCTCTCTACAGATTTATTATAAGTATAGATGATAGTTATTTTGGAAATATATTTCATGTACAGAATTGACCTCTCTACAGATTTATTATAAGTATAGAAGATAGATATAGATAGATAGATAGATAGATAGATAGATAGATAGAAGATAGAAGATAGATAAACCACTTACAGGCACTTTTGAAATGTCAAGGTCGGTCAGTCAAAAATATGAGGCTATTTGCACGTTCCAAAGCGTAATCTCTATGGAGAAGAACGTGCAAGAAAGTCCACGGACACTCTTTTAAATCATGATTGTGATGTTTTACAATAATCTTAGTTACATGTACTTGCTTCTTCATGTGAGGACGATGCAAAATCAAAATAAAAAATAAAACTTATTACAAGAACTTATTAAAATATAAAGATCAAAATAAGCCAGTTAAGTTAAGAGATGACTAGTCTCGACTGACGGCGCCCGTTCACAAACCTGACGCATGTATCGGCACCATTCAGCTCAACCATTTTGAAGGGAACCGAATGATCCAACACACGCGCCGCCATCAGCAAAACATTTGAGTGAGCATGACATGCTCGATTGAGGGCATGTTCGTTCGTCAAACAAGTAAAATTATAACTAATCACATATAATATATTATGTAAATGGCCCCATGGTTTTCACATTAACGTCCGGGACGAGAGGTTCTCTCCTTCTCCCATTCCGCCACCTCCTTCGCTAGCATGACTGCTTCGCAGAAGGCGGTGACGGCGGCCCGCTTGATCCCTGGGGAATATACTCCCGGGATTGTATATAGCCTTTGTGTTATTCCAGACTTTAATCTACCGCTGTGCTCAATTTCATGAAGATCATTCCAGGCGTTCTGATGTGAAGCCGCGAGCCAGCAACAGATTTTCATGACCAAGTTCATCCCGGAAGATAACTTATGAAATACTTAAGAGATATTTATCATGGACCTCTGTGAACGTCAGCTGCGATACGGTGAGTGGGTTAAGCAGCGGCAGCCTCCCAAACACGTTGATTAAAATATTTTTAACAGACTTCCCAAAAAGGAGGAGGTTCTCCATTCGGTTGTTTTTTTATGTTTGTGTCGGAGGCCACCGCTAGGCTCCGGTCACCGTAGGCACGGGCCTGTGGACGGTGAGCTATGGGCAGCTCGCCGTCCGTCCGTCTTATGACGACAGGCCGTGTCGACGGCGCGTTCGTGTTCCACGCGCGCCTCAAAGAGATTCAGAATCGGGAGGGGGGGCCCGAAAGGGCCGACGCCTGCCAGAGTCGCGGGACTATTCGACAGAGATACCGAGGCTCCGGAACACAAATGGCAATATGAAGGAACATGGAAGGGTTTTAGTCAGTAGAAGTCTGACTCTCCCTCTCGCTCCGCCCAGAGCGGGAGAAGTCTGAATAAGAGAATATCTAAAAAAAAAAAAAAGCGGGCGAAGCCGCTGGCAAAAGAGGAGTCTATTGGTATTTGTTTCCGTGTGTGGCTGTCACACCTTTGTATTTCGCAAAAGAACACATTGGTAGTTGAGCTTTCTGATGACGGTGTATTTAGATAGATGTGTAGGTCCAACTACATAAGTGACCAGATACCAAGCTACCGGGCATAATTTAAAAAGTGGTCAAGTGCGAGTCGGAATTGGAAAGAAACGAAGAGTTCCGTCCCATACATAAAAAAACTCGTTTCTTGTATGGGAGCCCCTTTTTAATTATTAGATACTTTAATTTTATTTTCATTATTTGTTGGTATAGCAGCAACAGGAATACATCACTAAATAGTGTAAAGTGTGGCCTACGACTGTTACGGTTCTTTAAATAAAGCCCGCTGACAGACAGACGGACGGGCGGACGGATGGACTGCGGAGGCTTAGTTATAGGGTCTCTTTGGTTACCGCTGGGGTACGAAACCTAAAAAATGTAACCAGATTTAAACTTTCTTTTTCGTCCGTCCGTCTGTTTGTCAGAGGGCTGTACCTATCTCAAGAACCGTATTAGGTAGACAGTTGTAATTTTAATAGATATGTTTCTACTGCCGCTATTAAAATAAATAATAACAACCGGCCAAGTGCGAATCGCACTCGCGCACTTAGAGTTCAGTACCATATTTTATAAAAACGGCAAAAAAATCATATGAGAGCCACCCTTAAATATTTGTTTTATTTTAATTTAATTATTATTAAATTATTAAAACTAAATATTCTGAGAATATTTCAAGCGTCTACCGGTTGTCATTATCAATATCGAAGAAAAACGAGCATATTTATTTTATTCTGCTTTTTAGTATTTGTTGTTATAGCAGCAACAGATAGTCATCATCTGTGAAAGTTTCAACTGTCTACATATCTATCTTGGTTCATGAGATACAGCCTGGTGACAGACGGACAGAAAGACGGACGGCAAGCGGAGTGTTAGAAATAGGGTACGGAACCCTAAAACCAAGGTTTAAGCCTGACATTTAACAAAACCACAAAACCGATTTCGTTTCAGCAATCACTGCACTTTCTGAGCCGTAGAAATAAGACAGTAAACTTATGTTTTTAGTAGATCATACCTACTCATAATACTAAGTACCCACCTTCTTTTCCAGGAAGTGTTGTATACGTGACCAGATATTGGCTGTGTTTCGTTGTAGCAGCCACATTTTCGGCATCAGCATGCAGTCGACTGGCGTCAATGCAACAATACGCCGGTCTCTCATATTTTCGCCGAAGCCAAATGTTGAGCCAGGGTTGTATCGAACCACCTATTTAAATTTCACATGTAATTTAATATTGTCAGTTAGGTTATTTAACTTATGTCATGCACGACATCATCATCATTTGCCTAGCCTTTTCCCAACTACATTGGGGTCGGCTTCCAGTCCAACCGGATTCAGCTGAATACCAGTATTTTATGTGGAGCGGCGGCCTACCAGACCTCCACAACCCATTAACTGGGTAACTCGGTATTTCTTGGCACGACACATCAGTCCATATTAGAAAAAAAATATTCTACATACATTTTAAGATAGCTTGTACTTACTGCTTTCGCCTCCTTCGTTAATTCTGGCAAAAAATAGCCTAATTGCCTTTTACAAAAATTATAAAAAGACAAACCAACAAAAACAAAGAGCTCATTAAGGTAAGAGAATTAAATAAGAAAAAGACAAACCTGCATATAATAAGTCCGAAATTCAGGGCGTATTGGGCGCACGATACTCTCCCTGTAATAAGCAAAAATAGAACTACTTAATTCACCCTACTTAGAGATAATTATACTCACTCTATCTACTACCCGTTAGACTGTATAATATATTTTATAGTCACACAAGTCACAAGACAATAATTATGCAAGCACCTCTCGGCTTCCCTACGTTCACTAGGAGCCAACAGCACTTCAGATTTCTCCCCCTCCTTAAGAGACTCAGCTGCTGGTAGAACTTTATCTTCAGGCGCTTCCTGGATGGTCCCAGGCACTGACGGGGCTGTGCCTGCAGTTGTCGCTGAACCCAGCACCTCAGAAGCCATCGTTTCGTGAACTATTTGAATACTTTCCCTTTTTGTACTAGAAGTGGATTTGCGTTTAGACGCCTCTGAATTTTTCAATATACTTTCTAAGCGTTTGGAACCTGATCGGCTCGCCGATATTTCAGCGTTCTCAAGAGACGATTGTTCAAGTTCTTTGGCTTTATCTTTATAAGCGCCAAAATATTTGGCATCAAAATCCTGTTCACTTTCTTCTTTAGCAACCTTAAACATAATCAATCATTTAGTAATTCATACGTCATACTACTTTTTGCCCTAAGAGACAAGACGAGATAGCAGTAATTTTTAAAACGATGGAATATTTAAGAAATTACAGATTTAAAAGCCATACATAAGGATCGTATAGTGAGTAAGTGGTGTGTCCGCAGTGATGCTTGACGACGACTTGGAGGGTCTCTATCATCTGGCATTGCCCGGATAGGATGAAGTAAACATAATTTGCTATGCCGCAACCATCTCCCAGAATTGTATCGTTGGCTTGGTAAGTTTTCATTTTAGCCACGATACACCCCTCACGTCGAGCCACCTGTAAAAGAGGATAGAACTGAACTTGTAACTATCCTAGAAATTATTGGAAAAAATTTGTTTGTGTCCTTTCTTTCCAGGTATCGGTGTTACTTTGCGTAAGTAGACATGAAATGTTTTTTGTAAAAATATTAATATAAGTAGTTTCAAAGAAAATTTCTGTAAATTAATCACTGGAATTGACAATATTAAACATTAAAGTTTGGCAAATTCTCATGCTAAAGTATGTGGAATTTGACCAAAGGACCAACTTTTGCCGGCCACTGCTCGCATGTATTTGGCTAGTAGGTAAGCAATTTCGATTTATCTCGAGGAAATTGCAAAATAACGCCCAAATTTTCAAGCATATTTGAGAAAAAAATATTTCATTTTTTTACATACCTCGTCGAGAGCATCAAAGTAGGTGAACGCAGACATGGCACGTCGCACCTCATCCCATTGCTTCTGCACGGATGCTTGAAGAACATTCTTGAAGTCCTCCTTCATCAGTGCCAGCATTTCACAGTGACCTAGAGACAATAAGCAACTAACTTGGTTGATTAGTGTCACACAACGCAGACGATGGTATTGGTAACGACGAAAACAAAACTTAGTCAGTAACTAAGATACACAGTTTGTTCGATAACATTGTAGAATCCCGAAGTACAAATGATTTCAAGGGAGATCACAATATTTTATAACTACTGAAACGATTTCTTAGAAAGTTATTAAAGTTCCAATAAAGCTATTCGTGAGCTTAGCGCAGACATCTTCGTTATAATGACCCTAGCAGATAGCGTTCTGTAGTTCCGAAGAAAAATGGCATAAATGTATGGCATACTTCTTACCAACTGTAGTACAAGTAGCAGTCCTAGGGATGTTATGCAACAAGGACACCTCCCCGAACATGTCTCCCTGGTGCATGACGCCAATATCCACAGACACGTACTGCTGCAGCAGGTCATCGAAGATCATCTGGCTGACGATGACGTCACCGGTCACTATGAAGTACAGTGCATGCGCCTCGTGGTGCTGACGGACTATCACGGTATTGGGACGGTAGTACTTGAAGTAAGTTACCGCTGCTAACTTCCTTTTGACATGCTAGGGAAAAGAAAAGGATTATTTTATTATTTATCCCCTTTATCTACACTAATATTATAAAGAGGAGATTTGTTTGTTTGTTTGAAATGAATAGGCCGAAACTACTGGACAGATTTGAAAAATTCTTACCATTAGAATCCTACATTATCCCTGATGAACAAAGGCACATAGTTGTAACTTAAAGTAGCAAAACTTTGCCTATAAAATTCATTATTTGGCGTGCGCTGAGAAAACTATTGATGATACATAAAAATAATGTACCTACCTACAGTACCTACTACATAATTGAAGTACTCATTATGAACTATAAAAAAGTTCGCGAGGGTGTTTGTCTAACTATAATTCTATCAAACCCGGGCGGAATGAAATAGATGATTTTCATCCTTATCCATTTAAATGATTTGATAATTAAGGTTGATTAGGTATGTACAAGTAAATTACACTTTAAATTATTCAAATCAGAATCTTTAGTTTAAAAGTTACTACGGGTATAAAACGCTCTAAGTAAGAAATATTGTGGTTAGAGCGAACTGCCCTAGTCTATTAATCAGTAATTTACACACTACCATAAAAAGAGGGAGGTATAGAAGATGAAGTTCGTGGGGGGCTAGTTTTAAAATACAAGATAGTCAGATATGTAGATAGACACGTGCAACATTGGTTAACCTGACTCAGCTATTTGCATTAGATAAAATATAAAAGCTATGCTAACGGACGCATCATCATCATAACAGCTGAAAGACGTTCACTGTAGACATCGGCCTACCCCAAGTGTCGTCACAGTTGTTGTAGCGACACTTGGGGGTTCTGTGCGTCTCGCATCCATTGGCTGTGCGTTGCGGACGTTTAGTATGCACAAAATCTGATAATTCTTACATTAGGGTATCTCTTGAAACATTTGAGTCCGCCTATGATACGGAATATATATTTCTTCTCTTGGTCGGTCCTTTCAGAGTTGGGCTTATTCAGCAGGGCTTTATCCTGAAATGATTATTATTTATTATAAACTTTATTGTACACCTCATAACAACATCGAGGAACGTTTATAAAAACAAGTGTGCAATTAAGGCCGTACCCTGACCAAATAACTTTGAGCATTTTTTCCCTCAATAACAGCGCAAGAGATACAATAGCGAATACGCTCAGAATGTTGAATAAAATCGTTATAAAATCAAATTTTGGTTGTTTCAAAAAAATATTTTTACCAAAATGTTCATAATTAAATTGCCTATCCATTAGTGTAAGTACATAATCAAAATAATCGTTAGTTTTCGAGAAGATGCATGTTTTCAGTAATTTTTTCTCATTTCTGTGGTTTCGTTGTGAGGAGATTACTTAAACATTATACTTAGTAATAAAAAATAAAAATCTACCATTTGGAAGCCAAGATTACTTATGTAGAAATTTAATGTATTTTTTATAAGTTGATATTTCTTCTGGATAAAGAGTATATAGCTTTAATTCGCTATTTTAGTATCATAAGTTCATACTGTTCATAGTAACTAAACGACAATAAACAAAGGTATGCATTTCATTTAAAAATCCTGAACAACTATATAGAAATCAATTATAATAATGATATTGTTTTAAACTTTCATGGTCACTAACATTAGAATAGTTAATTACGGGATTGCTACCATGTTCCTTTTTTTTTACCATGTACCGAAATATCGGAAACTCGAAAATAAAAAGGTACTTACATGGTAGCAATCCCATAATTAGGTAACTATTCTAATAGAAATCATCATCATCTGCCTAGCCTTTTCCCAACTATATTGGGGTCTGCTACCATTCAAACCGGATTGAGCTGAGTAGGTACCAGTATTTTACGCGGAGCGGCTGCTTACCACATCTCCACAACCCATTAACTGGGTAAACACGGTACTTCATGGAAAGACTGGAATCAGATTAACTGGTTTCAGACTATTCGTAACGACTGCCAAAGATCTACAAAATGACATCCGGGACCAACGGCTTAACGTGCTTTCCGAGGCACGGAGGAAATCAATGATCATAATAGTTGATTAAGTCACAATTAAAAGTTAGTAATACGTTAATTTATTTAAGCTTTTTTAGCATTGAAAATGCAATGACTAGGTATAAAATAGCCTCCCAGTAGGATCTTTCACCTGTAATATCGTAATGAGAAATGTTCTAGAGTCGAACTTGATCAGTGAATGAGTAGAACCAAGCATTCGAGTGCGCAACCTGTCATGATACAAGTTGTAACATTTTGATACAACTCGTAACACCAATGCGAATATTTTTTTTGTTTAATGTCATGTATTAATTACTTTTTAATTTTATTATTTATTTTAAATTTATTACTTTGCATTTTACTCATTGTATAAATTCTAGTTCCTAAAGCGAAACAGACAGATGTGTTGCTGGGGAGTTTGTTGGCCACTTCTTCTCCACAGCTAAAACACTAAGGCCCGTATTATGGAACGATACTCAAGCGTAGATCTCTGCTCAAGCACAGTTAAAAAGGGATGCAAATACATTCAACAGATAAGTACATCCCTTTCCAACTACGCTTGAGCAGAGATCTACGCTTGAGTACCGTTCCATATGGGCCTAAGAAGTGGTGACGGGCGGGCGTTTTGGGGGACTGTCTTTTCTAGAACTTGACGTTCAAAAAGTGCTGGCTCTCAGCCAAATTTGAATAAATGACTTTTGAATTTTGAATCTGACATTGTGAAAAAAACTAACTCACAGGCCAATGTAACATGTTCTTAGTTAAAACTATCAATTTAGGTACCGTCTTACAGTGATGGTTAGTAGGCGTTTTTTCTTCGCCTTTCCGCGCACCGCCTGAGCAACTCTTCTCTTGACGTCCTCAACGCCTTCGTACTGCTCAGCGGCCTCTATCATCCAGTAAGCGTTGGCCATCGCCATGCGACCTAGTGCTCGGAACCGGCATTTGGCGCGAAACTTACGGCGCATTTGCTCTTCAGGATCCTGAAAAACGCAAGGTTTATTGAGATAGAAAGATTGTATTGCAATTGAAAAGCAGCCTGTTGGATTGTATATCTCATAATAATCGGTCAAGCCATTTCGGAGGAGTTCGATAGTAAACACTGTGACACGAAAAGATTAGTGTAGGGGTGTGCAACACTGAGATACCGCGGCTCCGGAACACAAAGGGCAATGAAGGTACCTACATGGATGGGTTGTAGTCAGTAAAAGTCTGACACTCCCTTCCGCTCCGCCCAGAGCGGAAGAAGTCATTTGATGATTTCCAATCCCTAAAAAAAAAGAGGGCGCAGCACTGCGCACTTTTACTACTATGTCCTCTCCAAAAAACAACCAGGCTGTTTAGAATCAACATCAGTCAGGTTATCAGCCTACTAAGAACACATACTTAATACAAACTAATTAAAGGTAACGGTTTAGGAACTATTTAAAAATTTGAAGCACACATTCATTTGTCACATTTGAAGCTACCATGGCCTAAGTAAGCTGTGCATTTTTCGTGCCACCAGTTTTTGCATAAAATATATTCGATCCAGTCTTCAATAATTGGATCTCTGTACACTTCAGAGCAACCTGGACTGGACTTGCTCAATTTTCTTTTGGGTGCAGTTGCTGGCTTTTTTGGTTTAACAGTCCTGCTCTTTATTTGGTAAAGGTTTATCATTCTTCTTTTTATGGTTTTCTTCGAGTATTCGTTTGTGTGGAAAGCTGCTTAAAATTTCAGACTTTTTGCTTCTCTTATAATAGGGTAGGGTAGGCTCTTTTCCTTCTGTAAGTAATCAATTTACAAGCTGCTTCGATTACACTCGAATCGACATTTTTTTCTCCGCGTTGTTCTTTGTCTTCTTGACATCCTAAAAACATTAACAATTAATTTATTAGCTTAGCAGTAACCATATCTATGTCATGATAAAACACATAATATCTTAAATAAACGTCTGATACAGTGTACAAGATTACGTGCGCAATCTTGTACACAATAGCCATGGGCACTCTTGCACAAAGAGAACCAAAGACTTTAGAAATACCACTACTGCCATCTTTTGGCAAGGACGTCGTATTAACTCAAGTGAAACACGTTTCGATAGTAATTTGATAGAAATAAATACATAAAAACAATTTACCTGGATTACATTCATTACAATCACTAGTTTTTTTCGAATAATTAATCTTCGGAAATTGCATTACAAACGAAAATTCTTGCACCGGCAATAGGCGAGAATCGCTCAGCGCATTCTTGGACACTTCGCAATCTTGCACAACCCTACCCTAGATCTATACTAATATTATAAAGCTGAAATTTTTGTTTGCTTGAACGCGCTAATATCAGGAACTACTGGTCCGATTTGAAAAAAAAATCAGTGTTAGATAGCCCATTTATCGAG
The DNA here is from genome assembly GCA_963859965.1 of Ceramica pisi. NCBI lineage: Eukaryota > Metazoa > Arthropoda > Insecta > Lepidoptera > Noctuidae > Ceramica > Ceramica pisi. The sequence goes on along the minus strand of OY982533.1, from coordinate 10,851,775 downwards.
GAAGGTTATTATAGGCTATATATCATCACGCTAAGACAAAAAGGAGCGGAGCATTAATGGAAAATGTGACGTAGGCGAAGTTGCGAGGGTCTGCTAGTAGAAGATAAAGATTAATTACAATGTTACGGAGTCTGCCATTTTCCCTAAAATGGGAAAATGGCACTTTCTTTTTTTTTTAACCCCCGACACAAAGAGAGGGGTGTTATAAGTTTATCGTGTCTGTCTGTGGTATCGTAGCTCCCAAACGGACGAACCGATTTTCGTTTAGTTTTTTTTTTTGTGTCATAGGTAATTTTATTAATTTCAATACAACATTTCTATCTTCTTTCAGCCGATAGGTCTGGGAAAACGTTATAGGCTATTTTTTATTTAAAAGAAAAACAAACGTTTGCCGGATCAGCGAAGATTCTCTTCTCTAAGTTAAATTTCTCGAAAAAAAACCGGCCAAGTGCGAGTCGGAGTCGCGCACCGAGGGTTCCATACAAACCTGTAGGTAGGTATATACTTATTATAAGCAAAAGTTGCAGTTTATGATTTATGACGTAAGTATTCAAAAAAACTACTTACTAGATCTCGTTCAAACCAATTTTCGGTGGAAGTTTACAGGGCAATGTACAAAATATTTTTTTTTTAGTTTTATCATTCTCTTATTTTAGAAGTTACAGGGGGGGGCACATTTTGCCACTTTGGAAGTGTCTCTCGCGCAAACTATTCAGTTTACAAAAAAATTATATTAAAAACCTCAACATCATTTTTGAAGACCTCTATCCATAGATCCCACACGTATGGGTTTGATGAAAAAGAAAATTGCGTTTCAGTTCTAAGTATGGGGAACCCCCAAAATGTATTGTTTTTTTTTTTCTATTTTTGTGTGTAAATCTTAATGCGGTGCACAGAATACATCTATACTTACCAAGTTTCAACAGCATAGTTCTTATAGTTTCGGAAAAAAGTGGCTGTGACATACGGACGGATAGACAGACATGACGAATCTATAAGGGTTTCGTTTTTTGCCATTTGGCTACGGAACCCTAATTATGGAAAAGTCGTTTTGTACAGGTACAAATAAATCCCATCCGAATTCAATAGTTCCCAGCATATCCGTAGGTATACACATTTCATGCTATATTTTACGATGTTATGGCGTTTTCAATTTTCCGGTGACATCGACACTTGGCCCAACCAACGTTGAGACTGAATTATCCACTGTGCTTTATTATAGCCTGGGACTACACCTCGGGCAATTTTTAAATGATGAATACATATATAAGTATTTGAGACCCTCACAATATTAAGTAACTAGGTACATTTTCTTTGATAAGTGTGTCGTGCGGCAGTTTTACACCGTTTTGTTTTTTTTTTTTTTTTCAAAAAAACCTATCTACTTAGGTACTTAAACTTAAATACAAAATGTACGTAAGTATGTATTTATATACGTTCCACGTCCGTCTTTGGGTCATATAAATTCATAAGTGTGAACTGAATATCGGTGCAGTAGGTTCGGAGCAAATTGGCTGTGTGACAGGAGGACAGACGGACATATAATAAGAAAGATCGACGTTTTTGGGTTCTATTTGTATTTGAATGTGCAGCAGGTACACTAAAACCTCGAAAACTGTCATATGACAAGTCTTCAAACGTTATTCACCTTAAGAGTGTGTATTCCGTCCACTAGCGCCGCCAATCGTTTTTTATTAATTGTGGTAAATCTAAGACACATAGATAAAAAACCGCTCCGTAGTGCACTAAAGAAATGTATCTATTATTTTTTGACAGCTATTTTTAATACATAACTCATGGCTAAATAGCCAAAACGGCAATTATATCGACTTTGGCAACTATTTATGTTCTAAAGTACAAAACATAACTCTCAAAACATAATAAATACATTTCTTCAGTGCACTACAGAGCGGTTTTTTATCTACGTGTCTTAAATTTACCACAAATAATAAAAAAACGATTGGCGGCGCTAGTGGACGGAATACACGCTCTTAAGGGTGTGTCCACATCAGAGGCCTTAGTGTGAGTTTTTTCGACTCACTTCGAACGCGTTCGATTGCGAGCGCGTTAGAATTTAGTATGGGAAATTAGGTTCTACGAGTGACCACCAGGTGGCACTGTAACTAAATTCCCATACTGAATTATAACGCGCTCGCAATCGAACGCGTTCGAACGTGAGTCGAAAAAACTCACACTAAGGCCTCTGGCGAATGCGCCGCTCGCGAGCTTCGCGCAAGGTACCTGCATCGAACGCGCGTACTCCCCGCGCGCTCCATGTACTTTCTTCCAAATTTACAACTGAAATATGAGTACCTAACTATCGACTCGAAAAGAACGCCGCGCACGCCCACTGTGCAAGCCTAAAGGCTCGATCGCACTGAGCGACGTTTCGCGGCAGTGGAGCGACGCGACACGTAACAACGTTCGCACTTGAAGTGTCGCGTCGCTCCGCTGCCGCGAAGCGTCGCCCAGTGCGGTCAAGCCTTAACGCGTCGGGTCGCGAGCGGCATTCGTGGCGCATTCGCCAGATGTGGACACACCCTAGCTAACAATGTTGAATCCTTCAAAGACGTGTCGTGCTCAATGTAAACAAAAAAAAATTACCAATTCTTTATCTTTTCCCATTCGTACGGAAGACGCCATGATTTGTATATTGCTATAAATAAATTAACAAAAACAAACTTTAACAATGGAAGTACTTAATTCAAGTTTTTATATTGTGTGGATTGAACAAAATGACACTGAAAAGACTACTGTCAAGTGTCAATGCCACAGAGGATTTTTTGGCTTTGACATGACTTTCCTTTTTTAAAACTAATAGTAAGAAACCATTTTGGAGTGTGACTCCCCAAACAGGTGTTAATACTTATTAAAGTAGCCACTTGGCTAATCGGTAAGTATTCGATACGTTCGATAGTAGGTAGGTACAGCAAGATGACTTCCCCTAACTAGTTAAATGTCATCTTACTAGAGTAGTCGTATATAACCGTAAGTAGGTCGGTCGGTCGGCCGACTTATAGACCTTAGGTCGTAAGTAGATAAGTTTTTTTTTTGTTTATTATTCGTGTCATGATTATTACCTACCTAAAAAAATAACTTACAAGATTAGAATACAGACAGACAACGGGACAAGTGTAACTTAATTAAAACTTGTTTAAAGCTTAGGATTGTCAGGGTACTTTGATAGGTACAGAAAGAAAACACCAACTATTACGTGTAAAACTGTTTTTAATGATATTATGATTTAAAAATACAGAGGTTACATTACAGGACGCGAGTGCAAATTAACAAGCAGGTAGCGCTATAGAATTTTATTTAAATGAAACGCTTTATATTTGTTTTTTTTTTTTGAGAAATGATGGTCTAGCGATTATTATATTAGAAGGAAGCGACAATGGTTCGCGGCGACCCACATACTGAACCGCTCTGCTCTCGCCTGAGCTATCTTAAACATCATAGCACAGTGATTCTCCGCCCTATTACCTTCCAGATGAACTTCATGGAACTCTCTTTTAAAAATATATTTTAACTGGTACGATTCCCCTGGAATGGAGTCAGACCCATAGAAGATAGCCCTCTTTACCTGATCAAACGATTTCTCTTTCATACTTTCTTCTTCAAACATTTCTTCTTCAACATACCCATGAATTTCCGCTTGCATCAAATCATAAAATGCGTAAATACTATCGGTGCACAGAACATCAGAAGATAGCTCTTGAAAAATATTTTGGAGGTGATATTTCAGTACAGGAAAATGATACTTGAAACCATTGTGAGCGATTAGACACACGGGCTTTTGAAGACAATTGATGAAAGAGTTGATGGCATTAAATGCATCAGTGTTGAACTCAGTTTCTTGATCAAGGAGCTTGTTGGTGAGCCCGCTCAACTCAACACTTTTCTCGCTCATAGGCTTGCTAGGATTGAAGCACATCCGGAACTTGTGCTGCACTCGCAACTCATCATCTGCTTTGGTTGTGAGGAAGTGTCTCCGTTTGACAGCCAACATGCCCAGTTCAGTTATTCCAGGGAAATCAGTTCCTTTTATCAAACCAGTTGCCTCCAAATCGAAGAATACATAGGTCTCGATCGGTGTCATGGCTGGAGTGGCAGTTAAGATAGTTTTCGGATCACTCGCAGAACGGCTGACTGACGGGTCGAAAACTAGCAAACAAGCTATGACCTGAAACATACAAACATACATAAATGAATAAATACCTAGTACTCATAACTTCCTTCGAAAACTGACCACATTTGAGTCGGACTCGCGTGCAAATGGTTCCCAACCAATTTCATTTTTGTAATGTTATTTTAATACTCTAACACATTGCGATGTGAATTAAAAAATACTAACAAACACGATAAAAATTTAAACACGGAAAAACTATACAAAAAGGTAATACTCATGACAATAATTATTGTGTTGTGAGTGGCAATGTTCAGTTCGTCGTCAAACAGCAAAATATTACATATAATTATTTAATGTATGCAAGGGACTGGTACAAAGGACTGGTTTTTAACGAACTTCTTCAAAAAGGAGAAAGTTTTATGTTCGGCTGTACTTATGTATTTTATTTTTTGTGTGTGTTCACCGATTTCTCTACCAATTGGGTGGCCCAATTCAAGAAATCACTAAGTCCTAAGAAAGAAAATTTATAATTTTATGTTTTAAATGTCTGCTGAAATAACACGCGTTGGTTAAAAAAATCAATTTAAATACATATTATATCGCAAACTAAGTAGTTTTATTTATTGAAAGAATCAAAACGATATAAGAGACAACGTTTTCCCCACGAAGGGAAGAAAACGATATATTTCATGTCTTGCCTAGGCTTGACCATGTGAGATTACACCTTCATTCTATCCCTTGGAAATCCATAGATCCGTGCGTATTTGCGTCCTCTTGCGTCTGTCTAGTCGCGGCCGCTGCAACCCCCGCCCCGCGCGGGGCGAGGCGGGAGAGCGCAGGCGGTCGCGTCGCCAGTACCTCTCAGTAAAGTCGTCAAGACCTTACTAGGGTCAAGCCTAGGCAAGACATGAAATATATCGTTTTCTTCCCTTCGTGGGGAAAACGTTGTCTATTTCATGGTCTGTGCCGTCGGCTTGACCATGTGAGAGGTTTTTAGTTTCTGACGACGCAAGAAAGCGTACTGTGAATTACTAAGTGGGTTGTATAAAGAAAGAAAAGTAAAGTGTAGTAAAGGTATTATATTTATTGAAGACAGATAAAAATTATACAGGTTTGAAACTAGTACTAATTAAATCTCTTACAGGTTGAGCAGTAGAAGATTGTTTAATTATTTCTTTAAAATAAAATTTAAAAAAAATTCTATCAGATTTCCAGTTACCCTGTCTTAAAATCTCGTCAAGAGGGACATCATTCTCCCTTCTTGACGAAGCAACCGCGGACCTTATACTCCCAGGGGAGAAATTTATTCCTAAAGCCACTAGTGCGGTTCGTACCCAACCAGCTATCACTGCTCTCGAAGCAGGTTTTACGACTCCCCGGGTAGAAATAAACAGAGAGTTTAAGCCCGGCTTCCTTCTTGTGGAAGACACGGTAATTAGCTTTTTAATCCAAAATACAGGATCTAGGTTATTTTCTGAAGACCTAGATAATAACCAACCCGATTGTCTGTGACTGCTCTTGTCTGTTTTCGAACCGTAAACTGGCCAGAAAGTCACTGATTCCTCTTCCATTCTTAAATGATCTTCATCTACTCTTAACAGTGTAAGATCGTGTATTCTTCGCCCAGAGGCTAGTAGTAGGATGAGAGAAGCATGCCGTATTACAAAAACAAGCTGGTTTCGCTCGCCCTTGTATCAGGGACTTTCTAGGTTTTTGTAGCCTTTGCAAATAAATTCATAAACTTAATCCCGTTTCGGTGCGAATGGTCAAAAATTGTAAAATTCCAAGCCGCATTTTTGAATATTACAAACCCCCCCCCTTCCCTTGGGCAAAATTCTAGATCCGCGCCCGCTCGTTACCACCTTAGGAGCGCCGATAAGCTGCTTACCTAGGGCGCTGGAAAAATTTAATCGGTTTATATTAATAACTAGCTTTTGCCCGTGACTTCGTCCACGTTTCCGTCGTTTTTTCGTAAAAAAAAGTAGCCTAAGTATGTCCTTCCTCACGGTTCAGTGGTTTTGATGTAACAGACACATTAACTTTCGTATTTTAGTAGGGAAATATAATATGTCAATCTACAATACTGTAGAAAAATATCGCAATACGGAACCGCACAATTTTATTGTTAATGGCTGTGCCCGCGACTCCGTCAGCGTGTGTTATTTGTGTGTTATTAAGTTAATGTATTGGTAATATTGTTCAGATCACGTTCACATGAGGCTTAAGTACCTACCTATAGAACGAAAATACTTCAGCGCAAAGCTTCCGGGTAAACTGTGTTGAAAGTTGACCCGTCCGGCACGTGAACATAAAGTTTTCTAGAACTGCTAACCCGGGAAAGAGCGACGTACAACTGACCATGCAAGAAACAACTGACACCGAGATCTACTCCAGCAACACGAAAAGTCTGCCCTTGAGCCTTATTAGTTGTCATTGCAGAAGACACCGATACTGGGAATTGCGTTCTTTTAAATTGGAATGGAAAATTATTTGGTACTAGCTGTACCCCGCGGCTTCGCTCCCGTCAACTGGCTACCTGTCTACCTACCTACTTACCCCGCTACTCTCTTGGGCCCCCGCGCACTGGGCAGCCTGGCTGCGCAGCCAGGCTGCGGCAACCAGAATATTTGCGCAGCCAGTTATAGCAGCCAATCAACGACTAGTCTAGATCCTTCCGTCGAGCGACATGGACGTGGAAGAACTTATAATTATTGCTTACCTATCTCGTAAAAAACGCAAAACAAAGAAAAGACACTGGATTCATCCTCTTTTTCTAGAAAGACATTCAAAAGGCTTATTCCAAACCTATTTCAAAGATGTTCGCGCATTCCCAGACCGGTTTTTTAACTACACGAGGATGTCAGTGCAATCGTTTGATAACCTTTTGGAAAAAATACGAAATTCAATCAAGGGCATTGATACTCCTATGCGAGCTTGTATAAGTCCTGAAGAAAAACTGGTGATAACTTTGAGGTGAGTACGAAAATGAAAGATATTGTTAATTAGTCATAACATTTATTATTTTTCTTTCTTACATGTATGGTAATGAATTACCTAGTTCAAGTTGTCCTGTGTAGTAAATAATTCTAGTAATTCAGAACCCTGAGACATATCTGTTGCATTTGTGTCAGTTGGTGATAACGCATCAGTATAAACAGTATTGTCTTGCCTGTCTGGAACAGCCGTAGAATACCCACGGCGGCTTTCAGTGGTCGAGGCTTCTGGTCTATAATTCGAGTGTGTCGAGTATCCATAGCGATACTGCCCACTGCTTGTGGTTTCCGGTCCATATTCAGTTGAGTATCCTTGACCTTGGCGATATTGTCCACTGAACGATGTTTGTGGTCTATATGATCTGGCGGCCGAAGTCCCTGGTTCATAATCAACATAACGTTGGCGAAACGGACTAAATTCGGAATCGTGAGTTTCCATCTGAGCTCTTTTTATAACTTCAATTAACTCCATTTTTGTAGAAAGCTTACGATGTCTCGGGATGTTTTTAAAATCATCTAGAAGTGAAAGCATAAATAGTCTATCTGAATCAGACTCTTGCTCTCTTTCACGCTCTTCTCTCATTACAATACTTTCCCTTAATACCTGCACCAAATTATCGTCGTCACTTGTCTTCTTCTTTTTGGAAACAGGTCGTTCACCTTGAGTACTACCGCTGTTAACGTTGGTTTCGGCAGTGCGTGTTTCATCCATGCTATTTTGAGTTTCATTCATTAGTACGGTGGGCCGAAGAAAATGAAGTTGTTCGAAATATACGTATGGACTCTTGCGCGAAGCTGCTGATCCACTTTTAACACCAGCTCTGCGTTTTACTTCCCTGCTGTAACTAGTCCTGATGTTCTTCCACTTGCTCTGTAGAGATTTACCTGAAAATTATATTTGTTCTTTGTTACAGATATCTTGCTACAGGATGTTCTCTAATGGAATTGAGTCATAATTATCGGATTGGACATACAACTGTCCGAGATATCATATATAAAGTTTGCATGGCGATTTGGGAGAATATGAGACAGTCATCGTTTCCAGAATTAAATGAAGAGAGGTGGCTTGAAATAGCAAAAGGTTTCAATGAAAATGCAAACTATCCCAATTGCGTTGGTGCCATCGATGGAAAGCATATAAGAGTGATAAAACCCAGCGATTCAGGATCACTGTACTATAATTATAAAAATTATTTTTCCATCGTTTTACTTGCTGTATGCGATGCAGATTACAAGTTCACATATATAGATGTTGGGGCTTATGGAAAATGTAGCGACTCATCTATATATAAAGAATCCATTTTGTATCAAAAACTTGTCAACAAAGATATACAAATCCCGGAGAAGCGCCCCATATCAAATAATGGAGTACCGATGCCATACGTCATAGTGGGGGATGAGGCATTTGGCTTATGTGAAAATTTAATGAGACCTTATGGAGGTAGGAGTTTAACAGCGGAGAAAAGAATCTTCAACTATAGACTGTCTCGGGCAAGGCGGTACATAGAATGCACATTTGGGATTTTAGCCAACAAATGGAGAATTTTTCACCGTCCACTAGATGTCCGACAGGAACTTGCAATTGCCATAGTACAAGCTTGCTGTGTCTTACATAACTACGTGCGCGAAAGAGACGGGTATAGATTTCAAGACACACTGTGCGTTCCACCAGAACTGGAAATAACCGGTGGACCCACAAATAGAGGCAGCCGATCATCAGCATCTTATAGGGATTTATTTGCGGATTATTTTATTAATGCAAATCCGTTAGAATGGCAAAACAGATACGCATTAGAATAGTGCCTACCTATTTATCTAAATAAAACATTGAAGTGAAAATACCTAGTTAAGTACAAAAAAGAACAATAACTAATACAGAGTTATTCTGCGATACCTTACAAAAATATTGATTGGTGTTGTAGAATCACCCTGTATTATACTGTATAATCCAGATAATAAATAAATAAAAATAAATAAATAAATAAAAATACATGCTTACCAAATTCATTTTTTTCATTTTCTGATAAATTTTCCGAGCACATTTTGTTCGTGATTTCTTCCCATCTTCTTTTCTTTAAATCCCGATCACTGTATTCTTCTGATGTTATATCCCAAATTGCTTTACGGCTTTCAATTTCCCGAATAAATTTCTCTGTATCGAAAGTCATCTTATCAAAGTTCGGAACGCAAAATACGTCTGGCTGCTACAACTAGTGCGCGGAGACTGACCGCAGCCACATACATTCGCCTACACACGTTCTGGCTGCGCGCAGCCAGCCGGCAGCCGTGCAAACAAGCGCGTTGTATTGGCTGCCGCAGCCGGGAATTCGTGGTTGCCTAGTGCGCGGGCTCCTATACAACGTCATATGTTTTACTGGCTGCCGCAGCCTGGCTGCGCAGCCAGGCTGACTAGTGCGCGGGGGCCCTAAACTCTTACTAACAGACAATTTGTATTTGACTAATGTCAATATTTATACGATACAAACGTCACTCAATTGTTTTGCCTTCCCGAAACCTCTCCACTAATACTTAAACTTTATGGAATGGTATTAAAGTTCAAATTGACTATTAAGTATTATTACGAATCTTTTGTATGGGAGCATAGAAAAGTGTTGTTTTTAGTCATTTTCAGGCCATTTTTATATTTTTTTCTCTCCGTAAGAACCATCCTCGTACTTCAAGGAATATTCTAAAAAAAGAATTGGCCAAATTGGTCCAGCCGTTGTTGAGTTATGCGCTTACCAACACATTTAGCAATTCATTTTTATATTATAAGTAGAAGTAGATTATGGGAATTCTGGGAATAAAGACGGTTTCTCCTGCAACCTGTTAAAGTTTGAGCCTCGATTATATTTTGTTGCAACTGGGTTACTTTTAGCCGAGTTCCATTGCAAAGTTGTGGTGGTCTTCGGAGCAGAATAATCGGAATGCCAATTTTTAAATAAATTTCATGAGAAGGAAGTCCGGGCATATTTAAAGAATTTAAAAATTCTATCGGGTAATTAGTGGCTTCTTGTTCATCGACCAGCATGATTCAGTATTCACGCGCGATGGCTTATTATTAGCGTATTTCATATATAACTTTGGTGTTTCTATACCGATTTCTATGATTATTTTTTATGGAATAGTTAAGAGGGCTTTCACATTTTTTCTTGAATTTTAGCGTTTTATTCGAATTTTGATGTGTGATTTTGCTTTAGATATAGCCTTAAAAAAAAAAAACAAAAATATGCCTAAGATAGTTTGATCACTTATCTTGGGAGTGTTCTAAATAAATATTTCAATTAATTGTTCACGTACATCAGTAAAATCCTTGACTCCGCAAAGGATGTTTCACAAAACGTTGCTTAAGGGAATCTTTTGATACCTTGGTACACCGAAGATATTATAATTTAATCATTTATAAAAATGTCCACGGTACAACTGTATCTTCTACTTTGGAATGTTCAAATCAATTTATTACGATTCATACAGTAATACACCAAAAATAATTCTGTAAAACTGAGAGTTATTGACAATTTTCCGTACGAAACTATAATTTTTATCTATGAAATAATAATCAAAATTCAAATAAAAAATATTTAATAATTAAGGTGGCATTGCTATATTGCTTGAAAAAAATAATTGGTCTAATTAAAAGTAAAGAAAATATTTTTAAATAATTGTCGAAAATCAATATAATCTTGTGACGCGCGGTATTCAACTTTAGTCAACCTGAGCAATTCGATTTTGTAAAAGCGCTTTGACAAAACTGTCTTAGGCATATTTTTATTTTTTAAGGCTATATCTAAAGCAAAATCACACATCAAAATTCGAATAAAACGCTAAAATTCAAGAAAAAATGTGAAAGCCCTGCCCTCTTAATAATGTTAACTTTTTTAATTAAAATTATTAACTATTCCTTATAAAAGAATGGGATGACTGAGAGTGTTATAAACGTAAGAGTAGACATATATAATCAGAAAGCTACGAACTGCTAAGCTATCGGGAGTTACACGTGTTATTGTGAGTCAATCATAAAAGATAGACATATGCTGTCGTGGGATATTTTTTATATAATTTTAAGGAGAACATTTCCGTAATACTACATGATTTCTGTGTAGCTTTAACCATTAAGGTTGCACACGCGACGGAAGCTTAAAAAATGGAGTAACTTCTCCCGTTTTTCCCTTCACTGCTCTGCTCCTATTGATTGTAGCGTGATGAAAAGTATACTATAACCAGCTCAGGAGTATGAAAAATAATTGTACCAAGTTTCGTTAAAATCCGTCGAGTAGTTTTTGTTTCTATAACGGTTATACAGACAAACAGGCAGACAGACAGACAAAAATTTAACTTATTGCATTTTTGGCATCAGTATCGATCCCTAATCACCCCCTGATAGTTATTTTGGAAATATATTTCATGTACAGAATTGACCTCTCTATTATAAGTATAGAATAGATATAACTAATTTATATGATAGATCGTAGAAATAACTAATTTATTATCAACTAGCTGACCCGTGCAACGTCGTCTGCGTAACATTTTTCATTACTGCTCCGCTCCTATTGGTCTTAGCGTGATGGTATATAGCCTATAGTCTTCCTCGATAAATGGGCTATCTAACACTAAAAGAATTTTTCAAATCGGACCAGTAGTTCCTGAGATTAGTGCGTTCAACCAAACAAACTCTTCTGCTTTATAATATTAGTATAGATATTCAGAACATTTTTGCCCTACTTAAGAAAAAAGTGTAATTTTCGATTTACTTTGACAAAGTTCCATCCCATTCTGATTGCGCGCCGATTATATTATTGTTTAGTATCCCTATGTCCTTTTAAGGCGTCCTCTCATGGCTTATCAAAATGGTGCTGAATCAGGATAAAAATATATATCAATGAGGTGTGATTAATAGAGATTTTTATTCCGATCCTATACATTATTAGTTCTACACCTGCTTAGCCAGATAAATATGAATATTTTTGCATGATAGAGGATAAGGAGTCAGCTTTTTACCTCTTAGAACATTTTTTAAAAGCACATTTGATGTGTTTTTCTCTACATTTAACAAGAGGTTTGATAAATAAAACAACATAGGTACTTATTTTCATAAATCTTTTATTTATTATGTTATTATTTTTATAATATTGATGACAAACAAACATTGTATCTTCCTTTAGTCTTGTTTTGTCTTCCTAGATAATAACATATAATTCAGTGTCATTGCACTCCAAAAATAAGAAACATCGAGCTGCTCTTCTCAATGTAAGCATTGAATTTTTTTTTAGAGAAAGATGTGTCCTGTAGATGATGTGTTGAGGTTAACTGAGTAACCTCTTCACCCTCTACTATCTCAGCTACTCTTCTTGTGTGCGTAATCATTGGGCAGATGTTTCCAGGGTTGGGCAGTATTTGAATTACTTGTAATATTAAAATACGTAATTGAATAAAAATAGCTAAAATACTGTATTTTGTATTTTATTTTTCAAATACCTTACTACCTCTAGAACCCTGGCGCGTCAAACGTCAACATCTGTCAACGCCCGGCGCTTTTTATCGCAATTTGACACGCTACGACTGCTAACAAAAAAAATGGTTTGCTTACGTTTCGAGTGGCTCTTATCTTAAACTGTAAACTGTTTTTGGTTCTTGAATAAACTGACCATGCTATAAAATGTATACAATACTTGTAATATGAGAGTGGTATTTATAAATAAATGTTGATAACGGAGAACAGGCTGAAATATTGTTTGTTCCCTTGTTCTATCGATTTCTTATAAAACTACTGTAGCAATCCATGCGAAATTTTGCAAATTACTTTATGAATAAACAAATAATCTAATTACAGCGTTTTTTTGACAGTCCTATGTAAAATTTTCATAATATTCATAATCAAACTTCATCGTCCGTCGAGCCGTTTTTATGAAATTGCGTAATAAAACGCTTGACTTTGTAAACGCTCATCCTAGTTATATTGAGTAGTTTCTAATAAAAAAATGTTACTAGAATACTACATAATCCTTTATTGATTGAAAACTAGCTATATGTCGTAAGAATATGCCACTATAATTGTACAATGATAAGATTTCCTTGAAGAGAGAACTAAGCGGCGATGTGTTTTGTATTAGCTAATTTCACATAGTATTAGGTTTCAGAATTGGAATATTTATCAAACCTACACAACATTGGGCTCGAATTTCCTTTATAGCCCGCTGCTGTGGAAGTTCGTAATTTTTTCGTAGATAGTACTCACAAATAGAACGCTTTTTACAAAGTTTCAAGATGCGGAGAATCACGATTTACGAGATAAAATTCATTAAAGTTTCAAAAATGTACGAAAATAGTACGCCATTTGCAAATTTTTAGGTTAGATAAATTGTCATGGTAGACGTCAAAGTTGACATTTCACGTTCCGTTGACTTTAAAAGTGTTTTTTATTCAATTTTAAGTCTTGTTTTTTTTCATAAATATAATATTTTTATATATTCACATACTCAAAGTATGTAATAAATGTGAACCAAGTGAAGTGTCATTGATGCAAGAGCGAGCGAAGCGAGCTCTGGACTTGTGGGCACCCCGACTCGGACAGGTTAGGTTAGAAGGGAATGGCGGGGTCGAGTGAGCGAGCGAAGCGAGCGAATAGACCCCGCCATTCCCTTCGTGGTTATTTTTTTATAAACTACTCAGAAGTAGGAGCCCCGCGAAGCGGGGCTCCGTCGACTGGGCCTCCGGACTGAATATAAAACTTTTTGAGGTTAGGTTACTATAATTAGTTTTTCTCAAGAACGGTTTGTCGCCTTTACATGGGAGTGGTGCTAGGGATAGGGGGCACCTCCCCTTCCCTCCTACTGCTAAACGATACTCAATTTTACCTCTTTTTCTAACTCAAATGCTATTCTAACCTCAAAACTTTAACCATGGATATCTCCATAACCGTGGGGCTCCGGGGGGTGGGGGTGGCGCAGAGGGCACCTCCTCCCCCCCACCTCCCCCCTCTACCCCCTCCCGACCCTTAAATCAGCGGGCTATAAAGTAAATTTTAACCCAACATTGAGCTATAATTTCATATAAGTATAAATACTTACTCACTTTGATGAAAAAAAATAAAGACACAAACCTCTGAATTCACCTAAAAAAAAATAACGGTTTTTCACGGTACATTCTTAGGCAAAACAAGTCAAATTATGAAGTAAAATGGTAAATACATTGTGCAAAACTATGTAATAACTACTTGTACGACTATTTATTCACATAAACGTTGATTATACTCCAAAAAAAAACAATTTCATCATTTTAATTGCAAGAATGGCGACTGACATTCACACGTAATGTTTCAATGGCCGAAAAAGTATTATTTTGATGTATTTCGTGCAAACATTTATGTAAAACGATGTAATAGCTACTCATAAATAAATATTCGTACACTTAGCATAAAATAATTTACATGCAAACAAAGTATAAACAAAAAGTCGACCGTCATCGACGTTCCAGAGACAAAGTAAGCGTTTGTTTTTTAAAAAAAATATTTCAATGATACCATCATATATTTTTAAAATTGGAATAGCTTAGTTGAACGAGAATATCATCCCGCAAGTGTGTAAACCTTGCCACATGAAATAAGACCATGCGTTTTTAAATAAACCGCATATTTCGCCATGGCCACAGACATATAAATAGTAGCAGACCTTAGATTATATACCTCTAGATGTAGCCACCTCGTGGCCGCACATGAGACAGCACTATAAAACTTCAATGTTGCTATTATGGAAACTTTTCCCTAAATATGACCAAAAACGTGAGGTTGTTTCGTTGTAACAACTACATACTAAATTATTATTAATGTACTAATATGAGTCGCATAGTGTCATTCATATGAAGAGTGCAAAATTATTTATATTATTCAACATATAAAATTGCCAACAGGATTCTAATGATATTAACAGTAATATTTTAGTAAAACAATCTTGGAACATGTTACATGATACTTTAAATACTTACGTAACTATTGTTACAAAGCAGAATTAAAACTTTGATGGTTTATTTGATTGAACAAACTAATCGCAGAGACTCGAGAGGTCTATTTTATGAAATATTTTTGCCTCGTTGTTTGTACATTGAATTGAAGTTTTTGTATCAAACAATGTGACACGAGAATTTTATATATGAAGTTTACTATATATCTCAAAGTAATCTGGTGAACAAACTATTTATTTTATTGAATTTTATTTATACTACTTGCACTTTTTATTACAGAGTTAAGGGAAAAAAAGACGACAAGGTATGACAACACAACGAATATCAAGTTATAGGTTATGTGGAAAGAAAAATAAACGATATCGCTAGAATTACGCCTAATTTTCATCGAAAGCCATGTCATTACATAAACACAAATGTATTTCTTCAATCAGTGCACAATAACTATTAACATTTGCATACTTACGAGTGAAAAGTAACATTCTCATCTTCCTTTCATTCTGTGTGGCTTTTGCAGCCTAAAATACTGCACCATCCCATTATATAGCACACAAAATGCACAAAACACTTAACTATTGGAGTCTATTTCTCATAAATGCACTAAAACTATTACTTTCATTGCCGAAATTATCTAAAAACATAAAAAACTGACTCGAGTCGACCTCTCAGTGACAGTGACAGGCCTTTGTTTGGCTAACTTTCCAAAGTTCGCCAAGCAAAAAACCGGCACGCCGTATGAGACAGAGCATGTTATGTTTTGTCTCAATTTTCTCACTTGTTTCGTATATATGCTTCTCACTTCCACACTTCCCTACAGTATCATGGCTACATCTAGAGGTATATAATCTAAGTAGCAGACCAAACATTCGCTAAAATTTGCGTAGCCATTACGCACACATAGGGAATGTTGTCATTACAGGGCCGAATTAGGACCGGTTGCCGGTATTATCTAACGATAATGAAACAATCCATACCTATACTTTCTGAAAATCCGTGAAAATCGATATTTTCTGGGTAAATTAAATATAGATTACTTATCAAAAGTCTTAACGAATAGAACCACCCTCTATTCCCGTGGTTATTGTTAAAGGCGACTAAGGGAATATTTTAAGAGGACGATGGGCAGCAGTCCACTCT
The DNA here is from genome assembly GCA_963859965.1 of Ceramica pisi. Lineage (NCBI taxonomy): Eukaryota > Metazoa > Arthropoda > Insecta > Lepidoptera > Noctuidae > Ceramica > Ceramica pisi. The sequence goes on along the minus strand of OY982533.1, from coordinate 10,835,560 downwards.
TCACCTTTTGACGGTGTTTACAAACCGTTGACGGATGTCAGTATCAGCTAGAAGAACCGGCACTGCAGTTATTAACCCGCATGCCCAGTTTTGTAGAACCGAGAGTCAAGGTATTAGTATGTCTGAAAGCTAGTTTAGGAATAAATCAGGATTTGTGAAATAAAAGTAATGTAATTCAAAATTCAAGCATTTATTTCAATTAAACCATTTACAGGCACTTTTTAATTGTCAAGGTCGGTCTGTCCAAAAAGTTTAAGCTATTTGCACGTTCCAAAGCGTAGATCTCTATGGAGAAACTCCACGGACACTCTTCTATCTTACACTCTCATAATGCTTACATATGGAGTAAATTCGGTAAACAGTGTAGGAATTGCTCCGGGACGTAATGTTGTTCGATCAAATGATTCTCAAAATGCTTTGAGCAAAGTACACTTGAAGGTCTTGGTTGCCAATCCTGGAGTTTCAGGTTTTTAATCCAGGCATTCCGTAAACTTTCATCCTTAGGAAACCTGGAAAAATATTAGTATGCTCATTTATTGCCTGCTGAATGAAAATTCATCGTTATGTGAGTAGCCTATACTGTATTTATACATATGCCTATGTTCTCCATAACACAGACACTGGGTAACATAACATTGATTTAATAATTTATTTTTTATAATAGCATGACATGTGTACATACACTGAAACTAATACAGGTATTTTGAAATTGTATCACCAAAAAAGAATAAAAAATCAGACATTAAACTGAGGCTTTATTTGATAATTCAATGGAAATAAATATTTTACATACAACAAATGCAATTAACTAGTTTCGCCTTTGTTGCCGAATTCGTCCCTGACTAATTGAACAGGTACTTGAGCTGTCACTTGATGCCACTTTCTGACTATTTTGTCCTTGTTATGGTTTATTTCTTTAGTTTTAGGTACAAATCGCATCTTTTTTAAAAACTGTATGTAAAAAACGAGTAAACAGTATCGAAACATTTGAATTCAGTAAAGAAAGCACTAAGATTTCCCAAAACTTACCGATGATAGGTCAATCCAGGTGTTTTGTGGTAGCTAGCACTGTCACAGCGATACGCACAGCACTTTACCATTTTATTTTACCGTCCTTGTGTATTTTATGTCCCAAACAAGTAATATTTTATTAATTTTAACACGATTGAAACAGAACGTATGTAGCTTATCAATATGGCGGCGCGGGTTAAACAAGCTACGCGTCAAATTTTGTCTATGTATGAGTCAGTGTGACAACACGTGACAGAACGAGACACGCTTATGAAAAGTCACTTAGAAAAAAAAGGATAAAGAATCATACCATATAAAAAAATATATCTACGTATTAATGTTTGGTCTGCTACTATTTATATGTCTGTGGCCATGGCACGCCGGCGTGCCATCGGGTTTTAACGGTTGTAACAGTTTATGGCACGCGGGCGTGCCCCCGGGTGTTGAGCGGTTAAATGTATTTTGTATTTCGTATTTTAATTACTTGCGATACAGTATTTTGTAATTTGTATTTCAATTAAAGCAAAGCATGTATTTTGCCCAGCCCTGGACGTTTCCTCCAATGGATTTCCAGAAGTTGATGGACCCACATTTACTTCTGAAACTTCCACCACTTGCCCTATCTGTTGAGAAGATGTAGGCCTATTGATCGTGGAACTGTTCACCACTCTCTGTGCCCGCAAATAGCATGGCACGCATATTTCATTGTTAAAGCTTAAATGAAACTATACCAGTAAAATATTCCATGATTAGGAATATGAAAATAATATTATGGATAAGGTAGAATCTACATACTATATTTATGAAATAACAAACCTGTCAGGGTCTTTTCCATTCAGATATAATGTTTCCTATTTGGGTTTCCCTTTCAGTCAGTTCTTCAACCTGAAACCTCTCTGCTCCTGATTTTTAATATAGATCTACCACATCCAGCATAGACATTACAATGGCCGCATTGTTGTTAAGTTTCTTGTTCAGCACATACATTTGGGGTATAATTTATCAATTCTCAACATGACAAATATAGTCTTCTCCAGTTATCTGAAAATAATTATTACCATGGTTTAAGAGAAACAAACTACAATAAGTTTAAGTTACAATAATATCTTGGTTCCGGGTTAAAATGTAACTACCCCATAAATGGCCATAAAATACTACTGATTCATGTTGTCATGGAGCAGTTCAAATTGCTCAAGCGCCAGACACACATTTGTTGATACTCTTATTTACCTATGCATTAAAATGCAACACGCTAAGGTTTAAGTGTATGATAGAAGCTGGGTGGATTGAGCTAGTCGTGCAATACAAAAATAAGTACTTAATAAAATTCTATTGGCCAGGGTTTAAAATTAGAAGGAAAAGAAATTGATTGTTTGGATAGGAGTCTTGTATGAGCTTCAATCTGAGCAGGGCTCCAATAATATTAACTTTGTAACCCAGTTGTTGTTTAATTTCGAGTAGTATATAGGTGATGCCTTAGTTATTATTAAATATACTAAAAAAATATTTTTATGATTCAAAATAATCAAATCTAATAAACAAATCCTCGTTGAACACTGTGACAAATCATTAGACTATTTAGTAACAGAACTCATCCCACAAGCAGTTATCTGTAGTTTTATAAAAAATATCTGCCTGTTGGCAGGTCAGTGGGTTAGCTTAGGGGGCGGGCGGCATATTCACTCAATAAACAGATGGCTAACGTTAAAATGAGCGGGAGCCTCATTACCACAACCCTATATTTCTGCTCACTCCCTTTAAGTGTGATTTGACTTGTGTTCACGAAATTCAACTGTTATATACTCACAACGTGCTGGTTCATCCATCTCTGAACTCTTTCAACAATTTATATTTGATCACTTTCTGCTGACAAGCGACATCTTTGTAATCGAGCAATGCGTAGTTTATTGACAATAAACGCATCGAATTTTAACAGCTGATAAGGTCCAAATCGCTTGCAAATCATTATCCAGGTAGTCTTACTGTCTCGGGTACGTCCACCTATAAACACAAGATATTTTCATATCTTCTCAGGTTATTTATAGGTGACTGGAACAGGGTGGAAAGTCCCGCAAACCACTATTGAAAAGAGCGGATCCTCCAACCAGACGGGTGTTGTGTCTGGTGGGCAACTAACTGATCATTTTAGTATTAACCAAAATAGAGCTAACGTCGCACAAATTCTACATCTCACTATAAAAGTTCTCCACGCGATCTGAACATATGTACGGGATAGAATTTGTGTGACGTCAAGTCTATTTTGTTTCTTATCTCAGGCCCAAAATGTTCAGTATTATGATTAGATGCACATCACATCTAGTAAGTTTCAGCAACCCGTCGTTGGTATATTTCACACCCTTATGGTCGGTTTTAGCATACGTACCAGCAGCTCAGCCTGCGCCTAGGTGTCGTGGCTGTCGGGCAAGCACTATAACATCACCTTTGTAGTGGACTTAAGGTCAGTTTTCCCTACGTACTATCTCAGACTGTGCCAAGGTATCGTGGCTGTCGGGCAGGTATTACAATGTGACATCACCTTTATTTAGTAGATTAAGGTCACTTTTCGCAAACGTACCGGCAGCTCGGATGCGCCCAGGTGTCGTGGCTATCGGGCAGGTAGTACACCTTGGCATCACCTTTACATAGCCAAGTCATATAGAATTCACAAAATCGCAGAAACATAACTTGTATCAGTTGTAATAAACACAAACAAATAGCAATAATAGCATAGAGTACTACTATACACAGACTACATCACAGACTACATAGAGATACTACGTATGACTACATAGAGATACTACGTATGACTACATAGAGAGATACTAATACTAAGACAAATAGTAAATTCAATTTGACACTGACGTTTCGTTTTTCCGTTCCATGCACAGAGTATTACTATAATACTGGTTCAAAACAAAAATAATCTTAGTAAAAGTAAAACAAAGTTTTTTGGTGATACTTATATTATTTTACTGTGTTTGGTTTCTATAATAATAAAAAACTTTTCGACTTAAATACTCATATATCTATATGAGTATTTAAGAGTATCTATATGAGTATTTAAGAGTATCTATATGAGTATTTAAAACTGGCAAGCGAAAACGATCTTCTGTCTTTTATCTAATTATTAGTGTAGATTGGAATCTATAAGTTGCGTCTAGAAATTGCAGGTTGATTGATTGTTTATAACTTTTGATTCCCGTTATATTTTTACTCAATATTTTTTAGGTAAAAAACTTATACAGTTATTATTTAAAAATCATTTTTCATACAAACCGAGCCCTGCACACTTACCTGCACAGTTTCTTTTATCTATACTAATATTATCTATATCTATACTTATTATAAAGAGGTAACATTTGTTTGTAAGTTTGAAAGCTTGTATGTTTGTAAGTTTGTATGTAGGGGGTAATCTCAGGAACTACTGAGCTGACTCGCGCAACTTCGTTTGCGTCACATTTTCCATTAAAGCTCCGCTCGTATTTGTCTTAGCGTGATAATATATAACCTATAACCTTCCGCGATAAATGGGCTATCTGACACTGAAAGAATTTTTCAAATCGGACCAGTAGTTCCTGAGATTACCCCCTACATACAAACTTACAAACATACAAACTTACAAACAAATTTTACCTCTTTATAATATTAGTATAGATTATAAGTAGTCTTTCAGATCATTTTCAAACAGCAGCAGTTTCTATTCTCAAAGATCTGTTGTTTTCCTGAATACAGTTCCTAGCGCTTATTTGTTTTTAACCACGAGTCCACGACGCGAAAAGAAAGGGTTGTCGTGTCTGTCTGTGGTATCGTAGCTCCCAAACGGATGAACCGATTTTCGTTTTTAATTGTTTTTGTGTCATAGATAATTTTATCCCGAATGTATCTGTTCAGCCATTTGAAGGTCATCAGGTCTTTTTTAGTTGATGACGGGATCTGACTTACTTCCATACGTCCGTGTTACTTCAATGATAACCGTGTTACTTTATTGATAACTCAACTAACTAATCACTATAAAAACCTTCCCTAATACCGACTTAAAAAGGAAAAAGTAAAATTTTAAAATAAAAAAAACTCCCAAGACAAAAAAATAAACTCTAAAAACTAACAAACCTATAACACAATTTGCAGTAAATAATTCAACTGGCGATGCAAAGCCTAATTACGAGATTTCTCTCAAAGTCTTGCAATTTATAACCCATAGCTATCATTTCGATGTGCCTCTTTGATTCTTTGAAGTCTGATTGGCAGCATCTTTTGTCACAGATTTTTCATGACATGCTAAAATGAATGCACTTTATTTATAATCTGCGAACGTGATTTAACAGTTTTTGACATAATTATTTGACAGAAACAGAAACGATAGTCGATACCTACTCGGCAATTCGGCTTCAAGTTGATTTTGGTATTTTCAAAACGCTTATATTTAATTAGTTAAATAGAATTCGGTGTAAATCTACGTATACTTGAGTGTTTTTGTTCGGTACATCCAAGCAAAATGGTAATTAATAATAATTTTGTTTAAGGTTAATGTTTGTAACAAAGGTTCTAAAACAGCAATATCATGATTTCAGAGTTTCGGTCTGCCTCCACTGAAAGTAAAGCCTGAGCATGTCAGTAACATCAAGCCACAGGAGGGTCCGTTCGGTGTTCCGAACCCGCTAGTGGCGGGTCTGGCTGCTACTAAGTCGAAACTTGGCATGTCACATCCGATAGAAATATCTGAAAGAAGTGTAAGTTAAAGCTTTTTAGACTCATGACTTGAAGGATTTCCTGGCCTACTCGTTGTAAATAGCACCTCGGCAGCAATTGTGCACTCTACAAAAATAGCTGAAAACAAGATAATTAATGGAAATTCTAACCTGAATACTCTTGATCATAATTATAATGCTTATTCAGACAAAGTGACACAGGGGAAATTCAGCCCAAAGTTTAATTAAGTGTACTACCATAACTTGTCAAATTTTATTATCCTCAGCAGCATGATTTTGAGCTGTCATATAGATTTCAATAGTCATCCAGAAACAAATTAAGCAAATCAATACATATATATATTTAAACTAAATCTGATTAAATCATAAACATTAAGTTGTATGATTTAAATACATGCATTAGCGAATTTCCATTTAATTTTCTTTACACCTCACTCATATTATTCCTACTCTCCACACCTTTTAACATTATTAAAACAAGTCTTTTTTTATTTGAGATGGGTTCACTCTTGACTCTAGTCTAGATCAGAGATGACAGACAAAGTCTACGATGAAGCGACCTTACCATTGATAGGCATGCATTTGACCAGTATATCACCTGATGGTAAGCGATGATGTAGTTGATGGAGCACGCTTGCCTAGAAGTAACCTATTCACTTTTGACTTAAAGACTCCCAGGTTGTAGCTATCAGGAAACACAGATTCCGGCAGGGAAGTGGAATTCCTTAGCTGTTTGCACTATGAACGTGTTCCCAAAATGATTTGTACCAGTGGGTGGAATGTACATTTTGTGCTTTTATATTTTAATTTATGAAAAATGTACATTGTCTATTGCAGTATCATTTAAATCAGGAAAAAATGAATATGGCAATGCTCCGCAACATCCAAGGACTCCACGCACCTCTCAAACTCACCATGGAAATGAAGTTCACTAGCAAGGTATTTTATTTATCAAAGAAATATTTCAGTAAGAATTCATAAAGTAACCAAGACATGTTTTGTAATTACACACAATCTTCCATGAAATGTATTAAAATCTGGATAACTTTGTGCATATGTGATGTGCTGTGACATTACTAGTTCAAAATGTTAAATCAAATTGGTTAGACCTTTGAGAATGATAGAGCCTCTATGTGGTCTGTGATAGAGATCAAACCAGCTGCAGTATTCCGATTGTTGAACTAAATAGATAAAAAACACAGCTATCTATTTGTACTTTTACAGATAAGAAATACATAAACTATATCTATTTATGGGAGCGTTCAAGTATTACGTAACAAATTTCGGGGGAGGGGGGTCTTTAACGTTACCATGCATTACAGGGGTGGGAGAGGGGTTTGAACTATGCCTAATGCCTTATTGTAAAATTGCTTTTTTCACCTTTTATACAGGGAAATTGAAAAAATACCCGAAACCTCTTAGGCAGTGAAAGTACACATGATTATAAGCAACTTTTGTTTTGGTAAAACTCCGAAATCTCGAAAAAAATATCAGATGTTTCATACAAAATGCAGTATTTAGCCAATGAAAATGTATGAAACAGCTGATATTTTTTTCGAGATTTCGGAGTTTTACCAAAACAAAAGTTGCTTATAATCATGTGTACTTTCACTGCCTAAGAGGTTTCGGGTATTTTTTCAATTTCCCTGTATATATATAGATAATATTTTATATAGAATCTTTACGTGACCATTCACGTAGAGATTCTATATAAAAATATAGAATAGGTTTTATTTTGTTTGTAAGTTGTTTTCTTTTAATTTTGTGTTTGTGCGTCTTTTCTGGCGGAATAAACTTTTTTTTCTTTCTTTAATTATTTTTTTTTTTTTTTTTTTCAATATTTCAAATGGAATTGGTTCCTTGGTGGTTACGTTACGTTTTACTAGGGGGGAGGGGTGGTACAGAAATACTTTACGGCGTGTTACATGGGGGGAGGGGGGGTCAAAAATCTCCATAAACTGCGTTACAGAATAAAAGGAGCGTTCAACGCTCCCTAAACTGAATCTCTTTCTTCTTTTCTCTGCTTAATTTCAGTTCATTCTATTAGATCAGAAATTATTTAAACTGCAGAATGTGTACATAATTTAATATTGAATTGGTAACTCTTTGCAGTATTGGTTTAGACCCATTAGTGCATATATTTTTTTTATTCACTAATAAGTATCAAATTCCTTTTTTACAGATTGGTCACCTCCCCTTCCTTCAAAGATCCAACTTCCAGCATGATGTGTTGACTGGTAAGCACCTGGACGTTGGGTTCGAGGACATATTGAACACTCCAGAGTTGTGTGAAGTGGCTGGTCAGCCCCATGCTGTTGTTGAGCGATCGCTTGGAATACTGTGAGCTACTTAATTTAGGTTTGTCTTGTAATGTACTACATACTGATTTTTAATAAAAGGTTATCCTGATACTTTGTGGTGTTTATATTTAGCATTTATTTAACGTCCAAGTCCCCATACTGGAATCTTTGCTCCTGTAAGAGGGAATAAGGACAAGGAAAACTTATTGAGTAATTGGGACTAGGGCATGTAATATCGGATGATTTTCGATTCCGGAACTGACTTACGATACTACTGGTTCGATTCCGGAATTCCGGAACCAGTTCCGGAATTAGAAATAAGTATAGGAAATAAAAAAAAAACAATAAATAGGCATAAATTATGTGTTTTGTTAAATCATATCTTTATTAAAAAAAAACTTTTTACAAAAAAATACAACCGACTTCCAAAAAAGTGAGTTCGGAAGTCGGTGTTTTTGTTAGTTTCTTCTTATTTTGACACCGACTTCCGAAATTAAAGTTATTTTTACTTTGGTTTTTTTTTTTGGAAGTCGGTTGTATTTATTTTGTAAAAAGTTTTTTATTTTTCACTTTTTAGTGGTACCCGACACCTAACAACACCACTGCAAAATCGCAGAAAAGCAAAATACGCAATTTCGATCACTTGGAGTAATTCGTCTGAATTCCAGCTATTTCGATTTAAAATCCAAAATTCGTAACCGATTTTGATCAAATTTAAATGGGACCAATCTGCAAGTATTCTTTCAGATAAAACAAGAATTTTTCAAATAGGTTCATAATTTTCGGAGTTATGAGGTAACAAACATAAAAAACAAAACCGAATTGAGAACCTCGTCCTTTTTGGGAAGTCGGTTAATAACTAAATAAATCGACAAAACTCTTGACTGAGATCAATTAAACAGCCTTCTATTAGGTTTTTCTTAATAAATATAACAAAAAATAATCAAGTTTTCAATAATATACATTATAGCAAAATCAATGTGTGCTAGCTATTTGCAATGTAGCTTATTAAATAACTATCTAATAAAATTATGATGTATATAAGATTCAACAACTCACAATCAAAATCAACAAGTTCTCCTCTTCTGAGATTATGAAAAAAGGATTAAAGAAAAAAACTTAAATATAGTTAAAAGAAACTCCAAACTTACGTTGTCGTATTTTTCGGAAATTGAGATCTTTAAAGCAACTTATACTAAAAAGAAATATAAAGTAAGTAAGGCTGGATTTGACCAACGCCAGATAGCTTTATTGGAGGAATAATTTTGAATTTTTGACAGTTCTTCCATACAAAAACTGTCAAACGTTAAATTTATTCCACGAATAAGAGTTATCTGGCGTTGGTCTAATCCAGCCTAAGACAAGAATCACTTTTTCAAAAAAGATCGCTCTTCTTGATAATGTGTTCTCAACGATATCAGAGCATCTAATATTTTATCTGAGAGCAAGCTTCGTAGGCGGTTACAAAAGTACCCGGCACACGAAAATACTCTTTCACTCTCAACACTTGTAGGAAGAACACCTAAAATATAATTTTATTGTATTTATATTATATTTTAGGTTTATTGTATTTATTACATAATTGTATTGTACAAATATGCAGATTTTATTATTATGGTAACTTATCTTACACATAATTATATGAGTATCGGATTTCGATATTTACTTCAGTTCCGGAATTATAATATTGTAAAAAATCATCCGAAGTTCCGGAGTTACGAAATCTCGGAATTCCGGGATCCATGCCCTAATTGGGACTGGGAAGACAATTGCACACAAATCCTATTTACCTCGAAATAATCCGGAAATAGCAACTGAGATTTCATAATATTATGTAAAATGACAAAGTTTCTTATCACAATCACAAACATTTTATTAAATTTCAATTCTTAACAATATCAAGTATTCTGAGTTTGCATATTTTCTTCACCTCGTTGATGCCTATAGTAATTTCTTGTTCTTTAGGATTATTGTACCGGCTTTGCAGACCGTCAATAATGGATTGTACTTTGTTCTCCCTCGCACAAATGATGAAAGGAAAGCCGAACTTCGCTTTGTATCTGGAAAAGGATGTGCCTGTGATTAGAATTTAAGACTTATTTGCTATTTATGGCATTGGTAGGCCTACTTTCCTCTGTGGTAGGGAGGTTAAACAAGATTAGGAATCAAACGAAAATAGGGGCAACAAACATTTATTTATTAACTAGCTGACCCGCGCAACTTCGTCTGCGTCACATTTTCCGCTCTCCTAAATAATATTGCTACTATAAATTGAGATGTAAGCTACCCTATCTTTCAAGTTGGATCAAACTGCACACGGTGTGCAAATTTGATTAAAATCGGTTTAAGTGTAAGAGTCCATCGAGGACAAACAACGTGACACGTGATTTATATATTAAGATTAGTAACATTAGATGGCACTTTATGCGCCCTGTACGCCCCCTTTCATTTCTTTTGTTACTCCAATAAAGTACATTGTAGCATTGTAACAGAAGAAATGAAAGTGACCTCACTTAGTGATTTGCAAACTACTCAATAGATGGCAGCAGTGAACTAACTCAATAGCTGCCTACAAGATGTCGCTGACAGCCACATTTTTTTTTTTTGGTAGATTAATGTTTCGTTCTGCACTACCGGACGTTTATCGCAGTAGTGTTCATTCAGAAGAAATAGTCAAAAGTTCTTTGCAGAATCACACTCCGAATGCCTAAAAAAATATGAATTTCTTGAAGAGCAGATGGATTAGATAGAGTGTAAGTACTTACCTAGGGTTTTTTTATGATGGGAAATCATCAAAGAGCGGGAGGGAGTGTCAGACTTTTACTATTTACCCTTTGCGGTCCGCGGTGACTGATCTTTTTGACAAATTCCGCCACCCTTTTTTTTAAAATATGGGAAATCATCAAATGACTCCTCCCGCCCTGGGTGAAGCAGAAGGTAGTGTCAGATCTCTTACTGACTAAAAACCCATCCGTGTTCTTCCTAGTGCCGTTTGAAAAATCAAACAAATTCCGCAACCCTGGCAGGCACTGGCCCTGGCGGGCCCAGTCTTCTATGCTGACAGCTCTTTGAGGCGCGCGCGGAATACAACGCGCCGTCAACCTGGGCCTAGTCCTGCCACTCTATGCTCGCCGTCCGCAGGTTCGCGCCTACGGTGCCCGGGAATTGTCCTACGACTCCTGACGTCCGGGGCGGCTTCTGTTGCGGCGGCCAGGGCGTGAGCTTGTCTCTCTCACTCGTTCGGCCTCCTCCTCCGCTAGCATAACTGCTTCGCTTCGCAGAAGGTGACCGCTTCCAATGCCTCTTCGCTCTGGACCATGAATTGAACCAGCGCCGGACGCGAGAGGTCGCCGCCGCCGATTGCCTCGACGAGGACATGGCGTTGCTCCGCCCAAGCAGGCCAGACTTCCCGGACCCGGGCGTATCCTCCCGCCGGACACGAAACAGGTATCTCCCGAAACAACCGGGTCCGGTGAGTACCTGCGTCAAACGGAAGGTAAGGACGCCATGGCGCTGCTCTCGCCTTTTCTCAATGAAGGGACTTTTTTTTACTGTTGGTAGGCATACGTTTGACCGCTATCTCACCTGATGGTATGCGATGATGTGGTCTGGAGCACGCATGCCTTGAAGTAACCTATTCACTCTTGACTTAAAGACTCCCAGCTAGTAGCTATCAGGAAACACAAACTCAGACAGGGAATTCCACTCATTAGCTGTACCCACAATGAATGTATTCCCAAAACATTTTGTGCGTATAAGTGGGATGTCCACCATGTACCGGTGGCGCATCGCCGTACGTCTTGTGGTCCGATGGTGGAACGGGCTTGGCGGAATTAAATTATGCAATTCCGTCGCACACTCCCCAAAATGTAACCGATAGAAAACCGACAGGCCAGTAACTCGGCATCGATGCTCAAGACTTTGGAGCTTCGATTCGACGAGCTTACCATTGCTCGTGTTTCAATTGACTCGAGGACATCAAGCTGGTATCTGGCAGATCCATCCCGAAGATGAGAGCAGTACCAGACTTATCACCTTTATGATGTGGCATATATTTATCAGATGTTTCAACAATGATTTCCTGGTTGTAAAGATGTTCTGCCTTAGTGAATCGCACTACTGGATTGTGGCGTGCCCAAAATTCCGCCACCCTGGCCACGTATCAGGTAGGTTTGAAAATTGCGCTGAGCGTATCTAGCAATTATTTATTTATTGTTATCCCTTTTTTTAATTTAATTTTAACAAGCCAGACCCATTGATGTCACATAGTCATTATAATAGGTACCGCGTATGAATATGTCCAACAGTAGCATCACAAACGCATTGCTCTCAGAGACATAGCTGTGCTCAGGTACCTAATGTCTCATGGACTTGTCACTTAACCAGCCAGAACTATAGATATCTTACCAGCAAAAGTTCCACCACTTTTCAATCTTACAGCTTAGGGGTTTCCGGGGAAAGTGGTAGATCGTTAATTTCCCGGTACGTTCCTACCGATGAACTCGGGTCCGAGTGATAGTGATTATAGGTAAATGTATGTATGATCAAATATGCAGTTAGGTACCGTTGGTTGCTCTCATCCATAACCCTCTTTTGTTCGGTAGTGAGCCCATCCAAGCCTGCAGCTCTCTGTTCGCCGGCAGATTCTGGAGTCAGCTCCCCTCGGGCCGCCAACCGGCCTGCTAGGTCGGGATGCAGCTTCAATATCACTAGTTTATCTGAAATCGTTGTATTTGGGTCAACAGCTGTTAATCTTGTTGCGATTATCGTTCTCTATGTAATTAGGTATTGTGAGATCTTCAGAATTGATTATGTTCAGATATCTAGGTACTTGGTAACTATATTTTGAAATTGTGAAATAGGCATGTACCTAGGTACCTAATTAATACAGGGGATCCATTAGCTATGGTTTTAAAATCATCGAAGTGACCAAATCACCTCTGTTTAAGTTAATCTATATACTTAAAATTATAAAGCAGAAAAGTTTGTTTGTTTGTTTGTTTGTTTGGTTGAACGCGCTAATCTCAGCAACTACTGGACCGATTTTAAAAATTATTTCAGTGTTAGATAGCCCATTTATCGAGGAAGGTTATATGCTATATATCATCACGCTAAGACAAGTAGGAGCGGAGCAGTAATGGAAAATGTGACGCAGACGAAGTTGCGCGGGTCAGCTAGTGTAGCCATAAACTGATGTCTTTTGATGGCAAAATTTACTAGTAGGTTGGTACCTACCTCGTTCAAAGTGGTTATTTTCCGGTGATAAGTCCTTACCTTCTACTCCAATTTCCTCTAAATAAGTTTGAAATGCGTCACAAAGAGCTGTAAGATCTTGGAAAGGCCTCTTCTTCCTAATTTCTACGGCCGCATCTGTGCATAGTTCAATAACGTTTCCAAATACCGACTCAAACTGAGCGTCACTTAAAGAATTCACTTCAGATATACTTATTGGCAATGTAAGAGACGCCATTATTTTGTAATAATTTACGTACAAACGTCACAACAAACTTCGGACAACTGTGTGTCTGTTATCAGCTCATTTTATCAACCGAACGCAGTTAAGGGTCATTACGAGATCAACTAATGTGAAATATTTAGATGTCATTGCCACAAACGAAACGAACATTTTGGTGTCATTACCTAAGCATGGAGTCGGTAATTTAATTTACGTTTCCATGCTTGGTAGGTTCTTGAACTGGTGGCTAAGGCACAAGGTAAAAAAATAGTCGAATTTAGCCTCCTTTGATCTTTTTTGATCGAATGAAGTTTTCGATATTATGTTTTACAATAGAAGTTGCTAAGTACATAAAGTAAACTTTAATAAGTATGTATTTTTTAACCCCTCTCTCTATACATTGGTGTAAACAGCACGAAAATCGGTGCAGTAGTTTTTGAGTGTAGGTATCGCGAACAGACAGACAGACGCGGCGGAGGACTTTGTTTTATAATATGTTGTGATTGTTGATTCAAAGTTATTGAATATTGGGAAAATTGGGAACACCTGGCTCTGAGTAGGTATCTACGTACATAATCTATACTAATATTATAAAGCAGAAGAGTATGTTTGTTTGGTTGAACGCGCTAATCTCAGGAACGTCCGATTTGAAAAATTCTTTCAGTGTTAGATAGCCCATTTATCGAGGAAGGTTATAGGCTATATATCATCACGCTAAGACAAATAGGAGCGGAGCAATAATGGAAAATGTGACGCAGGCGAAGTTGCGCGGGTCAGCTAGTATGATAGAAAATGCTTCTCCCAAAAAAGAAAACTTGAATGAGTTTGATATACCTACAAAGGCTTGCGGAACAGGGTGTAAAAATGAGGACAGCTACCTACTCCGACCAGACGGTTGTTGTGTCTGGTAGGCAATTAAGTACTGCCGAATGGTTGATATTTAGTCTGGTATACCTATGCTCAAATCGCACGGAAAACTGTGCTAACGCGATACAGGATTTCTTTGACGTACTTAGTTCGTTGCTGGCGGTATAGATGACGCTGCTTTACATTTTGTGTCGGTAAGTATAAATCTATTTTGCTCGCCAAGAGCGGGAGGAGTCATTTGATGATTTCCCATCCTTGTATATTTTTCGCTAGGTACGTTAGGTTTTTGGGCGGCATCGATGCCGCTACATCAATCCACTCAAAAGGCCCGAGGTCGATAATGGATGAGTCAAAGATATTCTCTATCGGATGAGTCTTCCATACATCTTGAGATGCTTGCCAGGCCAGTGGAAGGTTGGTTCCATATATCTCGGTGAATAGGTACTGGAAGTCGCATGTTCAAGGTGATGCCCCAGTGAGTCGACGTGATGACATCCCAGTGAGTAGGGAATTCAGAATGATGACCCAGTGAGTCAGTGTGGTCATATCCCAGTGAGTCGGGACGATGCCCCATTTGATTTAGGGTGATAATGTCCCAGTGGTGCTGTGCGACCTAGTGGCTAGACTGTGGGCGTCGACCAGGAGAGGTTCTGCAAGGCTCTATATGTATGTGACTGGCCGAAGATGCAGTGTGCTGCGCTACGGTCGCTGGTGGGGTTGAGGGTAATAAAAGAGGCTGAAGATGCTGACCAGGATTGCGCGTCCGCTTTATGCTGGTGGTCAGGATACTCGTTGAAACCGTGGGTACCTACTGGCTGGCTGTACCTATGAGTCGCTGATCAAGGTCACGATGAGGAGAAGTGATGATGACGTCTTGATGAAGTAACTACGCAAAGGCTGCTCTGACGTTCAATGTCGAGGGTCACCATAGGGTATAGAGGCATGCGGAACAGGGTGTGTAAAGACCCGCAAGCCTCCTTTGAAAAGGGACCGCCTGCTTTTTTACTTGATTTTTATAATCATAGGATGAAACATTCCAAAGCGCTGGTCGGTAGCTCTTCTAAAAAAATTATAGGTAGGTATATCATTATAAACCTAAGATCCTTAGCTTAATGAAACTCGGTTGTATTGAAAGTGTCGAACCTGTTCGATAACTTTCAACCACATCAGACACTTTGGACGACAAACACAGCCGCTGAATGCAAAACTAGCAATATAGACACTCGGTTATACACTGAGAGTAGGTACCTACTGCGTTGTGCAGTCTCGTTATCTAAACTGACCTTTAGTTTTGTCTTATCAACCTCATTTAAGTATTCCAAAATGTTATTAGTATTTTCTTGGAAAGTAAAGAGATGACAAACAAAAAAAATACACCTGAATTGAGAACCTCCTTCTTTTTGGGAAGTCGGTTAATAAACATAGTGAGAGTGTATACTTAGTTGATGTGCAACCTCGTAAGTCGTAATAGCAAGTAGGTAAAGATACAGGATGTAGGTAATATGCTGGTTAAAATACTACATTTTTTATCCTCGCAATGAGTTCTTTTTTCTCAAAATTTGGGCAACCATAGCGAAAAACACGGTGAGTGGTTCCAACCAACATAAGAAAAGGTGCCAAGGCAAGAGGAGCGCAAAAATATTATTAGCTACTATACTGTTGAACATATTCTCTATGTGTTGAACACTAAAGATACCTCACCTCCTGCTATATAAGTAGGGTAGATCGGGGACAATAGTACCATTTTAGAAACATCGGTTGATAACACAAATTTAACTGTCGCTTTTTGTTTTAAATATTATTATTTCATAGCCTTGGTTTATTATCTACCGAAGAAAATATCTAAAGATGGCGTAGATTGAACAAAACTTGGTCAAAATTGACTTTGAATCAAATGATGGCTTGTGTTACAAATGACCCCCTTTAAGGGTTAATAGTAGGTACCAAAACTGCTTAGGGTAATAAAACGCGAATACAGGTATTAATCAAATTTTCTCAGCCATTTATTTGAAGTCTTATGGGTTTACAATCAGTCTTCAAAACTAGGAACAAAAAAATTGTGAGATTGTTATTTTAAATGAACACAAATGTAAAGTATTAACATTAACATAACAATTCTTCACAACGAACCAAAAAAGAATAAGTTTTTATTGACATATAATCAACTTTGGTCTACTGTTGCATATTTGCAATTAACTAGCTTTAAAACAATTAGAAAATAGAAAATAAATAATCAACAAAAATATTTTAGTATGGAGGTACAATCGACCCCTGGTACAACTGACTCTCATAGGATATTATTTACTTTTAAAAAAATAGTCAGATTCGCAATTGTGACAAATATAAATCGACTCCTGATGTGTACATTCCTCGTGTGCCCATAGGTATTCTGCATTGAGTGCATTGAATCCACATTTCATTAGGGCGGCTGGCACTATAAGGCTCCATACATACAACACAAAACCATTATTTTTCTTCTTCACTGCTTTCAGATTCATTTATTGCTGCAGTTTTCTTCTTCTGCCTCTAATCACATTTTATCCCTTTGGATTTTCCTGGGTTCTATAGATTTTTTTAAATTTGTTTAGCTTTCTTTCGTTTTTCAGCTTTTTCCGCTTCTTCTTGCTCTTCGGTAAATACTTTCGTTGCTGGATTATAGCCCATAGAAATAATTTCGTCTGGACTAGCTTCTCTTTTACGCTTATATCTTATGAGAGAAACATGGCAAACGTTGAACATATTCGCAGCGGCGCGTATGCTACGCCCTTTTAAAATCTCATCATAATATGCCTGTTCATACAACAAAGTATCTCTTGATCCATGGTCCGTCTTTTATATTCTATTTCGTGGCATCTAAAACAAGAACATGTCTAATAAGTAATTGCATATTTTAAGTAAGTATTTTTTTATCTATTATTACTACGGGGTCATTTTTACCATGGGGTGAATTGTACCGGTAACATTGACCCCGGCGATGTTGGTACAATTGCCCCAAAGTAACAAATTTAGAAAAACCATCTCATAGTCACATAATTCTAAACTAATAGTTTCCATATTTATTATAAATCAGAAGTTTAATATCCTTTTAAACTGGCAACAACAATTACTTATCGAAAAACCTCTCGTAGTACGAGATACTGTCAATAATATTTTACGAAAAAACTTACCTGCTGAAAATCAAAAATTCTCCTTTGACACGTCCGTTTCACAGCACGCGCGCCGGCGACCCGGCGACTGGGGGGCGCCTCGGGACTTAAGTAGCGCGTGTGCTGGCGCACTCACACATGCAAGATTTAGCTCAGCAGTAGAAATATTGACGATGGTACTATTGACCCGTGTTACTATTGTACCCGGTCTACCCTACTCCCAATTCCGATATGAAATTATAAATCTAAGTATTGCAAGTTATTTTTCTTTTTAACCGACTTAAAAAAAAAGAGGAATACAATTCGGTTGTATTTTTTTAAACAATATTTTAATGTATTTTTCGCAACTGTTCAAATAATCTGAAATTGATCGAAAAACAAAAAAAAAAGAATAGTAACAGCGTAGTTACAAATTACCTAATCTATTAAACTCGATTTGTCTGTGATTAAGTTATTTTTTATGCTTAACAAACACAACTTTTACAAAAAGAAAATTAGGCTTGAAGGACCAAATTTAAAAGTTTCCTTTTCTAAGAGCCAGTCATCACTACTTATAGCTATTAAAATTCTTTAAAGTAGGTATAAATAGTTCAGCGGATTAGACATTAAAACGTATAAACTAACAGATACTTATATTACTTTCGCATTTATAATTTAGTTTTTTCGTTTATTCATTTTTAAAATACTTATTGATTACATTTTTAAATATATCTTTAAAAAACATTAAAAAATACATTTAAAAATACAAAAAATAGTAGTCCGCCGGTGTCGGGAGCAGGGTCCAAGCTACCGGTGGTTAGGGCTCCAGAGAAAGGAACCTCCTCACAATACGAGCCGTATCGAGGAGTACTGCCTTCTGTATCAGGCCCTTTACCCAACTGTGTAATCCCAGCTTCGACAGGTGGTCGTCGAAGCTTTTGGCCATCAGGCCATTAGCCGTAACGACAATCGGCACAATGACTGCCGAGTCCACATTCCACATGTCGACAACCTCGTGTGCTAAGTCGAGATACTTTATCTGTTTCTCTTTCTCAGCTTTCACGAGATTCTCGTCATGTGGGATGGTAACATCGATAATCATTGTGCGGCGCGCTAATCGGTCTATCACCACTATGTCAGGCTTATTGGCAACAATAGTCCTGTCAGTGATGATAGACCGATCCCAGTACAACGTGACATGGTCATTTTCAAGAACTGGGTCGGGCACATACTTGTAACACGGTACCTCAGAGTCCACAAGTTTGTATTTCAAAGCAAGTTGCTGATGGATGATCCTGGCCACTTGGTTATGTCGGTGCAAGTACTCGCCGTTAGCCAGACGAGAACAACCAGAGATGATATGTCTGATGGACTCACCCGGACGGTGGCATGCCCGACACACGTCCACCGTCCCATCCTTCATAATATGTCTCCGGTAGTTATTCGTCAAGATAACTTCGTCCATAATCGCACAGACAAAACCTTCAGTTTCTCCGAAGAGATCACTGAAGCGTAGCCAAGCCACGGACGCTGCAAAATCTACATCGGACCCATGAAGAGCCCGATAGAAGCGCCCGTGAAGCTCCTTGCCTTTCCATACCTCCTTGCGGTCATCTGTGGTAAGTATCACTTACCACAGATGATACTTAGTTTTTTTATTATTATCATTTCGCTTTTTTTCTTCCTATCGAAAACATTTCAAAACGTTGTTCCGCCTGTGTCGGCAGCAGGGTGCATGACTCCGGTGGTTAGGGCTCCAAATCAGGTCGAAATTTCCAGAACGAAAACGTTGAAACCAAAAACGTACCGTGCTTTCTTTTACGACACCAGCGCCGTACACATCATTAATCCTTCGAGCTGTTTCTGCAAACTGGTGCCACGGTAGAACTCGTACCTACTCGTACCTAAATATACCGATATTTCATGTTTTCCATTGTGCGGTATTAGCGACGCCATAGAAAAAAATAATGAGGAAAAAAACAAAAGAATGACTTTTCAAAACTCAATTGTACCAGCTAAATGAATTTATAAATTTTAATTTGGAATTGTTAATCAAAGAGGAGATATTTCAGATCGAAGTGGTCAGTACGACAAAACGCTAATTTCATATGTAAGGACCTAATATCTACAAACAAAAAAACAAAACCTTTACAAAATTCTCTTACATAAACTAACTACCCAACACCAACTGACAAACATATTCTCACAATTCACCAAAGGTTCAAGGTTTACTTAGCGAATCGTCCCCGAGCGTACAGAGCATCTAAATCGTTTCGTAAAGAGAAACAAAAGCGACATTTATGTGTCAGTTCTGGGAGCTCGGGTGGGGTTCGAATAAATGTGGCTGGAGGCGAATAAGCGCGAAAATGCGCGAATAAAGGCGAATAAATCAGGGAAGTCGCGTTGACGCGCGATGCTTTAACGAGGCCTGGGGGAGAGCTGCCGCGCTGTCGCCCGCGACAAATAGCCACCAGGGAGATGTCTCTTGTCTCACAACCCGCACACCATTACAACACTGAGTACTATTACCATGATTTATTTTTTGTAGGGACGTGCTTGCGGTATTACGTGGTATTTTTCATGAATCTGGTTTGAGAATTTTGGAAGCTCTTTGATATTTAATCAGAGCTAAGTAACATTTAAGCGGGAAAATATTACAGATACCAGCGCATTACCAGCTATAAGCTTAATAAATGATGTAGAAGAGTGTAAAAATATGTTTAGGACTGTACTAAAGTATAACTGTACAACTGTTTACAGTATAGCTGATTAACGGCTGTATTGAGCCTAAATTTTTACCTTTAGCTTTTAAATAGCATTGGAAAACGCTAAAATACAGACCGCGGCGTAAAAAACTGCGTGCAGCAACTTTATACGACAATAACTGTATATTGCTCTCAAATTATACTTTTGTATAACCTATTTCTGTACAAGAGCATTAAATATTGTTATAGCCCGAATATTGGTGTAAAATTACTCTATTGTTCAGCCTTCAAGTTAAGCTTGATAATAGCTGTACATCGGAAATCTAGGATACTCTTAGCAAGCAATTCCCTTTATAATAGTGTAATATAATTCTATCTCATGTAGAAGAGTTTAGATTTACTCCTTTTTAAAGCCTTATGCGATTGGCGTACATTTTTCCCTTTATACAGTTTTTCGTGTTTTAGAAGATTAAAGTTATTACTTTAGTGTTGGCATACACAATTATCCAGCTTATCGATTATTTTGAAACTAATATAGCTTAAAATCTGTCTATTTATTGGATACAAATAATAACAAAACGGAGTTATAATTTAAATCTTTTGCCAATTTGTTAAGTGAACAAGAATTAAGATGGATATAAAACCATGGAAAAAACAAAAAAGAACCGGCGGAATTAAAATAAAATTAAAAAAGCTTATTCCCAACCCCCACGGACAGCCAAATTCCAAGTTAGTATCACCACCATGCAATGAGTGTTCCGTAGAATCAAAATTGTTGGATCATGATGAAATTGCAAATATCTGTGCTGAAGATATGTATGTTGGGTTAGTAACATGCGGTGAGGGTTCTGTACAGGCAGAATTGGGTATAATGGAGCAAAGTATGGACAATTATAGCGAAATTGTTGAGTCTGAAAGTTCATTAGATGAAGACGAAGCAAATCTAAATTTATTGTTTCGCAATAATATAAAAAATGGGCCATTGACAAGAATATTTCTCAAAGTGCGTTAAAAAAATAATAAACGGAAGATTTCCAGAATAGAATAGAATAGAATACTCTTTATTATGTACACCATTTAAGTACAAGAACCAACCAGAATCCAAGAACAATACTCCGTACAACGACTGAGGTAAACATAAAATCAATTGAAATAGACTGTGAACATTGGCACAATGGACTCCTTCATCAGCTCATTACTCTTTTCGATAATATGTTGGACATTCTGGATATATTGAGCTTAATTATAAATTTTGACGGCCTTCCTATATACAAGAGTTCCAAAAACGATATCCAAAAACCCACGTCCCACAAACATGGTGTTGTGGATATACGTGGGAAATAAAATTTCGTGATTATAACTTTGTGAGAAATAAAATTTCGTTTATTTAATTGATAATTTGTTTTTATTTTGTCTCTTAATTGAGGTTGGTCTTCATGCAAACAATAGATAAGAATTTCACAGACAACTTGTCAATTGTATTTACAGATGTTGCTCTTATTTTTCTTTCTTCATTGATTTTCTGTATTACAGGATCATTAGAAGACTTCCCAGAAACAGGTTCTGCTCCGAATGAACTCGAGCCTGGTGTTTTATTATTTTGATATATCTGCAATTATACAAAAAAAGATTGGAACGCTGACTGAAATAGGTTTCCACTTGCTGCTTTGACTTTGAAAATGACATGTGCAATATCGAAAAAAACAAAGCGGATTGGCGAAGAGCGTCGTCGCTTGCTTAGATAAATTATTATCAAAGCAAGCGACGACGACGCTCTAAAGAGAGTTAAATTATCCATTTGTTTTATCCATATATATCGTAGGTACTTATCATATAAAAACAATCTTGTCGAACATACTCTATTATACTCGTATACGCTTTGTTTTAAAAAAAGACTTATTTTTTTAGTATTTCTACTTTTTTAGAGCCTAATAGTTATATTATATATTAAAAAAAAACATTTAAAACTAGAGAAAAGATAAACATGCCATAAACAAGGAATCAGATTGTTTTATCGAAAATATTTGGAACACTTTCGATAAAAAATCCGGTTCCTTGCTCACCGCCTTACGGGCCTTGGTCATAATTAGGTTTTCTATATTTTCAACTGAACCCTATTATTAACTGTATTGATGAATATGAATAAGACTTTAAGACAGCTTCTACAATACTTAAATACTAATGTACAGACAATGTTACTCTTTAGGCTGAGATACGTTCTTAAATAACGACTCTGTTATGCAAAAAGCTGCATTAAGGGGTACTAGAAGAGCAAGAGCTGTATTAACTAAGGACACCATTTTATCATAACCTATAAATTGCTTTCCTATTTTACGAGATATTTTATTGTTTGTTTTTGAAATTTCAGTACAAATTTACAAAGGAT
This sequence comes from Ceramica pisi, assembly GCA_963859965.1. NCBI lineage: Eukaryota > Metazoa > Arthropoda > Insecta > Lepidoptera > Noctuidae > Ceramica > Ceramica pisi. Next base: position 10,813,002 of record OY982533.1, on the reverse strand, counting down.
TTTAACTGTATAGTACACACAATTACGTTTACTATCAATAGAACAGTCCGGGTAACTCTTAAAATTGTTTTCAGATTTGATCACATATTTGTTGTTACAGAAAAAAATTATGTATATTCCTTATTTCGAAGGGGCGTGAGTTTTGAGCTTAAAACTAGTATATATATTCACATAAAAATATCAGTCGCAAGCATAACAACAACGATAAACAGGAAAGAGTACTTACCACTTAGTTATTAAATATATTGTTTCACATAAACTTCACATATGGTCTCTGCCTTGGCACATAGTAAATTTAGAAATGAAATGGAGAATGAATTCAACCACGAACACAATTATAATATATTTATTCTTCTATTAAGATTTTCACAAGCCTGAGTCTGCATAAAAGAATAAAAAAGAAAATTAGAGAATGGAAGCTGTATAAAAGTATCTAAATAGTATCTTAGCCAGCCAAATAGTACAGCTATTATGCAGCTGTTATAAAGCTAAATCTACACTTAATGCTGTATAATTTTGGGGCCCATTTCAGAGTTACAAGGGTTGTATAGCTTGCTATACAGTCTTTATACAGCAACGTTTAACAGCCTATAGTAAACAAATAACCTATAAATACAGCTTTTATACAGTTTAAAATGTTACTTGGGAGTCCAGGGGCCACTATGTGCCCGGTGCCAATACGATCATTAAGCTGTGAAAAAGGGATAGTATTATAAGTCTTGTATAACTCCGTCTCCCTCCCACACCACAATCATGAAAAGTTGATATCGGTTTATTACCGAAAGCCCGAAACGTCAGTCACCTATTTTACATTTCATTAGAAACAACATTTTTAACAGGATCCACGTCCTAATCCGTAAAGTTTAACATAACTTTCTACCTCACTGAATTATTGACTTAAACGAACTGAACAAAATCGTAAACAGTAGTCACTTGAAAAAGGGGCGAACTGGGATTATAAATCTCGGCAGAGCGGCGCGATCGTGGTCACCCTACAAAATATGAATGCGTCCCGTTTTGATAACAATTTGAAATTTGATCCGGCAGCCGGTTGTTTAATTATATTTCTTCAATGAAATGCAAATCGTTACACCACACATCAGATTTATTATTTATAACGAAGTAAATTTAATTATATTCACTAGAAAATCCGTAGAAACTAGTTGTAGCCACCTTATAGGTAGTACTGTAATTAAATACCGGCTTTGTTTTAATTTTCAATAATCGTGTTTAATTAAGTATAATTGCAATATGTTTAGTATAAACTATAATTTATACTTTGAAGTTTCTAAAAGAATTTAAAATAGTTGATTGAGCTCACGATTCAGTCTAATTAATCACGAATGGAGTATAAAAATATTCGTGCAGATAGTAAATGCCATAGTAACGCATAGTGGAAAGTTGAATAGGTACCTATTACCTAGCATTTTATTGTTTATTACATAAGTATTTAAGTTATTAGGTAATATTCCTTGTGCTAAAAGAGCTAAAATCGTTTTGATAGAAATATTTGGGAATAAATTACTTAGGGACGATTTTTCTATACTTAGTCTGTACAGTCTATACATGGAATAAAAATTGTGGTTTGTCAGCTGCAGCATATTTATATTTTATTCTCCCGTAAAAAATATAGGTAGTGACAAATTTTCGGTAGTTTGCCTAAGTCCAAGAAGTAAAAAATTAGGTAATATGTACCTAAGCCACCAAAAGAGCCATAACCATCCATTTCAAATGCTGAGTCTCAGTATAATTAATGAATGATAGATGAAATACTCTCAGAAGTTAGACTCTTACAGAAACATCATAAAAAGAACGGAATGTTACAAATACATTGAATCCTAATTTGGATGCACTAACAGACACAACGCATGGAAAAAGATAAAGCAGGTCAGGCAGTCCATAAGCAGGTAATTGAAGTCACATCAATCAGAAAAATGCTTCGGTATCTATTGGATCATTTCGATAATTTTTTTTAGTTATTTTCAACAAGCAGTTCTGCAGAATTCAGACGGTGGGCTTGAAACAAGCGGTGAGAAGCGATGGTCGAGCGAGGCGATAGCGATAAAATAGTTTTGCTGCCAAGCTTTTTACAAAACCGCCGATCAAACGATCAGTCGAACGCTCATTCCGATATGACTGGTCGACAGATCTTAACCAAAAAGATGAATTCATGTTCAATAACAGCAATAGGTAACTACCTACTATAATTCAGATATTGAATATGTAAGTTATGAGAACTGCCACAGTAGCTATGTATGTGCCCGCAATGGGTATCTATCTTATGCGTTGACGCTACGCATCGTGTCAGGTTCGTAGACTAAATGTTCGTAGAAGCAGCGTAGCAATTCGCGTAGAAGCCACGCACATCGTAGCAGTTCTTAGTTCAAGCGTAGAATTGCGTAGACTCATCGTAGGATTTCTTTGACGCAACGTAGCAGACCGTAGATGGAGCATAAAAGTGCGTAGACACTGCGTAACAGTTCATAAACGCAGCGTAAGAGCTTATAAAATGGACCCATGAAATTGTGTTGTGCCGTGTCGTGACGGTGACGCATTTTGAGGCAGTGTTAGCCAATTAAAACTTCTTGTGATTGACGTAGTCCTGTACCAGATTAGTTTGACGGGTGTCTCTCCTCTCGATCACGATTCACGACACGTCTAGACTCAGTTATGTTATGTAGCCGCACACAGTATTGTCTTAGCCAAAGCGCCACAGTGATGGCACCTCGCGATAATTTATTTAAATGCCTACGTAATGTTTTAAATAGATTTAACCATAAAAAATATCCCGAGTGCAAAAACTAAGTATTGTTGATAAAATTGCGCTCAGAGTTCATAGAACCTCAACTTACACTTTTATTGACACTTGAATCCCATTTTCACTGGGGTTTATGTTGAATCTATGATCCACATCTAAAATTTAATGATCGAAGAATTCATAGGTTCCTACTAGTTAGTCCTTCTGGCCTGTAAGTAAATAATGACATGCAACATGGCGTGTTTTCTTGGCATTAGACATTAAAAATAATGTAGATAGTTATTTACCGACATAAGCATGATAATTATGATTGAGTTACGTGATGATGATGTCCTATCTGCGTAACTATAGGTACCTAAGTACCTTCAAACAGGCAGAAAAAGTAGGTGCGTCTTGTGCCGCACGCAATTAAAATACTTATGAAAGCGGCCGCGCTATTAACATGATTCTAATAACATTAAGTGAAAAGTTGCGTACCTAATAACAATTGAACAATCGTAATAATACTTACTGTTAATAAACACAGCAGCCATTCAGCAAACAAAACATTATGACGGTGACACTCTTGAGAAATCAAAATGTGGTGCTTTAAAATGATATGGAAACAATAAACATAAAAGCTGCGGCGTGCATGGCGCATGTGATTGCTGTGAATTAATTAAAGTGGTTTTCATTAGGACCATAAATGCGAGTGGCGGCAGTGCGGGACAAGGGCCACAACATAAAATGGCACAGAAGGTTACTTTAATACATCGAACAAAATCGCAGTCACACTTAGGCCATCGAAAAAGTGTAAGCGCACTCGTAACAGTCAATCATTTGACATAGTTCAACATCACAATACTTACTCATCAACGTGTACATGCGTCAGTTATCGCTCATTGTGCAGAGTGATCCTACTCTATCATCTCCACTGTGGCTTGGGAGTGCGGGCCGGCAGCCGCCATGTTGTCGGCGGCAGGCTGTGCACGCCGCCAGCGCGGGGCGGGGCCAGATCGCAGATAACAAAGCTCCGCACGAACGCGAGCACCGCGCTGAGCCGGCGACGCTACGCACACCGCTGTACCTGCCTGTACGCTATGTACCCAAGGCAATGTGACGTATGTTTAGCCCAATATTTTGGCAACGACTACATAACACAATATTCACGGCGGGAATTTTACCTCGATCTTTCTCAAGACACAACTAACACGTCTTTAACTCAACTAATCTCTTCCGTGATGCGCTATTGTCTTAAGCGAAATGCAATATAATTAGTAAACATCAAAAATCGCAATTATATCATACTTTCGTTGACATAAGCTCAGTTTATTTACTTTGTACGGAGTCATATAATGATTACCTACCTAGTGACATTTGAATGTATTATCTACTTATCTGTTCGTGGATGCAAGTCCCTCTATAAAACCCTTTTACGTACCTAACACGTGATGGAGACGTGAGTGATTTACTGCGACGATCGGGACCACAATATATCCCGAGTTTACTTTAGACTATCCGAGCGCGCCCCGCACAATACTTTGGATAATTTATTTACACGCGACGGGTAGGTAAACTTAGGACCTTTATCTCTTTGTTGGGGACTTTAAGGTAAGATAAAACAGATAATGTGTTCCTTTATGTGAGTAATCGTAAAGTGATGTCCGCTCCGTCACGGCCTCATGGGGTTTATACCAACAGGGGTATTGAAACGACTCACTAAATCCGTACAGAATGACGTGCGGCACACGTGAACCTACAGTTGGTAAGTTTTCCTAACGCTTATAACATTGACAGATAATCGTGAAGAATGTTTTTATCTAGATAATAAAACGCTTAACTCATAGCTACGTAGATCATTGATAACAAAGATAACTATGTGGATTTATACTTGCGCGCTCTTACCTGTTCATGTAGACCTAAGCAAGCGCATTTCTGTTCTTGTATGTAAACTTAGGTAACAAGTTTAAAGTCACGTATACCTTTCTTCTATAATAATCTTCCTTATGTAACAGTAAACAGTCAGGCTCAGGCATCACGTAACGTACCGGAACTCTATACCTTGGTATAGATATATATTATAATACCACCTACCGCACCATACTACCGCGCATATTATCTCGTTTTATTGATTCCCAAATGGCAGTTTCACTTATAGCGAGTATTCACTAGCCAAAGTAAATAAAGAAATAATAAAACAACATTACCTAGATGTTAGTCTTAGTCAGTGAATAATACTGGCCTAGCCAGAATATAAAAGATTGTAAGTAAGTATCATGACACATTAAGATTTCAGAAATCAAGGTATAATGTAATTACCTACTTTGATTTCTGACAACTAGCATACGCAATTCCCATCTATAATCTCAGAAAATTAATGTAAAGTGGCTGAAAAAACTATAATATTCCTGGAAGTCCTATTTAAAATCAGAATTTACATTGTTTATATGCCAAACTTAGACAATACTTGAGTAGGTACCTACTTCTAAACGGGAGCAGATTATTTTATGAAATCGGCTTCATGCATAGGTAGACTTCGTAGCAAAGCGTAGCAACCTTTGAAGTCAATTTATTCAAGACAAGAAACAATAATTCTTGTCTTGAATAAATTGACTTCAAATTGATTGATTGTTAAAAAATATAATTATGATATCCACGTATGACATCAATCTCAAGACGTTCATAAAAAAACGGTCAAGAGCAAGTCGGACTCGCGCACCGAGGGTTCTGTACCATCATATAAAACGTGAAATGTTTTTAAATATTCATCGGCGAGGCCTATATTCGTTACAGAATTTTAACATTGCGGCGCATATTGCAGTTTTAGATCAGCGCCATCTCTTGACCGATAGTGAAACTTATGTAATTTTGGTTGATGATTTCTGAAAAACATTATTATTATTATTGCTATTTAGAGACATCGTTTTACTTTTCCTGTAATCTTTTCATAAACTTGAATGGAAAGATAGAATGTAGGATTGGAACACGTTAGTTTCAAAGCTGAAAAAATAGTGAGTATGATGTTATCTACCAGACACGGCAACTCTACGATTTTATTATATGTATACATATAATAAAATCGTAGAGTTGCCGTGTCTGTACATTCAATATTTTCGCATTAAAAATACATAGTAAAGAATAAAGTTAAGAAAGCCGTGGCAATAGCAAGAGCAAAAGCTCCGGACAAGTTGTACGACACATTGGACAGTCTTGCTGGCCAAAAAGACCTGTACCGGCTTGCTAGATCCAGAGAGAGGAAGGCGAAGGATGTTAGTCGAAGAAAATGTGTAGGTATGGGATGAAGCTGGAATGCTTATCGGAGGGTGGACATATTAGGGATGGAAGGGCTATTTTGAAAAACTGATGAATGAGGAAAATATCTGGAGTGGTCTAGAGATTAAATCAGTGAATGACGGGTTAGTAAGAATGGTCATTGTAGATGAAGGTAGAACAGCAGTGAATGGAATGAAGAATGGTAAGGCAATTGGTCCAGACGGAATACCAATCGAAGTGTGGAAGTCGTTACGGGTCGATGGATGGGCGTTAGCTATAGCTATTCTTCAATAAGTTGTTGCTGGAAGAAGCCATACCTGATGAATAATGCAGCAGTTCGCTGGTACCCATCTTCAAGAACAAAGGCGATATGCTGGAGTGCAACAACTATGGAGGAATAAAACTAATGTCACACAGTATGAAAGAAGAGTGAGTAATCTTACAGAACCAGTTCGGTTTTACGCCTGGTCGGGCTACAACGGATGCCATTTTCGCTATTTGCCTGCTGTGCGAGAAATACAGAGCTGTGCTTTTCAATGGTATTCGTTGACCACAAAAAGGCATTTGACCGGGTGCCTCGTGAGGTTTTGTGGAGGGCCATTAAGGAGAAAGGTGTGCCTGGGAGGGAAGTATGTGCAGTTGATCCGAGCGATGTACAGTCGATGTAGTACTCCAGTCCGGTCTGCAGTGGGCACCACTGACTTCAGTATGGCAGTCGGTTTGCACCAGGGGTTGGCCCCCAGCCCTTATCTGTTCCTGATGATAATGGACGCTCTGACATCAGACATCCAGGACCAGGCTCCCTGGTGTCTCTACTGTTTTCTGATGACATTGTGCTTGTAGCCCTATTAGCTCTACTTTTAAGAACCCTTTCAGTCACTGTTCAAAAAAAATTTTAAACGCTTTTGTTTCTTTCGTAAAACTCTTCCAAACAAGTTGATAGGATAACTAGTTTTTAAAAATCCAGATGTGACAGACGGACATACCTATACTAAGTCACACCATAAGGGTTGCTTTTTCCATTTTGGTACGGAACCCTAAGAATGAGTATTTTGTCAAAACATGAATACAGTTTCGGACTTTCGGCAAAACCGATCAATCCACCGCAATATCTGATTCGTATTGGAATCGCCAAAACTTGCGCAATTTCAATTGCCCTTGCACCGTTACCAACAACCGTTGGCAACCTTACCAAACTGAAAAACCCCTTTTCTTTAAAAAACTATCACCTACGATGTTTTTCCTAAAAAGACTCGATGCGATGCGAGTATGTTACAATAAAGGAAAACGCACGAAAGTAAGCAGCGAACACTTACTTCTTCAAAGAAGTTTGTAAATTGAGCAGCCTACGTAACCATTGCCACAAATTGCAGGGACTTTTTGCTTGGTTTTCAACTTGGTTTTAAACCATTATTACGATAGTGGGCATTATTGTTACAGTTTAAAATCCCTATTACTTTTTTGTCTTCAATACGTATTTCGAATTAATTTTATCATTAAAATTTTGTCTGCCATGGTAACACGCAAAACATGCTGATGTTAGTATGTCTTAGTGAGGTCGTTATGTTACCAAACCATAGTAGAATGTTAATTTATTTGTGGAGGCAGGACTCGCTCGGAGCCTCGGACATGTGCGGAGTTCACACGGCGACTGATTTACGAGCGCAGGCGGGGCGGCCGGTGCGTGACGCGGCGGCGGCTCGGCGCGGCGCGGCGCGGCGGGCTGGCGGGGACGCGGCGCGGCGCGGGCGCGGCAGGTACGCGGCCGGCTTTATAGCGGAACTTTAATTTACGACCGCTCTAAATTACGTGGATTTACTGCGCGCCTTTATTGGCCCGCTCCGAACGCCCCCGCCACTCCCGACCTTCCACCTCCCCCACTTTCGACTGCTTCCCTCCTTGTACGACGAACTTCTGCTCGAAAAGTGCATGTAGCTTAAACTGCATAATTTAATGCGCTGTAAAACTGATAGCGAATCCAAACTACCGCACTCATAAATCCCGTACGAATTCAGTAGCATGGAATATGCACAGAAGTATGAATCAGAAGGTAAATAAATAAAACACTTATATTTGCTGCTAATTAGCTTTTATGTTGGTAATCATCGCGTCGCGTCTTCGCTAGTAAACAGAGTCAAAGTGTAAAGATAAACCTAGTGACCGGTCCGTAACTTTCATTAGATGACTCATGCACTTATATTTATCCGTTGTACAAACTTTTAAGTGAGGCATTTTTTATTCCAACTTAGGAATGTATCGAGTAATCGTGAAAAGCTATGTCCCGGTCCCGTCGGAGTGCAGCGCAAGGCCACGTCACATCCGGCCTTATCTACAGGAGAAAGCGGATGCTGCTCGCCGTTGACGGCGACTTCAAAGCGCCGAAGCCCTTTGTCGGCGTTTCATTTTAATTGCTCTTGCAAAACTGCCTAAGTTTATTACCCCTAATTAAGTTCAGTTATCGGCAAAATGCGTGCACGTTCGGATACCGTAAAACTGTTTCAGTTTTTAGCACTAATTGCTAGGGGCTCTTATTTCATAAAAGACCTAGAAAGAGAACCTGAAAGGGGCGTCAAGATTCACTCACAAGATATATCGACATTCCTGGAAGGCATGAGACAGATGAGATAATTCAATGCACAACCATTGTTATGATCTCACGACTCATAGTAAATAAAGTAGGCATGTGTTATATAAAGATTATATGGGAACAAATTTTTTTGCTCTCCACTGCGTCTTCACCTAATGAGAGCTAAGTCATGCGGCGTGTCCTGAGAACCATTTAATGGCCGCTCTGCCCACGGCCCGGCTTTTAACTTCTAATCTAAGCCTATTAAACATCACGAGACCCTCTCCGATTTCTCGTGAATGCATTTCCAAGTAACCAAGCCGATATAATTGTAAAAAATAAAACTCGGGACGGACAACAAACACGTTTTACCTAAGCATAATTTGCATCTGGCGTGTTCACAAATACTATATCTCCTGGCGTGGTTAAACGGATTTGTGACTTATTTCCTGAACGTGTAGGTTGGAGATGGTGGGATGCTATATGGCGTGTAAGCTGAATAAGTATGGAAGTTGGTTTTATTGCGTTGGCGGCTGGGCAGTAATTGGAAGCGAGGATGCGCGGGCGCCGTAAAGCGGCAATTGACCAGAAAATAACGAGCCCTCGCCCGCGGCTATACTTATACGCACATATGTCTCTTATATACAGCTGCCGTGTGCCAACGAATTTATTGTTCTCCGAAAATATTTATTTACGACAATTAAGCGCATTAGGTCAGATACTGTTTTAAAAGAGTTAATTAATATTTTTAACGTTTTCGTTACGCACCTTTGGATTTTAACTCTTCTTGTACTGTCTCTTCTATAGATGCTGGAAATTGCAATTTAGCGTAGTTAGTTGCTTTTTACATTTAAACGTGAAGTTTGCAATACCTAGGTACGGCAGCACCTTTTGGGTTCCATGGACGTGGACACAAAGAGGTGCGATAGTTTTTCAACGTAAAATTTAAGTTATGATTTTCTTTGGGACGCTGGTTGCCCAGCCTCACACTCAGTTTTCCTAAGGATAACTGTATGAGAATGGCCAACCCTTTCCCGAAACGGAAAACTTTTCCTGAAAGATCGAGAATATACCTGCGAAGTAGTTGGGAGCTCTGCTCTTTATTGATATTCACTGCCATGTCTATTTTCGAAATTCAGTAGGACGATTTTTTTTTTTTTAGGTATACAAAACGGGGAAACTCTTGGCCCAAATCTCACCTGATGGAAAGTGATGATTAGGCCGAAGATGGAAGCGAGTTTCACCCGGAATCCTCATACACAGAACAACTGGCTATATTTTTCAGTTTAATTTCCAGTTTCAGCACTTCAGCTTACTTCAAAATTTTAACCGGGCGAGTAATTTTGCATCACTACTCATCACTCATAACTACACAGTTTCATGCACGTTTCATCAGTAGTAGGTACTATTCTGTAACAACATTTTCTTGTCTCGACAGCGTAGTCCGGTACTTACCTATCAAATTGATACCAATTTGATAGGTAAGTACCGGACTACGCTGTAAATGAGCTTACCAACAATAAGGAGTCTTATATTTATACAAATATAAGACTCATTATTGTTGGTAAGCTCATTTGGTGAGTTTTGTCACTCAGGTGAAGGTCGATATCGAATAAGTTACTTACAGAATACCCAAATCTAGCAGTCATGCTTTTAGCTTCTCGTCATGTATAGTATACTTTTTAGGAAGTATGTACCTATAGGAAACCGACGGCTATATGTGCTTTCTGATGATTCAACCAAATTGAGATAGGTATTTTAGCCAAAAAGAACGGAATTTATCACGTCACAATAGTGTCACTTGATACCTACTACAAGACAAACACTTCAAAATCATCACAATATTCGCAAATGAGCGCACTTTTGTGAATACTAGATACAAATATCACACCAGAAAGACGGTGTTAGCGCATTGAGATATTAAATTTTCAGTTTTTTATTAGAATAGAAGAATTTCAGACCGGAGTCCATAGGGTTAGTAACAATTTTTATTATTACTACATTACAAGAAAGTATCTAAACACAATAATTGGTATCAGCTTCTAGCGATTCTTTAATGGCAATATTTTTCAGCCCGTTTCTGCGTAAGCGCCCTTTGATAAACACACCGTAGCGGGCTACGTGCTACGCCAGACTCATATTAACTAGAATATATCGATCGATTCGATCAAAAATATTCCTTATACTAAAAATAAAAAGGGTTTCGTCAGAATGGATGCTGCTGCTACACGCTGCACTTGCTCGGCAATGAGGAATTTGTACAGCAAAACAAAGCTAGAAGAAGAAGTTTACGGTATTAGTGTCTTCCATTTATAGTAACCATAACATAACAAGCTAGCTAGTTGAAACGATGATTGAAACACATCGTAAGGATGAATGAAGTACCTACAGCAATTTAAAACTAGTTCCAATGAAAAAGTCTCGTGTCCACGGCACGTTAACAAGTGAAAATAAATGTGTATCAAAATACAATCCGTAATGGTTATGGACCCACGCTGCGAACGAATAGAGGAGTCCATACAACTCGATGATGATTCCATAAATTTATACAGTGCACAATAAAAAGGCAGCTCGGAACAAAACGGCGTCACCTCTTTTTATGGACTGCCGTACGTGTACTAAACGGACTAAACGCACCAATCATTGTTCGTCAAACTCGTCTAGTTTTTGTATAATCAAGCGTCGCAGCAAATTACGAGCCATGAAATTGGTGAATGACGAACTTTATTGGGATTTAGCGACTCAATATTGCCCGATTAGCTCCGAGGTAAACACCGTAAACAGAGATTCGCCTTGACACACATGAGTTGTCTCGCTCAACTCAACGTATCTATGTCGAGTCGCTCGGTCGCATTCACGTACCACCGCTAATTAAACACCAATAAAAGCTTTATTAAAATGACCAAATATATAAATACTTTAGTACGTACATTTACGAGTTGAAGTTACAAAATTAATGTAGCAATAAACTAAAGTAAAACTTTGACGTGACATCAAAATGTCGCGCAGTAGGTAATAGAGCAAGATTCGTTAGTTATTTATTACGACTAGGACTAAATATGGTTGCTTCGGCTTGAATTATGTATAAGTATAGCTTTTATTTTTCTTCCAGTATTCAATAAGTTGTGTGACAGGTTCTTAGAAATTCCTGAATCTGCAGCAATAGGTAGTTTCACTTCACAGAATGGTTTTATTGCAATCAAGTACCTATTCTGCCAGCCAGACCTCCACAACCCATTAACTGGGTAACAGCGGTTCTCCTTGGCAAGACTGGTGTCAGATTTTCTGGCTTCTAACTATCCGTAACGACTGCCAAAGATCTCCAAATGACAGCCGGGACCAACAGCTTAACGTGCTTTCCGAGGCACGGAGGAAACTCGGTATGTTAAGATGGTCACCCATCTACAGACCAACCTCGGCAATCCAAAATAAAAGAATAACTATTGTACCATCACCACCTGCGTCATTTACCCATTAACTACAATATAAGATTTTTATGAAATATTATGTTAAAAGTCACAAGACAGACACAATAGGTGGATAATGTCAACTTTTGGTATTTATTCATTTCTTTATTGTTTTCAGCAGCTTAATAAAATCAAATATAAAATATTATATAAGTAACTTATAAAGGTGTGTTTTTGCGAAATTATATAATAGAACATAATTATAGCGGTTTTCTGTTGAGGAAGATTTCGATATTTGTGCATAATTGCAGCAGTATAGGTACTAAAGCTAATTATACTTGTCGTAAAATAAAATCGTTGTACAAGTTAATTGAAGGAAATTACACAACTCAGTTTCTGGATTAGAAGTGGTAACTGGTATGGACTTTTTCACTTCTGTGTCTTAATAGATTAGGTACCTATCTATATCTACATAAATATTGTTTCATACAATTATGACGTAAATATATGTCGAACAATTAAAACTGTTATTAATAATAGATTCAATTGCCAAAAAACTGATCCAACCACCTTAATATCTGCTCAAAATCAGTAGGAATTTATAGCTCAATTTCGTTTGTATAGAAAGGTCTACAAGCCTACGGGTCGTAGCGCGTAGGCGGGGCGACGCGAGGTGCGCGCGCGCTTAGCAGGGCGGCGCGCCTCGGCGGCGGCGGATTAAACTCGGACAAAGGCGACACATGAAAAGCGCCGCCGAATCTGCTTATCACACCTTATTGTTTGTTGGCCGCTCGCTGTAATATCACCCTCTATATATCAGCGTTCACGTGGACAGTGCTGATATATTATATCATACGAGTCCGTGTGTGTGTTTATGTAACGATAAACTTGGAGTACGTATTACGACCCTCCTTCCCGAGTGGCCATGTTGATAGTAATTACTGTTTTGAAGTGTACCCGATTCCTGGATAAATATTGACTTTTCAGAAAGTAATGTAATGACGATTTATTGGATACGTCATTATAAGTTTCTTGACGTAGGATAGTAATTAAATTGTAGCTCATTTAAAACAATCTCAACGTAAACATCTGAACACCCTTAACTAAATATTTACAAAATGGATTCTCGGGGCGGAGTTGAACGTGTCAACGATTTCGGTAAACATAGTTAAGTCAAGCAATAAAAACAATCTTCACTATAAAATATGCTTGACTGTTTGCAGTTCTAAGTTAACTGTGATCTAAGAGAAGTGTGATAATTGTTCCCTTACCAGAAGGTAAGAGGTCTTTAGGAGTATAAGTGCCTTTATTTCTAAGTTGCACAGACACATTGTTGCATGATAAAATGTAGGATCTAACTATGGATGTTCTTAGACCATCTAGTTTGTTGCTTCATCAACTATCTTAGTATCATCACTTATCTTAGCTTTATTCAACTTCCTACCCCAGAGTAATTAAGGTTGGAAAAGAAATAGAAAGTAACTGTCCCGCTACTTATTTTATTACGCATGTACTCACGTTATATAAACGCTACAAAGATATTCTAAATTCTCATACACACGTATGTTATGAGTAAGTACCTAGGGAAATTACGTACTTACGTGGATTTTTTAAAATAATTAGTTAAACATTTCCATACAATAAGTAGTAAATAATAATAAATAATAATAAATTATTTTACATCTTAGTATGCAAATAGCTCAGTTTAAAGGAATTCATTTGGTTTAAGTATCCCCAACAGAGAAGGAAATCATCACTGGCATGCTATCAAACTATAACCTCTTTCCCAAGTATAAGTACTTAGATGCTCAAAAAGCCTAGCCCTATGTGTAGAGGATAGGCTGTAGATTATTCCTGCTTAATATCCTAATATGTATCTAAAACTACCATTACAGAGTGAGTTTCGACTGTGCGTTGATAGGTATATAAGTCACTGAGTCAGGTTTGCCTTTTATATTTATACCTATAGAAGATTGATAATATAGTAAACTAGTCCCGCCGCAACACATAACAATTGTATGTTTTGCTTTACGGAAATCATTATCATATAAATTGGCGACTTTGACTGAGTTCCGATTTGAACCGAAACTGGTAAATTAAGTATGATACCTACCTTATCTGCATAAGTGAAGACCATGAGTGAACCTGAACGATTCAAGAAACAGTGGTACCCAGTACTTACTAGGTAGCTGAGTAGATCTTTAACCTCTAGAGACATTGCTGCTTCTTGTCTGAAGGGTGCATAATTTAGAGTACACGTAGTAAATTTCTCTGAAACGAACTAGACATTTATACGCTAAATATTTTAGTATCGGCTTCCAGTGTTATCTGATGTAGCTGACAGATTGACTGCCTTTTTTATCGTGTGGAAATTCTAATGGATGTCCTACGCCCTGGGGAAAGGGAGGAAGAGGGCGGTCTGTCAGATTCTAACTGACTTAAACCAAACGTATGCGACTTCTTTTGCCCGAGGCACAGGAATAATTTCATGTAGACCCTGTCACCCTCAGCCCTATCATCTGCGTGCAAAACCCATGGTGGCCGCCATGGCGGAGGACATTTTGCACCCTCCGATGCCCCGTGCGTCTGCTACGAATAGTGATGGAGGACGGAGGGGATAGGTTGTATCTTTTCGCTTTATTCCTCCGGCTATTCCTCAAGAGTGTGATGCATCGTGTCGTCGAGGCAGCAGAGTGCAGTGATGTCAACCAGGCGTCTACTCCCGGCCTATGAGGCGTAGATACCTTCCAAAGCACCCCTTCCCGGAGAGAAACTTTGACAACTGGAAAGTTTGAATTCCATGCCGTGCCCACATTACGGGTCAAACCGACCGGGTCTTACCGATATTGCGGCAGCAACTTAGCCTCCACCCAGTTACCTTCCGTGCAACACTAGACGCCTTGGAAAAAGGATGATGACTGTCAACTAACAACGTAATTCAACGAACACATTATCAAAAATATCGAATGGAGCTGAATGTGCCTTGCGAGGCCTAAATAAGTCCTTTACGAAGCGTCTTCTCATCTCAAGTCCAACACTTTATTACTGAAAACCGAAAAACAAAACTAAGACGTGAAACATACCTAGGACGTCTTTTTTTTCGGTTTTATTTGGTTGAAAGTTTCTGGACTAATGTTTACGATGTAATCGCTTGAAAGCTCACCTAATGATTTTCTCAAAGCGGCTGGCGTTTAAGCTATATAAGTTTATCTATGCATACCTGTATTGTAAGGGCTTGCTTATTATTTGCAATTATAGGCATTGATACTGGTAGTTGGCTCACGCGGGGCGGAGCGCCGCAAATTGCCCTCCGTCAGGGAACTCACCTAACTACATGTTTACAGCTCTTTATGGTGCATAATCGCTGCTCTTATTAAAATTTAAGTGGATTCCTTTCCTGACGTAACTATGTACTTGTAAACGAAACTGTACGTTCGATTGTAAAGTGCAAGTAGGTAAATGTGTAATTGTGTACCTACCACCAATTCCTTGACGTCGTGACGTGGGCATTAAAAAGTCGAAAGGACTCGTGTTGAGTTAGCCAAAATCTACTTCCAAGACAGAAGTGTGGTAATTTTTCGTTTTTATCACGCATTATAAAATGTAATCGTAAGGTTATTATGAATTACTACTATAAACTATAATTTATAGCACCTTCGTCATGCCTACTTTTGACGCCGTGCCTACTGCTGAAAAGATATGTTATTTGTGCAAGTAAGTAGGTATATATATAAGAATAAAACTTTTTACAAAAAAATACAACCGACTTCCAACAAAAAAACACTACAAAGTAAAAAATAACTTTAATTTCGGAAGTCGGTGTTTTTGTTAGTTTAATCTGGAAGTCGGTTGTATTTTTTTGTAAAAAGTTTTTTTATTTTTCACTTTTTAGTGGTACCCCACACCTAAAAACATCACTGCTAAATCGCAGGAAAGCAAAATACGCAATTTCGATTACTTGGATGACATAAAACTATCATCCAAGTAGACGAATTCCAGCTATTTCGATTTAAAATCCAAAGTTCGTTACCGATTTTCATAAAATATAAATGGGACCAATCTGCAAGTAGGTATATCCTTTCAGATAAAACAAGAATTTTTCAAATCGGTTCATAATTGTCGGAGTTATGAGGTAACAAACATTTAAAAAAAAAACATACAACCGAATGGATAACCTCCTCCTTTTTGGGAAGTCGGTTAAAAATAATAAACAAGCAAGACCATCATCCATAAGTGAAGATGTGAAGATAGAACTACTAAACAAACTACTTTCCTAAAGTAATCTGCTAAAGACACACATAAGTACCTATATAATCCTAATAGGTACCTATATAACATTCTTCCGTAACTGAGTGAGTGATTGACAGACAACGCACAGCCGAAACGACTGGTCGTAGAAAACCTTGGGCAGTGCAGGAGGGTGCTATGAGAGAATTTCCCGAAATTTCTATGGGAACGAGAAAAATCGGGATAAGCGTGTACGAAATCGCGGGCAAAAGCTAACTGTAAATAATAAGATATTGAACATAATCCTGAATTTACTGTTTAAAAAAATTAAGTATCTACCTAGAAGAAGTAAAAGTAAACGCAAAGGCAAAAAAACAAACAAATGCAATATCTAGAAAATTTCTTCAAAAATCGGAACTCTGTCTGCGCAATATTCCAGCTCAACCCTTCCAGCTAATCTTGTAAACATTAATTTGTTTGCGAACAATTAGGCTCACATACAAACAACAAACCCTGCTGAATTCCGCCTTCTGTGAACCTTCACTAAAAAGATTATTTCACTTGAATATTCATAACAACTAATTCAATTATCTGTTCCAGTGTCAATAACGTTCCGGCTCGTCCGCACTGCATTGTGGCGGCTTGCTTTGAACAATAATTACAATAGTTTTTTTTTTTACTTTGCAAGAGATTTTCCCGCAGTTTGCAGGTTTTAGACAATAGGGCTCGAACTGACTTTACAAATGGCGCGGAAGATCCTAGGCGAGGAAGCGGGTAATGCAGGTAGCCGCCTTTGTTCAGGTACCGTCCGACATTTATCAGTAACTGTTTTATCTTGCTTGGAACGTCTTCTTCAATGTTAACTAGAAGTTTGGTGGCATGTGGTTTGTGGTAAATCATAACATAAGATCTACATCAAACTGCTTTACCTCCAAAGTAAGGAATATTTGTTAGGAATTTGGGGCGCTACACCCTAGTACTTTTTAGATAAAATACTCGTAACACAGTAAATTCACGCCATTTTGATATTTTTGAAAATAAAACCACAGTTTTCCGAGGATAAATCAATAATTATGGTATGGCTCGAAGAATTAAATTAGCCTCGAAAAGTTATGTTTCGTATTTCTTTGTTTTAAACAGGACCTGCTAGTCTATTCTGTAAATAATCATTTCGATATCGACTTCACCTGAGTGACTAAGTTTAAAAAGTGAACTTTATTTCACACATCATAAGGTCTTATATTTATATGAATTTGAAACTCACCTCGGATTCCGCTGTCGAGACACGAAAATGTTGTTACAGAATGCTGAAAAAGCAAAACTGCTGTGTACTGATGGCATGTATGTAGGTACGTACATACATTATTTTTTGGCCAAATTACATCTGTACAAAAGATTTTTGAAGCCTTTTAAACAGAATATCATCATATATATCGAGTATCATCTTAAGTTCTCATTCCTATAAAGCTTTGACTTTAGCCTGAACAACCTGAAAAACTAGAGCAGCGATTCTTTTACAACTTAATGATGTAGTAGATCATATCAGTATAAAATAGTTATAAGGATTACTCAAACGACAAAGTGCTTGAACCAAATATAATGATTACTTTCCTAACATGGTGTCTCTAAAACTTTAATCATGTTTTTCACAGTTGTAGGTAGATATACATACATATACCTATGAGTAATACCTACACATTAGACGTTTGGTTCGGAATGTGTGAAGTTCAATAAATAACTCGGATCTTATAATGGTTTGAATAATATAGAGTAGGAATAGGCAGCTTAGATTTTCCGTGAGATCAATTTGAATTTCAACTAAAGAATTATGTGTGTATGGGCACGCAGCCGGGCCCGCTCAACTACGTTTATTGACCAAATCGTGGACAAAGACTCCTCTTTTACGACCTCGTAAAACTCACCATTGTTCAGGGCAACTCCGCACGAAAAGCAGACCCGCTTATTGTTAATACTTAAATAAGACATCCATTTTTTTGTTGTTTAGCCCATTACGGTCTACGTTTGTACATATTTTGACTCGGACGCCCTTTAGGATTATTCATCTTTGAGTTGCCGCCCGCCTCCTTAGTTTTTGCAAATGATCACGTGCTGAAAAGTTGTTCGTAGTTTTGACCAATACTTTTTTCTAACGTACAACCATTGTTTATGGTCGGTGTTTAACCATTAAGCTTAGGTATTTGCAACAATAGTTTGGAATAAACCGTTAAACATGACGGTTTACCTTGCCACATCAACGATATTTGCTAATACGACAAACGAATTTGTTGAGTATTATTATATCATGCAATAGCCTTTACATACAGTATATAACGGTCTACGTAATTTTCAGGGGTAGGTAGTACCTAAACAAAATACGGTAATAAAATTTTTAAAGCAAATAAAATTACATAACTTTACTGTCTTCATTATTGTTTCACGGTTTAGGTAACGTAACATAAAGTTAACAATGTTATCTATGTATGTAGATATGTTAGTGCCTAAAACATCTAGATATCTGCAACAATTCTCGGAAAAAACCGTAAAGTTTAATCGTTAAAACGCGTCAATCGTCATTTGTCATTAAAACCAATATGGTGCAACCAATATAATTTTTGATAAGTACCTAAAACATTTCTTATATCAACAACCACCTTCAATAATAAGTAGGTACTTGACAAATTAAAGCTGCAACAAAATTACTTTTGCTTGACGAGCAAAAAAGTCAAATTAAAAATACTTTTCAAAATTAGTAACTTGACAAATAATTTATATTGATCCCCAAACGACATTAAAACGAATTCAAAATATATAAAATGAATACATTTGTACGTGTTAGATACCTGTATTTATTTGATATAACGACGCAATCGTCAGGTAGGCAGGCACCTACACACAGCTATCGATCGACGGAGTTTCGACGTATTTTATAACCCGTCGTAAATTAAAAGTGCTATAAATATAAATCTTGGTCCGCGTCAAATCGCATCACATATTCATGCCTGGCGTTATTAAAAACCTAAATAACCGATGCCACTTCAAAAGTGACCCGTTTTAGGTAGATACCTCAAATAAATCTGGTCTTCGGCGGACGGTAACATTAATGAACACATATTTTGGTCCATTTAAATTGTACCTACAAATTAATTTAATCGCTTCGTAAAGAGTTATTGAAATGAAATGTATATGTTTACACATTACTGCGTCTAGATATACCTACATGTTTGACAAGTTACAAGACATTACAGTTTAAAAAACCTACATGTTTGTAAATATTTTAAGAATGCCTCAGAAAACACATACTTGCTAATATTTGTATTACACGTATTTGCTAATATTACTAACACCAATAAAAAAGCTAAGCATTTTACGAAGTAATTTATTAAACAAGAATCTTTCAATAAATCAAAAGACATGGGACCAAACAAAAATAACTAAAATGTCATGTCCTCCTCTTCTTATGTTATTTTCGGAAAATACAAGTTAGCGGTACTTTAGAAATTTTTTATTCTTCTATGCGACTTGAACTTTTATGAATATGATTACAATGCAAAGCTGCCTGCAGCGCTTCATTTAATATTCAGTGTGAATTGCAGATGTCTCAACTTTTCAAGGAAACTTGTTGGGCGAAAGTAGCAAATCCAACGCATATCATGCTGTATTGTGTTTATGAAAAATCGACGAATTTATTTTGAAATAATGTTTTGAGTTTTATGAACATTACATTTATTCACTAGATGTCAATCTTAATATGTACATAGGTAAAATTCTTCCGTTACTGAGTGAGTGACTGACAACGCACAGCTAAAACTAGGTCGTAGAAAGATAAAAAATTTGGCATGTAGGTTCCTTAGAGAGCGTAGGAGAGCATTAAGAGGAAATGTGGGCTTGTAGACTTGATCGTATGTAAAAAGTTATATTTCGAGGTTTGGCTCTCGCCTGTTTCCTCCTCCAATATTAAATCGATTCAATAGATATTACACAAGCTGAATAAGAAGGATTAAACTGTGCCCCTATGTTTTTCTCTATTCAATAATAGTTGCCAAACTTGTTCAGTAAGGCTCTTTTGACAGCAGTTTATTGGACAATTTTGAGCATGTTTTGAGGGTCCTAGTACTTTCACGTTTAATATATCATCAAAAAAGAAAACATAGCGACACAAAATATATTCTTCTTATTCAGTTCATGAAATATCTCTTAAATCTGTTCAATATTGAAGAAGGAAACAGGCGAGAGCCAAAGCTCGAATTATAACTATTTACATACAAAGTCGCTCCGCCCGCGTTTCCTCTTAAGAACGGGAAAAAACGAGATATGCGCGTACGAAGTCGCGGGCAAATAATGAAGCTCGAAAATAGAATATTACTGCGAGTTTCGGTCGTAAGCACAACAGCTGAGTTCAACCCAGATCGGGCAAAGACTTACGAACTTTCAAGTGACAGTCCGGAGTTTGGAAGCTGGTGGTATGATACTCCCGTATACCATGAAAAACTCGGTAAGCTGTTGGCTCTGCACCTGGTTTATCTACTGTCGTGTCGGATAACCGTCCCATTGGACTACGAGAGTGACGGAAGAGAGAGCACCTAAGCTTGCGCAAGCACTTGTTATTACATCTAACTTCTATCACTTGTGTCTCTTGGGACGATGACTTGCCTCAGTGATAAGATTGGCCATCATGACACAAGCACGATCAGGCTTTCAGGATGTCTGTTATTGCGAAGTTATAGGTCTCTGGATCTCTATAATAAGTATATTATTATTCCAAAACAATGTGAACAGTAAAACTTACTATACATATCTGAATTTATCAAAATAATCAGAAAGCTAATGAGTTTCAGCCATTTAAACTTGCGTACGAAAATAAAATAAGTACGATAAAATCATCATCATGTACCAAAAATCATCAAATCGTTCAGCTATTTATCCGTGAAAGCGTAACAAACAAACTCACTTTCACATTTATAATATTAATAAAAGCTTCCTTTGTCAATGCTTTTTTTTTTTTTTTAGGGATGGGAAATCATCCAATGACTCCTCCCGCTCTGGGTGTAGCGGGAGGGAGTGTCAGACTTCTACTGACTAAAACCCATCCATGTTCCTTCATTGCCCTTTGTGTTCCGGAGCCACGGTGTCTCTTGCGAATAATCCCGCGACTCCGGCAGGCGTCGGCCCTTTCCGGCCCCTCTGTGTTGCTGACTCTCTTTGAGGCGCGCGTGGAACACTAACGCGCCGTCGACACGGCCTGTCGTCACTAGACGGACGGACGGCGATCCACCCATAGCTCGCCGCCCACAGGCCCGCGCCTACGGTGGCCGGAGGTCACCAGGTGGCCCCCGACGCCCGCGGCGTCCACCACGGCGGCCGGGACGAGAGGGTCTCCTCTCCCGCTCCGCTACCTCCTTCGCTAGCATGACTGCTTCGCAGAAGGAGGCAACGGCGTCCCATTCCGTCTCGCTCCGGACCATGGCTTGGACCAGGGCCGGACGCGAGAGGTCGCCGCCAATCGCCGTTTCGAGGACACGGCGGTGCGCCGCCCAAGCGGGGCACACCTGCACAGTGTGCTCTACCGTGTCCTCCGGTCGATCCTCGCAGTGGTGACACCCGGGCGTTTCCTCCCGCCGAATTCGGTGCAGGAACCTCCCGAAACTTCCATGTCCGGTGAGGACCTGCGTCAGGCGGAAGGTGAGGACGCCGTGGCGCCTCTCAAGCCACTCCTCAAAGAGGGGACTTATCGCCGCTATTGTGGCGTGCCCTTTCCTTTGTCAATGCTTAGAAACAGTTTCATTTGATTTTCTTCTTCATATAGGCTTGGGAAAGAATAAAACTATAGCTTATCACGATCCTTTTTTAATTAATTTTAGGGATGGGAATCATCAGATGACTCTTTCCACTCTAGGCGAAGCAGAAGTGAGTGTCAAAGTCTGACTGTCTAAAATCCATCCGTATTCCTCCTAATGCCCTTTGCGTTCCAGGGCCGCGGTGACTCTTTCGAACAAATTTTGCAACCCTGGCAGGTACTGACCATAGCGAGCCTCCTCTACTAAGGTGACATCTCTTTGAGACGCGCGTGGAAAGCAGCGTGCCGTAAACCAATCTTATTACTAGGTATACATGCTTCATTGCGAGGATCATCCGGAATGCGAGAATCGTTCGGAGGACACGATGGATCGTACGGGGAAGGTCTGCCCTCCTTGGGTGGAGCACCGCCGCGTCCTCGTCGAGGTGATCGGTGGCGGTGACCTCTCGCGTTCGGCCCTGGTTCAATCCATGGTCCGGAGCTAGTCGCGTGGCATGGGAAGCGGTCATCTCCTTCTGCGAAACAGTAATACTAGCAAAGGAGGAGGCTGAACGCGTGAGAGAAAGGGAAATCTCACACCCCGGCCGCCGCAAAAGAAACAGAAGTAGACGCCCCGGGCGTCGGGAGTCGCCGGGCGATTCCCGGCCACCGTAGGTGCGCGCCTGCGGACGGCGAGCGTTGGGTGACTCGCCGTCCGATACGAAACAGGGGGCTACTCTCGAAGCTCGAAGTTCATAGTTTCGGGCTTAGTTGCGGGCGTATTATACTCCGTATCACCTACGGACTTACAATTAGTCCCGAACTCGAACTAAGAAAGAATGACAACACGATTTGACAGTAAATGACAAATCCTGTTGTCATTCATTCTTAGTGGTTACGTGATACGGAGTATAATACGCCCGAAACTACGGACTTCGGGCTTAGAGAGTAGCCCCCCAGGGCCGACGGCGCGCTGTGTTCCACGCGCACCTCAAAGAGCTGTCAGCATAGAAGATGGGGCCTGTTAGGGTCAGTGCCTGCCGGGGCTGCCGAATTTGTTCGAAAGAGTCACCGCGGCACTGGAACGCAAAGAGCATTAGGAGGAACACGGATGGGTTTTAGTCAGTAAGAGTCTGACACTCCCTCCTGCTTTGCCCGGAGCGGGAGGAGTCATTTGATGATTTCCCATCCTTTTAAAAAAAGGTATACATGCTTCAAAATAAGAAAGCCTGTGAAAACCGACTGAAACCTGTAAAGTCTATGAGTAACGTAGGTCACAGCTCTACAAATCTCGAATCCTATAGTTCTACTTACATATCTCCTAGGTTGCAGGACTACGAAGCCCGCAGGTCGTAGCCAAGGTCTACGAATTTGTACCTACGTAGACCTACGAAAACAACATTCATCCTTATGCCACTTCTATCTCAATTCGGTATTAAGCTTGAATTTGAGCATTGAAAAAAGATAAAATAATACGTGTTATTTAGAAGATAACGTAAACAAAAAGATATCTATTGTTTGGCAACTTATGTGTGTATAGGTAGGTATTGACGATGTAATCCGTGTTACTAAGGTGACCTCGTCATCAAGGTCTTTGATCTTTGAAATAAACTTTCACTGTCGTGCTTTCAGTATCTACATATTATAAAGATCTCGGCCTCATCTAGTTTAAAATGACCAAAAAAGATTGATGTGGCAAAGTATTACTTACACATTCTACTTTTAAAATAAATATCATCGATAATTTATCTACACTAATATTGTAAAGAGGAAAACTTTGTTTGTATGTTTGTTTGTTTGTTTGTTTGTTTGATTGTAATGAATAGGCTCAAAAACTACTGGACCGATTTCAAAAACTCTTTCACCATTCGAAAGCTACATTATCCACGAGTAACATAGGCTATATTTTATTTTGGAAAAAATAGGGTTCCGTAAGATATTTGGGTTTTTCGGACACAAGGTGTAAAAATCAACTAGAAAAGTTACTTATTTTGCTTAAGCTGCCTAAACTATAAAAGATAGAACCATTAATTGTTCTAATTAATTGTAGATCTCATAAATATCTACAAAAAAGTCCGCGACACACTAGACCTATCTATGTCGAGTGAGGCACAACAACCATTTTTTTTTTTGAAATCTTGTTTTTTTTTTGGACTACATTTAAACGCGTTTATTATACTCATGCTATTACTCCTTATCAAAATAAAGTATTTCATCACTAAGTACAGTTTATGTAGATAATATTTGGTCTGTGAATGAAATCGGACGTTTGGTTTAGAAGTTAAGGCGAAGTTAAAATATTATGATTTCTGCTGTACGGCCCGTTGCGAAGTGGACGTCACCAAGGCGGGGGTGCGCGTGCGGGAGGGGAGTTTAGATCTATGAGTAAGGTACCCGCGCGGCTCAGACGCGAGGTAACAGTTTTTCTGTAGTGTACTTAGTATCAGCATTGCACCCGTGCGAAGCCGGGGCGGGTCGTTAGTCATCTATATATATAAAAAGTAAACCTGACTCACTGACTTATATATCAACGCACAGCCGAAACTACTGGTCGTAGAAAGCTGAAACTTGCCATGTAACTTCCTTCCTCCCGAAATTCCTCCAAAAACGGCAAAAAACGGGATATGCGCGAACGAAGTCGCGGGTGAAAGCTATTATAGTTTATGATACTAATTGCAAGGTATGGCAGACGAAGACAATGCCTGACCCTAAATAAATAAAGGCAACACTAAGTATGATGATGTTGGTTGATACCTAAAACATTTCAGCACTTATTGTATGGAGTATGGAGGGCCTTTTCTAGTCTAAACCTTCCGAAAAAGTCGCTAGTAGAACATTTATGACCACGATGAACTCGAAAAGGTAATGATGCACAGAGATTTTGAGTAGGTATTTATTTATCCACTGTCATGTTACTGAAGCTACGACAGATCTGCTGCAAGTATTTGTTCCCTATCTATGAATAATGATTTACCAATTACGCACACGATGTTGAATCGTATCTAAATGTATCCTAGTTCCTATATTTAGTTCGTACATAGAGACTACTCACATTTATTCAGCTCCATTCAAGTTTCGCTGATCGATTTTGGCCACACTTATACAGTTCTGCTTCTATCAGCCGTGTACAGCTTCCTAAAAATGAAAAGGCGGGCAGCGGCAGATAGCGCTGAACTCTATCTATAGCACTCATATTTAAAATATGTTAAAATTTATAATAAACTAGCTGACCCGTGCAACGTCGTCTGCGTAACATTTTTCATTACTGCTCCGCTCTATTGGTCTTAGCGTGTTGATATATAGCCTATAGCCTTACTCGATAAATGGGCTATCTAACACTGAAAGAATTTTTCAAATCGGACCAGTAGTTCCTCAGATTAGCGCGTTCAACCAAACAAACAAACAAACAAACAAACTCTTCTGCTTTATAATATTAGTATAGATTGCCTAACTCTATAAAACATATTGAAAGACTGACTACTTTTAAATACAAACTAAAAGAATTACTGATACAGAAAGCAAATTACACAATCAATGAATTCTTAAATGACAAATGTTTTGACTAAAAATTATTTAATATTATAATTATGAAAATTGATAAATGTATTGTTAAATTAAATTCCCTTGTAGTAATTAATGTTAAGTTTTCATTAGTGATTTATGTAAATTCTGTGACGATATATTATTTTTTTTTCGTAAATGACAAATGTTTTGACCAAATATTTATTCATTTGATATTATACTAATTCTTTACGAAAAATGACAAATAAATGAATAATTTACTTGTTTTCCCTAGTGGTAAATAATATAATGTTTCCGTAATTAATCATTTGTGTGTTTGTAATATGACAATATATTTTTTTACTATTTTTTGTGTAATTGTAAAAAACATTGTACACCTCATGGGTATGTTACAGTGATACGTGCTACAATAATAACTTTAAGAACTGAATTCCCACCTGTGACAAGCAATAAATAAATCTGAATCTGATCTGAATATTATAATAACATATTGGTCCGCATTTTATACTTGTTTGACGCGACAGCATTCAGCTGTCGCGTCAAACAAGTATAAAATGCGGACCAATATGATCAGATGCGGAAAGGAAAGCTGAACGGATGCGTACGTGTCTCCATACATACCTAATCGTTGTTATATCTATAGGCATAAGCTGAATAGATCTGAATAAGTGTGAGTAGTCCCTTAACCCTTCCTCCGTCCTTATAAAATAGATGTGAAAGTTTGTGAGGGTGTATGGATGTTCGTTACTGATTCACGCAAAAACGTCGTTTTTCGTTGAGTCAGCGAAACTTTACAGATATCACTATAACATATTCATATATTCATACTTTAATCTTCTATTATTTAAAAATCTCGTCTCACGGTGTTTGTCATCGAACACACCCGAAATGGCTAGACTGATTTTAATGAAATTTGTTGTGTAGGTCTGACTGAGAATAGGTCGAACGAAGGTGATTTCTTTTCTATGGCAAAACAACGTTTGCCAAGTCGTCTAGTTACTACCTATATAAATGCGAAAGTTACTGGCACTAGGTACCTACTAAGAATGTAATCATATCGCACGGGAAGTTAGGACGTAGTATATCTCTATTTATATCAGTAAAAGTCATTAACATTTTGTGTCGGTACATAATCTACGTAATACTCACATATTAAAGGCTGAAAGGTATAATCAGGTTCTAAATCTGAATTTGCTTATAGACTGATACATAGCCAGCCCCTTATATAAATCTTATTATTTATTGTCTATCTACTTCTGGTATAGTTTTATTTTGTTATTGTCATTTTCAATGCCATACCTATATATAGCCTGTAATAATTACCTAGTTGATGCTGACAAAGTGATTAAATCAGCTGTAATTTCTTTGTATCTACCTAATTTACTACAGTTTCAATTTCAGTTCTACGCTGTTTGGTGTGCTCAATAATGAAAAAATACGGGTACCATAAAGCTGTGTAAGATTTTTAATTAATGAACATGTCTTCATGGTAGTTTATGGCAGTGAAGCGCGACACCGACCGGTGCGCGGCGGTACACTTGATATCGTACGATTCGTATCAACGACTTGTGTGCCTACGTCGACAAGATATGGCCAAGTCACCGAGGGAAAGCTGGATTAAAAATTAATTTAGGCGCTTTCATGTTCGCCGATAATCCAGACATTATCAAGATATCAAATCAAGTGGATTAAACCCACCTAGTTAAATGTAATGCACACGATAACAACTGATTATTTATCTACTTACGTGTTGTTCGTAAAGTTTTATGTGATATTTTTCTATAATATTATACAAGGAAATCAAATTTAATCGTTGATCCGTAGCAATTTTAATAGAATCGAGCTACGAGTCTACTAATTTTTGCGTCAAGGTTGTTACTAATTTATGCGTCTGTATTCTGAGTGACTGTTGAATCTGACACGCATGGATGTTGCTCTTTGAGTATTTCCGGTACGTGTAGTGTCTGTTTGTTTAGTTTAATGACGTGTGTGATGATTTAATGCAATAATTAGAGGGTCAGGTTCAAGTTAGTTCAGTTAGGTGTGACGTGTTAACGACCTGTGAGACTGCTGTCAAAGGGCAAACAAGCGCGGGGTGAGCGCAAACATGTGAGGCTCTGTTTGAAGAACGGCCTCTGTGTAGAGAGCAGTGTACGTCGCGGTGGTCGGAATAGTACACAGTTACACACTCATGTTATAAACATTCATATGCCTGTATACCCAGATTTCTATAACTCAGTCAGTAACGCAGTTGGGACTCAGTCCCTGCTGGTGACTCTTATACCTATATGAATTTCTTTCAGTACCTAACAGCAAAATAATATGTCTTCTCCAATTCAGTGGTGTGCGACGAGAGACCTCTCCAACAAAGCGGAGATGTCCGAAGCGGAGACGAGAAGAGATGTTTTTTAGCTAGGATATATGTCTCCACCGAAACTGTGCGGAGATGATGATGGTGCTAGAGTGGAGATGTGCGCTGACTACACTGCGCGCCGCACCCATTTAGTCTCCGCTACATGCCATCGTCTGCTTGCGAGGAAAAGCTCACATCTCCGCTTTGCGGCCCAGCACAATTTTAGTAAAGAAATAAAATTGGCAATTCTGTGGTCTGTAATAAATAATCTGCCTAACCTTTCCCAACGAGTCGGCCCTTAAATTTAAACTTAATTCAGCTAAATACAAGCTAAAGACAATACTTTACGAGGACCGACGCCTATCTGACTTCCACAACCCAATCACTGGGTAGGTACCGCGATACTTCTTGGCAGTCGTTTCGGATTGTCAGACGCCAGTCTGACAATCCGAAACGACTGTCAAAGATCTACAAATGACAGCTGGTGCCAAAGGATTAATTTGGTTTCCAACGCACGGAGGAGTCTCAATATGTCAAGATGGTCACCCATCCACAGACCTCGGAAAGCTTTGCTAATTCTGAATATTGGCACGTGCCATGTGGATGTTATAATTTGGCCACGAGCTCCTCTATGGTCTGTAACAAATGCTGCCTTATAAACTCGACTCGATAAGTACTTATACTATTAATTATTTCCCTGCATCTTTATCACATTCTTATTACAAGTAATGAAGTGTCCCCCTTATACATACTTACTACTAAATGTATAAATCCAAAAAAGCCATTTGTAAGTATGCCTACCTCAAACAGGATTGTGGAGCGCAAAAGGTTTTTGGAGGAACACGGGTGTGTTTAGTCAGTAAGAATCTGACACTCCCATATGATATACCATCCATAAAAAATGTACCTACCTCCGTGGAACTCGCCACATTTGCCCCAAATATTGAGAACAATCCAATAGTGTGGTTTTCCTTTTGCTGGACAACGAGTTCGCATATACCTACCTACATTGAATTATAGGATGTAAATAATATACATATTGTCAGTAACACAAGGCGTTTCCTCAATGGTCAATCAGCCAATACAATACCTAGATTCTGGCTGACGAGTTTCAGTACAATTCTTTTTTTAAATTATATCTTTCAAAATCTAGGGAAAAGACGCAGCGCTTTAAAATATACATACACATTTCGACATCTAAAAAACCGGCCAATTAAATAATAATACGATGTCCCTCACACAGTCACACCCCTCGGGGTTTATCCAATCTTCTTTCTTTTCCAGGCGATCTTCTTTGGGAATTCGCTTCCTCTGAACATCAGTAAGGCAACAAGTCGGGTGTCCTAAAAGCACGTGATAATATTCGCAAAAAGTTAATGGTTTTATTTTTCTCAACGTTGATAATTTTTGGTCACGTGTGTATCTAGTTTACTTTCCGTTTATAAATATTTTCTTCTCTCAGCTTGCCTTTCTTTTGTTGCACCAACGATGTTATTCCCTAAGGTCGAATGGTGGAAAATCCCTAAGGCAATACATAGACTGCATTTGTAGTGTTTTTTAGTAGTGCATAAAGTTTTAATAAATAAAATTAAAATAAGTAAGCATTCAAGTCATTTTTAACGGTAGTAGGTTAACGGACCCTACGGGGTCCAATAAGATCATGTAGGTATTTACTACTTCAGCCTAATTTAAGTTTGGCCAGTTTTAGTCTTCTTTCTTGCCCTCGCCTCTTCCCATTACGTGGGGTCGACTTTCTTAATCTTACGGCGCCATTCTCTTCGCTGGTAAGCATCGCATCATCCTCCGTTAGGCCAAGCTTTTCCATGTCCTTCCGGACATTTGTCATCCAGGTAATAAATTCCGGTCTACTTCTCCCTCTTTTGTGAGTTTGGGCACTTACAAAGTGAAGTGTAAATGAAATAGTACCTATTTTAGTACAAATTGGCTTGGTTACAAAAATCAAAATTCCAAGCACTTCAAAGATAGGCCTATTCATAGTTTTATACAAGTACTTAGCCAGCTAGTTCGCTTTCTATTTACAAGACACTTGAGTTAACTATGTACAGACACATTTATGTCTCATTCAGAGATATGGACATGGGATCAAGTATCTACTATCTAAAATGTACAGAGGTAGGTAAATGTCTCTATCTTGACAAGCGAAAAAAGAAGCTCTACACGAGTGTCATTCTGTTAGCCGTGGCGTGTCGAAAGCGTTTGTCAAAACGTCAAAAATTTATGGGATTGACAAACGCTGTCGAAATGCCATGTGATCAATCCCTTATATTTTATCACCTTGACCTTGTCTTTTGCATTTGCTGATAGAATGCTACTTTGTCAAGAGCTCTGGTCACGAGTGTCAGCTAAAAGTGTTCCAAAAGTTATCGCAACATTGTGGTTGATGTATTGAATTGACTGAAATAATATCTTATCCCAGCTTACGTAAAGGCAATGGTTGTAGTCCCTAACACGCATGGGATCATTCCTAATTATGAAAGCCGTATTGTTGCTACGCGTTTTGAATCGAGATTATAAAAATACTACCGTAATAACTACTATTTCCAAAATAACAATTTTAACAACTTATCAATGAAGGAAACCTCAAAAGTTCTGGAAATTAGTATGGACGTAAAAACATTTCTTTTGCTACGCGACTGGCTACGACGTAGCGGTAGCAGAACGTTACGAGTCTAGAGCGTAAATTAGTTCACTCGTTTGCCTTTCCTTATTTCTCGAGTTAGTTCCTCTTCCTTGTAGTTAGTGCAAACTGTATGAACGTAATCATTAAGATAACTCAACTTCGAATGGACATTTATTTCTTCGAAAATTTAAATAATTTTTTACTAGCTTTATTGTAGATTTTGGTCGTACAGTCAGTATGAAAGTTTGCCACACTGAAAACTAGTTTTTCTGAACTATTTTAAGATGATTGATTTAACACAACGCAAACTTGCATGTACCGATATTAAGCTGTGATATTAAAAACCTAATCATCTATTCAAATTCATTAAATTTTTAACATCCCAAAATGAGTTGGTTTCGCACCTAAATTGCTAACACGATTTTGATTCATTTGGTACAGAGATAGATAGGACCCTAAAGACGGTTTTTGGTTACTTTTTGGGAAAATTTGGAACAAACAAGTTTGTAGTATGTTTCTTTGGGATCATTATCGAGTTTCATGGGGACAAAGCCGCTGGCAGAAGCTATTATAACAGTGCATACGGCGGTAGGTACCCAACTTGATTTTTTGTATCCTCCTTTCCACCACTTAAAGCTAGCCCCGTGTTTATAAAATTAATAAAATGAAATGCAACGGAATGCCCGCTATTCCTGCCTGGTCGGTAGGAAGTGCGCGGCGGAGGTAGGCGGTAAGATCCGAGGTGTCGGCCTCTTTGATGCTACTCTCGAAATGCCCTCAATAAGCATCGGTTTACTCAACGTTTAGCGCATTCACATTTTCTACCGCGCATGCTCCGCCATGTAGGGTTGATGCCATCGAACAAAGAATGAAAATAATATCAAGTTAAGATAAACAGCTTTAGTATTTAGAATTGTATTGTGAATTTTGCAGCTTGAGTTTAAATAAGAACAGAGAAGATGTCAAGATTCCTCCGTGTTACGGAATGCGGGTTAAGCCGTTGGTATTAGCTGTCATTTTTAGATCTTTGACGGACGTTACGGGTAGTTAGAAGTCAAGAAATCTCACAATAGTCTTGCAAACTAAGGTATTGTATTACCAGTTGCTGTAGTTGTGTTGTGTGGTTGTGTAGGTCAGGTAGGCAGCAGCTCCATATAAAATACTGGTGGGTAGGTAGGTACTGCAGGATGCATTTGATAAAAAGCTAGGCAAATTGATTGTTAGGTACCTAATTTCTGTTGAATTATACGAAGAGCTACTACTACTTTATATTCTAGCTAATTGAACCTCATTTATTTCGATTCACGTCGGGCTCAGGTAGGTAGGTACCAATGTGGGCCCACCAGGTCACCACATTCAAAACCAGACAAAAAAATCGGGATCAATATAGTACCTAACCACATTCTAAAAATCTTCATTATCTACTGCAATGTTTGCAAACTCTCTTGAATATTCTAACTTGTGCGTGTTTGCTTGTGTGTGTTCTAGTGTAGTGATTCTAACAAAGAAACGATCCATAACTTTTAATTTATAGGCAAGTAAAAAGATGGCAGTTCTATCTAATAATTTTCTTTTAAAATCCAGTTCTAATAAAGAATATAAATAAAACAAACGTGATTTTCACACAGAGCAGCCCTATTGCGGCCAATAATTCTCAATATTGACTGTGATGTTAAGGCAGTATTATGGGTCTAATTTAAAAGTAAGCGTTTATCTTACTTGACGCTACACACTTCCGTTACACTCAAACAATAAGTGACAGCACTTGAATGTTCCATTCATGTTTCTATGTTGACTGATTGAAATTGAAAGTGGTGTAAGTTCGAGATAGAAAAAACTTTATAGCTCTTAACCATAGAGTATTAATAGTCTTTGCTCTTAACCCATGCATAATCCTGAAATTAATTTATATCCGTTCTGTACTTTTTGCCAGTTACTTGTGTGTGATAGAACCTTATCTGCTCGCATTTCCATCAATCCCTTGCAAACTTTGGCGCAAAGAAGATCTCACTGAAAACACCGTATACCACATCACGTGTCTTGCAGATCTTCTATTTTAGGCCAGACTTCACATGATGTTTTCCTTCGCCGTAATGAGAGTTGTAGTTATAATATCATTTACACAATGTAGGTATATTGTACCTACAACTGTGATCAAACCCACGAGGTTACATCTTGTACCTAAATCGCAGCAGGAACCACTGGGCAACCACTGCTTTTTGAAGACATAGAAATGCCTGTAAAAATGCAACATAATAAAGTCTTTCCACATATTCGTGTCGTGTTGAGTTCAAGAAGATTTTTTTTTGAAAAATTATAAGGCTCTCGAAGCTCAGCTCAAATTATCGAAACGGCTGAAGTTTCATAATAAATCAGAGGGTGACGACGCGAAATGAAAAAATTAAATTGTAAAAGTATTGTAAGATTTGATGATTTCAGTTTTGAAACGACAAACACTCTCAGAGTTTAGCATTTGAAGTTTATTTCTTAAAGTAGAAGTGTTTGTTCATAGATTCTATTACCTAAAGGAGTAAGTTGTCCTTCCTCATACTTAGTTTTTTAGGCACAATTGACACGATTCAACTTAAGAGCCGTTGGTAACCTAAGTCTCTTCTTACGTAAGGTCCGCTTTTTAGAACAAAGCAAAATGCGCGTTAGTAAAACGTGCTCAGGAATATCGCGAGACTAATCGCAATTATTCACACTCGCATCTTTGTTAAGAATGTAAACCGATCAGGAAAAAGATACAACAGTGTAGATTAACATGAATTTATTTAGTTTATCAAATGTGTTTCGTGATAGTGCTGCGTAAATTCTAACAAATCATGTGTTCACAAACGATTTTCAAACATCAACCTTTAATACAATAAGCACAGATGCCAATTTATTATGTCACACAATGTATCTTCAACGTACAATGATACAATAAAAATGAAAATGAATATTGTTAGCACCACAATATTATACCATAAACTGTTACCACAAAACAAAACGATAAACGATCACGTTACTTTCTCGGACTGGGCAAGTTTCATCAATAAATAATATATCGTAGCTCAGCATTTAACAAATCAACTCGTAGTCTTACTATTTATGTCAAAATTATAATCAATCCCCTCCATATTGATTTACCCATACAAATATTATGATTTCTCAAGACATTGTCGTTTGTGTATAGAGTGATAATTATTTACCGTGTTATGCTATAGAAATTGGCATAAGAATAAATTATTCTAGAATTTAAGCTATTATTTACAGAACAATTAAAACTAAGAATAATCTCATTCAACGTAAAAACTATTTGCACCTACTTCTCAAGGCCACAAATGCAATGATGATCTTTATCATGCTACAGAATAGAATATTTCACTGCCGTACGTTAAGCTCGTACTTATGAGATTCGCAATGAAAATAAGCATACTTATTTACTTAACTCAAGTTATGTAAAAATTTTTGTATCGTTAACAATATAAAAACAATAGTACAAACAATGAAATCAATAAATTCAAACAAAAGTTTATTAGACACCCATACAAGCTACCTAATTTAAATCACTGGGAAGGCACTTGCAGCATTGAGAAATAAATAAACTTTTTAAAAATAATCAATTTAATAATACTTAATTGTAATAATAATATAAAAATATAGTTATTCTATATTTACATTCAAGTGACAAAATTCAATACATTACATTAATCTGTACCATTTAAAAGAAAGGTACTAAAATAGCTATAAGGCGTGAACACTTAGTTAACTAGAATTAGGACTAAAACATAACGTAGGTAAACGTTCCTGGCGCAAGGGCTATCTCAGTAATGGTCAATTTTACAAGAGGACTTAACATAAGTGGCAAGTGTCTCATTAAAGAAAAAGCCTTAACTCCAGAAAGTTGGTTAAGTGTCTCCGCTTACAGCCGTTAGGTAACTACCCGTGTAGTACCCAGGAGTATTAATTTTAAAGTTCTTACTATGTTGTTAAAACCGACACGAATCACCACAGGATTGCACTGAATTGATCACACGTTTGTCGTATATTGTGGATGCACTGCGTCGCCCTGTCGGGACATTGTTCGGTAAGGAGCGGCGGTGTTCGGACCGCCGGTTAAAGTCACTACGCGAAGTTGTCACTGTGAGCACAGTAGTGTTGCTGGTGTGGTCACAGTAGCGGCACGGGGGGCACGCCGGGCACCAGCGGCTCGGGCACTCCCTGCAGCACGCCCTGGTGGTAGTGGTGGTGGTGCATCATACCGTTCATCATCTGCTGGTGGTGGAGCATGGTCGCGTGGTGCAATTGTGCGTGCTGTAGCGACGCGTGGTCACCCTTCTCCTTCATGACCACTTCTTCGCGTTTCTTCACCTGTTTGCGCTCCTTAGCGCGTCGGTTTTGGAACCATATTTTTACCTGCAACAATGAGAATTTCGTTAGAGGACTCGAAAAGGAACTAGTCACGTTACTCGACAAGTTCTTAGTTAACTTTACATATCATTGCGTAATATTCTTTTTCATTAAGCAATATGAACGAGATGATGACGAGCATATTATGTGCCTACAGTCAGCCTTTACTGAAAATTCACTTCGGTCACTTTAAGAGATTCCATCCTCGATACTAAAACAAATATGGCGGTATCTAAGTTTTTTGTAGGTATTGAATACAGAGCTCTAGCGGTTGTCATAAGTATTGAACATGGCTTTCGAGTCCCAATTGTAATTTAAATTCTAAGTAGTATTACTACTTCGGTAAGAAAGCTTGTAAGACAATTTAAGTATGTGTTACTTCAAATACCTGTCGCTCAGACAGTCCCAGGCTGACGGCGAGCTCGGCCTTGCGTCGGATGGTGATGTACCGGCTGTAATGGAACTCCTTCTCCAGCTCCAGTCGCTGATGATCACTGTACACCACGCGATACTTGTCCTTTGTGCGCGTTTTACCTGCAACAATGTCATCTTCTATTAAATATTATATAGTCTTCTCCTCAGAATCTTGATATGGCAACGGATTCCCAAGTTTTACATAGCATCAGCCTGTATCTCTGAAAGAGTTTGCAGTAGGTACAGCCACATTTCGCGAGCAAAATATTACCATCTTCCGAGCCCAAATCCAGATTCCCTGACTACTATTGAAAAAGTCTATTTACTATTAATAATTATATTGCTTAGATTTATAAAAAGTCCGTTTACTATTAATTATTTATATTGCACATATTTATTAATAGTAAATAAATTCTTATACCTACCTATTAATAGTGTATCACTCGTTTCCCAGAATGTGCATTTTCTAAAATCTAATCTATGTTCCCTGACGAAAATGGAAATAATTTGTTACACCTTAGCATGAGGTTTTCATCAAATTACCTCTACAAGGTTAATAATTTTAATAATGTTATCAAACTTCGTTGCGTCCCATAAATGCCTTCCTTAACTACAACTTTAGCGTAACATAATTCCTCGATTTACTTCCATGAGAAGTCTTTTATATTCTCGTAACGAGTGAGGCAGCCGCGGAGCGAACGTAACGTAGGGAGAGTTGTGAGGGCTGAGGCTCAAATCCCGAGGGCTCGATAAGGTAAGCCGGGCGGCGGGATCAAGGGACGCGCAGTGCTCGCGGCTTAGCGAGGATCAGGCGGAGACCACACCTTGCGACTCACGAACGACTGCCCCTACGCTATCAAAAGATAGGCATCGTTCTTATATTTGGAACAAGAACCTTTACAAAATTGTAACAATCGTCAAAGTTTTTAAAATTGTAAATGTTATTTGACATTGCTACGAGCCTTTTTGACTCTTTTCCCATGGAAAGCATTGCGGACGAATTTATTTGTAAGTTATTATGATTCGTTTTTAATACTGTATTTAATCTGAATAAAGTATCAGACATTTTTAAGTATAAGCTTTTCAGCGATCTCGGGTCTCACGCCATAAATTACGTTTATATTCGATTTAAGTACAATATCTAGATAATTTTAAACTATT
This sequence comes from Ceramica pisi, assembly GCA_963859965.1. Lineage (NCBI taxonomy): Eukaryota > Metazoa > Arthropoda > Insecta > Lepidoptera > Noctuidae > Ceramica > Ceramica pisi. Next base: position 10,776,533 of record OY982533.1, on the reverse strand, counting down.
TTTAAATGACTTTCATGTTATATACAAATGAGATTGTGTATTGAAACGTTATTGTTTCAGAAATGTTAAATTGTACCAAGGAATTTATGATAAAGACGGGTATGCGATTCATTTCATATTTGTACAAGACGAGAGCAAATACTACGAATGATAAATTACTAATTAAATCAGAAACTATACAGTAATTTATGATTTCTATTGCAGGCGTTGTGAGGCTGTTTTAAATTAAAAATAAATAAAATGTGGGATGTATTCCAATATGGCCTACCTATGTACATCTAAATAAGCTCAAAGTTTGAGTTGCGCAATAATCACAAGGCCGCATGGTATCTATGTGTGTTTTGGTACATAAAGAGTATTCAAAACTCCAAAACCCACTATCATTTAGGATTGTTGAGTGATATTTACGTTTGAACTTTACAACACTCATGTAGACTCACAGATTAGACATTAAATCTGTATGGAATGGGGAATTCTGTGGGATTTTTCGTAGTGTCGAAAATGTAAATTTTGTTTACAATTTTTATCTGCAGTGTAGATGTCTCAACGAGTAAAATTACCAAGATACGTATATCTATGTACATAACACTAAGACAGAGGTGAGGTGTCTGCTTGTGTACCCACTCGGAGTGTGTAAATATTCCTTATCTCGGTATTAAGAACTTCATAAATTATGTTTGTCACTCGCGAGAGAATCACTGTAGAATTAGACACTTTACGTAACATTCAGACTGTATTTGTTACAATTAAGTACTATCCTACTTTCATTAATGAGTACACTTGACATCAAATTACTGAACTTGAAACACGGAAGAAAATTAGCACTTGTAAAATGTCAGTCAGGTAGGTACGTATGCACTTCGATGAATGAATTGCTATACACTTTGTGTGTACAGAAAAACTTGACTTTTGTATTAAATTCTCATCAAAAACAATATACCTACGAAGAAGTATTATCTAGCAGCGGCCTACGAATTACCGCTATGCATAGTAAACAATAACAAAGAAAAGGTAACTAACCTTTCAGTTTGAACTGCAGTAAATCGTGATACAATATACAAGCCGGCAAGATTCTACAATATTTACAGCATAATAAAAGCGATAATATTGTCTTGACTACGAGGGGTCAAAGACAACACGGTGACATGTTTTCGAAGCCTACTACAAGATAACTCTTTAGACTGCTCGAATGACAGAAAATTATAACTTAAATAAATTTCCGGTTAGGGGCGCAAACAAAAGGGGATGGCTGATAACTGGAAAGGCAAACAGAGATGTGTGCCATCCATACGCGATGCCTTCGATGCGGCGTTTGATAGCAGGCGCTAAATACTACAACCAACTGCCACGAAAACGTCCAAAAAATTGAGCATTTTTCACCGCCTGCTCCAGTGAGTAAGCCTACTTTTTTGCATGTATGTATGAATAATGATTCGAGTTGCTTTATTTATTAATTAGTCACGTCCCCACTCTGATAGATAATATTGAAGGTCACCCTTATTATCGTATTGTTTTCGTTTGCTTTTATTGCTTTACTTTAAATGTTGTTGACATTATGCAATCGTCTCTAGGCTACAGAAATAAAAAGGACGAAAAAATGTACGATTTTTGGAAAAAAACATATTTTACCACAAAAATATTTGCCTAAGTTTTAGTTTGAATGATTGACTGCTTTCTACATCCTTACTACTAAAACTTAACGTTAAAATTACTTAATTTATGGTACAAGTAATAAAGTAAATAGCTGCATTATCATGGTAAGATTTAACCAAAAAATACTTGGTTGTTTGTGGTGGACAAACATTGCGGGCGGGCGCGTCGGAGGGCGGCGGCGAATTCTGTTTAGTGTAGCTATCATGGACAAATAGCTGCACAGGCACTCAGATAGCCCGACTGACAGATAAAACGGGGCAGCTTAGACAGGGACGGGGTGAATGGTGAACGGTTACGATAGTTTTGGCGTATATTTCAGTCGGAAAGCTGTAGAACTATTTCTACTACTCTTTTGAGGCAGCAAGGGGTAGCTGGGAAATATGTAGTATTTCATTGTGCTTTGCATGAACTTATCATCACTGTATGTCTGTCATATAAGTTGTTGTGGCGATACTTGGTGACGGCCAGCAGTCTTTCGGCTGATATGATGATGATAATGGTGTACAATAAAGAATTAAAAACAGGGCCTGTTCTATTTTCAATAGGAAATCTGCAGGCTAATCTAACTGAGCGTACCTATGTATACAGGCACTCAAATAGCCCGACTGAGAGATTAAACGGCGGGAGAGAGTGTAGGTATGATGTCGGTATAGCCTCGAGAGTTTTGACGTAAGTATATTTCAATGGGAAAGCCGTAGGCCGAGACTTCTGCCAAGTGCTTTTGCTGTGCAGTGTGCCAATTCTACTAATTTTCACATTCGCATCTCATTCGCAAACTGTCAAAAATGTATTAAAATTATGGCTTTTTTGACAGTTTGCGATTGACATGCGAAAGCAAAGTTGTTTAAAAAATAGTAGAACTGGCCCACATCTAATGAGTAATGGGTTGTTATCGTTATTCATAATGGATATAGTCGCTATAAGTAATTATCCCTAAATCAAGAGATACCTAGATATCCTAACCCCTTCAAAGTTTGCAGCATTTTGGGTAGGAAGTTCAATAGGTTTTCACTATAGTGTCTACTCGTAAACATTTTGTTCTGGTCTCCTAGTTTTATTACTAAGAATCACCATCATATAAAGTCGCCATTATTTAGAAATAATTACTGTAAATACTACCTACTTATTTGTTTCGTACCCACTCGACCGTTACATTAATTTAATTTTCCCACAGTAAATCACTTCACTTGAACACAGTTATTGTACATAATAAAGGAATTTGAATGTGTTTATTAATTATTTTAGTATACTACTTATTACTTTTACAATTATAGAAATTATGATAAGGTGAATCGCTCATTTGCCCGAAGATAAACCTAATATGAACGAGTAAATCGCAGTTCCAAAGTACCATTCATTGCTTAGTCGGAAATAAGCGCCTAAATTGTCTTTAAATAAAGAGTCTGCATTTGTTTATAGATCCTATTAGGATATTGCTAAGTAACGAAGACCGAATGATTACTACCTTTGACAGAAGGGATATAAACTCTTACTTTAAAAATCGCAGTGGCGGCGGGCGTGGCCCTTCAGCGAAATGTAATTTTCAGCCTACATTTATGGTATTCTAGAACATAGAAGAATAATGACGCGTTTAATTGGTTTACAAGATTACCTGTGTATAAATTATCGAATATTACCGATTGCTTGTCGAACACGTACTCGGGTTTAATAATGAAAGGAAAACTATTAATCGGGAGTTATCAGCGCCGCCCGTGGCTTTGTCGGTCTGCCGAAATCCCGCTTTCAGTTAACGCGCGATAATCGCGACTCGGTACCGATAGCGGTGTCTTTGAACATGTTGACTCAAGCGCTCTACATATCGCGGTTACCTTCTTGTAAGCGCCTATAATGCGTTTTTGATGGACGAGGGCGCGGTCGCTATCGGATATCACGCCGATACGAACTGCCGAAAGAGTTATTGAGATACTTCAGCTCAAGATGAGCGATGCGGATTTGATAGTTTCAGATCTGATTTCAGCGATTTGTAATGCTATCAGTATCATTTAGCTAGCTATGATGTTGGAGTACATAAAACGGTGGTGAATTATAATGTTCTCTGTGTTCCTGTTCCCTCCCCCGGGAGGCGCGGTGTTTGTGTGGAAGGGCTCGCAGAGGGCGGACCATAAAGGGGCCCGTTCCGACTTTATGTCCTGTTTTACTTCCAGTTAGGGCTCGATGTAGTCGATATGCTTGTAGCCCGATGAGAACGGCGCGCGGCGCGGCGCCACGTCACCAGGCGGGCTAAATGGATGTTACCTAGTTACATAATATTCTAACGACAGTATAAAATAGCCTTTTTTGTAATTTCAGACTCAGAGATTTCTGCTGTTATACCTACTAGATCCGAGTAATTAAATCAAACCATCGCGAATCTCTAGTCACTCAGAAAGAAACTGTGCTTATAATGTTAGGAATAGGATACTGAAAATTAGAATACCTAATATAATAGGGTAAAACTATAATAAACTAAGCAAAGTGAAATAACAAACGACGTACTACAGCGAAAGACGAAGAAAGAGAAGTTTGAAGTCTAGTTCGTCATCTTCCCCATTAATCTCCTTTTGTTTACAATTTTTGGCGTCAAAACATAACACACGCAACACAATAATGAATCGGTAAGCGTAGGCCATCTACGCAAATTACCGAATCTGCATGATCGATGACAAACGTCAGACGTTCACAATTCACGCAGCATGTGATGAACTTGTTCAATACAAACTGTTTTAGTCTCGCTCAGCATGTACTCCAAGTAGAATTTCGAAAAAGGAATTGGCATCCGGCAGAACGCCCAAAAGTCACATTATTTACAAAACAACAAAAAAATAATGACAGATAATCCACGCCTACTGTCCGCTGCTGATTTTTTGCGAGCACCCTGGCGCGCGAACACCGCATAAACAAGAGAGAGCCTTCAACACCACACGAAATAATTTCTCGACACAGTCGACACCCATTCATGCTTTGTGTCCCGAAAGTCATTTGTCAGTCTCGATATATTTATCTCTCCGAGCGTGAAATGTCGACATAATCTCCTGCCGAGACTTGGGATTGGTGAATGTAGACAAATAGAGATTTATTTCTTCGAATGTCTCCAGGTTTGTGCAAACATAGGTCGAAAGTAAATAAAGGCAGAAGGTTTTGTAAACAAAAAGCCGGTCGGGAAGGACTTTGTGGACACAACCGCAATTTAAACACGTGTTACATGTCTAAACTTGACATTGTATTGATGTAACGTAACATAATACTTGTAAGTTGTAACGCATTTAACGTATGTAACGCAAACTACTTATAACTTGCGTAAAATTGTTTATCTTCACTTTTATTTATTGACTCTAGTCTGGTATAACATTTAGTTCCACTTTTATCGTATTTGCTAACTAAAAACGTGACATGAAAAATTTCTGAAACCTTTAAAAATCCACTATTTTATTTTCAACTAAAATTCTAAAACTCAAGTCTCTTTTTGGCTCAGTGCAGCAGTGTGATTCTGTAAACATGTCGAAGTGAAGGCATGGGTGAGGTGATCACGAAGTGAGCTGTCAAACCATACAAACAAGATGGAATGACAGCTTACTTGTCGATCACTCCACCCAAGTGAACACGGTGAGATGTCACCAGAATAGACCGGCAGTTTGCAATAGGTACATACAATTTCGAATTGCGGCAGAGCGGTCGCGAGGAGCAAGTTGGCAAAGATTTAACTTGTTCAGTTGGGTCCCGGGGGCGCCATTGTCGGTGATTGTCGTCGGGAGCCGGGGCCCGGGATCCCGGCATCCCGCGCCCGGGATTAATTGCTCGCCCCATGCACTCGCTCCCAAGGCACGCGTTAACACACAGCCATTCCAGTAAACGCAAAATAACACATCTAATTTTATGCTCAGTGATAATTGCAACGACTTGATAAAATTATACGAGGGGTGACAAGAATAAAATGTACAATGCTATGTTGCTGAATAAGTTCAGTCTCCAGAAGCTTTGAAAGTATAATTAGTAGTAGTACAGAATTGTCACCAGCAACCAACTCTGGTACCAACATGCATCGGACTATGTAATATTGTATTGGTGATTCTACCTCTACAAGGGATTGAAAGGCGAATTAGTCTTCTGTTTCGCTTGGGCTATCCAAGTTCTGGTCGAAAAATCAAGGTGAAAAACAGAACATAACTTTTTTATTACAATTTGAGAGATCATAAATTACTAAAACTAGTCATTAACAATAGCATAAACTCTATTCCCCTGAACGAAATAGAGCTAAGCATTTTCTCTACACAATAATATAAGTTATGACGTACTAGACATGTATACTATACAGACAATATGCTAGACAGAAAGGATTGAAATAAAGATTATTTAAGGTACCTTTTGACACTATCACTGTAAATCATCAACTTTAGTGCTATCATCAATGCCAAATGCGGACAAGTAGGCACTGCAAGTCCCAATGATATAATTCTAAGTATTCTCTTGGACTCCATGGCATGAGTTTAGAGAACTTGAACATAGGCTCACTCTCAAAACAGCCGATTGTGAGTTTGTGACCGATACTGCAGATTTGGTGTAGGTGAATATTTTAACTGCATTTCAACTGTTCCTTATTGAGTTTTTTGCTGTATTCTGCCCGACTTAAAGATGGATTGTATCTTATATATATCTCTTTCTACTACCTGCCCAAAACTACTGCTCTGAAAATTATGTGCGATAGCTCATTGGATCCGGAATGACACCTAGAAAAATGTGCCAAAAGCGTGTTTTAGCACAAAAAATTGCAGAAGCTAGAAACAATTAAAGATGAAAAAAATGGCATTTAGTTTTTTGGCAATATTTCATAAAACATTAATATTTTAGAAAATTATAAAAAAGATTCTGAAAGAGGAGGAAATTTCCAATAAAAATTTTCAGCTCCCGGAACGCTATCTCCATTATTTATAATTTTAATTTAACGCTGAAGATGGGTCTCCGCGCTACATTCTTAGGTTGCGAGCGCGGCGTCAAAAGCGAGTAGGTACCTACGAGACATTAATTAATTTATTTCAGGTATTGATATTTTTATTTTTATTTTTCAGTACACAACAAAATTATGGTATATTCTGAACACTATAAATAATGGAAATTTTACTTAAAGTTAATTTTTCAACAAGTTCAACAAGTTCAACGATTGTTAATTAACAAAATTTTCTCGAACTTCCGTCTTCATTGTAAATGAAATTTTTTTTTTAAATAGTTGTAAAAGTTTTTGAATTTACAATGGGAAAAAATATTATAGTGTTCAGAAAACACTAAAATTTTTTCAAATTCAAAAAAAATCTATACCTGAAGTAAATTAATTAATGTCTCGTACTCTCTTTTGACGCCGCGCTCGCAACCTAAAAATGTAGCGCGGAGAAACATTTCAGCGTTGAATTAAAATTATAAATAATGGAGATAGAGTTCCGGAAGCTGAAATTTCCTCCTCTTTCGGAATCTTTTTTTTTAATTTCTTAAATATTAATATTTTATGAAATATTGGCAAAAAACGAAATGCCATTTTTTTTCATCTTTGTGTATAACTTTCGCAATTTTTTATGTGCACACGCTTTGGAACATTTTTCTGGGAGTCATTCCGGGTAACTCTATTTGAGACCATTTTCAACTTGTCGACTAGACTAAAAGGACTGACAAGTACGAGAGGTAGGACTGCACTTAAATGGTTTAACCTTTACTCATCTTTGGACACTAAACTTCATGGTGCTTTTAGCAATTAAAACTCTGAGAAGAAATACGAAGCGACGAGGACGAAATTGGCGTTAAAGTGATCTAGAGTTTTTTTTTTTTTTTTTTGTACCTCGGTATCCTACCTAATAGACTTCGAATACGCCACAGAGAACTACGCAAACTACCGACGTTTACTTGTACTCAAATAGTCATATCTCTTTGGACCTCTGTTTTTTCAACGTTAATTTAACAGAAAGGGCATTTCAGTTAGATACGGAAATTTCAATACGACCTTACCTTCCAGAGCATTGTTTCTAATGAGTTGGAAACAAATAGGTAGCGTTTCCTCTTATTCTAACTACTTAAATACGCGTTATTTACAGAACACTGCCACGACGTCATCTACGTCCACGTCTATGAAGTATCTACGCGGCAGCTACGACCGCTCGACCGGCTAGGCCTAAGACAAACACTACCCATTAGATCTATTAGGTTTATTTATTTTTAATATAAAAGAGCGAAGTACTTAACTTAGAAGCGGACACCTAAGTAGGTATTTTTCTATTTATACAAAAGATTAAAATTATTTATTTAAGTAACTCACATTTTGTAGGTTAATGCAAATAACACTTTTTGCATATAAGGTACACTAGCTGAGACCCGCGGCTTCGCCCGCTTGACAAATTATGTATTAAATCCTTCGTGGAGATTTCTCTATCCATTGGTGAAAACAGCATGAAAATCGGTTCAGCAGTTTTTGAGTTTATCACGAACAGATAGACAGACAGACGTGGCGGAGGACTTTGTTATATAATACTAGCTGACCCACGCAACTTCGTCTGCGTCACATTTTCCATTATATATCCGCTCCTATTTGTCTTAGCGTGATGATAACCTTATAACCTTCCTCGATAAATGGGCTATCAAACATTGAAAGAATTTTTCAAATCGGTCCAGGAGTTCCTGAGATTAGTTCGTTCAACCAAACAAACAAACTCTTCTGCTTTATAAAATTATTAATATTAGTATATTAGTATTAGTATAGATGTAGTGATAGTGATACAAATCAGTTCATCACCATCATCATATCAGCCGAAAGACGTCCACTGCTGGACATAAGCCTCCCCCAAGCGTCGCCACAACGACCGGTCCTGTGCATCTCGCATCCATCGGCTACCTGCGACCCTCACCAGGTCATCGGTCCACCTTGTGGGAGGCCTTCCGTTGAATCTTCCGGTACGCGGTCGCCACTCCAGAACTTTTCGGCCCCATCGACCATTCGTTCTGCGAGCAATGTGCCCCCTACCCACCGCCACAGTTTGGCGATCCTTCGGGCTATGTCGGTAAGCTTGGTTATATCGCGGATATTATCATTTCTGATTCGATCACGCAAGGAAACTCCAAGCATTGCCCTCTCCATTGCCTTTTGAGTGACTTTAAGCCTTCTGATGAGGCCCATTGTGAACGACCACGTTTCAGTTCCGTAAGTCATCACTGGCAACACGCACTGGTCATAGACTTTCGTCTTGAGACACTGTGGTATGTGGGACGAGAAGATACCATGCATCATCCCGAATGCTGCCCAGCCGAGTCGGATTCGACAGTTGACCTCTTTCTCGAAGTTGGCCCTACCTAACTGGACCGTTAGCTCCTGGTAGACGTACTCATCCACAACTTCGAGTGTAGAGTCTCCGATTTTGATCGGAATAAGTATCTATAAATTCCAAAAAATAAATATCAAAGTTGTTTCAATAAAATTAATAACCTATTAATAGCCTGTTCCGGTTACCTAATAAAATAGCAAGTATTAAGATTATTCAATAGTTAAGGTACCGTTTTTATTATATTTTGCCATTAAATATACCTACATATATATATCGATTGTAGTAAAAATATAAAGTTTTATAGGCAAGTCTGTTGCTAGCCTGAAGTCAGGCCTGAAACCTGAAAAAGCTGTGGTTTCTATTCGTTATCGTCTAAATTTTCATTGATCAAGGTCCTCTTATAAAAAAACCAATATGTGTCTTCAAGGTGGTTAATAACAAAGTATTTGATGATCAATGTTAGCCGTTTCTTATTATCTTGTTGGATAATATAAACTAATTTTATAAACAGGTTGAATGTTTGTTTGATTCTAGGAGGAAAGCACTGGAAAAATGATCCGAGTACAGCAATGTTATCACTGAAAAACACAGAAAATTCTAGCCGCACAGATTAAACGCTACTTGTCCTGTGTGTAATTAATGGAATTCACAAAATGGAGGAAACGAATCTTCCTAATTTGTCCACAAATATTTGGGTCGCGAGGAATTCAGGATCGGGACCGCGGTCCGGACTAGGTACTCCTACATTTTTTTTACATGGCGGCCTTCTGTTATAATTAAACGACATATAGAATATAATCTTACGTACGTAATAACCCTTTCCCTATTGCGGGATTGACTAACTCAAAAGCAGTTTCAAGATGACTTTGGCCGTTCTTTCTTTGTGCTCTTCAAATAATATTACCCTTCATTGCGTACCGGTTTTAATAATGCGTGCAATTGTTGATCAAAATTTAAATCAGCGTTTTTGTTAACTGTAGTTTACATGGTTATTCTTGTGTTCCCAAAGTACCACTTAAAAATAATACAGGTGTTGTCCGGAACCGCGGTCTCGGTCCCGAAATCCCCTTGACCCAATATTTGCGATACAAAAAATATTGGACCCCTTTTATTTTAATCATTTTACCTGTAAATATAGTATGTCGAAATCTATTGGGATATATGAAGGTAACCTTACCTTTGTATAAAATGATAATTGATCAGTGTGCGACTAACGTGTAAAGCGTTCTATTCTGTCGACATCTCACCGTGTTCACTTAGGTGGAGTGAACGACAAGTGAGCTGATGCCATCTTGTTTGTATGGTTTAACAGCTCACTTCACTTCGACATTGTTTTTGTTAACTGTAGTTTACATAATTATTCTTGTGTTCCCAAAGTACCACTTAAAAATAATACAGGTGTTGTCCGGAACCGCGGTCTCGGTCCCGAAATCCCCTTGACCCAATATTTGCGATACAAAAAATATTGGACCCCTTTTATTTTAATCATTTTACCCGTAAATATAGTATGTCGAAATCTATTGGGATATATGAAGGTAACCTTACCTTTGTATAAAATGATAATTGATCAGTGTAGGTACGACTAACGTGTAAAGCGTTCTATTCTGTCGACATCTCACCGTGTTCACTTAGGTGGAGTGAACGACAAGTGAGCTGATGCCATCTTGTTTGTATGGTTTAACAGCTCACTTCACTTCGACATGTAGGTAAACAGAATCGCACTGCTGATATCAATATTGAAATCCATTTAGAATTCTGTTGAGTGATGGAGATGCCTGTCTATCAAAACAATGAGAAGTCAAATATTCTTATTTGTCTTGTAAGTCTTGTTGAAATTAAGAATCTATTAAAGTAGCCCAACGAGTGACCCCAGAAAATATTGTGGCAGTGATCACACTGCCAAGCACAGCAACGCTCAAGAGATCCCTTTAGTTTCCCCATTTGCACAGAGTGGGTTCCGGGGTGGTATTTAAGTCCACGTTTCCACCTGCAAGTATCTTGCATGCAAGTTTAATTTCATGGCCGGCTACCAAAGTATCATGTGATCAAGCGCTCTATCGTGCCCCGCAGTGTAATTCAATTTGCATGCAAGTTGCTTGCAGGTGGAAACGCGGCTTTAAGTTCACGGAGCCTCTACCACGTGCTGATGGTGATGACCAGAGTGGTTTTAGTGAGTTATGAAACCCCATGTTTCTGATCTTTTTCTAATAAACTGAAGCACTGTCTGAACCAGTTCAGTACAAAATGTTAAATACCCTTCTGCCGGCCCTAACCTCGATTCAATGGGGTTAGCGCAGCAAGTCTTGTTCCACATCTACACTCTGGTACCCATTATTATTGTTATTATCTTGTGTATAGTGGCAAATCACATTGTTCATTGAAAAGAACGAGAACTTAATAAATATAAACATGTCAGTCCTGTAACAAAAAAGGTTTTCTTTATTTTTCATATGAGCTTTGACTAAAATCGCAGAGCGTGTTTTCAGAAAGGACTTATAACATTACTCTGTTTCCCTTTTTTTTAGTTAAGAAAACTAATAAAAGGGAAACTGAATTATGTGCAAAATTTTAACTTATAGTAAAAGGTAGCATAATGCTTCCTACAAAATGCTATGTTGCTGTTTGTTGCTGTTAGTAGGTATATATTTATACATACCTAAACTACCTGGCCAACCCACAGCGATGCATCACTCCGTATATACGGAAATACGTTGAATGACTTGCATGGGCGGGTAATGACGCCATCTTGGAAACGCAGCAAAAGTTTGTATCAGTTACAGACTTCATTAGATAAAACTTAATTTAACGGGTAAAAAATTATCACATCTTTTAAAATTATCTTTTGAAAACTTGAAAACGCAAATACTACAAAAAAACACATTATATTATAAATACATGAACCATGAAAACTGATAGTTAGATACATAATTAAAGTTTTAACTGGCCTTAAATAAGGCATAATTTTTTGTGTGCCTAATTTTTTAAAATTATTTACGTCCATTTCTGACATGCTACCTTGAATTACAATTCACTTTCGATTGATATTTGTTTACCTATTGTTTCTATGAGGATCTGTTAATTTCATATATTATATGTATCAATGTAGTACTTACATAGGTAGATGTTCAAAGCTTTTATTGTAGGTTCGAATTCGAACTTAATAGGTCTTAGCCCTTACCTACACGAAAGTCATGTGTTGGTGTTTTGTAACTAAGTAAATGTTGGTAAAATTATATATAGTTTCTGTTATTACTTGTTTTATGTCTGGAATAAAGCGATGACGATTCAATTTGTTAAGAACTTTTAGGGCCAGTTTCACCGGTTACGGATAAAGTGTCGCTTAGTTATCTGATGGATAACTAACCGACACTTATAATACTATAAGGGCCAGTTTCACCGGTTACGGATAAAGTGTCGGTTAGTTATCTGATGGATAACTAACCAACACTTTAATACTATAATACTTTATAACACTCAAATACTTAATAAATCTGCCAGATATCGCTATCCGACACCTGTGAAACCCAAAGTTTTAGTTCATCTGCCAGATAAGTTCCTAATAGGCTAACCGACACTTTATCCGTAACCGGTGAAACTGGCCCTTATACTTTATAATACTCAAATACTTAATAAATCTGCCAGATATCGCTATCTAACACCTGTGAAACCAAAACTGTTAGTTCATCTGCCAGATAAGTTCCTAATAGGCTAACCGACACTTTATCCGTAACCGGTGAAACTGGCCCTTATTCTTTCGGAATTTAAAATAATCAAGAAAATCATTCGCCATAATATGTCACAACCAGCTTTTTGAATAAATGCATAAAAAATAGATAATAGATAGATTATTTCATTCCCTCTTACAATGTCAGCCAAGGAAAAAGGAACGCTTATGGTGTGATTATAGATGATAGATAGCATTAGTGCTAACAACTTGAAATTTGTTATATTTTGAGATGACTTTTGCTCAACTATTTTGCAACAGTGACTAAAATGGGTCTTAACATTAAAATTGGGGCAACTAGGGCATGTGGGGTATCAAAAAGACCGAGCGCTTTTTGCACATCCTCAAACATTTTTATTCGCATGGTTTTCGATTTTTGACGACAAGTTTAAAAAAAGATGATGCCGAGATAAAAGGGGGGGGCCTTTTATCTCCGAAATTTGCACAGTAAAAATCCGAAATTATTCTGTGATTCAAGTTTATGTAAAGATAAAACGATGCCTCTAAATATCACACTTTTTTAGATATCATCAAAAAAAAATCGTTAGTTCAACTAGCGGTCAGGTGATGGCGCTGATCTAAATCTGCAATATACACAGCGATTGTAAAATTCTCTGACGAATTTTTATTTTCTAGCCTCGCCGATGAAAATTTAAAAACATTTCGCGTTTTATATGATGGTACGGAACACTCGGTGCGCGAGTCTGACTCGCTCTATACCGGATTTATTAGTTTATTGGTCTTTTATTTAGGACTAATTTTTGAATAGGAAGATTTTAACTTTAAACTGAACTGCGATTATCATCTCATGTGGCAAAACTAGTCTATCATTGAGAATGAAAAGAGGTTACCTAGCACTGCTTATTTTCATTTAAATATAAATTAATGTTTAATAAGACTTATAAATAAGATAATGTTACATGTACATTATAAAGTTTAAGGATCGAGTTTTCAATAGATAAATTTTATCAGAGGAGTAAAAATGCCAGCTTGACAGCTTTTGCATAGAAAATATGCAATAAACAGCCATATTTATTATTAAGTTAAAAATATCTGACCAGTGAAAAATCAGCCCTTGTCAAAAAGTCCAGTCTGTTGCTATTGTTAAGATTCATATTTAATACAATTCAGAATTATGATACTTTCATTTGACTAATAACTGAGTTTCAAATAAATCCGCTTTTTTGTTTCATCAAAAAAGACGTTTCCTCTCTAAAAAGTAACTTTAGCAAGTCGGCGTCGTCTACGCGGGCCACCGGTGTTTCTACGAAACGTAGCACTTGTGCGGCTACGACGCGCCTGCTACGCCGCGTAGCCGCACCTACACGGCCGAGGGCCGTCGTAGGCTGAAATGAATCTTCTATAATTATGTCATATAGTCATCTAATGAGTGTGCAGTGAGTGGAAGATTATACATTATTCTTGTTCTATAATTCAGTTAAAGCTATATAATAGAAAACAGCATTTTGTTGAATTTAATATCTATATCATTCGAATTTTTGATGAATGGTATTAATGGTAAAGGTGGTACTGCAGAACTTCTTTTTCAATTATTTATCTTGAAGTCTTATAAGTTTGCAGATTGGGCGAACTATTTACCTGCTTTGGTATAAAATATTAGTTTATTGTTAAAATATTTTCCAACTGTTGCTGTAATTTATTAATCTAAATGATATCATATAATGTTAATGATAAATTTTATTTCGGTTGGTATGAATATCTTTCGAGAAAAGTGCTAGTTATGTTTCATATGGATTGTTTTTTGATTTTCAACACAATCTCATTTTAAAATGTTTTCCTTTGACTAGCTTCTGGCATTCAACCATTATAAACCATTATAAGGGGTTACTGAACCAATCGATGATTGTTAAATTATCCTTTGCGTCCTCTGTGACTTTCCTCAAAATATCAAATTCGGTAGGTATTCTTAATATACCAGCCGAACAAGTTTTGCACTTTGATTTAACACTTTGTCTTTTGTTTTTTTTTATCACATTGATGCTTAATAAAATTTATTAAAAGTGTTTTATGGTTATAACACGTCAACATGTTTTTATTTAGTGACTATTTGACATTTACTGTGCCATTGACTGCTTCGTATTCAGTTATTCAAATTCTGAAAAATGCTATTAATTAAGCAAGATAATGCGCAGAATAAACAGAGTGGATTTTAATATTATTGGTTATGTAGTTTGGTGGCCAAATTAGGAAAATTGGTTGGGAATATTCAATTAGGTATCTGCATAAAATTACTGTTATATTTACGTTTAGATACCTATGCCTGTATTAATTACCTACATACTTACATACTAGCTGACCCACGCAACTACGCGTGTGTCTGCGTCACATTTTCCATTAATGCTCGGCTCCTTTTAGTCTTAGCGTGATGATATGTAGCCTATATATATATATAGCCTGCCTCGATAAATGGGCTATCTAACACTGAAAGAATAAAAATAAATACTAAAATTTTCAAATCGGACCTGTAGTTCCTGAGATTACCCCCTACAAACAAACATAAAAAACTACATAAAAAGCTTACAAACAAATGTTACCTCTTTATAATATTAGTATAGATTTGTAAGAAGGTAAGTATGATCTGGGTAAGCTAAGCTCACTTCATTGTAGAATTTATCTCCGTCATCTCTGACCAAGACTAGAGTCAAGAGCAAAACCCATCAATAATAAAAATTGACGTAGAAACGAATGCCATTTATGTATCTGACATCGACGCACAAAAGATTTCCATGGGCCCAGGGCATGATTCTGGACACCCCAGTGTTGGCATTTTTCCTCGGTTCTTTTCTCATTTTTTCATTTTTTTCAAGAGCACCACAAATAGGTATCAGCTCAGCTGAGCAGATATCTATTTGTTGATTTATTCAGATTGCTCTTTTTAGTGAAAGTAGTTAATTAATTATTTTTTTATTAAAAACCTCATTGGGTTAGGTCAGAATAACGATTATGAGCAGTCTATAGTAAAAAAACCCTTGAAAAAAATTAAAAAATGACAAAAAAGCCGACGAAAAATTCTAAGTCTAGGGTATCCAGAATCATGCCCTGGACCCATGGAAATCGTTTGTGCGTCGATGTCAGATACACGCGGTATGTAATTTGTTTATTTTTATTGTTGTTTAGTTATAATGTTATATGAATGCTGAATGCCTGCATTCGGTAAGAATCAAATAATGTGCAGGTATGTAGGTAAAATTTAATTGTGGTATAACTTAATACATTAAATATTTACGAATGCAATTTATTAATAAGAAACATTTAATGCTGTTTTATGTGAGCTACTTTTCATATTTTTATGAAGCTTTAATAATAAAACAATAACATCATTAGGCCACTTAGTGAGCCATCAAACTACAATGTTTACGTCTAAGTCGGACTTTTAAATAGTTAACTTTTTATGGTCATTGGCCGCCTTAAACTGTGATAAAAGACTATAGAATTATTACGTTTTTACTACTGGACTGAGAAACACTCTGAAATAGGCCTCAGACTTCTGAGTACTTGCAAACAAAAGCTGAAAGGTGCTAAATGTATGACAAGGCGACCATAGTGGACATCCTAATGTACCTACTTAGCGCATTTTTAGAGCAAATTCTTATTTCTCCACGTACAAGGCTACTAAGGCTATAACTTTTATATGTAAGATACTGCAATTACAGAAAGTGAGAAGATTCCGGGTGAAACTCGCTTCCATCTCGGCCTAATCATCACTTTCCATCAGGTGAGATTTGGGCCAAGAGTTACCCGTTTTGTATTAAAAAAAAAGTGAATTCGAAGTTTTCGGGTCACCTACTGGTTAGTTGTATGACGTTACTTATGTCACCTACGTACACCGTAGAAGTATACCTAATAGGCGTTAGTTTTGATTGTTATTGTCTTAGAATGGAATTTTCCGGTTTTGAGGACAGAAAGGGCCGGCGCGCGGCGCATATTATTAAAGCGGAGCGCAGCGCAGAACATTTTTCACTGTCAAACTATTATCGACATTATCTCCATTGAAATAATATCTAAAATCAGTTAACACAACAAAATATTCCTGAAGAGCATCGAAGAAACTACGTGCTAATTTATGTTAGATATTATTTCAACAAGGGCAATGTCGACAATAATAGTTTGACAGTGTAAAATGCTCTGCGCTGCGCTCCGCCATATGTGCACCGGCCCATAGACGGGTCAAGTACACTACACAACAAAATGGAGATACTAAGCATAGATCCATCATTTAAATATTTTGTATCAGCACTAAACCTTTGTACTATGCTTGTTTTATACGGTACATAACAAATATGGGCCCTATTATGAAATCTCAATGCCACCAAGATTCTATTCTGAAAATGAAAAAGAGATAGTTTTCTGCGTCGTGCATAGCTACGTCTCTCTCTCACACACTAGAACCAAGATGGCTATAAGTCGTAATAGTTGAATACCTAGAACATTAGTTCTGTAGAACCAACACAATAACAAACAAAACAATTATTTCGGTAGGCATGATTTAGATAGGTAATAAAGAATCACTTCATTGGTATGCAACGGGCACACTGTGGAAATCAATAATTTTCTTTTAGTGCTTATCGTTATCACTGAACTATTGAGTTCAGTAGTTTATGTTATATGTATTTACTGGTGTAATCAAACGATGGTATTGGATTTCCCAGCTACACTGTGATATACATAAAAATAATTAATTACCTAGCTATAACAAAGATTGCCATAAAGACCTAGGTACATATCATTGCTTATTTAGGGAAGGATAATGCTATACCAACTTTATAATTGCACTAAAACATAGTGGGTATTTCAATAAAAATAACCTGTTTACTTGATATAAAGAAGGTATATGTCTACCGTAACAACAAAATACGACATGTAAGTATTTAGTTTGCGTATATGCACGACTAGGTGACCCGTGCCCACTTCTTTGGGCGGTATTTTTCGGGTTACCTACTGGTTTTACTACTGGCTTTAGTCACAAATCACGTGGCTTTCTGTTGGTAAAATAATTTTCAACCTCACAAACTTTACCTCTTTACAACATTAGTATATATTTAGAGGTACCAATTGAAAAAGATAAAAACCTGGATTGGGCTGTGTCTGGTAGTTGGGTTTCTTCATCCACTCGTAAGGCGAGCGCGGCGGAGCTGGCGGCTGCGCCGGCCGCGAGCCCGGGGAGCCCTCGCTGGGGCTGGCCAGGTCGCCGCGCGCCGGGGACGGCATGTCCGCGATCTCGCGCTCCCCGGGCTCCCGTTTCGGGAAGTGGTGCGGATCCGGCGCCCATTCTCCACCTGCGGGCGCACCGTTCCACGCACACCACTGCTGCTCCTCAAAGTTTTGGTGCTGCCAGCCATACCAGCCGCTGCCGTACTGCCCGCCCTTGCCTTGGTACATGGCGAGCGGATTAACGTAATTCACCATGCTTCGATCACCGTCCGAGCATCGCACATACACTCGCTGTCACAATAACACCGCTCTGCTTACAGGTCGGCGCACGAGATCGAGATACACCACACGCGACGAAGCGGACGCGACTGAGCTACTCGAAGGAGGTTAGCGAGGCCGGCGGCGTAGGAAAACGGGAGGGACGATGACGGAGCCGGAGGGCGGCGACTGTGGCGACCAATGGGCGCGCGCGGTATCCCCGCGCGGCGCGGCCCGCCCCGGAGCCGCCCGGCGCCGCCGGCCGCACTCCGCCGCACTCTGCCGCACTCGCGTTTCATTTGCCTAATTACTACAAAAATAATGAACACTGCCATAATGAAGTGCGCCTCTTGTGAGAAATTTCTATAGTAAAGTTTTATAAACGAGTAGTCACCTCATTTATCTCTGAAATGTTCCTATAATTTTTTCGTAAGTACCCAAAAAAGCTTCACCTTTTGTTTCCCTGATGTAAGTAAATATTTGCTCAGGAATTTTAAGTTTAATAACATTAATGAAACTAGCAATTACACACAAGCTAATTTAAGAAACAACGGCTACGTAGGTTTAGGCACCTACCTAAATATCGAAACTTTAAAGACACTATCTAAAATAAATAAATCTAATCTAAGTAATCAAATTCAATAAATGAGAATAGTTATAATTCAGTTGTCAGACGTAAAAGTCTGCATTTCTTAGTGAAAACGAATCCAGAAATTTCAGCTGTTCGGTCCTTAGATATTTGTGAACAAGTTCTTATAGGTACGTTATTGTTTTATTTTTTAATTTATTTTTATTTAGGAACACCAACGACATATTTACAAAAAAAGTTACATAAATTGCACATTGCTATGTTCTGTGCAAATATGTCACTTACAGGTGTACACAACTTTTACATCTGACATTAAATTAGACATAAATTAACATAATACATAACATAGGTAATCATATGGCATTTTTTTTAAATTACTATTTGTAAAAAATTAGATTAAATTAGTTTAAATGAAATTATTGCAATTTAGTTTATAATTGAAATTCCTTGAGTAGATTGTATTGAAATTGAATTATTTATATAATCATTAAACATATTGACAACACTAAAAAACATAAAACATCAACGAAAATAATAAAAATCAGTGACCAGTTTCCAGATACAGATTGTTAAGTCAATGAACCTAACATTGATTCAACAATAATAATAGGTATATTAATTAGAGCTTACACGCTTTAATGTGAATAAATAGATAGATTTTGGCATTATAAATAAATATGGATAAATTCGTACTTATTTTAAATACCACGTGCTATTTTTACAATTTTTAGGTACTTAAAAAGTCTTTAAAAAGTGTTATTATACCGACGGCGGCGGCCTTTTCAAAGGAGTATAAAGAATACTCGGTTATTGTAATTCTAAATTGTAAATTGTTTTCTTATCGCCCTAAATGAATGTACCGCGGAATAGCCGCCGCATTGTATAGGATACAAGCAGGTAGGTCCGCTTTGTTAGATAAAATAGGTAGGTAAATATGTAGGTAAGAGGAGCCAATGTGAAATCCCAAAGGAGTTCACCATATATACCTGAATTTCTTTATCGATAAATAATAATATTATGAGATGATAAACTGACAAAATCAAAAGTTAATTTGCTTTATTTTTCCTACTAATATAAGCTTCACATTTTTATAATGCTCTAGTATTTTAAAATAACATTACAAATCAGACTCCTATGAAACAAAAAATCCAACAAACCGCTTAAAGAAACTACCTAAATAAAATATTTCGAATCATAACATAAATTCGTGACGTAGCAGCGTAGCAATCTCGTAGTCGCGTAGCAATAGATTTTGAGTTCGTAGCGATTCGTAACGTAAAACATGATTTAGTTTTCAGATTATTACGTTATTTGCGTTATACAACAGTACCTGCTAGTAATTATTAATTTTTAATAATTGATTTTTAATCCATTTTTGAGATTTTTTTTTATCAATATTTATTTATTTAAAAGTAAAAAAAAGTATCCAGCCGTCATTTTTCGATTTTCGGACTACGTTACGTTATTTCTGAAAGTTTCAAAGGCTAAGATACTAATTTAATCAATATAATTTTCTTAAACATATTGATTTACTATGTAGCAGAGTGCGGAAATTAATATACATTTTCAAATACTTACGTAACGTTGCCGATTATGATTTAATTAAAGGGGTTTATTTAGCTTTGTGTCAGTCCATTCTAACATATTGCATTACTTCGTGGGGCGGTGCTGCGAAGTCGATTTTACTTCCTCTAGAACGTGCTCAAAGAGCAGTTCTAAAGGTTGCCACATTTCGCTCTTTTCGTTTTCCCACACACCAGCTTTACATGGCATGTAAGGTACTAACAGTACGTCAACTGGCTATTCTAAACATCGTACTGCATCAGCATACTGAACTTCCTTATGAAGAAGTACCTTCAGGCAAGAGAAGGAAAGATTTGGTTTGTATAAAGTCTCAAACCAAACATGCTTTTGCACAAAAAAAAATTGTGTTTTTAGGACCTTACCTATATAACAAATTCAACAAGCTGCTCAAAATAATATATATAGTTTGAATTATAAAAAATGTAGTTCTACGCTTGCGGAATATTTATCGAAACTCAATTAC
Source organism: Ceramica pisi (assembly GCA_963859965.1). Taxonomy (NCBI): domain Eukaryota; kingdom Metazoa; phylum Arthropoda; class Insecta; order Lepidoptera; family Noctuidae; genus Ceramica; species Ceramica pisi. Next base: position 10,755,795 of record OY982533.1, on the reverse strand, counting down.
ATTGACACAGAAAAATTGATAGAAGTCTTAGTATGATAGTTGTTATTTAATATTACTTCGTACGTAACTATTTATTTATTTTGGTTAAAAAGTTTCTGTTCATCTTTGTAACGTTTGCTTATTTTTAAAGTCAATTTAGATCTATTATTATATTTATTTAGTTAACATATTTATCTGACCAATTTAAATTGTGATGAAGTGTTGGCCTGAAACACAGGTTTAAATAAACCTAGTTCGTGCAGGTCGCTACATACCGGGTGTAAGGGACAGCCTTCCACAAATTAACAGGGTGCAATCAGCTCCTTATTTTGAATCATATTCCAGTGGAAATTTCCTCAGGATTTTTTTTTATTTTTTTTTTCGATTTTTCATTTTTTTTGCTTTATTTCAATGTAAAGTTACATTATCTGTATGCAGAACTCCATTACTGTAAATAACACAGCTATAGTTAAATATCTTGTACCTGTATTTAATTTTAGCCATAACCTAGTTTTAAGATAGCCATTAATTACCTTTTGTAAGATTTTTACTATATATTATCATTCTGTGACTATTTATACACATGTATTGTTAAATATGAATAAATTGATTGATTGATTGATTGATAATTATCTAAATGAATCCCTATTCCCTTGGTCATCGCATCACGCGTGTGCCGATTTCGTTAAATCTTGTTTGTTGTGTTTGTTACTGTCAGGAGAAGGTTCTTATGAAAGAAAATCTTAAGAAAGTTCAGTTGTCGGGAGCGCAGCCGCGAGGGACAGCTTACTAATTGTCCCCCGCATAAGTATACATACCGCGTGTATCTGACATCGACGCACGAACGATTTCCATGGGTCCAGGGCATGATTCTGGACACCCTAGTGTTGGAATTTTTCGTCGGTTCTTTTCTCATTTTTTCATTTTTTTCAAGAGTACCACAAACAGGTATCAGCTCGGCTGAGCTGATATCTATTTGTGGTCTTATTCAGATTGCTCTTTTAGTGAAAGTAGTTAATTAATTATTTTTTATTAAAAATCTCATTGGGTTAGGTCAGAATAACGATTATGAGCAGTCTAAAGTAAAAAACCCTTGAAAAAAATGAGAAAAAAGCCGACAAAAAATTCTAAGTCTAGGGTGACCAGAATCATGCCCTGGACCCATGGAAATCGTTTGTGCATCGATGTCAGATACACGCGGTATAAATGTAAAATTTACATGTTGACGTATGGAGGTACATATATCTAGATTATGGAGACAACTATTAGCGTAACCAGCGCAAAGTAGCTCCGTATAGATTCAAATGTAGATTCAATTTTTGACGACACGGTTGGCGCAGTGGTTGAGCGATTGACTGCTGCGCAGCATGTCGCGGGTTCGATTCCCGCACGGAACAAATATTTGTACGACCTACAGGTATTTGTTCCGAGTCTGGGTGTTTTTCTATCTATAATATGTATGTATTTACAAAAAAAAAAATGTATATAAGTAGTTTATCAGCCATATCGTTACCATAACTCAAGCATTAGGTTGCTTAGCCTTGGGACTATATGGCGTTGTGTGAAATGTCCAAGGATATTATTATTAATTTACATAAATATTTGAATCTATGGATATACATAGGCTTGTAGCTTAATTTTAAGAAGGTACCTACGTAATAGTTTGCTATTTGCTTATGTTAATGCACTGTGAATGGGTTCGATTCCCATTAGCACGAAGGTAGGTAAGTTTAAGTTTAATGATGTCAAATGTTTTTTTTCTAAGTATTCAACTGTATCATGTGACATATCAAATCAAAGGGGGTCATTGTAAGGGCCTCAACGATAAATTTCATGTTTTTAAATATTTTTTTCCGAAAATATCAAAGAAAACAGCTGAAAATTAACCATTCCTCCCCCTTAAATATCTCCAAAACGACTAGAGTGCGCGCAAAATATGTAGCGAGGTCAGTGCACAAAGTTTCTGCTTATACTACGATTTACTGAATTTTTCACACCACCTGCACGAAAACGTCAAATTATTTGACATGCAAACCTCCGCCTCCGCTGCAAGGTGCAGCGAGCGCAGTCAAAATGCGTAAATAATGAAATTCAGTATAGCACCTGTATGGTGGGCAGAGCCACAGGTTCGGACGCGTGACCTGCTCCTTTGGCAGGGGCCGATGCATGCCACCTGTTTTCATGATTAGAGCACAATTTCTCGCAGTACCTAGGTGTGATAAGTAGAATATGCTCCTCAGGGATAAAGGCTAGCTTGAATCCCTGCTGTATTAAGGATTCTTGTATTAACTCACGAGCGAAGCGACGTGAGTTAAACTTTAAACGCCCTCGCTACGCTCGGAAGTTACTCTCGAATCTTTCATTGTGTTCAGCGGGCTTATTCGCTAACTCTAATGACAGTTGAGAATGATGATCACCGAGTATAGTTTCCAACTTTCAACTGTCAAAACTGACATTTCGTATTCCCTAACTTCGGTGCGGATCCGTACATTTTCAAGATGGCATGTGTTTCAGTGATTATCACTCTGCTATGTCGATAGCCACTGAATGCCTATTTCATAAGACACTGCTTTATCCCCTAGTTTCATAATCAACTATACTAATGCTCACACAACAAGCTATATTCATTATAACAATATTCAGGAGCGCCCGTCAAATATAGATGAAACTGGCAAAGACGGAAAACAAAACTACTTAGGTAGGGACTCGTAACTAGAAATACATAAACGTTATTACGTCGCTAACTATTTCTAATAGTAGGATTGTAATTGTGAATGACGCTAAATTATGATCAATTTTGGGTATACCTACTATTCTAAAACAACGATTTTTTTGCAAAAGCCTGGCAGTTTGCTTCTCCCGTCAGATACTTAAGATTAAATCTGCTACAGGACATGTAGCACAATTGCACCGAACCAATTTTTGCCTATTTAAGTAATTTTGCTCAATTAAATAAAATTATGCTTTTGGAAATCTAAAAGAGGGCACCTAATCTGGGCTCGTCACTTTTCAGATGTGTATTCGGTATTTTTTCAGCAAGCGACTATTAAATTGTTTAATGGTTGCTCGAAAACGGTACCAGCTCCCTTTATTTCTGCTCCCAGCTTGTTTTATTTCTGACAGGCTGCGAGGCCCTTAAGGCTTCTGTCTACATTGTTAATATGATGGGCAGGATCCGGGGCTACTTACATTTGTTTGATTTGTTGTTGAATTGTAGCTGAAAAAGAGAAACAAAAAGAGTCTATTTGCGCTAACCACATGTAAAAATGAAGCCCATTTCCCTTGGTCATCGCATCACGCGTGAACAGGATAAAAACTAAACATTAGGTAGTGACTTTTGCAGGATGAGAAAATATGCGTCACAACCACGCAAAACCTCTAACGCTCAGTATGGGAGGACTCGTGTGTGATCTACAACGCTTTGCAAGACAATTATAAAAAATCGCAAAAGATTGGAAGATTAGCGCCTAGGAGGGACAGTAGGAAGTCCTTTCAAGCCGCCACATACCTATCTAAGCTATTTAAAAGTCAAGTTGTTGTGTAGTGTTCGATGCGTGGGTTACCGAAACCTCGATGGACTGTATGCCTTCTTACCTTAGAAAGGACGTTACATGGACAAACTGGTAAGATGATGAAGGTTATATTTGCAATGCTTTCAGACTTAACGAGGATAGAGTAGTATAGGTAGGTACCTACCTACCGGATCCATTTTTCGTTGAGTTAGGATGGCGGAGTCTTCAGTAGGCAGGTGCCTACTGAAGACTCCGCCATCCTAACTCAACGAAAAATGGATCCGTCTTGATATAATCACCAGCAGTGCGATTCTGTAAACATGTCGAAGTGAAGGCGTGTCAAACCATACAAACAACAAGGAATGACAGCTCACTTGTCGTGCACTCTACCTAAGTGAACACTGTGAACAGAATAGACCGGCTTAGGCGTGCCCAGGCTGCGTAAAACCAATCCCTGTATATGACCCAACACTGGATGGTGCTGAATAGTACACAGACATTGTCCTGCACAATTTTGAAAACAAGCATACAAACCTGTTTCGAGCCAGCACCTTTAGTTGATTGGTTTTTACCGCACAGAGTTTGGCCCTCATGTTTGCAACAATCATGTTCGCTCTCAACACTTTTCTATACCTACGCGCTGTACCGCAACATGATTGTAAAGGCGTCTAGGAATAAATCTGTGCCAAATATCGAGTGAGTTAGAGCGAGACAAGTATATTGGGATCCCTTCTTTTCGCATAATGTTCTTTGTCCTAATATACTTCGGCGTAACGATTTTGGCACAATTTGTTTTGGCATAATAATACTTCGGCATAATCTTTTTAGGCATACATTTTATGTTGGCATAATCATATTAAAGACTAATTTGTTATGGCATAAATTTGATTCGCATAACGTTAGTAGGCCTAATGACTATTAGCACATGCCATAACATCATTTGCCATCGACATTGGGTATGTAACGGTTGTTATATCAGGAGAAACTGGATGCAATCGGGACTTTAGGGCACTCCGACTCGGATAGGTCAGGTTAGAAGGGGATGGCGGGGTCGTGTGAGCGAGCGAAGCGAGCGAATAGACTTCGCCATCCCCTTCGTGGTTATTTTTTTATAAACCACACAGAAACAAGGTCATTGTTTATCTGCAAGTGTAAAATTAAATAGACCGAATGCGAAAACGCACTAAACAATACCTACTGAGTTCTACTAATAATTACTTTTTCTTACTTTAAGTACTTACTTTATATAAAAAAAAAAAATTAACAATCATGATTTTAGTTTCTTTTTTTTGTGTCTGTTATAATATACCAATGTACCTATATCAGAAAGGGAATGCAAAACTCTATAAATAATAATCAGTAACCATCAGTTAATTCGTAACAGAGTTTGTACATTAGATAATTCATAACATCCTTATAACGGGTACGCATAATGTTGCGGCTCAACGCCTAGAGCGCTGGTTCATACACAGATATTGGTATTACGCGCCCAGGCTATATACCTTCCTGAAAATTAAGTTTGACCCTTTGGTCTCGGCTGTCATTTGTAGATCTTTGGCAGTTGTTTCGGATAGTCAGACGCTAGTAAAATTTGACTGCAGTCTTGCCAGAAGTACCTTGTTACCTAGTCAATGGGTTGTGGAGGTCTGGTAGGCAGCCACTCCAATGAAAATACCGGTATTCAGCTGAATCCGGTTTGTCTGGAAGCCGAGTCAATATAGTTAGGAGAAGGCTAGGTAGATGAAAATGATAGAATCGATTTATTGTGAAGAATAATCGATTTTCAAATCGCTATTTAGTAGGTACTGAGGAGACTGATCGAATGAAGAGGTTGTAAGTTAATAATAACAACAGTCGCAAGGGCCGATCGACCGATGTTATAATGGTCACCCATCCACAAACCGACCTCGACAAGCACTGCTTAACCTTGAAGATCGACGCGTTCGGCTGTTATAGTTTAGCCACTTTGTTGAAGCATGATACCAAAAATACACCACATATGTTAGTAAAACAGTTTACCTACGGAAGCAGTTTACAACTCTCCTCCTAGTAAACTCGATAATTGAACCGAAAAATAATCTAGTTATCATTACCACAACTAAACAAAAATATAACTTCAAGATAATCATAAAAAAAACATGGGGCTGAGGTCATGCTACTGCGGAAAATCTTAACAACGCGATTCAGAAAAACGCGTCATCATTACAACGCCATCTATCGACAACGTAATTGAATTGTCAAATATCGTAAGTTCGAACTTAGAAGCTCACGTTACGATAAATAATGATAAGATAATAACGTTCACTTTTCTTTTGCTACATATTAAGATTAATTAAAAAATTACTCAAAAATACCTTGTTTTGGGGTCTTTTCACACATTTGTTACTACAACTTTTCTCAATAGATGGCATTGCAAGTATCTGGAGTCTTAATGAAGACAACCTATTGTAGCCACAGAACATATACCCTAGACGGGATGTAGCGCTCGATGAAGTTTCTTCCTAAACTTTAAAATTCGTTATCTTTTGTTTTTTTGTCGATTTTGACGAAATAAACGCTAAATGTTACTCAGGTTATCACTTTATGTTTTTAAGTACCTACATTTTGAATCCAATTCATGATTTATGCGTGATGCTCCCACAAACTAACAGACTAACAGACAAAAATTTCAAAAATTGCATTTTTGTGTTCTATGTATTTTTTATGCGAAAATATTCAATGTAGGTACAGACACGGCAACTCTACGATTTTATTATACCTATGTAAGTATAGATAAACTGACTTTTTTCAAAGAACCCGACCTAAAAAAACTCGGGCATCAAATCTGTGATTGAACTGATATAGACACCACCAACTGCATCAGACTGCTTAAGCAGTGGTTTTACAAATTTGTTACTGCGCAACTTCGTCTGCCTCCCATTTTTCATTAATTGCTGGTAATGTTTTAACATTACCCATATTATGGCCATCCAACACTGAAATAGTTTTTCAATTCATACCAGTAGTTCCTGAGATTTGCGCGTTCAAATAACCAAACAGACTCAAACTCTTTAAAATATTAGAACCTATAGAAGGATAGATTGCACCTCCTCGTACTTTCGGGCGGGTAAAGTATTAACCTCAGCTGTAGCGTTTGCGAACTCTAGCTAGATTTGTCATTCTGCTTAGTATATGTATACCTATGTCGAACCCCCGAATCGAACCCCCTATTTAGCAGTGCAGTTACACAAGTACTTTTACAACCATTTATACTTTTACTGACTTACAATTATGTAGGAATCTGCGTGCATATGAGAACCCTTTATTAGCAAGACAGTAATAAATAATCTATTCATCTATACATCTTTCTAATACATACATACATACATACACATGCAATAAAATTGGAGTGTCTGTTTGTAATATTGAAATAACCGATTTTAACTACATGTATATGAATATATATACGGTAGGTACATACCTACACCAAAATAACACTTTTAACAATTTTTTGTCTGTCTGTCTGTCTGTTTGTTCCAGCTAATCTCTGAAATGGCTGGACCGATTTAGGCGGAACGAAGTTCGCCAGGTCAGCTAGTGTTATATATAAAAATATCTAATAATTAATCCCTAATTCCCTTGGTCCCGGCATCACGCTCGAACGGCTTGCCCGATTTCACTAATTCTTTTTTTGTTGTGTTTATTATTCTCAGGAGAAGGTTCTTACGAAAGAAATAAAATGCGGGAGCGAAGCCGCGGGGGACAGCTAGTAATAATAATAAATAATAATAACACAGTCACACGACCTACTTAAAAGTACCGTGTTTTGGAGATCGAACCCAGATTAGCAACCAAAATCCTTTTAATCATGCGGAAAGTGAACCCCGAACGAATACCAACATTTATCAACTATCACATCAAGCGGGAATCGAACCTAATGTCAAGCATAGGTATTAGTATCGATTCCTAATAATAATAATAATAATCCTAGACTGGCGCAAACCTGTGGTATTAGATACTAACGACCACAGGGAGGTATGGCAGAGCAAGGAGCTTCACGGACGCTTTTATCGGGTCCTACATGGGCCTGATGTAGATTTCTTAGCGTCCTTAGCCTGGCTGCGATTTGGTGACCTTTTTGAGGAAACCGAAGGTTTTGTCTGTGCGATTATGGACGAAGTTATGATGACGAACAACTACCGGAAATAAATTGTGAAGGACGGTACGGTTGACATAATTATGTCGGGCATGTCACCAACCCGCGGAATCCATTTGCCACATTATTTCTGGTTATTCCAGTCTGGCTAACGGAGACTATTTGCACAGGCACAACCTTGTAGCCAGGACTATCCACCAGCAACTTGCTTTGAAATACAATCTTGTGGAATCGGAAGTACCGTACTATAGGTATGTGCCCGACCCAGTTCTCGAAAATTGCAATTGCACGTTGTACTGAGATCGGTCTATCATCACTGACTGGACTATTGTTGCCAATAAACTTGACATAGTGGTGATAGACCGACTAGAGCGCGATGTCGCGCAATGATTGTTCCTAGCAGTCCCTCATGACGAGAACCTCGTGAAGTCTGAGAAAGAGAAACAAAGTAAGTATCTTGACTTGGCTCGCGAGGTTATCGACATGTGGGATGTGAACACAGCAGTCACTGTGCCGATAGTCGTGACGGCCAATGGCATAATTGCCAGCACCTCAAGAGGCTCTCGTTGGGCAGCTGGATCAAAGGCTTGATCCAGAAATCAGTACTTCTGGACACGGCGCGTATAGTAAGGAGGTTCCTCTCTCGGGACCCCTGACCACCGGTAGCTCGGACCCTATTCCCGATACCAGTGGGCTAATATTTTTTATATTTTTAAATGTTTTTTTATTATTTTTATAGAAATATTTAAAGTATAAATTATATGTATATGTTACCGGCCAAACCCGATTTCAGGACAAACTAGTTTTGCCTAGGCTCAACTAGTTCTTACTATACGCGATAGGATTAACTGGTACAGCCTAGTCCAAACTAATGCATCCTAAGCCCGATAGGATAAACCAGTTTAGGCTAGGCCAAACTAGTTTATCCTGATATAAATACGCACACTCCAGGATAAACTGGTATGGCCTAGTCTAAACATTATAGTATACCTAGAAAGCGAAAATAAATAGATAAACTGAATAAAATACGCCGTAAATTTATTGTAAAAATAATGATTTTTATTATTAAAACGTAGTCGTTAAAACTAATTTATAATTGGTAATTCAAACAATCATACTATAACAAAAATAATAAGTGTTATTTTTTATAGAAGCAATAATTATACCTGAATTATTAAAATTGATATTTATTTTTACATGGTGTGCTTTGGTGGCACTTAGAATTGCAGAGTATTATTGCCTTCTTGCAGTTGCATCTGTTTGTGGAACAGTTTTTGTTGCAGCTGCATCTCACAAAACATTGGCCTGATCCAACTAAATTTCTCGTAGCTGCAGTCCTTAAGGATATTTCAAAGCCTTGGTTTACATCTGCTACCTCTAAAAAATGTTGATAGCAAATGTCGAATTCTGATCTGAAAAAAAAAACATATTAGCGACTTTAGAATTTCATTAATGCTCCAGAAAAATAGATAAATTATTAGGTAAGAAAAAATAAAACCTGCAATATAGTTTCTGAAGTACACCATGTTTGGTGCCAAATTTGTAAATACCTTCGTCATTTTTCTGAAGAATAACTCCAATGATGTTTCTGAGATCACCTTTGCCTTTATCAACATCTGGAATCGGTATTGTCACATTATCTCCACTGTTGGCGGGTGGATGAGACATGTCAGAAGTAGCTTTCATTTTTTTAGCCTGTTTCACAAGATTTGCTGCAGCAGTTTTTCTAGCTTTTTGAATGTCCTTTTGGTTACTTACTACTTCAACGTTATCGTCACTGTCTTCTGTCAGGTTACATTGCAATTATCTTCTTTACCTTTCTTAAGTCATCTTCATCCTAAATATCATTTATGATTTCTTGCGGCAAAGAGGAAGTCGTAAGTCCTACTCTGGGCTCTATTCCAAATAATGCCTTGTATGGTGATTGTTTTATCCCTGAATGGTAGGCGCGGTTTTTCATGACTTGAACACATCTCAAGCCTTCTGACCATTTCGTTGAAACGTTGTCCTTCATCCAAGAACCTATCATATTCTCAATATCTTGATTGGGACGTTCAACGGAACCCTGGCTTTGACTGTGCCTGGGTTTTTCGTGCACAATTTTCGAGTTCTGGCCACAAACTGGCAAGCTCACTTATAACGTCAAAATTCCCTGCCGTTGTCAGATTGAAGAATGCACGGCGCTCCTATAGTTACTTAGAAATATATCATTCAAATGTTATGCCACCTCTGTCGCTTTCTTAGATTGTAAAGCGCGTAGCAGAACAAATTTTGTTAGATGGTCTTGATAAACCATAATAAATTTAAAATTACCATCCTGTTGGGTCTGAAAATCGATCAGATCTACTTGTCACCTACTATTCATTTCCGAATGAAGAATCAATGGGTTTAGAAACTAATGCCCTTTTTTTCTTGTTTATTCATTTTTTTTCTACATTATTATTTTCCAATTATGGCGTATTTTTATTCAGTTTATCTATTTATTTTGGCTTTCTAGGTATACTATAATGTTTATACTAGGCCATACCAGTTTATCCTGGAGTGTGCGTATTTATATCAGGATAAACTAGTTTGGCCTAGCCTAAACTGGTTTATCCTATCGGGCTTAGGACGCATTAGTTTGGACTAGGCTATACCAGTTAATCCTATCGCGTATAGTAAGAACTAGTTGAGCCTAGGCGAAACTAGTTTGTCCTAAAATCGGGTTTGGCCGGTAACATATATAGAAATAAATAAATGAAATAATCCTAGCAAAATCTTGAAAAAATAAATAATTCTGGAGTGAACCCTTTAATAACGTAGTAGTTGACGTATTCAGCCACCATTATCAAACTGTTACAAATGTTGTAGACAATATGGGCGTAGCCATGGTGGGGCAGGGTGGGGTCTTGCCCCACCCTGGCTCTGACCTGTAAGGTACCTAACCAAACCTAAAACATTAAATTATCTAGGTACTAACTACAATACTTAATAATCGTATGAAAGTTCACACTCGACAGTCGTCAGTCGACACACGTCCTGGAGAAACACATAGGCTACTTTTTATCCCGGTAACTTACATGGCTTATTGGAGACGGAGGAAGAAGTGGAAATCCAGAGTTGCTGCTGCCTTAGTAGGTACTTCAGATTCAAAAGTACCAGAACAGAAACATGTCAAAGTTTTTTACCAGGCTGGAATTAGGAGTGCTAAATATTCACAAGTACCAGGATACCAAAAACATGTCAAGGATTTTTGAGCAATTTTTTTTATTACCAGTAGACCAGAAACATGTCGAAGGTTTTAGAGGGCTGGAAATTTGTGAACGCAGATTCACAAGTGCTAGGAGAGCAGAACACGTCGAAGTATTTTCAGGGCTGGAATTATGAGCGCTATATATTCACAGGTACCAAAAACATAACAGTATTTTTAAACAAGATTTTTTTCTACCAGGGGACCGGAAACATACTGTCAAAGTTTTTTCAGGGCTGGTGGCTGGTAAATTGTGAACGCTATAGATTCAAAAGTATCAGTAGAGCAGAAACATATCGAAGTTTTCTTCGATCTGGAATTGTGAGCGCTAAAGATACCAGGAGACCGGTAACATTTCGAAGTATATCTGGCTGTAATTGCGACACTGTTTTCGCTTTTTTCATCCCCTTCGTGGTTATTTTTTCCAAAACCACCCAGAAGTAGGAGCCAAGGTGGGCTCCGTCCACGACGCCTTTATGAGTATTGATTTGAAGCAAATTTAAACCGTACTTAGAAAAACTGCTGTAAATAATATAAAAATAGAAGCTATATTTAAAAGAAAAAGAGTTAACATGACATGTATAATGTGCATTAATTAAGATTATAAGCTGTGCATTGATGAAAAAGCTTTTTGCTTTAGAAAAAATTGCTGTACGCTGCGAAAATAAATTGTAGTGTGTTTAGTGATATTTTGAGTTGAATATTTTGCTGTGCGATCAGTAATTTTAATAGGAATTCGGAATCTTATTGCATAGAAAAAGGATATTTTTTGATTTGCGTTTAAATACTACCCTAATTTTACGAACCATATAAAAAATACTAAAAAAGGTACAATTCTATGTCGGCTATTGTTACGTGCAACTACGGAACCCTACATTGTTCGAGGACTGCGAGGACCTATACGGACTTGGCCGTTTTTCTGGTTCTTGTCCGGTTTTCGGGTTTTACCAAAATTATAAAAATGAACAATTATCAATCAATCAAAACGTTCAATTGGGAAAATTAAATCCTTAATACACACCAAGTCAACATTAAATAAATAATAATCATAATAAAACAAAATTAAAATCATATTTAAAAATTAAATAAATCACAGTCAAAATTCCGACTAAATTAAAATCACCACTAAATAATAAAACAGTCAAAATTAATTACACTCCCTACCAATCGCCCGATCCCGAGTACACAGGTGCGTGTGCATCCAGTGCCCTGCAGAGATTGGATGGATTGGATTGTCCAGTTTGTCCCGAAATGTGTTCAGGATGATGTTGATATACTTCCCTCACCCTATTCATTTTTGACGCGGCCGGTTCTTTTGCGCACAATAGCATAGAAATCATCAGTTTGAGTACATGTAAACATTTCAGACGCATTACAGTATCCAGGGGAGACCCAACAGCACACTGATTGCATTATTGCACTGTACACGTAAAGCTTTGTAATTCCACTGCGCATATTTCACCTATAGGCTGTTAAATGATTGAAAATACGATTCGAAAAGCGTAATCTTTACATCATCTGACAACGTGCAAATCTACGGGCTACCATATTACATTGGACCGACAACGGACGTTTCCTTTCCATGTCTGCAACGTCCGAGAGATCCTCCGTCACCACATGACCCAAGTACCTACGTGAATTTTGATGCTCGTTATAAGGGGATTCCATTCAGTTTTATCGAAGGAATCTCGGACGACACTCGGTTTCTCCCCTTAAAAATAAGGAACTCACTTTTTTTAACCCCCGACACAAAGGAATAAGCATCACCTTTGTACCTATTTTTCTGTTTCCTTTTTTAAATATATTTTTGTGTGTGTACCTACATAAATTGTTAAATCTATACTAAGCAATATTATAAAGCAGAAGAGTTTGTTTGTTTATTTGTTTGTTTGTTTGGTTGAACGCGCTAATCTTAGGAACTACTGGTCCGATTTGAAAAATTATTTCAGTGTTAAATAGCCCATTTATCGAGGAAGGGTATTGGCTATATATTATCACGCTAAGACCAATAGGAGCGGAGCAGTCATGAAAAATGTTACGCAGACTACGTTGCACGGGTCAGATAGTAAATAAATAAAGAGAGGGGTGTTATAAGTCCTGCCGGAGTCGCGGGACTATTCGAAAGAGATACCGTGGCTCCGGAATATAAAGGGCACATGAAGGAACATGGATGGGTTTTAGTCAGTAGAAGTCTGACATTCCCTCTCGCTCCGCCCAGAGCGGGAGGAGTCATTGGATGATTTCCCATCCCTAAAAAAAAAAAAAAAAGGTGTTACAAGTTTAACGTGTCTGTCTATGTACCTATCTGTGTATCTGTCTGTGGTATCGTAGCTCCCAAATGGATGAACCGATTTTCGTGTAATTTTTTATGTGTCATAGGTAATTTTATCCCGAGCGTTACTTAGCCATGTTTCATGAAAATCTGTTCAGCCGTTTGAAAATTAGCAGCTCTTTTCTAGTTGATGAGGGGATCTGACTAACTTCCTAATGTCCGATCGATTCGAAATTTGGTACCATGGTAGTGATGTTCCGGATATCCGTATCCGTATCCGCGGACATCCGAGGGAGAAAGAAGATCCGTGTCCGTATCCGTATCCGTTACTTTTCTCGCGGATATTTTACAGATCTTTTACCTTATTAATTTTCAATTGATAGGATGAAATGCTAATGTAGATGATTAGGTAGAATTCAAATTGAATACCTACCATACAGAGTTATTTTATTTCTTATGCACGTCCCGACTTCGTACGGGTATACCCTTTATTTTAACGGGATAAAATAATTATAGCCTGTGTTCATACGGACAGTCCATTCTACACATTGGTCAAAAAATTTTTTAAATCGGTCCAGTAGTTTCGGAGCCTAGATATTCAATTCAATCAAACAAACAATCAAATCTTTCCTCTTTATAATATTAGTGTAGATGTAGAAAATCAAATATTTTCAATAATAAACCCTTACGAGAATATTTTCCGTCACAAATTTTACACACCAATATACCTACTCAAAATAATTCCAAATTACAACTTCTTAGTAGACATTGTTAAAACTTGAACAAAAACCCCACGCGGCGCAGTGTAGTGGTAGTGTCACACTTCCATATATATAAAAGTACTCTGTGTGTCACACTAAACCATAAACAAAACAAAAGCATCTACCTAATAGCCGCGCACTTCAAAGAGTGACTAGGTACCCCAAGTCAACCAATATTAGAAGAAGTCTAGCAACCGTTACCTAGCGTTGTTAGCGTAGCCATAGCCACAAAAAATCGACCAAGTGCGAGTCGGACTCACACACGAAGGGTTCCGTACCACAAATCGAAAAAAACATGTAATAAGGGAACCCCCTTTGATTTTTAATTTAGTCTAATTTTTATTATTTGTTGTTACAGCGGCATTGAATAAAGGTATGGATTTATCATTGAAAACTTATTGGTAATATCTCAACCTCTGTGGATACGACTATTTCCGATTTATTAGTCATTTGTCATCTTGTTTATGAGCATGCGGTTTAAGTTTGTGTTAAATCGTGTACCTAATCTCGTGAATGTATGTTTATAACTGCAAAATCGGAAAGTGGCTCATCAGTTAAAGTCCGTGACTGTAGGTAGGTACCTAATCTTTCTTTCGAATCAGTAAGTTCGAAATAAAGGCGATTGGAGAGCTCTTGGCTAAATAACAACTGCCTCAAGGTTCGGTTTTCATAATCATTGGTCCACCACGCTGACATTTGAATAACTTTGACAGTCGTTAAAGCAATTTTACATTGAGTCAGTAACTGACGTCAGTCCACTGCCGAGTCAGTGCTGACCTGTCACTGCCATAGCGTAAATTGGTTTCAAGTCAGTGCAGTACTTTGGCGTCAGTAGGTACTGACTTCAATATTCCCGCTTCATATTTTTGGCGTCAGTCCGCTCCCGCCGCCACCCGCGCCATCGCAACTCACGCCCGTTTAAATGCCGAAGTCAATCGCTGCCGCTCTATTGGACGGGGACCACGCTGCGTCGCACCGCATCACAAAATGACGCGAAAACTGAGTTGGTAATTTTAAACTAGATGAGCTAGCCTAGCTGACTGCTCTGAGAAGAAACACCGAAACATACTCAGAGATCAGTCACTTTTAAAGTCCATACAATCGTACTAGAAAGAAAAGAAAGAAAAAGAGTTTATTTGCGGACAATATGACGCATAACAAAAGTACCTACACAAAAAGAAAAAATCAAATCATATGAGAACCATGATCTTCCATTCTCAACTGGGTTAACAACAGAGCAGAACCTCCAGTTTTACCTCTGTCATCTATCCATTTTCTTACCCAAATTCGTTTCTGTTTAAATATCTCTTCTTCTAACATATCAGTTAGTTCTTACATCATGACAAAGGTAAATTTTCGCAGCAAATTATTAACTTTGATTTTTTGTTGTGTAGTGCGGAAAAATAAATTCTCGAAAATTCATTTTTCCGCACTGACTTTACGAAGGTGTGTACACCAAAAGAAATATCCTCGACTACTGACGAAATACTGACTGCTTGTAAATAGTTAGAGTCAGTTCTCGGCGCCAGCACTGACGCTAGCACTGACGACAGCTACTGACCCTGTGTAAATCTGCCTTTACGGGTAGTCAGAAGCCATAAAAATACCATATTGGTTTGTTGAGGCCAGATAGGCAGTTGCCCTATGTAAAATACCGGTACGCAGTTGCATCCGGTTAAACTGGTAGCCGACCCCAAATTAATTGGGGAAAGGCTATGCAGACTGATTGATTTCTCCGAAATAAAAGAACTATTAATGTCAAACTATTGGCATACGATTCAAATTTAAGATACTAGATAGATAGATAGATAGGTATTTCATACATTCATATTACTCGCCCATACTAAATAATTGTTATACAGTTCCACACGGAGGAGTAGCGAAAACACACTATTGGAAACAGAGTTCGTGTCATTGCCTATGGTGCGCTACAAACGTGAGGTTGGGTTGGGGGCCGAGTCACCCGCGTCCGTAGGAGAATACCCTTCAGCGAATCCCTACACGTGGTCCCCGGGTGGTGCTAAACAGATGACACTAACCGCCTCCGTGGTCTAGTGGTTATACCACCTGATTCAGACCCATAGGTCCCGGGTTCGATTCCCAGCGGGGACAAATTTTTTGCTCGGTTTGGTTGGTGGTAGGACTTCTTCTAAGTCCGCCTGGCAAGCTACCACCATCATGTCTAAGTCTGTCGCCATAACAACAATGTTAACAGTATTGTTGTGTTCCGGCAGTTAGAGGTGTGATAGCCAGTTCCTCTGTTTAAGAAGATTCCGGATGAAACTAATCATCACTTTCCATCAGGTGAGATTTGGGCCAAAAGTTTCCCCGTTTTATATATAAAAAAAAAAAAAAAAAGAGGTGTTTTTCGGTTGGGTTAGGTTAGCGGATCGATCATCCGTCTGTCACAGCTGAATATCTCAAGAACTAGTAATGACAACAACAAACTACTTGAAACCAATAACAACATCAACTTGAAATTTGGAATAGTGTTAGATAACATTTGCCCAACTATTTTGCAAATATGAAAGAAACAAAAATGTATATATTTCACCGGAAAATGGTAAACTCTAACGGTAAAGTATAATATCGGGTTTACCTTTTATAGCAGAACTTATTATGTAATAATATTATTTTGCATAACAACGGATAGCATAACCTCCATTTCGCAGAAAATAATTTGGAATATATACTCCTTTAACATACATTCAAAACTCATATTTTTTCAAGTCAGAATCATCTTTAGGCATAAATTTCTTAACGATAGTCATTAAAAGGCAGAACCATCATATCGCAGAATGTTCACAGTCCGTGTTGGAAACTATTGAATTTGCATGGGATTTATTGTATAAAAAACGATATATCTATATACTTATAATAAATCTGTAGAAAGGTCAATTCTGTACATGAAATATATTTCCAAAATAACTATCAGGGGGTGATTAGGGATCGATACTGATGCCATAAATGGAATCAGTAAAATTTTTGTCTGTCTGTCTGTCTATCTGTCTGTCTGTATAACCGTTATAGAAACAAAAACTACTCGACGGATTTTAACGAAACTTGGTACAATTATTTTTCATACTCCTGAGCTGGCTATAGTAGGTATACTCTTCATCACGCTAAAATCAATTTTTAAGCTTCCGTCGCGTGTGCAACCTTAATGGTTATAGCTACACAGAAATCATGTATGATGGAAATGTTCTCCTTAAAATTATATAAAAAATATCCCATGACAGCATTTGTCTATCTTTTATGATTGACTCACAATAACACGTGTAACTCCCGATAGCTTAGCAGTTCGAAGCTTTCTGATTATATTTGTCTATTCTTACGTTTATAACACTCTCAGTCATCCCTAATAAAAAACTTATCAGCGCGACTTTTAGTCTTTGATAATTTATTTTTAGATTCATTTTGTTGTTATTTTATAAAATAGGTATTAGTCATTTTGGTAAAGTTTAAATATTCGTTCAAATTACAAATTAATAATAGTTTGTTTAATAATAGTAGTAAAAAATAATAGTAGTACATTTTATTTCTTTTTAGGTGAAGTAGTAGTAGGTACGCATAGATTTTTAGATACCGATAGGTAGGTTTTGGCTAATTTACGTTCACTTTTTTATCTTTGTTTTATTTTCATTTACGTTTTAGCTTTATAGAATAGAATAGAATACTCTTTATTATGTACACCATATAAGTTACAGAAAGTCGTTGATAATCTAATCAGAAAACTAAACGATAAAGGCTATTTCACCGTCGGCTACGCTGATGACTTAACCATAATAATAAACGGAAAACACGAGAACACACTATGTAATCTCATGCGCCAAGCCTTGAAAATAGTAGAGGACTGGTGCAAAGAATATGAACTGGCAGTGAACCCCACCAAAACTGAACTTGTTCTCTTCACCAAAAAGAGGAAGTTGCTACCACTAGCATTACCACACTTCTTCGGAACCACCTTAAGCCTCTCAACTGAAACCAAATACCTGGGAGTCTATTTAGACAAGCAGTTGAACTGGGCGAAGCACACTGAATTCACCACCACAAAAGCCAGTATTTGCATGTGGCAATGCAAACGCATGCTAGGTAGGAACTGGGGGATTAGCCCCAGAATCACCTACTGGCTATACACCACGGTTATTAGACCAATGATCACATATGGATCTCTAGTCTGGTGGCCCAGGACCGACTTCAGCACGGCACAGAAAGACCTTGAAAAACTGCAACGTCTTGCCTGTGTGGCAATCACTAGCAGCATGAAAACAGCACCCACTGCGGCCCTGCAGGCCATGCTGGGACTACCACCATTACACCTTATAGTGCGAGAGGTGGCGGCCCTAGCGGTCTTTAGGCTCAGCGCATCTGGAACCCTAGGTACTGACTCTAGAATCAAGCACACGCGCATCATGGAAGACGCTATTAAACGGCAACCCATGATGACATCACCCAACGACAAAGCTCAAAAAGCACACCACTTTCAGAAACATTACATTACATAGTCCTAGCAGAGGAATTGGACGACCACTCAGGTCCCAACGAGCTAAGAATTTATACCGATGGATCAAAGACAAGCTCTGGTACGGGAGTTGGAATTTACTCCAATGACCTAAACATTAAAATATCCAGATCGCTAGGTAAGCTCAACACCGTCTACCAGGCGGAATGCGTGGGCATTATCCTAGCAGTTCATGCGATAGAGGCCAGGGAAGTCACGGACACCCACATCCGGATACTCTCCGACAGTGCCTCAGTCCTCCAATCCCTAAAGAATAATTACACTACCTCGAAACTCATACAAGAATGTCACAATGCGCTAGAACGCGTCACGGTGATGAACCGCAACACTGTGACGCTGCAGTGGATAAAAGGGCACAGCGGATCATTAGGTAACGACGCGGCCGATGAACTGGCCAGGAGGGGTTCTGGTGCTGTGGCTGTTGGGCCCGAACCCATAGTACCGCTCCCTTTCGTCCAACTACGCACATGGCTGCGCGAACACACCCACAAACAAGCGGAACGCTGGTGGGCCCTGGCACCAGGCTGCAGGCAGTCCAAGGAAGCCATGCCAAACCTGGACTGTAAACTAACCAGGCGCCTTCTTCGACTGGACAGACACAGCCTGCGAATGGTGACGGGGACCATCACCGGTCACTGCTCACTGAATAAGCACTTGCACACGATAGGTATTACGGATAGCCCTCTATGTAGAGCATGCATGGAGCGGGAAGAAACGGTACCGCACGTACTCCTTGAGTGCGAGGGCGTCGCCGAAATACGGAAGCAAACTATAGGGTCACCAAATTTGCTCACAGATATCCTGAATACGCCGAGAAAACTTATCTGTTTCTGGAGGGAAGTTGGGTGGTTGGAATGACAGCCGCCATGGCTCACGTACAATGGTCCAACATCAGGACTAAGTGCGGAAACCAAAACCCCCTAATAGAATAGAATAAGTTACAGAAAAAATAAATTAAGTAAACATTACATAGTAGTATATAGTAGTAGTAGTAGTTTATGTAGTATTTTCATTTGGTATATAAAATTCTTCCGTTACTGAGTGAACGACTGACAGATAACGCAACAACACAACCAAAACTTCTGACTGGTCGTATGAAGCTGCACGTAGGATCTTTGGGGAGTTTAGGGGAGATCTAAGAGAGGATTTCCCGAAGTTCCTATGCGAACGGGAGAAAACGGGATATTCGCGTACGAAGTCGCGGGCAAAAGCTAGTTCATAATATTATATATCGAGAAATTATATTATAATCAAGATTAGGTAATTATCCGAAGTTTGCACAGAAAAAAAAACTGAAATTATTCTATGTGATAGAAGTCCATGTGTAAAGATTACAGAAAAAATAAACAACAATTTTTTTGTTTTTTTCTAAATAAACGTAGCCCCACACTTTTTTCCTGTATCGTGGGTGCCTTTACAAACATAAAAACACTTAGGTACACAAACAGCCAGACCCGGAACAAGTATCTGTAGGCCATTCAAATATTTGTTCCGTGCGGGAATCGAACCCGCGACACGCAGCACAGCAGTCGATCGTGTCTCTCGCGCAAAATTCAGTATAGAAAAAAAATATTTTAGAAACCTCAATATCATTTTTGAAGACCTATCCACAGATAGGTACCCCACACGTATGGGTTCGATGAAAAAAAATTGTTGATTTTCAGTTCTAAGTATGGGGACCCCCTTTATTGTTTGTTTTCTATTTTTGTGTGAAAATCTTTATGCGGTTCCCGGAATACATCTACTTACCAAATTTCAACAGCATAGTTCTTATAGTTTCGGAGAAAAGTGGCTGTGACATACGGACGGACAGACAGACAGACAGACAGACATGACGAATCTATAAGGGTTCCGTTTTAGCATTGTTCTTATAATTTCAGAAAAAAGTAGCTGTGACATACGGACGGACAGACAGACAGATAAACAGACATAACAAATCTATAAGGTCCGTATCTATATCCGTTTTTTGCCATTTGGCTACGGAACCCTAAAACTGGCAGAACGGGGATCTCGCTTACTTATCGATGCTTCCGACAACAAAGGTCGTAAACACCAAAATAGCACTTTTGGTAATCAACGAAAAACAAAAAATGATTTCGTTTTTGACTGACGGCGCGACACATGACATTTGACGTTTGCTGTCAACGACGTCGGAACAGAAAGAATGGCAGCATGACATATGTCAGTTGTCTGTCAGCTGTCAGCTGCCATTCTTGCGGAACGTCACACTGGTGGGAGCGGGCGGCCCTCTTGGCACAGAGGGATGGGCAAATGGAAAAAATATATCGATATATATCGTATCGATACTTTTCAAATGTATCGATAAATATTTTAAAAAAATATCGATATTTCGATATATCGATATTTTTTGCCCAAGAGTACCTAATTACCTAGTCATCATACATCAGCAGCACTCTTTCTTTAAAGTGGAAGCGCCAGGGTAGCCCGCGAAATTCAAATATTTTGATGTTTTTTGCAATTGTCGGTTAGTGTGAAGCTGTATGACAAAATACGATTCGCGGTCGATGGTGATTTGAATTTCGCGGGCTACCCAGTACCCTTGAGCTTCCACCTTAATGTGCTCACGTGTCAATCTGCTCCTATTATCCGGCACAAACGGGTCATAGACTACAGATATTTTTTTATTTATGTTCGAGGCAAACAAATATATTACTCGAAAATTCAAGGCGAAATAATATCGTTTTTGATATCCGAAAATAAATATCGAAAATCGATCAATCGAAAAAAAAAATATCGCCGATATATATCGATTATTTTCTGAAAAAATATCGATATTTTGATATATCGATTTTTTTTACCCAACCCTTTGGTCACTTCGGAATCGAGAACCGCCAACGCACCACGCGCTCGACGAATCGCTTACTTCCGACGCCATCTTTAACAGTTTCTACGTTGATTTAATTCAGTATCGTTATCTATGCCTAATTAAAGAGTGTTAGCGTTTTAATTTGTTAATCTGAGAAGTTAAGGAGAAATAAATCATTGGAGAATCAATTTGTGACTTTGTTCGTTTTTCTGACCCACGTGAAATATGGAAGATTCTAATATAGGCCATCCTGAGTCTATATCAGAAGTGGGATGCAACTCAAGTGGCCCACATGAAGATTCGTGGCAATGCTAGTGAAATACTTACGTGGCGGGTTCTTTTTCAAATGCAAAATATGCAGTGACAGTTTTAGTGAAAATTGCGGTTTGTTTTCGAAACGCGTGCGTTTATGCAGACACTAAAAACTCGATGTGTGCCGTGAAAATCCATCCTATAAACCTAAGATTGACGCGCGGCCATTGCGCGTCACCGCGGTGCTATGTTTCGTCGAGGATGCAATGTTGTGCAGGCGCTAAAGATCATCGTGCCTACATGCCTATGATAGATAACCTGTCTGGGTTCTACGTTGGACCAATTAAAGAAGCATTCCAAGGTCAAATTCCTACTCGTCGAGTTTTCTGCGACTACCCTCATCAACCTGAACAATGAAAAACTAGTCCGGAACGGAGGCAAGCAACTTCAAAACAGCTGGCAATGTCATGGAGAAGTGTGATGATGTGTGTGAGGATCTTCACGTTAATCTGGTGAGCCATTATCATTTTGGTATTGCTGTGAAGCTGATGTGCTCGTTCGTTAATAATTTCCAATTTGTTTAAAAAAAAAAAAAAAAAAAAAATTGTTCACTAGGAACACTATGCTGTGGAGACCGACTACAAAGGGCTATGGTCTCACGATTAGTCATAATCGATTTTGGTTAATTGATTTGTCGCTTTGTTGCTCTATTCTAAAGTGTGACTGTTATTCTCATGTTGGCTAACGCTTTAGTGTAGTAGTAGTTTAGGCGCTATAGGTTAAATGTTGCTAGATAAGCAATGGCGTTTTAAATAATGCCGATGAAGCGGTAATATTATTCTGCTATCGCTGGTCGTGTAATGTATTGCAGAGCTAGTTCAGAGCTAGGGACGTTAGAGCGATACAGTTACAAGACCGTGAAAACCTAACAGTTCAATTTAAAAATTAAGATGATTGTAAATGCAATATTTTGATTCACCACAACCATGTATAGCCCGGGTCAGTGGGGTCATCTTAGGGGCGGTTGTTCACTATTGGGCTTAGACCTTCTTGTTAGTGCCACTGTGCTAATGAGTTTCAGATTGTAATTGATTTTGATACTGTGGTAACTACGCTTACCTGAAGCCTATACTCCTGTCAAAGCTTTGATTGGACTTGTACTCTCGTGGTGTTTTTCAGTTTTCAGATATCGTATCACCTTGGACGAAGCCCGCAGATAGCGCTAGAGGTTCGCATGCAGTTATTGATGCTGAGAAATAACAACTTCTGAACAGTTCCGAGCGTAACGGATTGAAGGTCAGCAAGCAGTTTGAAGGCTGCAGAAGCCGAACGAGATGTTGCCATGATGCAACATCTGTGGAGTTGGAAGCGTTCAAGGCCGACTGAAGTGCCCGGTGAGTCGCTGCCAGTTTATTTTGATAGCGATTTGAAAGCTTTAAAGTTTTTCAAATAAATTCAGTCGTCTTGACTAGGTAATTAACTAGGAAAAGGTAATTTTGATATACCTACTTAGTACGAAACTATGATTATTAGTTTCTCATTGGTAGTAATAGTTCCAAAATTTTATTCAGTGCAAACTTTTGAATCGGATATCGCATGGCAAGATTGCCACAAGGTCATGTTTAGTTTCGACTTAGATTTTTTTCGATTTAAGTGAAAGGTTAGACCTAGGCATTAGGTTAGGCTAGGTTTCCTTGCATAATAAAAGTTAGCAAATTCAATAGTAAACGATCATGAACGATAACTTGATTTTGTTGACATTGTTTGACGGGTTCAAAGAATTCTGCGATTTTATAATTTCTAAACAGACTTTCCGTTTTCTACAACCGGGTTACCTACTAGGTATGTGAGATAATATCAGTTAGTTTAAAATAACATTGATTCGATGACCTTAATAGTAGAGTTATTCGTGAATGTTCATATGAAAGTTAGATGCAAACATTGCCAGGCCTAGTTGTTCTTCTTTTTACAAGGTCCGATGTGCATAGCTTACCGATCGGTATGTTTGAAAATCTCTTTGTCAAGAAGATGCCCGAGGCCAAGTACTAACTGACGTTGTAAAGTTATGAAGAAGATGGTCAGTTAGCATCAATTGAGATTATGAGAACAGGTTCTGAGTTCTGTGGGTCGGTGACTGTACCAGGGTATCGAGCGGTAGCCCTGGATGGCATAGACGGGAGAGTCTAGACCAGGGTATCGTTACGGTAGCTCTAGGTAGTGTAGTCAAGAGAGTTTACTCGGCATTCCCGCGGGGAAGTGCGAGTGTAGCAATTGTTTTGCTGAGCTATGAGATAGCTGTTGACTGCGAATAAGATACTTGTTGTTTTGTTTGTTCGATTTAGTGGTACTTGGACTTGGTAATCACGAATAGCTAGTTTTCTCGTATTGCGAATAAAACCAGAAGCATTTAGTTCAATTGGTGTTTACAGCCACTTTAGAATTGTCAAAAGGCTGACTGAGTGATCGACTAGTCAGTAGATTGAAGATGTAGAATAGCTCCATGTGATGATGTAGGGCTGACGTTGATATTGACGAAATTCGTAAGATAGCATCTGACAATATTAAGAAGTGTGCGGAATATGATAAGTCCCGTTTTGACATGACAAAAGCGAAGGTTAACAGTTTTACGGTTGGTGATTTTGTGTTGTTAGAAAACGAGGAGCGAAATCAGACCAAGCTTGATAGGAAGTTCAAGGGGCCGTTCATTATTACTGCGATTTTAGACAATGACCGCTATGAGCTTAAGACAGTTAGTGGTGTCGGTTCCAGACGTACTTACAAGTACGCACATGAGAATTTGCGCGCAGTACCTAAGGGGCATGAGGGTTTATTAGAAGTAACTAGTAGTCTACTGAACGAAACGGAGGCCGAGACGGCGCCGGAAGATGCGGAGCAATTAGAATCCAGTAGTGGTGTCATGCTACCACAAAGCCCAATTCAGGGAGGCGATGACCTAAATATTAGAGATGAAAGGTCGAACACAGACTCGGACACTGTCTCGGCAAATTCAGTTACCCTTACTGCCGGGTCAGATACACTCAGTGTGTACTCTGATCCCGGCGCACTAGATGAAGCCGAAATTCAAAATGAGCAAGATTGTCCGTAACTTATAGGTATGCCACATTTCTGTTCCTTTGTATTTAAAATGCTGTGTTATAACTGGTCGCAAAGACGGTGCCGTCCGGTCCATGCTATTGGGGCTGGTCGAAGGGACACACTTGTCTAGACCCTGTCTGTGATCTGGTCGATAGGACAGTGCCGTCCGGTCCAAGCCATTGGGGCTGGTCGAAGGGACACACTTGTCTAAACTCTGTCTGTAATCTGGTCGAAGGGACAGTGCCGTCCGGTCCATGCCATTGGGGCTGGTCGAAGGGACACACTTGTCTAGACCCTGTCTGAACCGGTCGAAGGGACAGTGTCGTCCGGTCCATGCATTGAAGCTGGTCGAAAGGACACACTCGTCCGGTCCGGGTTGTGTTGTCCAGCTTGTGAGATGTCATCCGGTCCATTATTCATAATGGTCGAAGGGATACATGGTTTCACAATGTTGCTTCTGAAATTTGTTAGAATTAGTGCTGTGTTGCTAGTCAGGCTGGACGAGCAGCTAACCATGAAATAATAAAATTGCCTGTTTAAGGAAAACGTTAGCTCTACGCCCGAGGACGGTCGAATGTCAGTCCGGCCGTGACGGCGCGACACATGACATTTGACGTTTGCTGTCAACGACGTCGGAACAGAATGGCAGCATGACATATGTCAGTTGTCTGTCAGCTGCCATTCTTGCGGAACGTCACACCGGTGGGAGCGGGCGGCCCTCTTGGTCACTTCGGAATAGAGTTGGGTAGCACACACATTTATAAAGAGTATCGTGCGAGGCACTCTTTTTCTCAAGTGTGCTAGCACACTGTGCTAGCACAATTGAGGCGAGGCTGAGGGCCGCGAGCCCGCGAGGCGTGGAGACTCGCACAGCACAGTTGAGCACAGACACTCGTGTCAAATCGTGTGTGTTCGCCGGCTGACCGGCTCACCGCTGTTCTGTCTCGCTCGCTCCCTCACGAATCGGCATTTCGGCAATGATCGGACGGAGTCGCTGAGAGATTTCATTACTGGAAATTCGGCTTTATTACGTTACAATGAAACAGAAATTTGATTATAGTTTCGATTGAAAAGATTTCAAATGGCGAGGCAAAAGAGTGAGTAAAAATGTTCTGTGGTGTAGGTAATCTGTGGTGTGTGCTAGCACATCAAAATAAAAAGAGTGAGTGACTCTTTTTAGCCAAGTGAGTAGCTACAACTGTGCTAGCACATGTGCTGAGTTACCCAACACTACTTCGGAATCATCGAGAACCGCCAACGCACCACGCGCTCGACGAATCGCTTACTTCCGACGCCATCTTTAACAGTTTCTACGTTGATTTAATTCAGTATCGTTATCTATGCCTAATTAAAGAGTGTTAGCGTTATATTTTGTTAATCTGAGAAGTTAAGGAGAAATAAATCATTGGAGAATCAATTTGTGACTTTGTTCGTATTTCTGACCCACGTGAAATATGGAAGATTCTAATATAGGCCATCCTGAGTCTATATCTTTTTAACTTTAAAAGTTGTAAAATTGTGTTCTATACAAGAAATACGTAAAATACAATGGTGTTTCATAATATATTATTGCTATTTATGTCAAAGCCTTATTTTAAAAGTTAGCTTGGACATACACCCCAGAAAATTCAAGAAGTTGGTATTTACGACCACTAACAAATCAATGGAGAACGATTTGTCTAACGGAAGTTAGAAGTATGCACCAGTTTTTAAATACAATAGTTCTGGGTTTGGTTTTAAAAACCATATACTGAAATAAAAATGAGTGTAAACACCACGATCTGATGCGATGGTATGTAACAAACATGGAAATATCTGAAGCAAATCAATGAATTTAAGACTGTAAGTTGAGTTTTCATTACTTGTAATAAAAACAATAAAATAAAACACAAATTGACATAATTCAAAAAGGGTTTTTTATTCATTGACCGTCATTGTTTATTCAAAATAAAGGTTAAGCAAGGCACTGATACAAATTCAAAGTAAAAAAATGTCCAAACCAATCACTTAAATTTCCATTCCAGGACCTGGCAGGTCCTAAAGGTATAAACATACACTTAAAGTAAGTATAATAAAGGCATCGTCCCGTATAATATAATCAAGCGTTTGTTACAAGATGCCTATAGTGTTCTACCTCCAACGGCGTACCTAACCAGACATAATTCAAAATCTTAAGTAATCATTTTGTTTCATTGATTTCAAGAAGATTTTATAATCACGACATTTTTTTTTTAAACGTATTGATAATGAATTACAAAAAAATATAAGTAAACATTCTACCAAGCTTACTGCTCTAATAATTTTAATAAACAATGCCCATTTTCACCAACGCCCTTAAAAATTTAGGTAGTTCATCTTTCTAGATCTTGTTTGTTCGGAAAGCTTCTGTACTATGGTCTACCTAACTTTTAGTGTTGTTGGTGAAAATGGGAAAGTGTTATCGACAAGATAATAAAAAAAGTAGATGTAAAACTTAGTACGACGACGAGTTATAGAAAATCAGGTCTCCAAATTTCTGATTAATAATCTTCTGTCATTGGATAGAAGATTATTAACCAGAAATTTGAAGACCTGATTTTCTGATAGAAGATAATTAATCAGAAATTTCAATATTACATAATTTAATTTTCAAACCAATTCTCCAAGACCAAGTGACATTACGACAAAAATGATTGTGGGGTGTAATTACAATTAATTATATATTCATGTTTTTACGACCGACAGCTGTTTGTACGTTGTATTATACGACCTGCACGGTTATTCGGTTATAAGCAATGTGAGTTATACATACCCTCTTTTCTAAAAAATCTTGATTATACTAATAAAAATTTTGGGTGTAAAAGTATTTTTTTAGGCGAATATTTTTTTCACATTTTTAGATCGACGCAGCGCCAAAAATTAAGTAGAGCTGCATTCTTAACTCATTTTCGCCAAAATGGCGTTTACGACATTTGTTGCCGGAAGCCTTAGAATAATAACGCATAGAAACCTAGTACGAGTGCAAAAAGTGAGGCAACTAAAACTTAGCCTAATCCGTCAAACTTAGCCATCAGGCCGTCAGTACTCAATGTCACGTTCCGTCGAACACAGCTCGCGAGTAAATAATTGAAAATGACAGTTTGTTGCGTGAAAGGATGTTATAGCACATCAGGAAAACAAAAAAATGTGATAAAATAACATTTCACAAATAAGTACTCACATTCTATGCACTATTTTTACGTAAATCGATAAATAAAACAAAATTCTAATAACCTAACTTGTCATAACACAGTGTTGCTATTTGTGAGGAAAAAGTACCCACATTGCTTTCATAATAAAATACAATACCTACTTACTGTTAATTCATATCAAACCCGATGTTTTAACATTGTTTATAATTCTAACCCATCAAGCATTCTAAACGCATTGAACAATATCTCATTCTTTATGCGATTTATTTCCTTTTATTTTGAAATAAATTGAATTATACCTTCCGAAAAAATATGTCTTAATACATGAAAAATCATGTTTACCTTTTCCAGTTCCCAACAACATAAAATACTTGCCTTGATAGCAAAATAGTAATGCGTCTTCCCATATTTTGTGGGTAACGGCTTAGTAATGGTATCACTGAAAGCTATAACTGTGTGCGTTAGAGGAACGTAGACACATTCGGCTCACGCACACAAAGAAAAAAAGTGGACACACGATTTTGCTCGGGTTTTGTTCTAGACGCGGCTTCTATGCGTTATTATTCTAAGCCGGAAGCATTGTTATGAAATTAAAACTTTTAGTTTCCATTTCAACCACGCGCAAACTTATCGTGCACACCACACTCTAGTGAAAATGGCACTGTCGATGGTCTAAATTTTTTTTATTGATGTCAACACTGAGGTAAAACGTCTATCATTTTCATTATTGCCATTATTGTGTTCAAGTTCATTTCATTTCATTGTCCTCATTGTCTATGATTGTGAATGTACGCGGAGGTGGCTCGTTTTCGTCTCGTGGGATTTACATTTTTATTCAGTGTAATCTAGTACACAGTTGATTGGAAAGCTGTTTTCAGTACAATTTATACAAGCTTGTTCCATATAAAGCAAATATGTCATCAGATAATATTGAAAAACTGTATCAAAATTATGGTGTGTTAGCCGACGCCAAGGATGACATTTCGAAGGTAACCTAATTTTTCCGCCCTTAGAATATTCTTTGCTTGTTGTAAACTTATTTGATTACTGTGTATTAATTATTATTTGTGTCTTTGTATATTAGCACGAAAAAGAATACTTGGAAATACTAGCCGCTGTCAAAGGATCTGACAAGGAAAAACGCCTGGCGTCACAGTTTATTGCGAAATTTTTCAACAGCTTTCCGACTTTAGCTGATCAAGCCATTGAAGCTCAATTCGATTTATGCGAGGATGATGATGTTGCTGTAAGTATATATCTATCTATTATTTATCTCGTACAAATGTTAATCAATAAATCCTAAAACATCATTACTAAATTACCACATAATTTACTTAAGAACTTTCGTGACAATTATTACCACATCTTGTAAAGTTCCAATGTGGTAATTATTTTTCGTGTTGTTTTACAGATCCGTAAACAAGCTATCAAAGACTTGCCGACATTGTGCAAAGACCATAAAGAGCACACTCAAAGAATTGCAGATATTTTAGCGCAACTATTACAGTCTGATGACACTACTGAAATAAATGTAGTCTCTAACTCATTACTAACTATTTTGAAGATAGACCCTAAAGGTGCACTTACTGGAATGTTCTCACAAATACATCAGAATGCTGACAGCGAAGTTACTAATGAGATTGTTAGAGAGAGATGCATCAAGTTTTTAGCATCCAAAGTGAAACAACTTGGAAGAGAAGTAATTACAAAGGAACCTGAAGAATTGATTATTTCTGAATGCAAGAAACTTTTGGAGGTAAGATCTAATTACTGTAGTTTTTTTTTTTATTTGCCTATGTCGTCTCACTGCTAGGCAAAGACCTCCCCTTTTTAGGTCTGCATTGGTTGCAATATCTATCTTCAGACACCCATGTGATGATGATACTGGTCCTTAAATTTTGTTTGCCAAGTCCCACTTTAGCCTCGCAGATTGTTCTCCAACATTGGCTATGCTTGTCTTGGACTGTATAAATGCATAGAGGATATGGTTCATCACTTTGTTATATTAAGGAGAACTAGCAATTCACTCTTCTCAATGACCAATAATGTTAATTGATGTCATTGATAATATGTTTTATATTTCACAAATGGCTGTACCCAAGCTGGAATCACTGTATAATACATTCAAAATCTAAACATGTTCTACAAAGTTGCATTATTTTTAGCTACAGGATGTAGTGGCTGAGGAGTTTGAGCATATAATGGAGTTGTTGACGTGGTCAAAGCTAGGGAAGACACCAGCAGGCAAAAAGGAACTGGTACAAATTGTTGCTGCTCTTGCTTTCACACCAGAAGACTGGCACCCGGAAGATCCAGAATATGTAGATAGAGTTATACAGTGCTCACAACATGCGTTGCCATTGTTCTCTGTAAGTATTATTATTTAACAGATGAGTACTCTTTTCTTCTCCATCCCTTATACTGTTGTAACAAAATAAACAAGTAGTTAATCATACAAGCTGCAACCTAGGCAAAGGATGAAATCCCACTATCATAATATTATGTTTTCTTTCCTACATTTTGCAACATAAGTAGTAATATATGTATGTGTAAATACTATTGTATGTTAACAGGCACAAGTTGATTCCACCCAATTCGTCAACTTCTTCTGTGACCATGTGCTTCAAGGTTGGGACAACTTAGCAACACCTGAAGGAGGAACAGACTCAAAATTAGAGCTTTTGAAGATATTTGCAGAGATCACAGAACACTGTGGGGAACTTGAAAACTCACAGCAAAAAATTGATGCAGTGTATGCTTTGCTAATGGTATGTCAAATTACATTAATTAGACATGGATGGATTGCTTAAATTCAAAACCATTCCTTTAATAGCCATATTTTGTTTCTCTTTATTTAACTATTCTTATATTTGTTACATAGAAATACTTGCCAGAAGCACCAATTGAAGGTGAAGTAACCGAGGGAGAAAAATCTGAAGAGAAAACAGAAGAGTCAAAAACCATACCATCACTACAATTTTCCCATGTTGAGTGTGCACTGTTTGCTCTACACTCACTGTGTCGTAAGGCACCAGATGCTCTAACTGCAGATGCCATAAAAATAAAAGCCTTACGTCTGCGTTTACAATACACTGCGCGACTTACACAAGGATACATAAAGAAATTGAAAGAAGTAACACAAGTATGTATGGATTGATTAATTAAAATACAGTAATTCCTATATACTTATTAAGTACACTTGCACTAAACAGATTTTATTGAATAGGGCCAAAAAGGTGAAGATGCAAACTCAGAAGAAAACAAGTTGAAGTTAGCTGCACTCAAGACTACATCCAATATCAACACACTAATCAGAGATTTGTTCCGCACTCCACCCAGCTTCAAAAGTAAAGTTCAACTGTCATTCCAATCAAAGAAAACTGAAAAAGAGGTATGTACTATCACACTTTCTTGCTAATGCAAGCACTCAAACTCTCGAAATTTATTTACATGTTTTGTATCTAAACCCAACTTGATTTCGAATTTACTTTTCAGGACAAACAATCAGCTGTCTCCGATGATAAGAAGCAATCACCGGCACACAAACGGCATCGCCCTATCACTTTTGATAAAGATCATGACAATGAATCTCCTGAGAAAAGGTCGCGAAGTGGTGATAGGAATATCAAAATGTACACACCACCTTCTGGCAAATACAGCTCAAGACTGAATAATAATGGAAGGTTCTCTGGGAATAACTCTGGAGGGCGAGGAGGACGAGGGGGCTATGGTAGACGCGACTTCAGAAACAATGGAGCGCCCTACCGAAGGCGTAACAACTACTAAACATAGTAGTTACTAAGATATTCATTAAAAATGACATTGATTTAAATTTAGAAGAAGAATTAAAGTAGAGTAATTTATCTGCTCCTAAAGTATTTATAGAAAACTCGAGAATTTCTATTCAACTTCCAAGTGTTGCAATAGCAGAAACAACACGAAACCAAAAATTTGCTCATGCAACACATTTAAACAGGGAATTTATCATTTGGCTGCAGTGTGCGATTAGTCTCCCTGGGTTTCTTTGTGGTTGTTTAGGTATTCGTTAAGTTCCACCGATTTGTTGTCCCCCTTGTTCCAATTGCAGAGAATGAAGAAATTGCAGTTTAAAATTGATTTTGATAGAATAATGTTTTAGTTCAGCTGTATGTAGGTGTTGTGTGGGTTGATTTTCCCTTTTTTAAGGTCATTTGGGTTATTTCTATCGTAAAAGGTGCAGCAGTCAACAGTTTATTTTTCATCTCCAACAAAGAATGCATGTTTCTTAGTTCCAATAGCCACTCTTATGTGTTCGAGTAGCTGTGCAGCATGGTAAGTAACTAAAGTAGATTTATCATTAATTTAGCAGTTGTGACTTAAAAAAGCTACTGATTAGTATTACGTGTCGTCACTTTGTAAGTAATAGATTTAATTTATATTATAGTCTTTCATCAAGAATTGATTATCTCTATATTTTATCGTGAGTGGGAGCGCCATGATACCGTGAGTACCTACTACAAATATTTATCTTTCATACAGCCAGCAAGCAGCAAGAAATCTCTACAATTCTTCGTATTGACTCTTATTCCAGATTTTTGTTCAACTTCTTTTTGATGACCAAGAAGACTCCTGCAGTGGTTTTAATTACAGAATACTTTTGAAATACATTTCAGGAATAAAACAATTTTTTTACAAGTATTGTTTTATTTACATAACCAAATAATTACCCACTAATTTAGTATTAATACTTACTAGATCCTCTAAATGAAGTTTTTATTAAAATCATTGTCATATATTTTGTAAAATATTAAAAATAGTTACTCTGCCAAGTTGCAATTCTATTTCAGACAGTGCAACTCAATAGGGCTGTGTCTTTGCACTTCTACAATCTACAATTCTAGATATTACATGAAGAAATTAGGATCTACTTTTATTTATGAGTGATATCAGACAGCTACACAACACAACTTCCAAGAAATCAGTTAAAAATACTAACTGTATTTTCAACTGATTTAAAAAAATGCACAAATAAATTTCTTAAAATTATTTTTTCCAGGCTTGACAAAAATCAAATATGCATGATTGCAAGCAAACTGGATGTAAGATAGGATGCTGAATACATGAAAACTTAAAAAAATATTACTACTAAGCATGAATTATAGCTAGTTAGATACTATAATTTATAAGCTTCATACAAATTTATCTCATATTATCAACAACATTACACATAATCCGATCTAGCTCATAGCAGGGATCTGGATTGGACATGTCATTAGTACTGCAATCCATGTGTTCAAGTATTTCAACAGGGACCTTGAAGTTGGCTTCTAATTCATTTTGGTCTGGCAAGCTTTGTAGGGCATTTTGCAATATATCTTGTACTTTGTCCAAGTGCTTCTTGAACCTGTAAGATAATAATTTGTTGAATCACATACTAGGTAGCTCAATTTACTTGTATTGGTCTGGAGGTTACAAGTGCTTGTAAAATGACTTTGATTCCTGGGTTCCTTCACAACCCTGATACCAAATTTGGGGGCCTAGAGGTAACTGTTGAAATGAAGGTGTGACGTCATACATTATTAGGAATGGATGCTATGGGGTCAGCTAGCACAGCAATGATCTTTGCTTCAGATTTGTCATGAAGGAAGTACGGGATATATTATATAGAAAGGTCTTTCACTCTTCAACAGGCGGTGCTGATACTATAAATGACAAATAAGTCACGTTACCGTGTGGCAGTTTCAACTCGTTGGCGCTTCTGCAATTCCATCATGACTCTCAAAGTTTCTCTCGCTTGATGGGGTCTAAACTCATTCAATAAATGATGTATATGGATGAACAACAAACTAAGATCCTCAACTTTTTCAGCCCGTTTAGGAGAGTCAGGACAATGGACCAACAAATCTAATAAATCTAAAAAGTTGACAAGTAAAGAATGGTTCAGTTTCTTCAGTTCTCTTCTTCTTTCAAAATGCATAGGGTACAGCCGTCGAAAACCCTAGAAGCATAAAGTTTTTATTGTTTATATAAACCTATGTAGGTAAGTTTATTTGTTGCACAGTATGAGATTTTTACTTACCTGACTTTCCAGTGACCTGATTATTGTATCATCCGCATTGAAAGTGTTCCCAAACATCGAATATGAATCATGAATAGGTCGTGGTGCTAAAGGTGCTCTATTTCTTCGTACGTTTTCATCAGTGTAGAAGTTTATATATTGCATGGGGGGCAATGGTAGCGAACTAACTTGGGCAGTCTCGGAAGACATGGCTGAAGCAAGTTAACTAACTGAGTGAAATGTCAAAGCAATATGTTAAAATAAATGAGTACTTTAACAATGTTGATTATAGATTTTCAGAACAAAACATTCACATGAAATAGTACTGTCACTTGTCAATGTCAGCCACCACGATTGCCACAGACAGAACACAATAACCTAGCGGACCATTGCATACCTCTATGATGTCAGCCCTGTCAGTGGCCCTGTCTGTCTATTAGTATATTAATCATAGAGAATGTCTATGATATTAATCTATGGCCCTGTCCATATTTATAATTATTCATTATTAATCTGTGAATCAGTCGTGTCCACTTCAGACGTGTGACGTGTGACGTCAGTAGCCGTGTCGAAGAAGACGAAGACTAGTAGTGTTCAAAGTTGCTGGCAATCACTTGTTAATTAATGCTGTGGAAGCTCCAGGGTAACCCGCGAATTTCAAATATTTTTATGTTTTTTGCAATTTGCCGGTCAGTGTGAAGCTGTATGTTGAACAAAATACGGTTTCACTAAAGAATTTCAAATCGGACCAGTAGTTCCTGAGATTAGCGCGTTCAACCAAACAGACAAACAAACTCTTCTGCTTTATAATATTAGTATAGATTTATTACGGAACAGAAAAAACTAACAATGAACTTTCCTTCATACTTTCCAGGCTAAGGACTTTCTAAGTTAAGTGTTAATATGAAATAAAGTATTTTTAGTATTTAAAACAATGATGTATAGGTTTTTATGTACAATCGCCAGCACATCAGGCTATCCGAAACTGTCAAATTTTCCGAATCAAATTTGAACCCAATCGCTTCAGGCAACAAAGTTGAAATTCCAACAAAGAAATTTGACAGATTGTTGTAGCATGACGTACTGGCGTCTGTACTTCATTACGTATCCTATCACTGTTTATTTACACTAAAAAAGCACGAAGCATAACAACATTGTTAACGTTACGTGAGCCGCCCGAGATCGCGATACTAATCGCAAGCGCTGCGTAAAATGATTTAGCATAATAGCAATACAGCATGCGACCGAAAACGCCCCGCCCGCCGCACTCGCCCTCGCCGCGCTGCGATCTGCGATGCGACGGACAGAGAGAGAGATAGCATAGAGTGTCGATATGTGCGATGTAAAGCAAATAGCAACAAGTGAGAGCCACGATAGCATTTGCTTTATGTTATGTATAAAAAGCACGGTGCTTTAATTTGCTATATGCTGTCCACCACTAACGAAGACTGCCATGTGAGCAAAGACTATTAAACCACTTGACTGCGCATACAGTGCCCCGACGCACGAAAACTATTAGTGTTTTTGCTCAGATATTAGGCAGCAGGCACTAGTAACCATTTTAGTTGTGACCAATTGTTAGACCTGTGGGTGGGCATGCTAAGTTTTTACAAATCGTTTTAATTTTTATGCAATTTATAACGCATAAAAATGCCTTCATACCCGGTGAATTTGTGTGGGAAACATTCCTAGACCTTTTGTTACAAAAATGATGGCATAACTTTTCATCGGAGAATAAAGACTACGCAAAATATTTTTGATTTGAATCAGATGATGAGCCACTGCAGGGGTCTATATAAAATGGTGGTTAGGTGAACGAGCACACTGTGAGAAGCGCGCGTTGATGTCTTTTGGAAAAGTCTCTTTCTTTCATTAGGAAATACTTATATTTTTATCCCTTTCTTCCCCTTTGTATTTTTATCGTAAAAATCTGTGCTGTTACGTTTAATGATTGAAGTCGATTTATCGATGATCATAAAATTACAACTAATACAATTTTTAATCAATTAACATACTTACATTAAACCCTTAACTACTTTTAAACGACTTTAAAAATAGGAGGAGGGTCTCAGTTTTTTCATATGTGTGTTTGACATACATGTTCTCATTTTAGATTTTCGAAGATTTCAGAATTAAAATAAAAGTGGAAAGATAAGGTTAATAGGGAAACATTGTTTAAACAAGATATAGCGCTGTTTGTTTGGATTGAGTATTTTTATAATGTTAAAATCCATTTCGACTATTTTCCTTTAATCAAGTAGTGCCACCACCAACCATAGGCTAGCTATGCAACTTGACCTTGAACGGACCAATTACAGCCGCGCGTTGTTCCTCGTCCCCCGGCCCGCTGTAGTGAGCCGCGTACTTAGAAGAAATCGGCCTATACGCTCTCTAGTGGTTATATACTCTATGCATGTGAGTGACTGAATGAATACAGTGTGAAGCGAATGAGCGTGACGAGCACTGACGTATAGTGACGAGTCTTTATTGACGTATTAAATGTCAGTGTATAATGTGCATGTCACCGGAAAATAGCAGACTCTGTAAGATTGTTATAAATCTTGATTTCTGGATTTATCGTTTTTTATAAAATATATCTCATCCAAATTGATAGTTTCCAATATATCCGTGTCTGATTTAGAAAAAAAGTTTACAATTTCACGGGATTTTTTACGATCTGACGGAGTTTGCCAACCAGCCCCCGAAATTCGAATCTTACGTTTTTTGCTATTTGCAGGCCAGTGCTAGGTTGTATGTTGATTAAAATATTATTCGCGGCTGTAATACATAATTATGTAGTTACAGAATTATAATCATCAAAATCATCAATACAACGCTCAAGTTCATAAAGCTGTAGGAACAAAAAAAAAAACAGAAAAAGTAATTCCTAGAACTTTATGAACTTAGAGCGTCGGCGGTGTGTGTACAACCCGTGAAGTAATCAACAATTCTGATAACAATTAGTGTAAAAAGCTTTGAAAATTAGTTATTTTTGCAGCAAAATAGGACTTATCGTGTCACACAAAAAAAATAATAGCTCGCGGCCTGTGGCTCACGGCGTTGAAGTGCATGCCGAGGCCAGTTATTCTACGAGCAAAATTTTATGTGGGTGATAGACGGGCGAGCGGACTTATGGCTCAACGACCTATTTCACGCGTGTGTCACCGTAACGATACATAAAGCCGGACACAGTCAGGTTTTATTCGGACGCCCGGCAACATTACCTGGAAAGACCCTTTTCATCTGAAATTTAAAGATGTTTGCTGTGTTCTGTGTGATCTTTTGCAAGGTTCTTATCTACTGCCGTTATTGCGGCTGGCCCTACCCTGAAATTCTACAGACATCATCTAAAATAGGTGATAGACATACGAGCAAGTACGCGAACTGTTCAAAAAGTATGCGTACCTAGGTTGACATACGAGTGAAAAAGGTCGTCAAACCAAAAATACGCGTACTTGCTTGTACGTCTATCACACACTTAAGAGGAGTTTATCTGCAAAGAAAGGTCTTGCCTATTGTTTGTGGTAAACTGTGGTAACTGGTAAACATCCTTCTCGGTTCTGTCAAAATAATCAAACCCCGCTAGGTTATTGTGTTCTGTGATCAAATCATGCAATCATTCATTCATTACTCATTTCTTCTCATTCTTCGTGTTTCGGGTTTGGGATAATATTTTAACCCGAAAAAGTGAGAATAGCGAAGGGATGTAATTTTTGCTCGATTCTAATGTGGCCTGTATTGATGATGAACCAGGTAGTGTAACATAAACCTAAAAAAAATCGTCATCATACATTTCGGTTATTGCTGATACTCATCTTTTTGTGATGGATTTTTAAGTTTGAAGGTATGTATAGATTTACGTGTTTATAAAGTGGTTTCGCCGGTGTTTCATGAGTGTTACATTTCAAAAAATATGTTTTTCTGTTATGCTTCAGGCTTAAAATGGCTGGAAAGGATGACGATGAAGTAATACTACAAACGTTTATGGTGAAGAGATCACAAAATAAAAAGCTATTTACACCGGTAAACTACAAGGAGCGGTGGCTGGTCTTGACTCGCCGAGCACTTATTTATTACGATACAGATGGCGAGGTAAATTTAAATTACTTTTATAACTCTTTTGGATAGTTATTTTTTGTTGACTATCAACAGTATTATCAACTATCTTTTCCTTAAAACTCAATGGTTGAGCCTTGTAATTTTCAGCATAATTTTTATTATTATGTCTTGCTAGTTTACTATACTTCTTTAATAGTTTAGATTTAATTAAATTTCATTGAATCTATTTTATTTTTTCTGCCGCTAAGGATATTTCTTAAAGAGTAAGGTAAGTAATACTAAATCATATTCACATGGCAGTTAGTAGTATGTTAAATGTACCAAACAATGCCAAACAACTTATTTCCTATATTAAATTTTGAGTTACTAAAACTACACAAGAATTTTATGTCAATACTTGTCTGTAAAATAATTTTGCTGCATCTCCTAAATATAAATTGGTCAATCATCATCGTCATCCCTTATCCCGTGTTACATGGGGTTGGCACAACATTAATTTTTCTTCCATTCTGTCTTACCTGCTATCACTTACTCCCTTTTCTTTCGTATTACCCCAAACACAGTCCATTCATCTTTTCTTTGGCCTCTCTCTCCTCCATCCATCCACATACTAACTAGATATGATACTATTGAAAAACAAATAACTTATGTGTTTTGATAACTTTTTTTGGTGTCACTTTAATAACACTTTGACGACACGGTTGGCGCAGTGGTTGAGCGATTGACTGCTGCGCAGCCTGTCGCGGGTTCGATTCCCGCACGGAACAAATGTTTGTACGACCTACAAGTATTTGTTTCGAGTCTGGGTGTTTTTCTATCTATAATATGTATGTATTTACAAAAAAAAATGTATATAAGTAGTTTATCAGCCATCTCGTTACCATAACACAAGCATTAGGTTGCTTAGCTTGGGACTAGATGGCGTTGTGTGAAATGTCCAAGGATATTATTATTATTATTATTATTATTATTATTATTTATGTCCAAAAATAACGACATTTCATCCATCTTTATGGCTATCAATGGCTAAGAAAATATGTATGTATGAAATAATTTTGTAGTAGGCAAATGCCTGTATTTTGGCTATTGGTATTGTTACCAATCCTCGCCATATGATATGACTTGGCAAATAGATTTAGATTTTATTACAAATTCATGAATGATATGGATATTGGTTTTCACAAATAAAGCTTAAATTACTTCTTAACTCACAAAATTAAAGCGTACAAAAAAAAAATACAGTAATAAAAGCTTCCTTTTTTCTAAAACTTCTATGTGTAAACTAGTCAGGGTGAATTTGAAAGTCTGCCTTCATGGCCAAATCCGAAACTATGAGGAATATTGAAAAACACTGAAAAGAGTCTCAAGTCCAATTTTGATGAAAACTAGAACTACATCATTGGATTTTTTAATAATTGTTATTCCTAGCCAGGAATTGATACAGAAGATTATGAAAAAAAAAAGCACGCTACCTGAAAGCTTATTAACCCTAATACTAAAGAAAAACTCTCATTTTGAAAAAAATTAGTTTTAAAATTTCTAACTAAAGCTACCTATCCAAACTGTACTTGTCATTTTATTTAAGTGCATTGATGCAGTTGTAAATTCTTGGGTCCGATGTTGATGAAAACTAAAACTGCATCATTGATTTTCAAAAAAGTATTTAGTTAAAAATGTGCTCTTTCCTTTACTTTGCCATGTGTTATTACTTCCCAGAATTTGTTCCTTATTAGCTACAGTTTCAGATGGTGTAATAACACAGGTTGTCTGTTTTTTTTTTTGTTATACTTAAATAAAAAAAAAACCTATGTTGCAGTTTAACTTTTCATGAAAATTGGACTCGAGACTACTTCCTGTTTTTCGATATTCCTCATAGTTGCGGATTTCGCCATTAAGGCATACTTTAAAAATTCACCTGTTTAACATACCTACCTACTACTAGCTTCAGCCAGCCACTTCTCTTGTGTAAAAAAATGGTGAAGCTCCAAAGGAACATATGTGCTTTCTGGATAAAAAGGACGTCTATCCTTTTGTTAAAATTCATCCAAATCCATTCATCTGTTTAGACGTGAAGAGTAGTAACTTGGATACAAACTTATTATATCCAGTAGGGAAATACGAAAATAACCATCGTTAACACTGTCACGCCCTATTTCTATGGCCACGCCTTATTTTTATGGTCACGCTTTAACCACTTAACATTTTTTTAAAATTTTGGTTCAGAGATCCTAGATTAGATTTTGGAAAAGGAAACAGTATATTTTTGTCTCAATATTACGTGCCCTTGGAAACAAGTCGACATGGCGAGGCCGCTGGTAGAAGCTAGTTTTATGATGATTCCCATTGTCATTTGCTATTAATACGAAAAAGACAAACAAAATTAAAAGAGTGCCTCAAAAAAGTCTATATTGGTCTTTGGTGTATTCTTTTTTTTCGATTCCTGGCTAGGAATATTGATTTTTCTAAAATCAAAAGTTTTCCCAAAATTCTACGCGAGTAGTAATTAGATATACATCTATAGTATGAAAAGTGCTAGGGAAGACGCGCATGCGAATTTTATAATTCACCCGAAAAAGCTCAAAATATAGAATCAGAGGCCAATGTGGTTTAATCTAACATCTTCAAAATGTAATCTATTTCCAGATTAACAAAAAGTAGGAGAGCTTAGTTGTTGTAATAACAAAAGAATTCCAGTGCGCAGGTAGGCAGCCAAGTGGAATAATTGAACATCAGCACCGAACGCAAGATATGATTCACGAGCTAATTGCTGGTTCATTCAGAATCGCTCCGTTTTGTAGCCCTACCAAACTATTCTTAAGCTTGGAGCAAAAAACTCCAAAACCAATCTGCTGTTTACGACACTTGCGGACTTTGTGGGCGGGCCGGGCATACAAAATGGAAAAGTTAGTTGGTAAATTTTATCAAGCTACTAGCTGACTGCTAAAAAACTACTCTTAAAAAATTACGTAACTTGAAAATGTGTTTTTATGTTTATGGAGATAATATTGCAAAAATAGTGTCAAATTAAAGGTTTAAAACCTTTCATTAAATAAATATATACGTAAATACAAAATCCCAAAAATAAGGTAGGACATCTAGTTTTCGAAATATAAGGAAAAAGGTTAAGTGAAAGTTGGTCACATCGGAATTTTGTAAGTTTTTGTGCAAGGATTTTTTCATTCTTCATAGTTATGGATTACCTATATTATTATTTTATATTAAAGAACAAGGTTTCAGAAATCTAAATATTTATAAATTGTAAGAGATTTAATTTCATCCAAAAATAATAAACAAAGGCTCCAAAGATTTATCTTCCAGTCGGAGCATGAAGCATAAAGTCGAATAACTTTAGACACGTCATTTTCTCCCGGATAAAAATTTGTCAGCTGATAGTTAATATGATCCTGTAAGTAATTAAATAAATCAGCAGGCAAGATGCCGAGGGAAATTTCAGCAGGCGATAGATCCCCTTCAGTGCGTTAGCTGACGATCTTTCCGCCGAGATACAGCCGGCTGACCTTTTGTTTTCTACAAGATATTTGGTTAGCTATAATCTGACACATTTTCATTCGGGAGGAATAGAGTGTTTTTTTTTCTCAACGTGTTTGGGAGGCTGCCACCCCAACGTATTGCAACTGACGTTCGCAGAAGTCCATGATAATTTTTTCTTAAACATTTAACAAGTTATCGTCCGGGAGGAACTTGGTCCTGGAAATCTGTTGCTGGCTCGCGGACCATAAGATTGGTTATGTGCATGTAAATTACACTTTAAATTATTCAAATCAGACCTGTCGTAGCTCTGAAACGACAGGTCTGATTTGAATAATTATAAAATACTCAGAAAAATGTGGCGGTTTGAGGGAACTGCCCTACGTTTAGTATATTAATAAGTAATATACACATTACCCTATTAAGAAGGTAGGGGGGGGGGGGGGGATGAAGTTGCGGGCGAAGTGCTAGTTTATAATATACTAGCTTTTGCCCGGCTCGTATCCCGGCGAATCCCGCTCGACGAGATACGAGCGTCTTCGTACGCTAATATCCCGTTTTTCCCCGTTCT
Organism: Ceramica pisi; assembly: GCA_963859965.1. Classification (NCBI taxonomy): domain Eukaryota; kingdom Metazoa; phylum Arthropoda; class Insecta; order Lepidoptera; family Noctuidae; genus Ceramica; species Ceramica pisi. Next base: position 10,713,884 of record OY982533.1, on the reverse strand, counting down.
AGTAAGAATTTCAGGAAATCCTCACTTAGTAGGTACTCCCCTGCACTCTACAAGGAATCTTCATGCCAAATTTCAGCTTTCTACGACCAGTAGTATCGGCTGTGTGGTGTCTGAAGAATTTTATATATTAAGATTCTGCTGACTTTTGTCATCGTGACAGTACATTTCTCTCTTTCGCAATTATGAAGTGCAACAGAGAGAGATATACTATAAGGGTGGCAAAAGTCACCAGTGCGCGCCTAGCCTTAACTAGACTGCATCACCACGGTAAGCTAAGTGAGCATTAAGTTGCTTAGTGGCATTGTAACTGGTGGCGCTTATCTAAACTTTCTTACAGTATGTATGTCACCCAATAATTGTGAACTCCGTAAAATAATAGAATATCGTGAGAGATTTCCTGGCTTGGGCAAAGAAGACTTCTGGGTTTCCATTAGGAATTTTCCATTGACAGCTCGGAATTGGAAAGTTGGTGGTGTGACTGCGTGCCAGGGAAAGCACGTACCTACCTACCTAAAGCCGTTAGACCTGAGCCTGATTTCGCCCCGCTCGCGTCCAATTACAGCCCCATCGGATGAGAGTAAAGGAATACAGTATACCTACCTGAGTTTGGGCTCAAACTTGTGAAATATAATATCTCTTTCTACTGGGATTAGGTACCTGTTGAGATTGGCTACTGTGAACAAAATTCGGTCGGGAGGATTATTACAGTACGATTATTTTTTCTACATAATATGATGAGTTATGCACGTTTGCCATAGAGCTCGGAATCGCCGCAGACCGTCTTCAGCGATTGGAGACGCTCATATCAATTGCACTCTCCGTTCGCCATATCATACAGTCCATCTATCGTTTCTTAGTTCTACTTACCTTTCTGGCATTCCTACTCAAATCCTTGCTCAAAACATGCTTTTCATTCCGCCAAATTATATGCCCATTGCCCATACCATGACAACCTATTTCCGAAAAAACAATATTTCAGTGTCAATTTGAGACTAGAGATAATATTCGTAACCGCGCAAGTTGCGGTGAGCACAAGTTATAACTTTCACATGCATGGTCTTATTAGAATTAATATTATAACAAACATACACAATATTGACTCTACATGTATTCCGGTATATTATAACAAACATACACAATATTGATTCACTTATTTTATTTATTTATTTAACAATTTATGTACACATACACACACAAATAGATAAAAAAGGAGACAAAAATAGGTACAAAGGTGATGCTTATTTCTAAAAGAATCTCTTCAAATCAAGAGCCAAATAAAAAAGATGTAGACATGTGTGTAGAATAGTTAAAAATAGAATAATAAACTTGAAATATAACATACAATACATAAATATTACTAAAATAAATATTATGCTAATATACTAAACTAGCTGACCCACGCAACTTCGTCTGCGTCACAGACTCCCTGAATTTCGTTTGCTACAAACCTCACGGAGCCCGAGACCTTTCCAACGAATGCAAAACCGTGGAAATCGGTTCGTGCGTTCTGGAGTTTTAGCGTCAGGAAGGAAAACCCGACTTATTTTAATATTGTAGATAATATTTTAAGATAAATATAAATAAAATTTATTCTCCATATAGAGTCAAGACTCAAGCCACAAGTTCACAGCAACCGTTACTCTATCTTATGTAATCGACTAGTCCAAAGTTTTCACTTCAGACGTACTTTTCCCGTAGGTTCCCTTTTTGTTATTTATTACTTGCGTTCTGCTGTGCGATTCTGTAAACCTTTCTTGTGTAAACGTATGTGAAGTGAACTTGAAGTGAACTGTCAATTCATACAAAGTACAAACAAGATGGAATGAAAGTTTATTTCATCCTCACTCAACCTAAGTTAACATGGTGAGATGTAGACAGAATTTGTCAGACACAATTGACAGACTGTTTTTAATAGAACGTAAGTGTATTTAGACCATAATTATTTGTTAAACGAGTCTTGAATCCGATGAAGCTTATAGATGGTCGCCAAGGTTAACTTTAGCTCAAGATGGTAGACCACCATTTCATCACCATTTCCACCTGCATCAGTCGTCGAGAGCGACAGATGTCGCCTAGTAGCCAAGTGCTATAGGTACCGCGTGTATCTGACATCGACGCACAAACGATTTCCATGGGTCCAGGGCATGATTCTGGACACCCTAGACTTAGAATTTTTCGTCGGCTTTTTTCTCATTTTTCATTTTTTTCAAGGGTTTTTTTACTTTAGACTGCTCATAATCGTTATTCTGAGATTTTTAATAAAAAAATAATTAATTAACTACTTCCACTAAAAACCGCAATCTAAATAAAACCACAAATCTCGAAATCTCTCAAATCTCAAATCTTGAAAAAAATGAGAAAAGAACCGAGGAAAAAAAAAATACAATAAATAAAGCAATAATAATGCAATAAATATATTGAGTATTGAGTATTGAGTATTGAAAAATTCCAACACTGGGGCAGCATCCAGCATCATGCCCTGAACCCATGGAAATCGTTTGTGCGTCGATGTCAGATACACGCGGTATATGCGGACTGTTTAGAGACCTTTTGGTCTTTTTTATTTCACATCTTTAGCTTGCTAATTAAGAAGTACTTCTCCCTTCTACACTCCACTATTTTAAAAATCTGGGTAAAATAGGTCCACTAATAGTTTTTTTAATTTAATTTTGACTAGCTCGTCCTACCATTCCCTTCGTGGTCAACTGCGGCGTTGCGTCGCTGTATCAGGGGGCCACTGCGTTCTAAGTTTGGCTTACGGCTCATCAGACATACGGGAGACGTGGTCAGTCCAAACCCATTTTAGTTTTAGAGGTACCTTTAATGAATCATATTAAGGTAAGACAGTCAGACTGTCTCTGGAACTTGACGAATTCAATCCATGGCAAAGTTATGTGAGTCGTGGATAAATGGCTGAACCTACTATGACAAACGGTTAAACCCTTCAACGTATTTATAAGAGGCAATGATAAGATATCCTGATGCTCTGTGTTAAGGTTTCGAAGCCACAAACAGCTTGGAAGGTTCCTCGTGGATTTTGGGGATTTGCGTTTTTCCTTAGGGTAAGTTGACGTGACGCCATCGGTTTCCTCTTTACCTAGTACTTAGTACCTACAAGTTTCTTGAGCTTCACTTTCACTGCTGTCTGTGACCGTTCACGCTAAAACGCTTAAGTTTATTTTCCAAGAAGGTTAAAAAAAACACGGGACTCCCAATGACGTATTATATATAGACACGTCATAATCATTAACCAACATCGCGGCGCTTAAAAACGGCGAAAATACTAGATAGCTACTAATACGCATGAAGAATTAAGGGAAAGAAAATATGTCACCGTACGGCGGGATGCCTGTTGCTAGAGGGAGATAAGTATACATCTTCAGTTACGTCACAGGATAAGTAATAGTCAAATTGACATCAAAACAAACGTAGTGTCGCGCGACAGGTTGTTGCGTAACTAAGCGCGATGTGGCCAATTGGCTTAATTTCATGTTGTTATTTTAGAGTGCGGACAACGTATCTTTTTTTATCTTTTTATTCTATCTAAGTTTTATATATCATTGGGGACTCCTTTATTCGTAAACAATTGTCAGCACTCGCCGTATGAAACCACCAGCCCAAATTACTAAATTGGGTTAAAAAGATTGAGAGCAAATATGCTTGGTTCTTTCTCAGCGCATTTGTTCCGAACTGTTAAACTACTATAAGTACTGAGATGGTGACGGTAATTACGAGTCATATTGGAATTAACAATGCGTAAATAAAACAGGGAAATTTGATTCGTAAAATTAAATCATATAAATTACGTCAGAATCTCAGCGCAAGCAGGACAATTTCACTTTGATGGTTTTTGCTACCACAAAATAGCTAAACTTATTTACCTTAGTCTAATAAAAACCTCCCCTCTTAAAAGGAGGAAGCCTGTGTCCTAGAAATGGGGACATTGTAGGCCGATTTCTATCAAATCCGAATGAAAAGTGAAGTTTTCATCTTTTTCTACACGCTTCTTGAAAGGTTTTAGCAAACCTATCGAACTCCAATCACTTTGCATTATGCGATTTCTGTGGTTGAGTTGTCTCCTACCACATCACTGGTCTGAAGTGACGGACACTCAACTCGTGCGTGAAACTCATGTGCGTATTACGATCAGATGGCTTGTTTATCTAAGCTTAGGCGTCTCATAAATTATTTTACTGCATATTAAATATCTAAAATTATAAGTGCACTCTACATTTTCATTTGTTAGTATCCTGATGTCTAGATGAAAGTAGTTTGTATAAAAATACAATGAATGAATAGATAATATTTACATTTGGAACTCAAACTTAATTACACTTTATAATAATAAAACTGTAGGTGATGTTAGTTTTATTCGATGTTTTAAATAAAAGCTTTAGGACTTAGGGGTGAATGTGTGGGGTGGGAGCGCATGCGCGAGCTGGGTGTGTCTGTCGTCCGGCGCGACGCGGCGACGCCCGGCGGCGGCCGCGGCAGTTCCGCAATACCGTCGCCGCCGGCCCGCACCGCACCCCGACCACCGCTGGTAAAATACCAATCACTAACACCTCAATCACACAACACTCTTCACGTAAAATAACACACTCAATATGTTTCATTTACGGTTCTTATCTCATAGTGTTGCCAATATCTCTCTTTTTGGTGTTATAGAGACATCGAACCGGTGGCCAAATACGTGCGCATTCCTTTTTCAGTTTCCACCTACGCAAAAACCACTTTTACACATCCTAAATCGGCGTTTTTATTCCTGATTAAATAATTACCTTGTGGTATTTTGATACATGACGCTTTGCTTTTGTGTTTAATTATTTAGTGTTTTCCGTGACCGTTTGATGTTCGATAGCGGCGTCTGATAGGTAGCTACAATTACCGTGATCAGTTTCTCCAGCCATTTGCTGGAACTTAAGTATTAATTTATTTGTTTTGGTATTTTATTAAATTATTACTATGAATGTGTAGGTCAGTCATCATTGTTTTATTGATAACAGTAATTAAAACTACATTTTATGAGTGATTTATTTTGAGTAGACTTCTGGAAGCAGGTACAGGTGACCGTTTTAAATTCTAAAATACTATCCCAATGATCAATTGATTAGTTAAAAAATCTATGGCAAATCCATTTGATTTATTGCGAATTCTACAATTTAAAAACTTCTTTAGAAGAAACAGTCTGTTCATATTATTTCTTAAATTAAAATAAACTTGAAAGAAGAAAATGTAATGTGATACGAACGTAAAATAATTTATTTGCCTAAAATAGTATTACTATACTAAGCTTTAGAAAAAATATTTGTGAAAAAAATAAAAATGTCTTAACACATAACTTAATGACTGCACATCTTCTGTTATAAAGTATTTTTTTCGGTTCCTGGCCGTTTTTAAGTTTTACTATTCTAAAATTCAATTATGTTTGTCAGTTTATGGAAATAAAAAGTTTACAAAAAGTGTATATAAATGGTGCAGTACCTAGTTTAAAATGAATCTTGGTCTACATAAGGATTAATAACTATCTGAATATAAAGTATGGATGGACAAATATAAGATTACAGTCAAGTTGAGTTCTTAGTGTCAATATTATCTATTTAAATAGAGTTTTTATGCAAAATGATAAAAAAATATAATTTTGCAACCCTTAGAATCTATGAAGCAAGTAAGAAATAACTTTTCGGCCAAGCAACATAAATACTTCAAAAACGAACAAATTTCTTATCTAGAATTTGCATGAATATGTAAAACATCATAGTGTAAAAAATAGTAGGTAAAGGATGCTAAAACCAGTATGCAAAAAAGTCCAAAAATCTTCTAAACATAAATAGTTCTCTAAGTTTAATGTACACTCAACCAAATATAAAGAAAGCAAAGAGAATTCACTGACATTCCTGATGTATTAAACTCTGCACAGCAACAGAGAGCTCGAAAAGTGCAATAAAATCAACAAAAAGTGTGTCGTAGCCCTCCCGCGCTTAAATAGACTTGGCAATCACTCCCCGGTCCCCACGGCGAGTAGCGTCAACGTCAACCCCTCGCACTTGCAGTAATGTATGTACCGTCATGCCGCGTGTGGTCCCTCGTTATGTGAGCAATTTTAATGGAGAGCCCTCCGACGCCCGCTAATTGTTTGAAAAAGGTTCACTCTACCGACTCAACCACGTCTCTCTTCTGTGCTGTGTTGTTTCAGTTTACTTCAAAGAATCTTTACTGCTTTGAATGTTTCGACTCTTTGAAATTTAAGTCTTACACGTAAGATAAAAGGATTGTCCATAACGGTTTGGTTTTAGATTAAAATTGACGTGATTTCTAAACAAAATTATAGATTTATCTATGCATCCTGATGATACTCAAGATAAATAAACCATCCGCTGCAAATGATCGGATAGTAAATACCAAAAATTAAGACAATTCCTAACTTACGATATCCAACAACGTCTTCCTAGTTCCCACGCTAACGAATCTGTCCAGTTAATCTGCCGATTATCTCGGCACGGTGCACTTTTATTAACCACTAATTAATTATGCACAATGAGACTATAACATAATCTTAATCGATTAAATTATTAATTAATCTAAATAGATTGTTTTGAAACATCAACACGGTATCATTTGGATCAATTGGAAATGTCGGAGATAGGTTTGTCGGGTGTTCCTGTAAACGGAGCTGTATATCCCCCCGCAGGAAATCAACTCAGTGATTTGATTCATTACGCAACCCGGTGCTCGGCCGTTGTGCGCTTTCAGGATGTTATTAGATCAATTCATCTAACGTGAGGAAATACGATAGAAAATCAGCATTTGCGCTGATGAACTCGTTCTTCGACATCAATTTTAACGGGAGATAACTTTAGAGATATTTGATTGTAGAGTCGGAATTTATGCTTGTCACCATTGACTTATCTTGTCACAAAATGTCCGCTCAATTTGAAGCTAGTGGCAGAGACTGATGTTATAAAAGAATTCCGATATTTGATTAAAATATTTGCGAAAGCTTTCTCGTAATTAAAGTTAAGTGTTCCGGGACAGGTTCTGATGTCGGTAATTAGTGTAGTGTGTTACTTAGAGAGGGATGCTCGCTAGCCAGTTGGCATGACGCCAGCCCAGTCGTTGCTCTTATCGTGGTTTACCAGCCGACGCACTAATGTATCTATCTATCTTTATTCGTTTCGTCATCCATAACTACTTACAAATGTACTTTCCTCAAATATTTTTGCTAGCCTACAAAACACTAAAGTGTTAAGTTTGTTGTTCATTTCTATTCCTTCCAAAGGACTATTAGAGCTATTTTTTTTTAAGTTTGATAAAGAATTTCCTTCCGCCCTAGTTGCATGAAAATATCGAATTTCAGTGGGGAGTGCCAGTGAATATGGAAATTTTCACGCATCAGCGAAACTGGAGTTGGGCTCTGAAAAATATCCGAGCTTTCAGTTCCGACCAGAATTCAATTAGTGGGAACTATAGCGTGAACTACTTCTTTTGTGCATGTTTAATTGGATTTTAAATATTTTTGAAGCTTATGTGATTAACATGATCTCTGCGTTCATGTTCATATGATATTTTCGAATTCGATAACGTTACTTTTAAATGGTTACACAAAAGAGAGCTCTGTTAAAAAAAAACCTTTTTTTACGTAGATAGTTGAAAGATGTCATCATTCCAAGTTAATCTTTCACGTTATTCAGATCGCATTCAATAATTTCAGGTTGCCTGCAGTTATTTTTTGCGTTAGTATCTGTCTTGAGTACAGACGCCAGCACATCAGTCTATCCGAAGCTGTCAAATTTCCCCAATCAAATTTGAACCCAAAATGTTGTGCAGCTGTACAGTTGAAAATCTATTAAAGAAATTTTATTGTTGTAAGCTTGATGAGCTGGCGTCTATGCAAACCGACTTCGATTTCTCAACCGGCCTCTCCATTTCTCGACTTTATACGCGCACCACCGGGAGCCGGAGCTCGCGGCTAAATAACAACAGCCGCTCGGGTCGATCTTCAAGGTTAAGCAACCCTTGTCAAGGTTGGTCTGTGGATGGGTGACCATCTTAACATTGGAGTTTCCTCCGTGCCTCGGAAAGCACGTTAAGCCGTTGGCTCTGGCTGTCATTTGTAGATCTTTGACAGTCGTTACGGATTGTCAGAAACCAGTAAATCTGACTCCAGTCTTGCCAAGAAATACCGTGTTACCCAGTTAATGGGTTGTGGAGGTCTGGTAGGCAGCCGCTCCACGTAAAATACTGTTATTCAGCTGAATCCAGTTTGACTGGAAGCCGACCCCAATGAAGTTGGGAAAAGGCTAGGTAGATGATGAAACGCGCACCACATCATTTCCATCTTGCTAAGCTGTTACTTATTTTTCTTCGTAATTTATATCAAAGTTCCATTTATTTATGTAATACTTTACGCACACAGATGTACAGATGCAGAATTCGCTTTTTATATTTTTGAAGGAAAACTGCGCTTAAATGATTGTTATTTTCATACTCATGCTTTCAATTACTAAAACAAGCCGTCCGACAGCGCCAGTTTCAAGATAGCTCGCAAGAAACGCATAAGCAACTCCAATCTTAATTATAACTAATTATGTTATTCATATAAGTAGCGTGTGGTCTAGTCGCGGTCATTTATACACTGTAAACAATGGAATAATATATAACCTCGGTTTAATGACTAGTTGACGTCAGGACGTTACTGCCAGTAGTAAAACTCTCATACCGTGTGTAGTCAGGTGAGCTACCGTTGTGCGTTGAATCGTTGAATGGGCAACTTCCTTGAATCTTAAAATTATTAAAATATTCTAGTGACGGGTGTGACGAAAGGCTTGTCGATTGTTTAGTTCTATTGTGAAAAATACGTTACAAATTGATTGTAAAATGGTGTATTTGTCCTGTGTGATAGAGACGGAAGGAGCGCGGGCGCATCGAAACGGGCGCGATCCATACTGTGGAGCAAGCGCAGTTGGGCGAGCTGAGCAAGCACATACCCGAGGGTGACGGTGAGAAGAGCCCCGTTTATAGATATCCCTTTCAGGTAATAATATATCAAACAGTAACACAATCATACACAGGTATATTTTACGACCTTATGTCTTAATAGACTGTATATTTATAAACGAATGCCAGTAAAAACTTATTCATTGTGTATGCAAAAAACTTACTCACGTGTATACGGTCAGGTGGGGTACTCGGAACAAAACACAGACTACACACTTTACCTCGTCGCCGGTGACCACACGGAACGCCTGCAGTGGATCCACACAATCAGATCGGGTACGTACCCACCCACCGTTACATAATGTCGTTTATTACGACTGAAGTAGGTAAACTCTGTACCTGACAATCTGTATTGTTAACTTTGTACGGTCTACGAATATCAAATCTTTTGTATTCCGTCTATATTTGAGAAGTTAAGTCTTTATGTAGTTCTGTATGCATATCCGTAGGATAAGATAATGTACCCCCTTTATTGGTAAACGATTAAACAACTCCCATATCTTTCGAGAATTAAGTAACTGTACCTACTCTGCGATTATTTTTAAAGTGGATAATAATATGGACTTTTCATTAACGACTGCCTTAGCTTATGTTTTCTAGATGAGTGAGATAGATGTGTTTTAAAAGAGATTATCCAAAAACTTATGGAGGAAGATAGTTTGTAAAATAATTTGGAATAACAAAGATTTTTTTTTTCAAACCAGTCATAACATGGAACTAGTAATATTTTTAAGATCTTCCACCTGATTACTACATATTACCTGGGATAAGTCACCCCTAACAAGGCAAGACAGGAGAATAAGCCAAAACCTGTAGTCATCCATGACACTGCTGGTCTATTATGTCAACATTTCACCGTGTAAACAGGTGGAATGAGCATGAAGTGAACTGTCATTCATCTTGTTTGAATGGATTGATAGCTCACTTCATGTCCACTTCACCAGAGTTTTACACGGGAAAAGTTTACAGAATAGCACTGCAGGTCAGGACAAGTATTGGCGGTGTGTTAAAACATGGTGGGTTGCAGTGTGCACAGTAACTGGGCGTCGAAGTCAGTACCACCCCGGCGCGTGGGCTGCGCGCCGCTGGAGCTGCTGTGACGCGGAGAGACGTGCGGCCCCCGGGTGCACGGCTGCCGACCTCTGGGCCCTCATTGAGTCAGACATTGACCTGCTCGCTCCGCCACAGGATAATCGACTGTCGAACGACGTAACTCGTGCGTATATTTTTTTATATTATTATTCCGTTTATTCATTCTATAAATAGAATATTACATGTTAAAAACATGAGCAAAAATTTGTGTAGCTACTCGCTACTAGCTGACTCGGCAAACGTTGTTTTGCCATAAAAAAAAAAAACAAAAAAATACGTATCTATTGTCAGATCTACCAAATAATGTACACAGAAAATTTAAAAAAAAATGGTCGAGCGTTTTGGAGGAGTTCGATAACAAACACACACACACGAGGTTTTTATATAATTAGAAGATACGCCCTGTCCTGGAATGATGCTTTCTGGATCAAGCCCTTGATCCAACTGCCCAACGAGAGACTGACAGGAGTTGGGCGAGGCTCTTTGCCCTTATTATTATTTTGGCCACTGTTGAACCTAATGAAAGGGATTATATCGTCGTTGATGGAGTATACTTGCCCAGAATGAACCCGTTCACTCTCGATTTAAAGACCCCTAGGTTTTAGCTATCAGGAAACACAGACTTCGGCAGGGGAGTTAACTACTTAGGTGCAGGTTTTTTACTATTTCATCAAAGTCCTGTCAACAATAAGTTTCCGCGATATATGGAGTTTGCTTTGCAGCTCCTTACAAACTGCAAGTGCTGTTTCAGTTTTGAATTTGACACCTTTCTCGATTTTTGGGTCTCGATATCAAACAACTTTATACTCATACTTTTTTACACAAATAAAAAATAAACCATAAAAACATAGACTCAAGTAATAAATGTAGGCACTTAAACAGTATTTATTCTGATTATTCGAGATAACACTACAAAAAAGAGTTGGCAATCGCAAGGCTTCTGTTGAAGATGGTATAATCTCCGAGCGAGTCAATTGCCGTTAATGACGTACGTATAAATTACCTGTCTTTTGTCCACTTACCAAGAAGCCAGCAAGTGAAAGGGAGAGCGCGTATCGCCTGCGCTCGCGCGTCGAACGGTGAATGTAGGCCGAGCGCGACCATTTTTGAGCCCTCGCTCGCTCCTCGTCTCGACAACTAAGTATAAAGACTTGTTCTCCATGGGCTATCGTATACAGGGTCTTGAATTATCATTTAGGATGCTATTGGGGCCTACCGTCGAACTAACGATATAGTGCGGTCATATTAAGCACAACGATACCTCTTTATCTTTATAAATATATATACTTAAATGAAGAAAAAAAAAGGAATAAATAAAAACAAAGTTGCAGTTGAAGGGAGCGAAGCCGCGGGGAATAACTAGTCATTTTGAGATTTTCACGAACAAATACAGATAAAACAGAATAAAGGTGCTGCTTATTTCAATTTAAACTTCATCCAGCAACCAACTTTCATATTAAAATCATTTCCTAGATAAGAACTTAAAAGTTTGTATGAAAGACCGTGAAGAGTAAACTAATATTTTTTTTATTAAATATTAGGTCTTTAATTTTTTTTACAAATGTGTGGTAAGTAGGTAAGTGCATAGAATGTATCAAATGTTTAAATGTCATAAGAAAAACAATGTATAAGCAATTGGTTTTACACAATAATTTCATTATTAATTGGTAACTTGTAAAGGGTTACAACAAATAAAAGTTGTCTGACTCACGTTTTACGTGCCGTATCGGTCGCACCGTTATGTCGCGCGCCTTACCTTCGCCGCGCTGCTTGGACACGTTTGTGGCAGTCGGAGCGAGGTGTCGCGCGCGGACGTCCGGTCTCAAAGTCCCGTTCCCATGTTGCCGAGTAAACCCGAAGACGAACCAATGGTGACTAAGAAGAAGTCAAAAATACCATGTCTTTCCCTAGCGTCGTTCCTCCCGGCTCTAGAGGGTACGGTAGAATTCGTCTGACCTCTATTTATTTGGCCTCGTCGCCATCGGTTGCGTTCACTGGTCTCGTTGCACTCACTTTCTTGTCTTGGTCAGGTGTAATGTAATGCGTTTGTGTAATGCTTATAGAAGTGATACTGTGCAGTGTTTTGGTACCAGTGTTTGAGGATAGTGCTCATTGTGCCATGAATATAGGTCACCAACGACTTAGTGCCTAAGAAATGAGTTCTGAAATGGGTTTGTTATTGTGTTCGATGGACTGTTGATATGTCAAATTGAGACATCGAACCATCTCTTTTAAGGTTATCGTACTTACTTTCTAACGAGAACCACAGGCTAAACATCAACATCCCAAACTTATTTGTTGCAGATACTGTATATTTTTGTCGAGTTTCACCTTTTAAATGTATATGACATTAATGTCTGTCCATAATATTATCATGTTATATATCAAATCTACGTTATTAATATGGTAACATTTTATTCGTACAACATTCAATGGTAATAGTGCTTATTGTTTCATTATTATGATAATTTCTGTCAAAATATTAATAGTTCCGTGGCCTTAACATAATGAGTAGTTTTACGACTCATAAACTAGATTTCTTGTAAAGGAAAACTGGCAATTTTTTTGGAGGTGTTATCCGCATTCACCTGATTGTCATGTTATATGCTTGACATTTTAAATAGAAAATGATGTGGAATTTGTAGAATGAAATAACTCGGTTCGTTTAATTATCGCTACAATGATACAAAATGTAGTTTTGAGCAGCAACTAGGATGAAAAAAGTGCTGTCATAAGTAATAATGGTTAGGTTTTTAGATAAAGTCATCTTACTCCATTTCAAAACTCCTGGTACATTTATTTATTTCGTTCTGTATAGAAGTATTATTTTATTAAACGATTACCAAACCGCTGGTTAACACTACCAAATAAGGATAAATGAACACCAAAAAAGTGGTGTTTATTTATTTAAGAACCACAGGATACAACATAAGATGTTCCTACCAAAAAAACATTACAATTTTCGAAGACAAACAGTGCTTTGTGCACTCCTTCAATCACAGGAGGTCACAGTTTGCTTTTGCAAACTAAAAAGCTGAAAATGCAACTCTAGCAAAGTCAGTCAAGTTATGTGTACAATTACTCCTTAGGAGGGATTACGTTTTATTCCGTTACACGATGTACATTTATGGTTGAGCGTTTATCCTGCCTGATAGTATAATGATTATGTACATTTTTGATAACGTTTTGATTCCGATCCCTTCTACCCGAAGCTCAAAAGAATGGTTATTAATAAAGTTATTATTGGTTGGTTTAGCCGTCACGGCGGCTGTCACGATGCCGGGGGGAGGCGGCGCTCCTCCAGGCACTCCGTCCGCCAAGCCAAAGGTAACACAAAATGCAGCTGTAAGTACCTACTCTTCGGTTTTTTTTTTACATTTCATTTTATTCTTTTTTTCATTCTTAAGGCGAGGTTGCAGTACCGTGTGTTTTGACGAACAACAGCGACTGTCCGGCGAGCGAAATAATGCCAAAATTTTGATTGTTTTTTTCTTCTTGGCGAAAACTAAAGAAATAATAAAATATGGTTTCAACATTTACTTCAAAATAAAAAGCTCTATCTATTGATATAACTTTTATATATATTCGTAATAAAATCTCTTAGCAGTACACGTTTAAAATTGTAATTTAGTGCCATGTTTGATAAAAAAAAAGTATCGAGCCAATCATTCTAAATCGCGTTTCTATCTTTACGATTTGCTTGAGGGTATGCAATTTTTATGTAATGATTTTTATTTATTAAAAAACTCATAATTAATTAGATTTTCAGACGTTCAAAAATCTTAAAAAGTACTGCAACCCCGCCTTAATGCCAGTTGTTCATTTTTAATTCCCTATTATCGATGTAAAATTCTGATTTATCTCTTAAAAGGATTACCCAGTTTTCTTATAATGGTTTTATATTCCAAACGCAAATTAAAGTGATAGCAGAGTTTTGAAATTCTATATCCAAAATATAAATATTTTGAAAGCCATTATGAAGGAAATTTGCGCTGTTCCTTTTATCAATGATTATTTAAGTAAAATAAAACGGAATTGATCGTACTTATCCTGAGAGTTGTGTAAATGATAAGAAGACTAACTGATCAAATACTGACTGAAAATGTCTGTGTTAAAGATTTAGTGAAAAGTGAAGTTTTGATTTAATAAACAATCACCTTTAAATTGTCAAGTTTGAATATAAAGCCTTGCCCTAATTAACGCATGCCTCAGTTTGGTTTTACAATAAAAAACAGTAACACAAATAGGTGAATGGAACTATTGTTTACAGGAGAAGCAGAGAACCAAAGTTGTGGTAGCCCTATATCCATTCAAAGCGATTGAAAATGGAGATCTCTCACTGGAAAAGGTGAGCTTAGTAAATAGATTCCACTACCTATACAATAAACCTTTTATAAATGATGTTTTACTATTATGGTGACACGGCTACTTGTCTTACTGTAGGAGGACATTACTGTCAAAAGATAGGCATTTTCAAATCTATCATGATGTTTTCACTATGGTGCCTCGAATGGAAATCAACTGTAGTTAATGGTCATTATTAATCAAGAACAAAATACATTCAGTTTTTGGTAAAATCCGTGGGTGTCGTGCACAAAAAACAAACAAACAGCTCGGAGGCATTTATCCATTGATCTTTTTTGTTTCAACTTTTTTTAGTTGGTTGCTATGGGAATGTTAAGAATATTTATATTTGTATAATCACTTCCATAAACAGACCGCCAGAAAATCTGAAAGGGAAAAAAAGTGCGCCCATTGTACACTTGTTTTTATAAATATGGTTCCCTTGTTTGTTATGAGGTGTACAGGAAATAAATAAATCTATTCGACTTGGGTGTTTCATTCAAATTGCAATCGGTTGAGCCTATTGTGAACTCCCTTATAAAACATACAATACGAGATGATTTTATAGGAAGCTACACAGTCCCTAAAAATCGAGTCAATTAATCAATGTGACTTACACATAATACGATTATATAATGTTATAGGGAGCCGAATATGAAGTCATAGACGACTCTCAAGATCATTGGTGGAAAGTTAAAGATGAGAATGGGTATGTAAAACGTTATTTATTTATTTTTATACCATACCTAGGTACTTTAGGATGCTTTGACACATATACTTTACTCCATTTTCAGGTTGGTTGGCTACATTCCCAGTAATTATGTTAAGGAAAAGGAAACAATAGGATTGCAGAAATATGAGTGAGTATCCGTAATTGTTACATGTTGTTTCAGATAGAAACCACTATCGCATATGCTGGTAATTTCTTGATAAATCATCGTAGTGATTCAATGTGGAAATTACATAGGATAACAAACAAATATTTAAATCGTGGCAATGCGTCCATATAGGGATATTTCAGGTAAATCACTCATAAAACTAACACAGGCATTTATTATTTCAATTGACGTAAATCTTTTAAATTCCAAATTGATTCATAAATAATTTCTTTTCTGGGTGTCAATAATACAATTTCGAATTCACTCACTTCATTTCCAGCGAACGTGCTACTGACAAGTCTTTCTCTGAAATATAATAAAAAATAATCGATTAAGCGGTAGTAATGGGTATTATTACCCCTTGATCTAGTAATGGAACTTGGGACATCTATGAGCACTTTTGTACGTTAGAATACCAAAAATTCTCATTTTTTATTATTGAAGTACAAATAAAAAATACCTAAAAAAGGCTTGTTGGATCGAGTCAGAAAAAAAAATAAGAATCTACTTATGAGTACCTACCTAACAATAAAATTGAAATGAACATAAATTTTGAAGAGTATATATTTGAATGATTATATTATCTTGTGGTTTGTAAAATAATTTTTATTTAACAATTTATGTACTTACACACGTATAATAAGAAAATAAGAAGAAGGAAACAGAAAAATAAGCTGAAGATTTAAAATATCTACTTATTCGATGCGCGTATTTGTCGTGATTGATAGAATGAAAACTCGGAAAATTTGGTGTTAACTTAAAGTTAAATGTTTAACTGTAGATACGTCGGTAGTCGAGAGTACCTTTAAAAGTGTCGAGTTTCCTTATAAAACTTTTTTTTTGGGATTTTGGCTGATAAAACCACACTAATCGGATTATTTAAATTTGGAATACTGGTACTAAACACACGCTCCTTGCCGTTATTCAGTCCAGCGCTATTCGTACCCAGGAACCAAGATAACCAAATAACTCTTGATTAGCATAAAATAAATTTAAAATATGTAAGAATTCCCAAGGTACAACACTCGTATTTTTTCAAGGTTAAGCTATACGTGTCTTTAAAGTTCCGCGCATTAATTACGCTTTTTATTCAGGTGGTACGTGGGCGAGATGTCGCGACAGCGCGCGGAGTCTCTTCTCAAGCAGGAGGATAAAGAGGGATGCTTCGTGGTACGCAACTCCTCAACCAAGGGCATGTACACGCTCTCCTTATATACCAAAGTGTAAGTACCCTTTAGGTTTACCCAAAACTAGAAAACACTGTTCCAGATTTGGACACTTAGGTGAAAATGAATTTCTTCGTCAAGCAATTCTGCATATGGTAGTGAAAATTTAAACAACTCTCGAAAATTTAACCTACACTTAGAAACGACCTGGGTTTAAACTTACTCAGAGTAAGCCCAAGTCTTAAACCAGCTGAGACTGTATTAGTTGTGAAATATCTACAAAGTTGATTTTGTAGGCAGTTGGCACTTATCGCCTTGGCAAGATATCAAGATTGCTTTAACTTGAGGTGTTCCGATTTCTTCATGTCATTTTAGCCAGTAGCTATTCGAGATTAGTTTTCTGGCCAGGTACCCCGAACAATACTAGGCTGTACTGTACCTCTGCAGGGCAAAAGCCTTCATGCCATATAGAGTAAACACGAGCGTAAAGGTGAGACCCACCGCGACGCATGCTGTGTACAGACACGAGGCGCAATTTAGCTGCGTGAATTCATATGTATTCACTGGTTTGTTGCAGAGTGTAATCGCACTGATGCGCTTAAATACGTGGCGTGCTTTTTGGGGCGACATTAACATTTATTCTCAATTTTGGCCCTTTCATAGAGGCCCTTTCAGCTACTCAAACTCTACCAATCGCAAGTTTGATCGTGTATGGAGTAATGCTCTCATCTTTGGGTCGGATCTGCCAGATTTCATCAGGACATCCAATCCACCCACACGCACAAAACGTTTAAGGAACACATTCGTAGTGCGTACTGGGAATCAAGTCAAGAGTGAATAGGTTACTTCTAGGCAAGCGTGCTCCAACTTTGACCACATCATCGCTTATCATCAGGTGAGATAGTGGTCAAACGCGTGCCTATCAATAGTAAAAAAAATACACGCCCACAACTATGTACAACTGTGGCGTGGCCCACCACGGCGCACTGTGCTGCGATACAGTAGTACAGTAGTCGTGGGATTCGTGAAGTGTGTAGGTGTACCGCACGCATAGCGTGCATGGTGTTGACAACGTTGAGGTATGTGAGCGCCACATTCGAGCAAGTCCCGCATGTACCACTGACGTCAATTGATGCGTAGCGTGTCCGTGGGTTGCAGTGGACATAGTCACATGCATTTTCTTGCAAAGCGAAGCTTAACATACGTGCGTGGCCTCACCGTGCGCCTCGTTGGGTGTGCACCTAAAAACCCACGTTTGCTTAAGGCGGATTGGCTATTTCCAACTTTTACTAAATATATTAGAGGTCCAGTTCATCAACCTTACCTTCGATATGACTGGACATAGAAAACTAATAGATAGCTAGTCAATCGAGATGCGGAATAAAATAGAACAAACATGTATCTGAGTATAAGCATCACCTTTGTACCTATTTTTCTGTTTGTTTGTTAAATGTGTGTAAATTAATATAGTTAAATAAAATTTACAGTTACCATCCCCAAACGAAGCACTACCATATAAAGCAGAACAGCCGCAGCGAGTACTACCTGTCGGACAAGCACTGCTGCGCCAGCATCCCCGAGCTCATCAACTACCACAAGCACAACAGCGGCGGGCTGTGCTCGCGGCTCAAGACCACGCCGTGCGACCGGCCCGCGCCGCCCACCGCCGGACTGTCGCATGGTCAGTACGGTTAGTCGCACACACCCTCATTATCACTTCTCTAACCATTATTAACCCCATTTGGGAGTGGTGCTACTAATGCTGGAATTTACTTTTTTGTCTTTTCTTAAGGGTGCAAGTAGACTGCGGTCTGTGGCAATTCATAACGTCAAACAAATTATGACGGTCTCATAAAACTGACGCAGTTTAGTTGCAGCCTCTTCAATGCGCTTGGTCGAATTAATGCTTGTAGTATTACTTTCTTACTAAACAAAGTGAAGGAAATTTATCTACGACATGAATCGTTAAGAGTATCCCCGAATCGGTTCCCAAAAACGTGAAACCGACGTTTTGGCACGCCTCTCTCAACGACGCTATAAACAACGTAAACTTTAAGTATCAATAATACTAGTCTACCCAGTTCTTACTTTGTCCTTTCTGGTTAGGCTTCTATCGAACAAAATTTAAATGTTTAAAAAAAAATATTAGGCCGCTTGTACACGCTCAAAAAAATTCACCGTTTCTAGTGCAGAGAGGACCACGACTATACATCACGTACACGACAATATTTTTTCGGAACTAGGTACGAAAATTTATTATGTCTGCAGAAAAGATGAATGGGAACGTGTAAACGATGAGGTTGTTTTCGGTTAGTCGTGCATAGGGAAGAAAAAACTTTGAAGCAAAAAAATAGATAATTGAATACCATATTTAAAAAATAATCAAAAGGCGTTCATCCAATTCGAAAGCAAAAAAAAAAATGATATTCGTGGGTTTGCATTACCCTTTTTTCTTGTAATTCAACAATATGAAGAAAAAAATTGTGGACTATTTTCGTATGGAAATCTCCACGTTTGACAAGCCGTACTATAGTACTATAGAAAATAAGATACGACGTGAAAATACTAAATACGACATCCGACGTAACAAATTTGGTACTTGCAGCTACAATACGTCCACGCAAACAAATGAAACAAAAAGTACCTGAGCCACCTCACCTACCCCGCGGCCCCGCCCGCACCGCAGTAACTTAGCGCGTCGGATCTAGCGCAGACAAGATTTTTTTCTTGGTCAGCGCCAAAGCCGTGTACTCAGATCGTGAGAGCCGACACGAATTTCAATTCTTGCATAGGCCCGGCGACTTTTCTCAGCGTGTACAAGCGGCCTTATGTTGTCTAAATATTATAAATTGTGTAGGGTAACCATGCCGTTGTACAACAATGACCTAAAACATTTTCCTTAGGGATAGTTGTCGATTAAGCTGAACGTTCAGCAATACGGATCTATTTTTATTTGCGGCAAATAGATAATAGTTCAACTAACGTAAGTATTTAATCAGTAAATGGGGTACCATTTACTGATTAAATACTTACGTTACGTTAACTTATAAATTCTGTCTATTGTGGAAATTGTTCACTTCTGTACATAGGCTTATACCCCCTAATTTGTAGACGAAAATGACCATATGGGAGTAACCACATTTATTCAGCTCCATTCAGCTTTTGCCCATAGAAAACAAGGATTTTGTATGAAGACGCGTACGCGTCCGTTCACCTTTCCGCGTCTTTCGGCTTTCGCGGAAATCAAGTGTAAAATGAGTACAAATGTGGTATCATGCGAGTGCTACAGCCGCGTACATCGCTGTTCAGCCGCGTACAGCTCAGTTCAGCCGCGTACAGCTCTTTTCCGCCGCATTCAGCGTCGTACGCGGTGGAACAGCCTTTTTCGGCGTTCATGGTCGTCCTGCTGAAAACAGTGTGACTACCGCCAGACCAACTTCGAATTCGATTTTCTCGAAAACTACGAAGGTTATTTTTGTGTGCCAATTAGTATCTATTGAGTACTAATTATTTACCAAATATGGAAGCGATTGGCGTCGGTGGTCCTGCGGTAGACACGGACATCTTGCCGTCTGCGCAGCATATTTAGCACCGTACGCAGTAGATAGAAGCGTTTCAGCGGAGGTAGCACGCTATGACGGCTTTTCTCATTCTTACGACGCTGCACGCGGCTGATGGAAGCAGAGCTGTATAAGTGTGACCAAAATCGTTCAGCGAAACGCGAATGGAGCTGAATAAATGTGTTTAGTCCCTTATAATAAAAAAAGCCTGTGTTTTAAGCAAAAATATTCAACCAATACTTTCCTCATATTATGCTGGCTTAATGCAGTCGTTTCAAACGCCGTGGCAAACCATCTTTGAGTATTTAAATTTAGCTGGCTTTTTAATATGCTTTTAAAACAGTTTGTTATTTTTTTTGGAAACTTTTTTGGTAAAGTGATTTTCTGTCTTCAGAAATAGTATGTGAGTTGCTTATTATAATTAAATAACATGAGGCTGTGTCATAATCGGTTGAGAAACTCCTTTCTATGAATTGCTTTACTTAATTCTATACAATCAATCAATCAATTTATTTAATCAGACAATTAGTCCATTTGTTAGTAACAAAAATATCTTACAAACTAAGTTACTAGGTTCACATTACAAAAAGGGTGTCATGAACTCTGACTGACAACAAGTTTAAAAAAAAATTCTCAAAAATGGTGATGCTGTAAGCATATGAAAATCTATGATAAACAAAGACCGTCTGACGTCAAACGGCTGTGAAACAAGCTTGCGTGACAAGGATAGAATAAAAACTTAAAAGCTAGTAACTTTCCATTTTTCCACCAGTTTTATGTTTTTTTTACAAAATCTTTAAATCTATATATATAAACCAAAGACGGGTTTGTTACAACACTTATAACTGGTATTTATTTATTATAATGGTTATTGATTCGTTGGATTTGTCTCCGACCCGAATAATCTTTAAAACAATGAAAACTCGATATGTGCAATGAGTACTTAATTGACGGGAGCGAAGCCGCGGGGGACAGCTAGTATTCATATAAATGTATATAATTATTTGTCTGTCTGTTTATTGAAATAAAAAAACGAAAACTTTTACGCGGGAGTAATTATTGTTGTTGGTTGTTCGTCATAGATTTTGAAAAGTGATTGTTTTAAATTTCGCGCATTTGAGAAAAGTACCATACAAGCCTTAGCCACAACTAGACATTGATGGACTTACGTATGTGTGCCTCGGTTACGCATCGGCCCACATTTAAACGTTCGTCCATCAATGCTTCTTTTGCTGGCCACTGCAGTAATTTACCATGTTTGTATCCCTGTACATTTTTTATAGTAGTCAAATACCCTATATAATTAAATAGCTTTCGCTCGCGACTTCGTTCGCGCATATCCCTTTTTTCCTGTTCCCGTAGGAATTTCGGGAAATTCTCTGAGTGTACCCCTACGGAGTGTAAGGAAGCTACATGTCAAATTTCAGCCTTCTACGACCAGTTGTTTCGGTTGTGCGCTGATCGATCAGTCAGTCAGTTTCTGCTTTTATCTATATAGATAGATATGCAATAAGGCAATAACCCCATATGATAACGCCAAAATGTAGAAAAATAAATTTTTAATCTTTTAAAAATGAGTAGATTCTGCGTGCTTCATAAATGATAAAAGTGGATGTGTTTTATTTATGCATTTGCGCCAAATGCACACGAAAGTGATTCTGCATAAATATTTCTGACCAGTTACTACTGTAGAAGCATGCATACAACTGTCTTAAACAGATGTAAACAAGAACACACGCCCTAATATACCTAGGCTATGTGGCGTCAACTAGAAATGAATATGTACTACATTAATGTGACATAATTATATATTTGTGTAAAACCCGCTGTAATTTAATATGGCAATTTTCCTCGTAACTACTGCAAAACATAATACCAGCTCATTTTTGTCAAATTAAATTTATTTTATACTAGCTGACCCGTGCAACGTCGTCTGCGTCACATTTTTCATGAGTGCACCGCTCCTATTGGTGTTAACGTGATGATAATAGCCTATAGCTTTCCTAGGGCTATCCAACACAGAAAGAATTTTTAAAATCGGTCCTTTAGTTCCTGAGATTAGCGCGTTCAAGCATGCAAACAAACATACAAACTCTTCAGCTTTATAATATAGGTATAGATTCCAAGGGCAATCAATTAGAGGGAATTATCATATCTTTTTTTTTATATACAAAACGGGGAAACTCTTGGCCCAAATCTCACCTGATGGAAAGTGATGATTAGGCCGAAGATGGAAGCGAGTTTCACCCGGAATCCTCTTACACAGAGGAACTGTCTGCCTGTGAAGCGTCCTTTAAATAGCACTACTTATTATTACTGAAGTTAATTGGTGGCGATGTTTCTCGTAGATTTTTTTGTTGCAATGCAATGCAATTTTAGTTTTAATATTCGAAGTCATTCAAAACTGATCTTTTGAAAATACCCAGTAAAGTGTTACCTTATAAGGTAGTATTAATCATCATCATTGTTTTGTTTGACACGACACAGAAAGGGTGCGTTATTATCCCCAAGCACGCTAGAGCTGAAGAAATGTTGGTTTCGAATAAGAGACTATCACTCTTACTCTCCATCTCAAAATGACTGATATATTTTTTTTACTATTTATAGGCATACGTTCCAACTAAATTCGCATTATTTGAGCAGACTGGTAAAAAAAGTCCGAACTTAAATTTGCAGATAAATGGGAGATCGATCCATCTGAGTTGATGTTGCATGAAGAGTTGGGCGCGGGGCAGTTCGGTGTGGTGCGGCGCGGCAAGTGGCGCCAACGCATCGACACCGCCGTCAAGATGATGAAGGAGGGCACCATGTCCGAGGATGACTTTATTGATGAAGCCAAGGTTATGACGTGAGTATATACTTTAGGCATCTTTGATATATGCAGGCCTTAGTAAAAGTGTATGTGGGTAATCCACCATTTTGTTTTTTTGACAATTATCGGTATTGCTTATAATTTGACATAAGATTAAATACCTCATTTGAAACCTCTGGTAATGGAGAACATAGAAAGGTACTAAGTACTTGTTTACCATCACGTAGGCCGCCATATTTTCGACATCAAATAACGTGAAAATGACCTGTTAGGAATTTATTGGGTTTCAACCATACAACCAATCTAACCGCAAGTGGCGTTTAGTAGTGGAACGGTGTTCGGCTTTCGCTCCGCCCAGAGCGAAGGAGTTGGCGATTTCCCATCAAAATAAAAAAATACTGTGGTTCGCCACCCTGTGTGTGTGTGTCGGTGTGTGTGGTGATGCAAATAGATAAGAATAAGTGTATTTTATTTGAATTTTGTGGGTTACCTATGTTTCATCAAAAAGAAATTGAAAAATTATCACTTCCCAAACAATTAACACTTGCCAAATTATTACTTAGCAAAAAATCTCTTCACAAATAATTGTAACGCAAACCTAATGTTTGGCAAGTGAACGTTTAAACAATAACTTGTTTACCAACTGGTGCTTTTACCAATTTTTATTTAGTCAAATATTTCAGTTGGAATAACATACATATTTTACGCAACATTAAATAAGGCAAATATTTAGGATCGTCAGTTTTCAATTTACTATTTCTATTCAGCTTTTTTTTTTCATATTTCTTTCTATATGATCTAGTCGTTTCTGGCACTCGCCGGCCGCTACCGCGGCACCGCTCGCTTCGCTCGCTCGACTCGTGCGTATGAGGTCGCAGTTCTAACCTAACCTAACCCAACCATTTTTCTTTTAATAATTAACCCTACCCTTTATATTTTTTAAATCTTTCCCTTATTTTTGCCTTTATATTTTTTGTCATAGCAAATCATTTGACCTAAAGTTTATTGTCTAAAGATTGTTTACTGTAATAAATAATTTGATTAAAGACTAAATGGCATAATAACATTATCTTTGGTAATATTCTGCTAAGTAAAAATTTGACCAAATGAAAAACTGCGTACTAAAATCATTCCAAATATTGCATTGGTATAAAAAAAGGTTGCTAAAATTTGTTTGGGTGGTGAAATTTTGTCAATCTTTTCGGGAAAACGGCAGGCTCTCGAATTTTGTATATGACTAGATTCAGCTAGCGGCTTCGCGCTCGCGTGAATTTCGGTAATCCCAAGGGAATATTCTCCCGGGGATACAAAGCCTATGGGCTATTCCAGTGTCTAATCTATCTCTGTTCAACATTTAACGTAGATCCGTTCAGTCGTACTGGCTTGATTGAGTAACAAACATCCATCCAAACTTTCACATTTATAATAGTAGTAAAGTAATAAGATTGCTCAGTAAAAAAACCTGACCCTCACACTAATCTATTTCAGCAAGCTGCAGCATCCGAACCTGGTGCAGCTGTACGGCGTGTGTTCGAAGCACCGGCCCATCTACATCGTGACGGAGTACATGCGCCACGGCTCGCTGTTCAACTACCTGCGCCGCACCTCGCCCGACCAGCTCGGGCCCGCCGTGCTACTCGATATGTGCATACAAGTATGTACATCGAGCTTTTTAAACGAACATTTACGAACATTGAAATTGGCCAACTTGACATTAATGAATAAAAAATAATGATGAATAAAAAATAATGTAAATTAAAGTTATATACGCGGGGCGTAGGGTGTCCGACGCCGCGTGCGTAAGTCTCTTCTCCGTAAATGCTCTCATACAACGCCATGTTTGAATTTAGAGCGGGCCGCCACGCCGCACGCGACGCTCAACATCCCGCGTCTCAGTAAACAGGCTCTTATTATAGGACTAACTCCATAATATCCCAGAAAGGATTATAAATTAAACAACCAATGAACTTAATGAAACATATTTATTTCAGGTTTGCAAAGGAATGGCATATTTGGAAAGACACAATTACATTCATCGAGATTTAGCCGCAAGAAATTGTTTAGTTGGAGACGAGAATGTTGTAAAGGTAAGTTGAAGTTCTGAGCTTATAACAGGCGTGAAATAAGAATCTTCCTGATACTTCATTACCGCCAGCTATCGGGACACAAAATGTAAGCCGATCATAATATCATCGTCGTTTATATCAGTGTCTCCAGTAAAAAAGGGAACAACTCAAATTCGACACTTTTCAGGAGAGGCAAAAAACAACACTTTCTAAGTTTTTTTGTACTTCGCAATTAAAATCAAAACTTTTTTCTAATTTACATTATAGGTAAAAATTAGCGCTTTCATTTAATGGGAATCACTTCCACATTTAGTCACTCTTACTATATTTTTTTTTAGTTTTTCTTGACTTGTTCCCTTGTTAACGAAGTGATAATGGAAAAACGTTATTTATACTAGTCACTTTGGTCGCATGTAAAGTAATATTACGAGTTATTCCCTAATTTTATAAATGTCTACGTACGGCAATTATAACGACTTATTTACCTTTTGCTCTATTGATGTCGAAATTTAAATTAATTAACAAGGATCTATAATTACAACAATAGTCTATGAAATCTTTCACTTATTTAATAAATCAACACTTTTAAATTAATAAAAAAAACTAATTGTCCTCGCTGTCCTCTTCATTGCCCGGTACAAAACTTAAGTCAGGATCGTCTTCTGCTCTTCCCAATTCAGACGTCAGCAAATTCTTGTAAAATTCGTGACATTCTGTGTCTGTAAATGGTAGAAGTGTCATCTCCGATACACCCATCCCAACAAGCGTGGAGACACGCTTGTTGGGTTGGGTGTATCGCAGATGACACTCAATTAAATACTTGTATTTCTGGCTCTTCCGTGTCTTTGGATGCAATCCTTTGGAGAACAATTCCACCCAGCTTTCCGAGGTGTAGCCGTGCCAATCACCGACCAATTTGATCTTCATGGGGTTACTTTAACATCTACCCTCAATTTCGGCCCTTTCATGGAGACAAAAGCTCAAGTGGCTGCAAAAACAGTTGAAGATCCTTGCAAAAGTGAGACGCTGGAACAGCTGCTCAAACTCTATCAAGCCCAAGTTCGATCGTGTATGGAGTACTGCTCTCATCTTTGGGACGGATCTGCCAAATAGGTACCAGCTTGATACCCTTGATTGAATTGAGAAACGAGCCAAGAGGATCATCGGCAATGATAGGCTCGTCGAGTTGAAGCAATGTTGAAGCTCCAAAGTCTTGAGCATCGACGCCGAGTTGCTAGCCTGTCGGCTTTCTACCGGTTGCTTTTTGGGGAATGTGCGACGGAATTGCATAATTTAATTCCGCCAAGCCCGTTCTATCATCGGAGCACAAGACAAACGGCGATGCGCCATAGTGGACATCCCAACCACACGCACAAAACGTTTTGGGAACACATTCAGAGTGAGTACAGCAAAGGAGTGGAATATCCTGCCGGAGTCTGTGTTTCCTGATACATACCTACAACCTGGGAGTCTTTAAGGCCCCGTGCACGAAATCAGCTCATTTCGAACAATTTAGATCACTACTTGTGTGAAAAGCAAGAAGAATTAGAACCTTTGTTTTTGTTATTATAAGAGACGAGTTCTTGTTCTTTTACATGGCTTGATTTTTTTTATAAAATAATGTATATAATAATGGCAATCACCCATATTCCAACCCCCTTTTCCGCAAAAGTAACGAGCGAGTGATGGTTTGACTTCGTTGAACAACCAAACTACAAAATATTGTGCACATTAAAAATTATTTATAACATCATTATATAGTCTACTTTTACATGGATTGAAAACATTATTGAAATCAATACGAATTAAAGCAGAAAAAAATGTTGAAAAACGAAAGTTTTGAGAAAACGTTTAGACAAATAAGTATTTTTTACTATACTAAACAAACACTTTTAGGAAAATTTAAAAATTACACATAAATCTTAAGTTAACCTTTTAATAAAATCTAAATTTTATTATATCAAAAATCAATAACTTCATTTCGTAAATTATAGGCTAAGTGAACTATATTATCGACCGCGCGAACCCGATCGCGTCAGTAACGACCGGGCTCTCCCAGCGTGAACACGTATCACTTTGCTTCGCAGGCGCTCGCGAGTTTTGCGTAAATATAATTCTGAGATTGTACGACGACTACCACATTTTGATCCAGTAAGTATTAATTTTGATGTTAAGTATTTTTGCTTGTTTTTAAGATTTTAAAATGTATTTCGTCTTCAAGCCTAATATTATGGAGGTAACGTTCCATTGTTTGTTTGTATGTTTGTAAGTTTTTTAGTTTGATATCTGTAATTTTTTGCAGATAATGGGTCGAAAAAGGTCGAATTACGAATGCGTAACTAAAAAAAAAAGGAAACAAAACTCAGCAACTCGCTACGGTTTCGTTCCCAGCACATGTAAGATTTTACTTTTGATCAGTGCTAGAACTGTAGAAGTGTTTACGAGTACATACTAATTTTAAAATGTTGTTCATTTTAGGAAATCGATGAATTGGCAATGACTGTGGTTACTGCAAATGCTGACAATACATTTCAACTAGATCTAGGCATGGTAATTATATATATATATATTATATAATTATACTTTGTGTAATAAATTATCAAACGATGTATAAATAATATACCTACAGTATACAGGGTATGTATGCATCATCATCATCCTACCAGCCGAATAACGTCCGCGGCTGGACATAGGCCTCACCCAAAAGTGGAGAGGAGGTTGCCATAATCGCCACGCTTGACAGGCGGGTTGACGATCGCAGTTAGCTGTTCTGTAATGTACCTACCCTCCTGTGCATAATTTGCTACTTGTACTTATTCAAATATATACTTTCAGAATGAAGAGGATAATTCGAATACACCGCAAGATTCAGTAGTTACAAATGTTGAAGAACAATCGAGAGGTCGCCAAAGAGCATAACGTTTATGCCGCCAAAGGGTTCATTGGAATTCTTTAGCTGGCGTAAATGAGCGTCTATCATACACAACCAGAACCATAAATATCTCGTCCACGTACAAGAACTCTACATTTTGCCACTGTAGACGCATAATTCTCAAGATTTGCCGGAAAGTTGAGGCATGTACATTGTACACTAAGACGCCATCTCTTTAAACTGGTAATTTGAGCAAGCTATGCAGTGTAGAGCCAGCTATAGTCGTGCTGCAACTCCAGTCAGAGCGCCAATCTTTGTAACCTGCTTCCCGTAACATCTGTTCACTTGATTTTTCAACAAGTTCAACAGAACGTCTTTCCTGTTCCAACGCCACCAGTTACGAAAAGTTTAAGCCTTTGTTGAGCGCCCCTTTACAAGTCAATATATAATAGGTTTGTTATAACCTTGAAACCTGATCGTGTTCAAAGTCTATTACGTGACCTTTCTCACAAGTAGAAACACGACTATGATACGATATTCCATCATGGAATACCAGTTCCTGCCTTACGGCTTCATCATCAAACCTTGAAACTTAATCGTGGTCGAAGTTCATTATAAAACCTTTCTAACAAGTCCAAACACGGCTATGATACGATAGTCCATCATGGAATGCCAGTGCCTACCGCGTGTATCTGACATCGACGCACAAACGATTTCCATGGGTCCAGGGCATGATTCTGGACACCCCAATGTTGGAATTTTTCGTCGGTTCTTTTCTCATTTTTTCATCTATTTGTGGTTTTATTCAGATTGCTCTTTTTAGTGAAAGTAGTTAATGAATTAAAAATCTCATTGGGTTAGGTCAGAATAACGATTATGAGCAGCTAAAGTAAAAAAACCCTTGAAAAAAAAATGAAAAAATTAGAAGTCGACGAAAAGTCTAGGGTGTCCAAAATCATGCCCTGGACCCATGGAAATCGTTTGTGCGTCGATGTCAGATACACGCGGTATATTCTGGCTTCATCATCAGACCTTGAAACGTAATCGTGGTCAAAGTTCATTATTAGACCTTTCCAGCAAGCCCAAACACGGCCATGATACGATATTCCATCATGGAATGCCATTGCCTATCTTCTGGCTTCATCATCAGACCTTGAAACGTAATTGTGGACAAAGTTCATCATAAGACCTTTTTAACAAGCCTAAACACGGCTATGATACGATATTCCATCATGGAATGCCGTTGCCTGTCTTCTGGCTTCATCATCAGACCTTGAAACGTAATTGTGGACAAAGTTCATCATAAGACCTTTTTAACAAGCCTAAACACGGCTATGATATGATATTCCATCATGGAATGCCAGTGCCTATCTTCTGGCTTCATCATCAGACCTTGGAACTTAATCGTGGTCAAAGTTTATTTTAAGACCTTTCTAGCAAGTCCAAACACGGCTATGATACGATATTTCATCATAGAATGCCAGTGCCTATCTTCTGGCTTCATCATCAGACTTTGAAACTTAATCGTGGTCCAAGTTTATCATAAGACTTTTCTAACAAATCCAAACACAGCTTTGATACGATGTTTCATCATGAAGTTCCAGTTCATATCTTCTGGCTCCATCACCAGATCAGTTCGACAGTACCATATTATTGTATTGTCATCAAAACTACATACAGCTGCCAATTTTCAAGACGCTACGATCCTTGGAAGATGGTTAAATTCGTTACCTTAGATTCCTTAACATAGTTAGTTACATACAGGTCGACGTTATAAAAGCTTGTAAAAATGTGCTAACCATCAGCCTAATTTGAATAAATGACTGTTTTATTTTATTTAGGTATAAATTACTTTTACCAGATATGTTTAGCTAATATTTTTTTTCCTTCTTTTCCGCTTTCTTTGGTATTGTTCGTCGATTTTAAAAATAATCGGCAGTTAAGTCATTTGTTTTTGACGTGTAAAAGTGTTATTTACAAACAATTTACTAAAATAAATATCATTGTATCATCATTTTTATTAATCGTATCTAAATTCATGCAACACAAAATTGAACCATTTTTTTGTTGATCGTGATAATATACACAGTCCACACTTACATTCCAGACTTTTATTTCTAAGCTGTACACTATATAATTATGTTACTTAAAATAATATCGTCTAAAGGATCAAAATTGTTTAAGCGGTCACTACGCTCGAACTTCACCCGCGTGTGTGTGTATCTGCATAAACGGTGCACACAAACATAGAATCGCATCGAATTTACCTAAACAGTAGCGAGTGAATTTTATGCACGGCCCCTTAAGTAAAAGAGTGAATTTACTTCTAGGCAAGCATGCTCCATCTTAGACCGCATTATCGCTTGCCATCAGGTGAGATAGTGGTCAAACTTCTACTATTTTTATTTTGCCCACCACAAGTGTCCAAATATAGTGTAATTTTATTGAGTGTAACTAATGTAATTTACCCTTTTGTTCATAAGCTCCCAGTTACCAGTAATTTTGAAATAAACTTTGCTGAGCATTAATGGAAAATGTGACGCAGACGAAGTTACGCGGGTCAGCTAGTTAAGGAATGAAATGACTTATCCCTAAAAACAGTCAACCGCACGCTAATCCACCAATAGCGATACAGTGATTAGTGGGGAAATACCGCTTGACTGCATGAAGAAAACGCAACAAATGCAGTTGTTCCCTTTCAAACATGCTTACCAAATGGAATATCTACATTTATTTCTTACTGTGGTGGAAAAACTATGGAACTAAATGGGTTGTGTCTTTTTGTAATTAAATTAACTGGAGGGCAATCGCGCTAATAAAATTCGGTTGGAACGCAACTGAACTGTAGCCATTTCACAACTTTTTTAAACATTCCGTATCGCGCTAAACGTTTGACAGAAACTTGGAACGCAACTGCATCACAACTGTATCGTTACCGCTGTCAAACAAAAAGTTGAAACAGTGCTACTTTTTCGTGACTTTTTCTCAATCTTTCGCGTTGTGTTGTTTGGATTTTGAAGGAAAATACGAAAATATTTGTAAAGGTTACGATATAGTTTTGACGCAACTTTGGTTGAAGTTTAATTCAACTTTAGCGCGATACCAAATTCCTTACAGGTGAATCGAAATTAGATCATAACTAAAACTGAATTGGAAACGAATTGCAAGCGGACCTAAACTTTTAAATTAGCGCGATTGGCCTCCTGGCTTTATACGTTTGCGTTCGATAGTTTTTTCGGATTACTTGTAATTGTGTCTATTAAACAGTGAAATTTACTTGATATCGATGGATATGCCTTTAGAAGCAGTCGAGTTATGCCTTTGATAAATTAGAAAAAGTAAGTTAGGATTCAGCTAGAGTTATGTCCTTTTGATATGTTACGTAACAGAACACGTAGATTATAATGATGCTATAAAAACAAAAGGGCATAACTCGACTTATGCCGTTTTTGACTGGAGGCACTGATATACTAGAAAGGTTTAGGTAGTTAAATAAAAGTAAACAATCAACATATTAAACAAATGAACTACTGCTTAAACCAATGATAATAATGGCATGAGTTGTGAGCATAGATTAATGCAGGAGGGTGATCTCGCCAATGTACGGTGGGCGAACGAAGCTTGCAAGCCCAATAGTCGATGAACATTGACTAACGAACCAATAACGTGAAGCGTCAGAGCTGTCGTCATGAGGCAGACCAATGTAGAGTGCTCACAACTCGTGCCGTGCCGTTATTATACGTTTCAAACATTAAAATATTTTTTATACAGTTGCTCAAAAAGTGGTGTATTGCAGGGACGTATAGCGTTCGGGATGTGGGCTATTACATACTAGTGCTTCTTTTTTACCTTTCCCGAACTCGTGCGTTCTCTTTCCCAACTGTCAAAATAATGTCTATTAAAAAGAAAAACCAACCATGAAGTTTATACTAAAGCCTTTTTGTGATTCATACAAATACGTATATTTCTTAAAAGAAGCTACTAATTTATTTCAATATCAGATTTAATGATTTAATTGAATGAGTTAGGTTAGGTTTCATTTCATTTCACCTCATTAAATTTCCTTTTCACTTCATATAAAAAAAACCTACTGAAGACTAAGCTGTATGGATAGTTAGTTCCCTTTGCCTACCAAAACGGGTGAAGAAAAAAAAACTGCTTATATTCTACGGTTGCCGCCATTTTCCAGAAATTTTCTTTGCGAGTTTACTTGTTTGTTGTGTTATTATTATTTTATTAAATTGCTTCATTTTTTCGCAACTGTATTAAAAATAGTCGTTCAGTACACCTGCGGAACCGTCATTGCAACTTGTTCCGACTGTCAACCCTCGCCTTCGGCTGCGCCTCGGCTCGGGTAGACATTTGTCGGAACTCTTTGCAATGACAGCCTTTCCGCACTTGTAATGAAATATACTATTGTCGTAATAAATGTGTCAGGTGGCAGACTTCGGGCTGGCGCGCTACGTGTTGGACGACCAGTACACGAGCTCGGGCGGCACCAAGTTCCCCATCAAGTGGGCGCCGCCCGAGGTGCTCAACTACACGCGCTTCTCCTCTAAGTCCGACGTCTGGGCCTTCGGTCAGTTATGTTTCTTGACGAACTTTACTTCCCTTTATGTAGCAAAATAATTCTATTTGAACTTACGCCATCGAGCGAGACTGGCTCAATCCCTTAACATATAAATCCTGTAAAACAATAGACTTACTGGATATCCATTGTGCTGTATGTGTATGCCTAATATTCACTTGTTCCATTTCAGGTGTGCTCATGTGGGAAGTATTTACTTGTGGGAAAGTACCGTACGGCCGGATGAAGAACTCTGAAGTAGCAGATATGGTTCAGCGGGGTATGTTGCTCGAGAAACCCAAGGGCTGTCTCAACGAAATATACAATGTGAGTATCATGCTGATATGTATCATCATCATCCTCAGTATCAGACACTACATAATTTAGGAGGAATCTGAATTTTATCTTCCCCTCTTCAATACTTCTAGATTAGTAGTCATCCTAGAAGCCACGCCACATAAGTTTACAAAATAAAATGCCTGACATCTAAAGGCAAAGGAAATATCCATCCAACATGACCGATAGCTAACCGGTTCGTTCGTCGGCAGGTGATGCGGTTGTGCTGGCGCCGGTCGCCGGAGGAGCGGCCGTCGTTCCGCGTGCTGAAGGAGGAGCTGGGCGTCATCGCGCACTCCGTGCTGGCCGATTGACTGCGCCTGCTGCTGCAGCTGCTGCGCCCCGCGCACCCCGCGCCGCACGCCCCCGCGCACACCGCGCACCCCGCGCCGCCCACCCACCCCGCGCACGTCTGACCGCCGCACGCACTGCGCTAGTGCACACGCACGGGACTGAGCGGAGGCATCCGAGTAGCTTTCGCCGCGTTTGAGTTGCGCGGGCGCTGCGGCCGGCACGAGCTGCCAGCGCCGCGCGCTCCGGGCCGCGAGTCTGCGAGTCCGGCGGAGCGGTAGACAGTGAGACGCGCGACGTAGCCGCGAGCGCCCCGACATTTGGACTACAAATTTTGATGATATAGATTCGAAAATCAGATTCGATGTTTATTTTGTGATTTCGGCTACGTTGCTCGCGTAACAAAACCATCGACCCGAACTGCAGTGCGCTTCTGTAAAACTCCCACCGTGAATTTTAGGTGGAGTGAACATAAAGTGAGCTGTCGATCCATACAAATAAGACTGAATGACACTTCACTTCATGCTCACTCCTCCTAAGTTTACACGGTGAGATGTTGACAGAGTCGACTGGCTGTTATCACGGTAAGGGCGATCAGAAGCAGACATCGAGTTCCGGCAATAACACAGGTATATGACATGGAATTGATCTTACAATAGGAATTTACATAATTGATACCCGTAAACCGCGCGAGTAATCGTAGGTCCCGTCCACTGCCACTTTAAGGTTTCAATAAAAAGTAATTTTTAGTAGCTTGGAGTCGTCTTTCTAAGGAGAGTAAAAGAGGAGGTACAGAATACAGGTAGTGTTTACTTATTGTCCTTAAGAAGACGGCTTGATTCAAAATTAATAAACGTTTATTTTATACGTAGAAACCGTACTTATAATACTGATGCAATGTAATGTAAACATGCAAAAAGACAAGTTCAATCATTTATTAGTTTTCCTTTAATGTTTATCTGTACCTTAGCTATGATTTCGGCTAAAATTAGATAAAAAACTCATTTTTACATCCTCATATCATTACCCATGGTAGTTTTATTGTAAATATGATACTGTAGCTATTTAATATACTAGTCGGTACATACACAGCGACATTATACTTTGTACAATGCCGTCGATGTTTAGTTTGCACATCATGTTAATCTGAATATCCTTTCCTCGTATGTTCCTACACAAGGCGCGTTTTCAATACATGTGTAACCTAGTTTCCCATAACTCACTGTTTCGCTCACTGTTGTTTTATCTCATAATCGTCACAAAATCATTCCAATTATTGATTGAATATATTTTTTGTACATTCCTTTTAAAAGTACTAGTCATTAAGAGAATTAAAAAAACCGTCTAAACATTTTATTGTAAAATTTTGAAATCAAAATTTAAAAAGGGAATAAAGGTAATTGAGTAAATGTAACCACAACATAGCCATGGATAGTTACATAACGATTTGTAGATAATTATATATTTATTAACATGAAACTCGGATATCTGTGTCTGCTGCATGTTGTGTTACACATACTTAACATGGGATATACTGAAATGGTGGTAACACTAAGAAAATGTGCCAATTATGTATAAACCCTTATTAATTTTAGGCATTTATGACTGAATAAAAATTCTCAATAAATAATAATTTTAGGTTCTTTTTCTGGTTTGTAATTCAATTAAAACGAGCGTGAAATTCGAGTACCAGTATTTATAAAACATTTTTACAAAATGGTATTTTAATTCCATTATGTTATAAGTAAATGTATTTTTTGTGATAAATCTTAATTTTTTTAGTAAGTATTCTATAATAGGAATTATGAAGAAAAGAAGACTACCTGTAGTTTTAAATTTTACAAAAAACTGTACTAATGTAATATTCCACATTTAGGAAACAGTACATTAATCGGACGTAAATCGACTTCAACTGGGGGAATGGGTTAGGTGTGCTGTAGTAAACCTAATGAATTTTATGTTAAATAAGATTTATGATTCTCCATAATAATATCACCCTAGTCCGTTCTTCCAGTTAGGAAACTGCCTGTAGTTAATACATGACACTCGATAAATAGAATCTGCATCCAAATAAATTCGCTACCTACACAATTGTACAGCGAGTGTTTGTATAACTGTTTTGTAAAACTATTAGTCAAGTAAAATAATTATTAAAATGGTGTATTTTAATTTATAACCCTTTCTGTTCTTCATCTTTATTTCACAATAGATGTTGCACAGGCAGGGCCTGATTAACCCTTAGGCTAATTAGGCTGCAGCCTAGGGCGCGAGGATCGGGGGGGGCGCGCTGAAATCGTGTCTTCGCATGCACTAATCTAGTCTATCATTGCATCTACCTTACATATTTCAACTAGACCGAGACAACACAAACTAAATGCGCTTGAGAGTCCCTGATTTTAACAATAAATTTAGAAATTTTTAAAAGCGCGGTTGGATCAAACACTGCCTTGTTACTCGAATCGGTAGGTGGTCGAGCAAGCGAGTGGGTGAGCTGGCAACAGAGTGCTTAGTGCGAGTTTTGTTTAATCCGCCTCGCGATAACGGGCGTAAATTTTAACTTTGTTTTGTATGGGAAATTCGGAATATAAACAGTGCAACCTAGTTCTCGC
This sequence comes from Ceramica pisi, assembly GCA_963859965.1. Classification (NCBI taxonomy): domain Eukaryota; kingdom Metazoa; phylum Arthropoda; class Insecta; order Lepidoptera; family Noctuidae; genus Ceramica; species Ceramica pisi. Next base: position 10,678,294 of record OY982533.1, on the reverse strand, counting down.
GTTTGCCGCTAAATGACTCTGTATCGTATTCTATTCTTTATCCTTTTAGGTTGCACTGTTTAAAATCCCATACAAAATAATCTACACGTATACGCGCGTTTCTGTTCTATGAGGCGTGTAACGGACGCCGAGCACATCATAGAATAGGACTAAATTATGTAAATAGAGTAAGATATAAGTAGGATAAAATGATGCAACATACCAGCTTTCACGTGGTATTTTTCGAGTAGGACAAAGGAAGGAATCAACTGTCGCACATAAAGAATCTAGGACAAAGGAAAGATACAGATGGTCGCCAGATGGTAATAGAGCGCATGGTATTTTAAGTAAGTTGTAGCGTGGTATTTTTGTTAAAGTAGGAACTTTGCTTATTTTAAGTAGGATTGAAATAAGATTTTGTATTATAATTCGAAACAGGATAGGAATATAATCCAAAATAAACCATATCCATTTATGTAAAGCAAAGTTAATAGTAAGTACTAGTAAGTAGGCACATAAGATCTAAGTACGTTAGACGTAGGTTTCTTAGTTTGTTTATAAGTAAGTTTCAGTGTTTTATTCTAAAGTCGGACCAGGATAAAACCTGATTAAGACATGTTAAATAATGATATAAACAGACTAATGCAAGTAACCTCGTAGTATAAGGATCAGGCATGATAGATTAGTCTAGGTTGAATTGTGTACTTTGTATATCTTTCTTAGGTAGATTAGGCATTTAGGTTAAGAAAATATAATATTAATTGTATAAATTCAGCTTAGATGTAAGTATGTGATTGGTCGGTGAATAAACGACTGTGATTGGCCAACAAATTAGCGGGAAAATTACGCGCTCCCATTGGATGTCATGAGCGGCCGTGATTGGTCGGCCAATCAGCAGTCGTACGCGCACCCCGCCAGAAACAGAGCGGGGAGCGACCGTTAGGACGGGTTTAAAAGAGCCCGCTGGGAGAGCTGGGTCCTCTTTCAACATCCAACAGTCGGCATTCTACATTCTGCACTCAACATTCGACATTCGACCACTAGCTCTCCAGGAGTCAACAAGAATAAACAGGAAGAAACCCAATCAAGAAGTGTTTTCTTCATAATCAAGAAACCCCAACAAATACAGTCCACTTCAAGGCGAAATAAACAAAACCCGCACTAGGCACTCGGCGCAGCTTGCCGCGCGCAATAGAACACATTGACATGGCAACGATGTGCGGGGACTCCCCGGTACTTTGCCTTTATGTACGGTTTTTTTTTTTTGGGATGGTAAAATCATCAAATGAGTCCTCCCGCCCTGGGTGGGGCGGAAGGGACTGTCAGACTTTTACTGGCTAAAATCCACCCGTGTTCCTTCGGATGCCCTTTACGTTCTGGGGCCACGGTATCCTGTTTAGAAAATCCCACGACCCCAGCAGGCTGCCTTTATGTACGGTCAGCATAAAAAAAAATGGGGGTTGAATGTCATGCAGATTAAAGGACAACTTTAATTCGCTTGCAAATTGATCTGAAAACTTTTGTAGGTATTATGAACCATGTTAAAATTTTCACACTAGGTACTACTCTACACACTACTTTTTAGGCCGTCCGTAATACACCTGGCGAGGGCGCGTCCTCATAATTAGCCTAGGGCGGTCAGAACTCTTGATCAGTCGCTGTGCACAGGCAACAGACAGATATCTGCCGACGCGACGACCGACTTGAGTATGACTGTTGGCACTCGATGAGTTATGTATGTTTCGTACATAACTCATTCGTTTGAAAAAGAATATTATGCATATGGGTCCGGTGATTTACAACAAAATACCAGATGTTATAAAGAATTGCACATTACAAATATTCAAAAATAAATTAAATAAATTGCTATGTACTAGAAAAATCTATACTAATATTATAAAGCAGAAGAGTTTGTTTGCGCGCTAATCTCAACAACTACTGGTCCGATTTGAAAAAATCTTCAGTGTTAGATAGCTCATTTATCGAAGAAGGCTATAGGCTATATTATATAAGCACGCGTAGACAAATAGGAGCGGAGCAATCATGGAAAATGTGACGCAGACGAAGTTGCGCGGGTCAGCTAGTTTTATTATAGGTACAATTGATGGAATTTTTGAATGACAGATCGATATGATTATTATTTTATATACCTACAATGATTTCCCTTGCGATTTTAATTTTCAAATTTTATTGAATTTTTGACTAATTATTATAAATTATTACTAACTTATTATTGACATTGTAATATTGACCAATTATTATTAACTTATTATTGACATTGTATACCACTGAATGAACTTAAAAACTGAATGATTTATATTTGTATTCTGTATAACACATGGATGCGATCATGCGATACACACCGATGGATGTGAGACGCACAGGACCGGTCGTTGTGGCGACGCTTGAGGGAGGCCTACGTCTAGCAGTGGACGTCTTTTGGCTGATATGATGATATTATGTTTGTTGTGTTACTTTGCTTTGTGACCATGTTATTGTTACTGGTTGTATTTCTTACTTGTAATACAATACGTATAAATCAGAAAAATATTCAACAAACATTTTTTTTTTGCTATTGATAGGCAAACGTTTGACCGCTATCTCAGCTGATGTTAAGCGATGATGCGGTCTAAGGTGGAGCACGCTTGCCTAGAAGTGACCTATTCACTCTTGACTTAAAGACACCCAGGTTTTACCTATCAGGAAACACAGACTCCGGCAGGGAATTCCACTCTTTAGCTGTACGCACAATGATACGAATGTATTCCGAAAACGTTTAGTGCGTATAGGTGGGATGTCCACCATGTTCCGGTGGCGCATCGCCGTACGTCTTGTGGTCCGATGGTGGAACGGGCTTGGCGGAAATAAATTATGCAATTCCGTCGCACACTTCCCAAAATGCAACCAATAGAAAACTGACTAAAAGACTTTGGAGCTTCGATTCGACGAGCCTGTCATTGCCGATGATCCTGTTGGCTCGTTTTTCAATTGACGCGAGGGCATCAAGCTGGTATCTGGCAGATCCGTCCCAAAGATGAGAGCAGTACTCCAGACACCATCGAACTTGCGATTGATACAGTTTAAGAAGCTGTTCCGGCGTGAAGTACCGTCCACCTTTGCCAGCATCTCCAACTTTCTAGCAGCCACTTGAGCCTTGGCATCTATGAAAGGGCTAACGTACGCAAAAAGCCGTCGTGCCAAGAAGCTTAAAGGTTATGGCACACTGTAACAGCATCGCAACGGCACCGCTCCAGCCCAGCAATTATCTTGTCATTCAAATTAGTCCTTAATTCGTGTGTCGTATAATACATTTTGTAATGTCAATGTCAAAAAGCCAACGGCAGGCAGTTAGCGTGTTAACCGCTTCAATACAACTTGACTCGCAGCCTGCGTACTTACAGCGCGCCGTCCGCGTGCTTACAGCGCGCCGTCCGCGTGTTTACTGCGCGCCAATTCCGATTCGCTAGTCCTAGGCGTGTTCAATGACAAATGCCATGTAAAATTGTGTTTGCGGTGACAGCAAGCTTGCACCTCGCGGCTGGTGCGCGGACTGCGAGCGGACGACGTGTAGCCGGGTAGCCGTAGCTGAAATACGAGGCGACGCCGTGCTGCAGCTGTGCAGTTGCGGTGCCGGTATAATGTGCCATGACCTTTAGTCTGTCGGTTATCGGCAGGGTTACACTGCGGAGAGATGGAGCTGGTTGGAGTTGGCTCCTTTTAGCGGAAAAGAGACACGCTTGGGTCTAAGCAGCACTGAACTTGACCAGATTGGCATCGCCCCATTCAGAGACAGCCTGTAAGGATACGTTCAAGCGCTCAACCATAGCCTCCCGGAGAGACTGGGTCTGTGACCCACCAGCTCGTGCGCCGGACACGTATCTCTCAGAAACAGTGCTGTCGTCTGCATACCCAAAGGTACCGGGTTTAGCAGATCATTCATATGCAACAGGATCAATGTTGCCGAGAGTACTGACCCTTGAGGAACCCTGGCATTAATATCTAGCAGTCCGGAGGAGCAGCCATCTATGACCACTCGGATAGACCGATCCCTCAGGAAATCTGCAATCCAATCACACAATCCGGCGGGCAGACCGAAGGAAGGAAGCTTACTTGACGACACGGTTGGCGCAGTGGTTGAGCGATTGACTGCTGCGCAGCATGTCGCGGGTTCGATTCCCGCACGGAACAAATATTTGTACGACCTACAAGTATTTGTTCCGAGTCTGGGTGTTTTTCTATCTATAATATGTATGTATTTACAAAAAAAAAAAAAATATTTAAGTAGTTTATCAGCCATCTCGTTACCATAACACAAGCATTAGGTTGCTTAGCTTGGGACTATATGGCGTTGTGTGAAATGTCCAAGGATATTATTATTATTATTATTTCGTTTATTCATTTTTAAAATACTTATTGATTACATTTTTAAATATATCTTTAAAAAACATTAAAAAAATACATTTAAAAATACAAAAAATAGTAGTCCGCCGGTGTCGGGAGCAGGGTCCAAGCTACCGGTGGTTAGGGCTCCAGAGAAAGGAACCTCCTCACAATACGAGCCGTATCGAGGAGTACTGCCTTCTGTATCAGGCCCTTTACCCAACTGTGTAATCCCAGCTTCGACAGGTGGTCGTCGAAGCTTTTGGCCATCAGGCCATTAGCCGTAACGACAATCGGCACAATGACTGCCGAGTCCACATTCCACATGTCGACAACCTCGTGTGCTAAGTCGAGATACTTTATCTGTTTCTCTTTCTCAGCTTTCACGAGATTCTCGTCATGTGGGATGGTAACATCGATAATCATTGTGCGGCGCGCTAATCGGTCTATCACCACTATGTCAGGCTTATTGGCAACAATAGTCCTGTCAGTGATGATAGACCGATCCCAGTACAACGTGACATGGTCATTTTCAAGAACTGGGTCGGGCACATACTTGTAATACGGTACCTCAGAGTCCACAAGTTTGTATTTCAAAGCAAGTTGCTGATGGATGATCCTGGCCACTTGGTTATGTCGGTGCAAGTACTCGCCGTTAGCCAGACGAGAACAACCAGAGATAATATGTCTGATGGACTCACCCGGACGGTGGCATGCCCGACACACGTCCACCGTCCCATCCTTCATAATATGTCTCCGGTAGTTATTCGTCAAGATAACTTCGTCCATAATCGCACAGACAAAACCTTCAGTTTCTCCGAAGAGATCACTGAAGCGTAGCCAAGCCACGGACGCTGCAAAATCTACATCGGACCCATGAAGAGCCCGATAGAAGCGCCCGTGAAGCTCCTTGCCTTTCCATACCTCCTTGCGGTCATCTGTGGTAAGTATCACAGGTTTGCGCCAGTTCTCTTTAGCCATGGACAACAGGGTGAGTCCTTTGTCCACTGCGACCACATCTCGGTGCATACCCACATCAGCTTTAAGAAAATATTCGCTGAGACTGCACATCTCGCGGTTGTGGAGAGTTTTGGCGTTTAAAAAGCCTCGACCTCCACACTTCCGTGGGATGTACAGTCTCATCACCGACGATCGTGGGTGATGCATCCGGTTTGCGGTCAGCAGTGTACGGACCCTCCTATCCAGGGCGTCGAGTTCGGTTTGAGTCCATTTGAGTACGCCGAAAGAGTACATTAATACCGGCATGACCCAACCGTTGAAGGCGCGCACCTTATTTCCGCCCGACAAAAGGCTATTCAAAACCTTCTTCAGGCGGCCAAAGAAGCGCTCCTTCAACGATTGCTTCATGCTGGCAACATCAATGCCCAACGCTTTCGACATACCCAAATACTTGTACGTTTCGGTTGAGCTGAGGGATCTAACCTGTATGGAATCCGAGAGTTGAATTCCCTCAGATTCCATAATCTCCCCTTTTTTAACATGCATGACTGCACATTTGTCCACACCAAATTCCATCCTGATGGCACTACTGAAGGTTTCAGTGACCTTCAGTAGCTCCATCAGTCGCGAATTGTTGGGGGCAAAGAGTTTCAAATCATCCATGTAAAGAAGGTGGGATATGGTCTGACCACCTCTTCTCAACCGATAGCCTAGACCTGAATCCTCCAGCAATGTGTTTAGAGGATTCAGAGCTAAGCAAAACCAAAGCGGACTCAAACTGTCGCCCTGAAATATTCCCCGTTTAATCCATACAGGCTCGTCATTCCCCTGAATTGGTCGACATCCTGGATAGCGAAGGACTGTTTTCCATTGCCTCATACATGACTCAAGGAAGGTGCGTAGAGTTGCATCTATTTTATACAGCTCCAACACCTTCGTGAGCCATGTATGTGGCACAGAATCATAGGCCTTCTTGTAATCTATCCAACATGTCGACAGATCCTTGCGAGATCGACGAACCTGTTGGCTTATGGCCATGTCTATGAGGAGTAGCTCCTTAGTGCCGCGGGACCTCTTCCTACATCCATTCTGAGAGGCAGACATAATTGAGTTAATCTCAATGTGATCATTAATTTTCACTCTCAGGATGGATGTAAGAAGCTTATAGACCGTCGACAAACAAGTAATCGGTCTATAATTCTTGGGTTCCGCGGGACTACCTGTCTTATGGAGCAAGTGGGTAACGCCAGTTGTTAGAAACTGTGGTAGCGACCCAGACTCTAAGCATGACTGGAATTGAGATGCCAAGAGCGCGTGCGAGCTGCTATACCACTTAAGCCAGAAGTTGTGCAGTCCGTCCGGTCCCGGAGATTTCCAATTCGGTAACGGACGAACTGCTTTGGCTATATCTAATGTAGATATTGTAATTTTTTCCATTTGTGGTATAGCTTCACACACACTCTCGACATCGCGCATCCAGTCACCCTCGGTGTGACAAACGGGCACCGACCAAATGCTGCGCCAGAAAGTACTCGTGGTGACATCATCCGGGCGGCACACGTCTGACACACTTTGTTCAGATCGCTCCCAAGCTCTGTATACCCACCTCTCGTCGCTCTGGAACATGCGATTCTGCGAGTATCGATCAACCCGCCGCTTATACCGCCGAATACGGTTTGCCCATGCACAAACTTTCTGCCTCAGGAAGTCGATGCGCTCTGTGACACGGGACGTGTAATCTCGAGGGCTGATACCAGTCCCCGAAAACGCCCGTCTCACAAAGCGCATCACGCGTGGTCGTGTGTTGCCCTCCCTGAAGCAGTATAGTTTGCCGATGAGTGCCCTTGCCTCATCGATACGCCGCTCGATCCTGCACTGCCAAGCTGGTGCAGCAGGTTTTTGTCGTATAGCTTCGTCACAAGTTGGGAACTTGACGTTGGCTATACGACATGCTGCAACAGCCCCGCAAAACAGAATTGAGTGCGTATCAACGAGGCTCTCGCTGCTTGCAAAGATGTTCTGCAGCAGCGAGTCCAAGGCACACACCAGCGCCCTATTTTTTTTGTGCATGGGTAACCGTGGTAATCGGGGCCTAAGTTCGGTCGGAGTCGATCTATACTCGCGAAGCGCATCCTCCAGTGCGCTCCTCAGTCTATCGTTGCACTGGCTACTTACCGTGACAACCCTATTATCTACCTCATCACTGATGTTATTGGACCGCGGTGTGACTGCGCCACGAGCTGGCGCCTGAGTCGCGGTCTGTATTGGGGTCGAGATAATAAGGTTGTTCAGTACCTCTGAGCGCAGCCTATCAAGTACGGCATCGTCCAACCTGTGATTACGTTGGATGACCCGCACTTGATCCGACAACCGTTGGGCCGAGACGTTCACAGTTGGTTCCAAGTCCTGAAACAGAGACAGCATCCTGACACGGTACGCAGTAAGGCTAGTTCCCCCCTCTGTAGACCCGTAGTATGCGCGCATGACGTTTTCATTCATAGACTGCGTCCATCTCATGCGCTGCACACAACCACCGGTAGCGGGGACCCGGCTCGGGGCCGGTTGGCCCCTAGGTCCCAAGCCCCTCGGTGGCCGGCCTCTCCCCTGCCGACGCACAGGTGTTGGCGACGTCGGCGGGGAAAAATACTCGTCGCTGGAGCTCGACGCGACTGCGGCCGCCGGTGACTCTGGTAATCCGCTGTCCGGCGGCGGCGAGGCGGAGCTCAGCGACGGGTCCGGGGATGGTGGGCGTGCGCGTCTCATAGCTGCTGCTCTCGTTAACATTGTATCATAATTTCATTTCATTCGTCATAATTACGTTATTTTCATTTGGATTGGTGACATATGTCATATTCTGTCCGAGACATATAATTTACTTTTCTTTCGTTGCATTGTTGTGCTGTATGTTTTTGCAGGTTGTTATATGTTTTTCTTTGTTTGTGGGTGCCTTTGGGTGGAAATCGTGCTTTAATTTGATAGGAAACTATTATTTTAAATTTAAGTTAATACGGACGAATAAAAATCAAACTGGGGTTGTCAACGAGAGTTGCCAGTTTTTATTATTTAAGTTTATTATTATTACTAATAAGGCCATCGTGCCAGACCCTGTCGAAGGCCTTCGAGATGTCTAGGGAGACCGCAAGTGCTTCCCCATTGCCGTCTCAATGGCCTCACTCCAGATGTTATAATGGCATACGCTAGAAGATCCCCAGTTGACCGATTTCGGCGAAAGCCTTATTGTCGGTCACTAAGGATATCGTTCGCTTCTAGGTATGTCGACTACCCTTCTTGGGCACCGCAAAAAAAGTAGGTACCGCTCGAAAAATACTGGAGAAGTTATAAAAAGGATTTGATTTTTTATACCCCTCTGGGAAAGTTATAAATATTGGTCCTACAGTTCCGAGAGTGAAGACTTTTCTTGACTTTCCTCCTCTTTCCGAATCTTTTTTTTTAGATTTAAATATCATTTGCATTATTTTTCGAGCGGTAGGTACCTACTTTTTTTTTAAAAAAATTATTTACATTTTATTCCGAATCGAACATGACACCTCGTGCATATTTTTCCGAGACTGCTGAAAAAAGTGGAACAAAAAGGCACATGCTGACTATATGCTATCTCTCGCGTCCGGAACGTTTGTTACGTCACAAGTCCTTGACGCTCCGAAAGCGCCGGCAAGCGCCGCGGGTGGGGTGGGCGCTTATCTAAGCGTAATCTGACCCGAGCCACTTAAAACGTTATCGCAGCGTTCGTTTAGTTTGTATCCTAGCACTTGAAGTGGTTTCGAGTTCATAAATTATGTCGTCATGAAATAAAACACAAATAAGAGTCTTATTAGTACTCGAGAAATATTTATATCCTATTGAAATGAGAGAACTTGCTGAATGTAGTTATGTTACTGTTTATGTTATTTCTGACAAAACTATTGGATCAATTTAGACCAAAATTTGGGAACTAGCTTATGAAAAGACTAGTAATCCAATGACAATGATCTTTTATATGAGTTCTATAGCCGATTATAGCAATATTCAAGCTCAAACTTCATAAAGCGCGGCGCCATTTGTTGTTTTTTATTGCGTAATTCAATGCGCTATTTTGATAACGATTATCAGAGTTATATCAAACAGATTCCAATTGGAAAAGCTTGTAGAATACTACCTATATATTCATCAACGCATTGTTAACTATAAATCGTTACAATATGCTTACTTTATTGTAAACATTGCCAGAAACCCAAACAATAACAATTTTGACCTTGACGAACACTCGGAACTACGTAACTTTTGTAGGCTCAACAAAACAAGTTTTGTGATGTTATTTCATGCAAAAAACTAGCTACATACTTGTAGGAAACACTTATAAATGATTATTTATCCACTTACCCTAGTTTAGCACACTAAAAACACACAAAAATCACTAAAATCACTGCATCACATCGCGCGCGAAATCACCGTGACGTAGAAACTTTTGACAAGAGTTTTTGAAATGTCGGCTGTCATATTTTTAGTATCTGTTTGTGTTTATGGTTGGCAAATTTTATCTGCCATAGAGAACATTCATTCGCAAACGATTCTAAAGCTTAGTTTACACAATATTAAAGTTTATATCAGTCGCGGTGTGCTGGTTCCAAATGGAACCAGCGGCAGCGGGACTCAACGTCGCTGCCGCAGATACGAATATACTGGTTCCATTTGGATCCGCCCGGGACCCAGCGGTTATGACAGTAGGTAATGGTACAAAATCATTTACCGGATACCGTATTGTGTGGCGTATTGGTTCCGAGCCACTAAGCCAGAACGCGAAATTCAAATATTATGTTTATGTTTTTTTGCAATTTGTCGGTCAGTGTGTAGCTGTATGTTGAACAAAATACGGTTCGCGATCGTAAAGAGAATTTATCTAAAGGATTATAACCACTTGAATCATCAATATAACCCTCTAAGTTCATAGAACTCGATTGAATGTTATTTCGTGAAAGTCATTCAATCGAGTTGTATGAACATAAAACATAAAAATATTAAATTGCAAAAATCATAAAAATATTTGAAATTCGCGGGCTACCCTGGCGCTGCCACCTTAATCGAATTAAAAACGGAAGAAGCACGTCATACAGGAAAAGTTTTTAACCGACCTCAAGAGGACCTGTATTTTTGTGTTTGTAATTTTCTCAAACACATTTTAATTTTGATAACATGAAAAAATTGTCGGTCTATGGTTCAAAAGTAATAAAAAAAAGAAAAGATATTTATTACATAAGTTTGAACCAACAACACAATTTACAAACTAAGATTAATGACAAAATAAACGTTTTCGATAAACTCTGGCACCCAGTGTAAGATTTATGTATGAGGGTTTATAGGTTGCCGATCTAGGAAGCACCTACTCCAACTTGGCCCATTTGAATCTCAAAAGCTACTAGGACACCTAGCGAGGATCTGTATGTATTTATTTATTTTATTTAACCATTTATGTAGGTACCTACACACATTTAATAAGAACATGAGAAGAAGGAAACAGAAAAATAGGTACCTACATATCGACGACGCTTGAAAGGCAATCCTTACTAACCGACATAAATCCGTAAAATGAGATAAATAGCATTCGAACCGCCAGATTTTTCTGCGTCGTTTGGTCTAGGTCTCATAGTTCTACGACGAGTTTTATTGTCGCTTAGATATTGCGTGATTCCGGTCAAGTCTACATTTTGTGCTTATTAAATACGACCAAAAAAAAGTGATTTTAAGAATATCCTGCAGATACGACATTCTAACAATTAGAAATATGAACTTAGTCGGTTTTTCATGTAGGTACTGACTTTTTTATTTATTTGTATTTACGTATTTTTACTTGTTGTGAAATTTTCCTTTGAAACCATTTATGGTTATGTATTTTAACTTGTTAGTATATTTTGTGTCAGTGTCATTTGTATAAATTAACCTGAAATAAAGTGGAAGAATATTAGAACTTAGATATTTTTACTTGTATAACATAATGTTTCTTTTTAATCCTTAGATATTTTTATTTGATAACTGTTAATATTTATGATGTCGGTTAGATAGTCTTACCTGATATGCTAAATGGCTAAGTATGACGCGTAGATAAATTTACCAGTACGCAAAATTTATTTTCTCGTCGCTAAGGAACTGCACAAAGTTTAAAAAACGTCGTGTAGATACGCGCGAAATATCGCGAAAAATGAGTTACGAGCGGAAACGACGTAGTTCATCCATAGTCGAGATGGCGTTGGTCATAGCAAGAAATGGTCAGCAGATTGATCTAAATACAGTAAGTACCCACTTTTTTATAGTTTGTTTGAGTACCTATTTATTTATATTGTAGGTTCACTTAGTATCCCTGGGCGTCGGGGTGTTGCAGGGCGATCTTCGGCCACCGTAGGCGAGGGCCTGCGAACGGCGAGCGTGAGTGGCTCGCTGTCCGATCCCGACCAGAGGGGCTACTCTCTAAGCCCGAAGTCCGTAGTTTCGGGCCTAGTTGCGGGCGTATTTTACTCTGTATCACCTAACCACTAAGAATTGATGACATCACGATTTGATAGTTACTGTCATATCGTGTTGTCATTCATTCTTGATTCGGGTTTGGGACTTAGTCTGTAAGTGATACAGAGTAGAATACGCCCGCAACTAAGCCCAAGACTACGGACTTCGAGCTTAGATAGTAGCCCCCAGGCCCGGGTCGATGGCGCGTTGTGTTCCACGCACGCCTCAAAGAGATGTCAGCATAGAGACAGGGCCCGTTAGGGCCAGAGCCTGCCATAATTGCGGAATTTGATTGAAAGAGTCACCGCGGCTCTGGAACGCAAAAGGCTTTAGGAGGTATGACACGCCCACCCGCTTCGCCTAGAGTGGGCGAAGTCATTTGATGATTTCCCATCCACGTAAAAAAGGTTCACTTAATGCTAGTAAAAATACACAACATAATTTTTTTTTGCTGTCTGCGGCTGGGACAAATAATAGCAATACAAAGCAGTTTAACAAAAAATTAGAACCAGCTTCTACCAGCATTGACACTACAAGAGATTTAGCTTTTCCGGTTCTTGCTGATAGATTATGCATAAAAAAAATCACACTTTGCACAGTAGTATAGTCTTGCGCCGTTGTTATTTGGTAAGAATGTTATTTACTTTGTTTTAATCTGTCTCCTGCTTGATAAGGAGGGAAGTGGAAATTATATTTATTTCTTCCTACTCCTCCGCTGTACTTTCTGATTAATTTCAATGCGGGATCCAAGACAGTTTAATCGTTTCTCCGGGACTCGTCGGGCTTCATTAGCTCGGCGTTTTTCTGGTGGTCGCCACTGTTGATTCTGGCTTTCAGGAGTTGCAGTGGTTGGGAATGTGTGGCGAGCTTGTCCCAATATTACTTTGTTTTAATTTTAAATGTGGCCTTGGACGACTGAGCTTGGAGTCAAGCTACTCTTCCCATCCGTATGGGAGGTCTCGGCGTCCGCAAAATTACGAGTATCAGTTTAACGGCTTTCATATCCTCAGTTATCCGCACTGAGAAATTAGTCAGGAATATTCTAGCTTACTCACTGACTGGTTTTGATGTGCCGTGCTTCACTGAGGCTATGGATACCTGGAGACTCGCTTGCCCGAATCTAAATCCACCCTGCACTTTGCAGAATAGTTCAGCATGACCTTATGGCCACATCTGCGACTGTTTCGGAGTGTGCACTCCTGCTGGCTGTGGGTCAATGGGAGTCGGGACTCTGGCTTCACGCACTACCATCGTCGAACATAAGCACCTTGTTCGACGATACTACTTTCCGCTTCGCTGCTTCCCTACGTCTTGGCACTCCTTGTTGTTCTCTTCATCGCTGCCACTGTGACGAAGTTGTCAACAGCCTCGGACACCATGGCCTGTCATGCAGCCGTAGCGCGGGTCGTATAGCGCGGCACGCGAACATTAGTTACATCATCCGTATTAGAACCCAATGGCCTGGCACGTGACGATGGCAAGAGACCGGACGGCATGTCGTTATTTCCTTGGAAGATTGGTAGGCCTTTAGTGTGGGACGCTACCTGCGTCGATACTCTTGAGCCATCCCATCTTCCTAGGTCTTCGTGCTGTGCTGGCGCTGCCGCCGCGGCTGCAGAGAACCTCAAGCGGCGGAAATATAATAACCTCGTTGGAAATTATATTTTCGAGCCGTTTGGGGTTGAAACTCTCGGGTCGTGGGGTCCGAGTGCCCATAACTTGTGATCTGTCAAGACGCTTAGTTGACACTTCGCGTGACCCAAGGGCTGGCTGTTACCTGCCAAAGGATAAGCATTGCCATACAACGTGGCAATGCTACCAGCCTTTTGGGCTCATTACCAGAGCCAGTGGCTAGCGATGCGGACGAATTTTTCGTGCAAGTTTTATTTTTAGTTAGTTAAGAGTTTTTTGTTTGTTTAATTGTAAATACATGTAGTCTAAAACAATAAATAATTATCTTTCTTCAATTGTTTGTTTAATAATAATTAATTTATTGACAATTGTGAGTTACAATTTTTAGAAAGTGATTGATGAAAATGCTAGTGTAATTTATAAATTTGTGACGGCAATAATAATTGTTCAATTAAAAATAATAATATATTGATCTCAGACTGAAAGTAAGTCATAATAATAGTTTCCTTATTAATTTTGTATGGTCGGCACTACGTAGCGTGTTGTTTTTCAATAAAGACTTTTATTAAATAATAATTGATTTCTTTTATTTTCGTGCATGATAATTACGTTACAGTTCTTGGTTAAATGACAGTTACGAAGGGAGGTTTGGGATAATTTTAATAACTAAGATACAATTTCCACAATAATAAAAATCATTAAATAATGCTCAGGTAAATTTACTTGATTTATTTTAAACTATCAGTTCTTTTAAGATTAGTCTTCCTGTTTCAAAATTCTAAACTAACTAAATTTACCTATTTTTACATGTTACTACACACACCACAGTGATGATTTAGATAATTATACCTGTTTATCAAATCAGGTAAATTTTATCTAACCGACACTAACCGGCGATTCTAAATGTGTCAGGTGTCTTAATTTTAAAAATTTAGATAGCTATATAAAAATGATTTCTACTTGTGTTAACATCATTTTAATCGAACTATTAGGTGATTTTTTATGATTTTTTTTTTAAATATTTGAACTTTAAATCACTCTCCTGAGAAGTTTACTCAATGTCGCTTAGTGAAGGTTGCCTTTCAAGCGTCGATATGTATCTCTCTTCTCTGAAACAAGGTCTGTAAAAAGGATTTCGAAAAGGTACCTACTCTTTACGTTAAAAAAAACATCGTTTTGTTAGATGATTATTTATTTATTATTATATATAGATATATTTATTTATTATTACATCAAAATATAACTTAACAAGTAAGTACGTAACGAAGAAACTTCATAAAATTTTAATAAAATATAATGGCATTCAGCAGGTACTAAATTGTAAAATTACCACAGAAATCAATATTACCTAGGCAATCTTTATTATAATAATTAAATTAATTATGCAGGTACGGCATTGGATATTACGGTAGGTACCTATGCTTTGTTTCGATGCTGACTAGTTAGGTTACAGAAACCCAGTATATTTCCACAAGTACTGGCAGTGCCGGATTAGCCACGTATCTATAGCAAGAGTGCTACGGGCCCCAATGACGTATTATATACATATAGACACGTCATAAAACCAACATCACGGCGCATAAAAACGGCGAAAATACTAGATAGCTATTATTACGCATGAAGAAAGGGAAAGAAAATATGTCACCGTACGGCGGGATGCCTGTTGCTAGAGGGAGATAAATATACATCTTCAGTTACGTCACAGGATAATAATAGTCAAATTGACATCAAAACAAACGTAGTGTCGCGCGACAGGTTGGTGCGTAACTAAGCGCAATGTGGCCAATTGGCTTCATTTCATGTTGTCATTTTAGAGTGCGGACAACGTATCTATAGTTTTACATATCATTGACGGGCTCCGCGCATTGGGGAGCCTCGCACTTGGACTTAAAAAGACGTGTCGCTGAAATCCAGTGTCTTGGATCTATCTCGCATACGAGTGAAGTCACTAATTTGGTATGTAACTTTGAACAAAAAGCTCGTTTTATTTTCTTATTTCAAGCTACCACACCGTTTGATATCTAAACAGCCCCAGATCGGGTCTGTATAGACAATACCTATGGGCTCGGGCGCTATGCTTCTTCCACACTATTCCGAAGTTGCACGAGGCGAAGTGCTCTCCGAAGTTGACCGAAGTCCGAAGTAGGTGTCCACATCCACACACCTCGAGCAACTTCGCGAGGAACTCAGTCGCCCGTTCCCCCTGTTCCCCTCACGATAGGCATAATGGATAAAGTTCATGTGGCAACTGCCGTTGCAATGTGTACTCTCGCGTAATAAAAATACGTGCGTATTTACTATGGCTGACGCGAACCGAAGTGACCCGAGTAGTGTGGACATTCGCTTCGTGTTCGAACTTCCGAGTCCTTTGACTCGGGCGCAAAAACCGACAACAACTCGAAGTCGCCCGAGGCGAAGCGAAGTTGTACGAAGCGAAGCGAAGCGCCCCTCCACACTATCGTATTCGCTCAACTTCGATCAACTTCGGGAATAGTGTGGAGGCTACTCTACATAAGGGCTCGGAACCTGTGAGAAATAAGAGGGGGAAGGTGGGCTATTCTTTTAGGCCCTTGGTAAAATTTGCTACAGGCCCCGCGCTGGCTTAATCCGGCACTGCGTACTGGGCCACATTCTGAACCCCAGACTGCCCTGTTCTCACGAAGAGCTTTGTATGTAGAGAGCATACATAAGTACGATATTGAAGTCGTGAGACTCGTATACACTGCGCATAATATTGCATACTTACTTCGGAAGTTCGGACTGTTATATAAAGTGACCTTTAAAATGCATGCACCTTATCTAATACATTTATTACTTATATCGTTATGAATAGGTATGGTTGTAACCTTAGCTCTGGTCTGGTAAAAAAAGTTTAGGTAGTGTTTTTAGACTTCATTTTATTAAACAGAATGGAGGCTAATGAAGAAATTTGGTATGTATTTTATCGCCAGTCAAGTACGAGATGCTATAAATTGCTATATGATTCTGTTTTAGATGGGTGGCGTTAGCAGTATTAGGAGACACATACACCTATTTACTAAGCTACACATTTAAAACTAATACAGATGTATATACTAATCCGTTAAATCATAAGAACTTAATAAATTCTTAGAATTAACAACAAGAGACCCTGTAATATTTTCAGGACTTTCACTTAAGTTTCAAGCAGTGTCAATTTTGTGTTAGTGTTTCCTTTTGACTTTAATTTAATATTAATATTTTTAAATCATATCATGCTCAAATAACGTAATAATTAATATACAGACAAGTACTTAACAAGGATGTCCACAGAACTGGAAAATGTGGAAAATGATAAAACCTATCATCAATAACCTAATCAACCAAAAAAACTAGCAAAACGCTTAGTTGACGCTTCGTGTGACCAAACGCCTGGCTTTTACCTCGGACAGAGGATAAGCATTGCCATACAACGTGGCAATGCCGCCAGTCTTTTGGGCTCACTTCCAGTCGATAGCGATGGGGACGAATTTTTGACGCCATATTTTAGTTGGGTGTTTTATTTTCTATGTTAAGTGTCAGTGTTGACAAACTATTTATAAGGTTAACTATAGTTTCTGACAGTTTCTAAAAATAAAATGTTTTTGTTATATAAAACAAAAATGGAATAAACTTAAAAGTAGGTCATGAATTAATCTAAAGTAAAAAACTTCAAAAATATTAATATTTTTGGAAAACCATTAAAACAAAACTCATTTATAATGATTAATTGACTTTTTGGTGTTAATGTTTTATGAACTAGGCTAACAAATAAGTGTACAAATGACAAGAATTTCTTTTAAGAAATTTTAATCTCGGAAATAATGGTAAATAAGTCGCACCTTTTTGGTTTAATAAGGGGGGACTAGTTAGGCGTATTGTACAAATACATTATTACAATAATACGAGCACGTTCATATGGCAAGTCTTCGGCAGAGTAATTGTCAAAGTGATAACAGCGACCACCTGGGCGCAGCGCGATATCTTTTCATACCATCAAACCTGTATTTAAAGGTTGTCAGTTAAGTAAAGTCCCACTTAAAAGGGAGCGATGCTATTGCCATCAGCCAAGTACGAATCCCAACTCTGGAATGTGTGGCTCTATATTTTAGCATGAGTCATAATATTAATCAATTACATAATATATAAGGAAAAAATAACAATTTGCTTAATTATAGTTCCATTTTCCTGGTTCCTTCCTGCTGGATGCTACCTTGTCAGATTCATATCATTTAATCTCTCATCCATTGTCACAGAGTAAATCATAATTTTTATATTACTTGTTATTTACCAAAATGTTGAATGAAATTAAGTATTCAGTTCTATGGAATGCATAATTATAAAAGTAAACAATACTAAACAATAAAACATAATTATATATAATGGAATTAATTTGTTTCCTGTTAGGTCAGGCTAATGCATACAATTTTCAAATCAACTGAACTGTTTAGTGTGTTTTGGAGTTATGACGATTTTATGACAGCCAAACAGTTTAGCAGACGAGAGTTATTCTATACAAGACTCAAGTGTTTAGCTGAGCGTAATACCTATCTATAATTAGAGTTGTCGGTTGTTAGTTGTTAAGGTGCTCCCACACAGCAGTTATATAACGTTATATTTTGTTATATCATATTGTAATCAGTTGTAAAACATTTTGTTAAATGAAGTTGTATTACATCAATAAAAATTTATAACTTTTGTTATTATTTGTTTAAAAACAAATGTAATAAGTCAGTCTCTAACGTTATATAACTGCTGTGTGGGAGCACCTTTAAAGTGAATCAAACCAATCAAGTGCAGCACAACTATACAATCAAAAAATCACATTGATCACATCACACACTATCAACTATCATATCAGCATCACATCCACATACTATCAACTTAATTGTTGCACGTCTTGATCAGCTATCTAGTTGATAGCATGCAGATCTCTATTGTTCTCCATGTACTTTGGACACACATCTAAATAGCTGTTTGATTAAAAATTGTATGTATGCGCCTTGCTTTACTATAAAGTTCTAACAACTAATAACAAAAGTTGCACAATTCTTGCTAGTAATAATAATTAGTTTATGTATGTAAAGGACACAATAAATATATACAATTACAATAAGATATTTATTAATGCTAGACGTTCATACCAGTAAATCATTGCGTTTGTCTGTTGTGTTTCTTAGGTTCACATGTCATCAGGAAGTATATCTGGTATCAAGTATTGGCACAGGTCCATCTCTGAGTGCATGAATATAACCTTACTGGCAGTGTTTTCATCAAGCCTGAAAAATAAATTTAAGATCATGCACAAACTTTTGAACTGTGAGAAAGATTTGATAGTTTCTATTATACCAACCAACAAATAGTGGTTTCATTCAAAGGGTCTATTTAGTGTTACAAATAACAGCTACTATCGGTATGATTTCTGCTGACCCCATATGGGATGTAATATGATCTTGTCTGTTTTGTCAGGCAAAATTGGTTAGTTGAAATACTTACCATCCTTTTATAACAGCCCAACATCCAGAGAAGAAAGCTGGTGCATTAGTGACAAGACAGACACCAAGCCTCTCGGGGTAATGGCGACTGAGCAACCAAATCAGGTTCTTCAACACTTGGTAATCCATGCAAGACAGTGTAAAGCCATTCAAGTCAAAAACTATGCAGAGGTTATCCACCACTTCTTCAAAACATTTCTTACTAGCATCTTCCTGTAAATATTTAAGAGAAAATAATGTTTAATTGCATAGACATTGGTGAAGGAAGAATTTTATC
This sequence comes from Ceramica pisi, assembly GCA_963859965.1. Taxonomy (NCBI): domain Eukaryota; kingdom Metazoa; phylum Arthropoda; class Insecta; order Lepidoptera; family Noctuidae; genus Ceramica; species Ceramica pisi. Next base: position 10,659,079 of record OY982533.1, on the reverse strand, counting down.
CTAGTATCCAGTATTTATAAAAGGATTCATCAACATTTTTTTTCAAGTTAAAACCATTATTATTATTAACCAAATCAACTTAGGCTGTTTAAAAATTTAATACATGAAATATATTCTCAATTCTGGCCAAACTGGTTACTAATAGTAATACAGGTTATACAAATGAGCATTACCAAGCAGAAGACAATGAATTTGGTCAAATCATCAATATTTCTGTCGCTCGAACTGTGGTTCTTTGCTGGAATGTATATTATAGGCCTGCCGGTTATGTCCCTGTGTCTCAATACTCTTGCTTTGTTGGAATACTTTTCTATAATCTCTTTGTTTTCACATAACTCAGCCACACCATATTCCACTCTCCATTTGTTTGTTTTAATTATAGCCTGAAATATAGATTGTTATTATAAAAATATTGGATATAGATAGTTTATTTATTGCAGTAAAGTTATAATGACACAAGCTTTTGCACACGACTTCTTACGTGCATATCCCGTTTTTCCCAATTCCTGTAGGAATTTATGGAAAACCTCCCTTAGTGCTCCTCTTCACTCTCCAAAGATGCCAAATTTTAGATTCCTAAGTTCCTATGACCAGTAGTTTCAGCTAAATGCTGTCAGACAGTCACTCAATCACTCAGTGACAGAAGAATCTATACTAATATTATAAAGGTGGTGGTGGTCTATACTGGTATTATTATTTCACTGGTGTGGGATCCGCACAAGCAAAAGTATAAGCTGATGATAGAACGGGTTCAAAGGAAATTTGCTCGCTATCTGTTTAAAAGAATGTATGGGTACTATCCCTATTTATATCCGTCTCTATTTGTCGCGGGAATGGTGGGCATCAACACGCTAGAACTGCGACGTAAATGCGCGCTGTTGATGCACTACTACTTATTGCTGAACAATAAGATCGACGACGCGACCACACTAGCTCGCTGTACACTGTTCGCTCCATACCGGCAGCGGGTGTCGCGCGCCGGTGCCGAGCGGTGCCTGTTCGCGGCTCCACCGTCACGTACCCTTACGGCTCGATATGCCCCAACGGCCCTAGCGATTAGTTTGATGAACGCCCTAATTGCTCAGGAATCAGAAGTAGATGTATTTGCGTGTACTCACAGATCGATGATCAAAATATGTGTCAAGTTTTTTAGTTTGTAAGACAAATTCTATGTTGTTGGCTTCCTATACGCCTTGGTGCAAACTGTTAGTGTAGGAAGCAATTGTTTTAAAAAATAAATAATAAATAAATAAAGAGGTAACATTTGTTTGTAAGTTTGTACATAGGGGGTAATCTCAGGAACTACTAGTCCGATTTGAAAAATTCTTTCAGTGTTAGATAGCCCATTTATCGAGGAAGGTTATAGGCTATATATCATCACGCTAAGATAAATAGGAGCGGAGCATTAATGGAAAATGTGACGCAAACGAAGTTGCGCGGGTCAGCTAGTTTTATAATAATGATTGATAACTTATGAAAATCTATTAAAGTTAAGATTCCCTACATTTAATAAGTATAGCTTCATAGTCTCAAGCTTCATTGTAAGCTGTAGGGAAGTTTTCGCTTCCGAAGGCTTGTTTTGTAAGTATATATCTAAATATTGGTATTTAGAAACCAGAACTTGAAACAGGCAATGCCAAAGCCAGATCTACTTTCCTGTGAGGACCACAACCAAGCCAACTGATAACACCTTTAGCGTAGTCATTATCGGAGTAAGTATACACCTTCATAGCGAAAAGAAGAAGCTCTTTGAGCATACCTGAAATGCATTGTCGACTGTTTTAAAGGCCCTTAAGTATCTCCGCAGTGAGTATTCGTTGTGGTATTGTGCTGGATCTGCACTGACGATTAAGTTCATCCTTTCTTTTAATTGTTTCAAATCATCTTCGTTTACAGGTTTCAGTTCATCGGCCATGGCTAAAGCTCTCACTTAGACACTTACTAGAATTTGACTGAATAGCTTTTTCCCAATGAAATATGTAAATAAATTAACCTGTTACCACCGGCTTATCTCTCAAACATTCAAAATAAGGATTTTAGAACAAGAAACGATTTTTTCGCTACATTAGATTTTCTACACGTATCAAAATCAAAAGTCAAATTACTATTATTCGATTTTTAGCATGACCAATTGCCTTTTTGAGATGGAAATCATAAGTGCGAAAGAGCCGAAAGAGACAATTACGGACATGGTTTGAAACCTTTGATGTACAGAATGGAACGCGCTAAGCTTTATCAGCTGAGCTGTCAAATCAACGTGACATGAAGGGAGGGGCCACAGACTACATAGAGATAAGAATAAGAATAAGAATATTTTATTTGTATAAAACATGGTAAATATTAGCTCTTACGAAGATCTGACATGTTTAGATCTAATACGAAGATCTGACTTACGTATGGAGGGGCAGAGGGCGGTTTGGCGGGATCGGCAGGGACACTGACCACAGACTACATAGAGATACTACGTATGCACTGACGGAAAAATCTGGATTTTAAGGATGCGACGTATTTACCATACGTGGTTTGTAAACCAGGGCTTTGCTTCAAAGTACGGCGCCCTGGTACGAGTCTCCCTATATACAATGTACTCTGTGGGTACGAGACAGCAAAACTTGCAAGTATGGAAGTATTTGCTACGCTATCGGACAATATAAATATAATAATAATAATCGGACTATAAAATACTTTCATAGGACATTGATCCATTTTCCTTTTATAAGGAGCACAATCGCATTTGCAAAAAAAAACTTTAAAAAACCAAGTATATTTTTCGATGATGCGATTATGATCCTAACTAGTATAGAGACACGAATCAGTTTCCTGTGGCAAGTATTTTGGTGTTGCCGCTAACGCAGCGAGCCCCTCGCTGCACGCGGCTGTACTTTGAACGTCCGATGTAAAAATACTTGTATAGGACATTGATTCGTATTGCCTCAGCAATAAGGAGAAAATCGTATGAGAAAAAAATATTTGAAAGTTCAAAGTACTTTTCATTTTACAGATGCGATTGTGCTCCTTATTGTTAAAAAGTCACGGGTTAATTTCCTATGAAAGTATGCCTAACTCGGAGGCTGTAGACTAGTAGACTGAAATCGCATTTGGCTCAAAATACTTTCAAGTATTTTAATACCTGGCTTCTGACCCCCGTATTTTTACAAACTCGTACTTGCAAGCCCTGGTATATATTTGCAAATATATCTCATCCCTAACCTGGATTCTGGAGAATCTGGGAGAATATAGAGGAGAGATTACACTATCCGGTCGATTCGGCTCTAACTAAGTTGTGAACATGTTGTGAAATAACCAGCGTTGCCAACATGTTGGGAATTCCCCAAAATGCGGGGAATCTCAAGGTGTCTGGGGATTTATTGGCGATTGGCAAGATGTGAAAAAAATGCGGGGATTCTAAATATCGATTCTATTCTGATAGTATTCTGAATATCGAATGTGTGGGGAATCAGTAGATTTTTGCCCCAAATTAGAGAAATTGAATTGCAAAATTAAAATCGGTGTTGACAACACTGCTCGCTAAGGTAAGGGAGTCAGGGGGCTAACTAGACCGGGCCGCTCCGATCACTATAATTAGAGTCCCTAACTCCGTAACTCTTATTACACCACCCTAAATCAGGGGTTAGGGCCTTGCATACCGTATGCTATTTTTGTGGTTTCGGAATGTTCTAAATACTATTGCGCACTTCCTGGGCGTCCTCAGTCCATTAATTCTTTGCGAAGCAAATATCCCTCAGGGTTGACAATGGGCAGAATTTATTATTTTAGAATAATTATCACAACCAAAAGCGATGAACGGGTCCATGTTTAGAAGTTGAAAAACATCTGTTGTTCTGGTGGGCGTCTCTCTGAAAAGGCCCTAAAGGTTGTAAACGCTTAACCTTAATCTCTTCAAAGTTAGAGTGAACAGGCTCCTTCTGTGTAAGCTCGCTCCATCGTAGACTTTGTCTCTGTCATCTCTGACCAAGACTAGAGTGAAGAACAAACCCATCACAAATGAAAAAAAGGCCCCATATCAAGAATTTTGTGTTTTTCATTTTCACCTAATAACTTAAAATGTTGAGGTCGATAGTTCCTCCGCTGTTATCTGTGACTTCTGTGACATGCAGACATCATCGTCGTTGATACGATTAGTGACAGTATTTTTCACTGCTTTAAATACCGTATCTTCTCAACAATCACAGCACTGTATTCAACCAGCACTGCAGTGTTCACATTATCTGATTCACTATCACTATCAACAAAAATTTTTGGGAGAAAATTGCATGTAGACTGCACTCTACCTAGGGAATGCAATCACGACTCGAGATCGTAAATTCGAGAACCCTCGGGATTAGAAAATGTCAATCCCACGGGATCCCGAAATTATCGGGATCTCGTCTGGTGAAATAAAAGCAAATTACTGAATACGATGAATACCTACTGCTTCTTTGTGAAAGTGAGGTTAGTTAAAATAAAATATTATCTAACCTCACTTTCACAAAGAAGATGACGTTTTTTTAAGGACCCAGCCTTTTGTTTTTTGGTAAATTTTTACTTTCGAGTGCAGGATCTTGCGTCCAGGGCAGGCTATAATGACTTCAACCCCAGTGTTGAGGTTGATGACGTGTTACCGGTGGGCTCCAGGTAGTCACCATTGTATGTAGAGCGGCTGCGGCTGGCGAAGGTCATTCACTTTGAATGAACAACCTAACAACAACAAAAAAAAAAACAAATGATCAACAAAAAGGTAGTCATAGTCATGTACTGAAAAAGTAAACTTTTTTTCTTCGCTTAATATGTCGTATTTCAAGTCAGCAATCAAGGTTGTTTTAGGAATCATTACTTAAGACGAGATATCTTACCAGGGTATTGTGTGTCCGTGGGTTGCGCAGACACAGCAACTGTGATTGTTGCTAGCACAATAAAAAGACTTGCCATTTTTACTCTTTGAAATATTTACAGTTTATTCCTATACTAATACATCGTTGAGTGTCGACTTTTATCACATGAAACGAACAATGAAATTTCACACTTGTTTCTTGTGAACTATCGGATTAAACAAGATAAACCGCGCATGTATGATAACTTTCTGATTCAGTTGATTCTTGCGAAAGATCTATATTAAGGTAACCAACTTTCCTGATAGTTAACTAAATCAAAAGCTTTTATTATGAATTGAACAGTATATAATCACGTATAAATTAAATGGGAAACTATAGCTAAGTTAACTTCAAAATTATAATGAAAGACATATTTGATTAATGAAAATGACATTAACGCGACTGTAAGTGTAAATTCTAGATTAGAGAGCGCGTCGCAAAAACCGAAGGGCTTGATATCTCCACAGATATCTCACAGATGATGATGTGTTACATAGAGTGATAAATATTCGATACGGTATCTATGTATATCATATCAGTATCACCAATGGCCAGTGCACTTTCACCATTGAGGAGGCAGGTTCACCGTGGCCCCGCAAAGAATATTAGGAGGAATACGCAATGACGTAGTTTTATAATTATATCATTGGGAATACGAATGTGTTTTCTCAGTAGATAAGAGTCTGACCCTCTCTTCTGCTCTGCCATTTCTAGGGTATAAGTCATTTTTAGGGTTCCGTTACCAAAAGGTAACCAACTGCCTCCGCAGGACTACAACTAGCTACTAAGTCTCCGCAGTCCATCCGTCCGTCCGTCCGTCTGTCTGTCAGCGGGCTGTATCTCAAGAACCGTAATAGGTAGACAGTTGAAATTTTCACAGATTGTGCATTTCTATTGCCGCTGTAACAACTAATAATAAAAATTTATGTTTATGGTTCGGAACCCTTTGTGTGCGAGTCCGACTCGCACTTGGCCGATTTTTTGATGATTTACCAACCCTAAGAACAGCACTAATGCGCAAAAGTGCTGCATGGCTCCGGTCATTTATAGGTAACTAGCTGACCCGCGCAACTTCGTTTGCGTCACATTTTCTATTACTGCTCCGCTCCTATTTGTCTTAGCGTGATGATATAGCCTATAACCTTCCTCAATACATGGGCTATCTAACACTGAAAGAATTTTTCAAATCGGACCAGTAGTTCCTGAGATTACCCCCTACATACAAACTTACAAACATACAAACTTACAAACAAATTTTACCTCTTTATAATATTAGTATAGATAAGTTACCTAAGCAATGGAAAGAATTGCCGCTCCGAAGCTTTTTAACACGTAAAAAATATTATACTGTCAGCGAATTAGTGGTGTGTAGTGATCTATAGGTGAATTGTAATGAAGCAATCTAGGTAACTTGGGATTTTAATCAATTCAATGTATTTATTAATTATTTTTTGTTTTCGCGTCAAATTATTAGGTACTTTGGCATGCGGCAATGGTAAAATATGGCTGAACCTATCTTCACTTACTGACTTACACTGATTTTCTATCTTTTTATCACCATGTAGATACTGTACCCATATTTGCAAAATAAATGACTTAGGGTAGGCTGGTATAAGAGTTCGCAGGCGATAAGAGTACGCAGTGAAGACAGCAGTCAACCGCGTTGCTTTTTGTAGCTATCTTCAGTGGTGTTTTGATCGGTGCACTGTGTAAGACCTTCCGTCAAAATTATTTTGAAAACAGCATAAAAACGGAGGAGGTGCGTAAGATTGATTGATTTTTTTAATTTTGTTAATATTTTTTGTCACTTTCAATCTATTATCACACCGTTTTTAACAGTAGTTTAGCAAAATAAACTATTGTTATTGATAGGTTATAAACTCATCCTGCAGTATCGAGAGATTTGTTTCGTTCCGGTATCATAGATGGCATTGGAATGAGTTTTTGTAAGATTAGTATAAGATGTTTAAGAGTTCGCAGATATGTGGTGTATAAAAGTACGCGCGTACTCTTATACAACTATTTTTTATTTTGACTGTCTTGTTAATTTCGAGAAAGTCCCGAAGACCGCGAACTACTAAACGAAGCCTATGTTCTTTAACCGTATTAGATGACGTAAGAAAACTAGTTCAAAATGGTGAGAGTGTGAAATCTGTGGCCCGGTCGCTTGGGAGGAATGAAGCTACTCTTAGAAATCGTCAAAAGAGATTAGAACCCGCTACCCGCTTAGGGAAGTATGACACAACGTTTTCTCAAGAACTGGAGCAGGAATTATGCAATAACGTAAAAAAATTGACGGCGTGTAATACGGATTAGCATCGAGAGGGCTCAGAGATCTGGAAATATATAAAAAACCTATTAGGGAGGACTGGATCGAATGTTCTAAGTGCTTAAGCTGGTGGCTCGAAAAATGCACCGGATATAAAAATATTGGTTCGTTTGTTTGCAACTTTTGCATTGATTAGCTGTTGGAGTACTCTTATCGAACTCGGTGCGTATTCTTGTCCAAACACATGTTTAAGAGTACGCAAATATCATTTCCGTTTGTTTGGTTAATAACTAAAGAAATGTTTGATTTATGTTTTTATTGACTACAGTTTATGTTCCTGATTACATACTAATTGAAATAAAGCAAATTATGATTAATAATATTCTTTAGTTATTTTTTGACATCAGCTCAAAGCTTAAGTGCGTACTCCTATACCAGCCTACCCTACTTATTTTCTTACTTACCTAATTAAAAAAAGACGATACCTAAGTAGAAAGGTAGAGTGAGCCTGTGTTCTTAAATATCGATCTAAGAATACTTTAACAGTTAATTATTGTAAGTGATACTTAATTATTGTTATTAACACTAATCACTATTTATTAATCATAATTTTTTTTATATCGCTGATTACTTACAGCGTCAATTGAGAACTTCGTATACTTTCTGAAATCGGTAAAAACAATCGATGTTATCAAATGGGTTTTTCTCTCAATAGAAGTTTGTTATCTTGATTAGCTATATGAAGATAATAATCTTTGACGTGTTATGTTAATATGTAGGTACGCATTTATGTGGCTGTTCAAGATTTGCTTTACTTTATAAATTAAACGGATTGGTTAAATATACCTACATATTTGTGGCAACGGTATGATTTTAAAATATACGAAGTAGAAATTACTTGAATATGTAAAATCTAAATTAATAAAATAAATATCGTGTGCACTAAAAAGAAAAAAAACTCCTAACTAAGTTAGCCTAATCAGTTCTCTGTCGACTGATAATTATGTGCCAAAAAGACAGGCGGCATTGCCACATTGCCACGTTGTATAGCAGTGCTTATCCTCTAGGGTCAGGCGATCCACAATCACACGGACCGCACTGTCCGAAAGTCTGGCAATTAATGTGTAACAGGAAGACGTTCAATACTTTAATGTAATTGAAAATAGGTACTAAAGTATCTACAGTCAAAAATAAACATGAAGCGTTTTAATATTTACCATTTCATATAATTATATGGGATCAAATGACTCCTTCCGCTCAGGGCGGAGCAGAAACGAGTGTCAGACTCTTACTGACTAAAACCCATCCGTGTTCCTCCGAACTCACTTTGCGTTCCAGGACCTGCGGCGCTGTCGGCGCGGTGACTCTTTCGAACAAATTTTGCAACACAGGCATGCACCTAAAACATAATACTAGTCTTACTCTTTGTAATATGAACCTAAAAATATATCTTAAAACGTTTTTCAGACGAAGTATTTGTTTTCCCTTACGAGGTACTCTACCTACATACCTAGTAATCCAATACTGAAAAAAAGTTAGTCAGACTGATTCATAAAGACATCTAACCATATATCTTTTTAGTTTAAATACTGATATGATTAGCAGAATTTTTATTTCTTTGGTGAATTTAATTTTAGAAACCGCCTACCCTACCTACCTAACCTACGAGCGCTGTTTGAATATATTTTATTGCGGAAATAAAACGTTTTATTCCTCAACATAATCTTCTTTTAACTGGATACATTTAGTCCTGCGTTTTTCCAATTTTTACATTCCTTCCAAATAATAAGTTTATTTCGAGGCTCTCAAAATAGGTGTTTGTTTCGGTGATGGACTCTTCATTCGACCCAAATTTTTTACCACCTGGACTTCGGGTTTGGAAAGTGGAAATAGTCGCTGGGAGCTAAATCTGTAGAATGGATCAATCTCCAAAACGGGAAATAGTCGCTGGGAGCTAAATCTGTAGAATGGATCAATCTCCAAAACGGGCGTATTCGTGTGATCGCTCTGGTGCTTTTCAGATATTGATGTTTAATGGTAATTATGTATCTCAATAAATGATATGAATGACACGGTACACCGTACACACAGTACACCGTGTCATTCATATCAAATGATATGAATGACACGGTGTGCATCCCAAAAAATTGTGGCCATGACTTTGTTGGCCGATAAGTGTACGTTCACATCGAGAAACCCACTGTTTTGATAGTTCTTTGGTTCTCTGGTGTATTGTGTATACATGTGCAAAATAAATGACCGCTTATTAAAATTTTTACAGTAGCCTTTTTTAAAGTTAAGTTTTACTTAGATGGCAGTTGCCGGTAGCACTAATGCATTTTATGTTATTGTGCGAGAAATCCAAAATTCACTGACTTATCAAATCGTCCTAGTAGATATATTATACCTACTGAATTGTTACAAAGTTTCTATATATAGGGTTGAATATTTTCAGACCATGTAACAAAGTTTTTTAACTTTATGAAATCAGTTCTCTGTTCACTTTGTATAATATGTATTACTTAAGATAACCTTAGGGCAACAATGTCGTCGAGACTTCAAAAGTAGCTCACCTATCACGTACACGAAATTGATCTCCGGCAACTTCAGTAGATACAGAGTTTTGAAGATAAATAATTAACCAAGTTTAATGAGACCCTTCGTCTTAGTAAATGGTGCAATCTGTGAAGTTTCTCTGGTATCCCGTTGAGGATAATGGCGGTGAAGTTTGTTTGATTTTGTTCTAAGTATTGTATTAGCTGATGCAGGTATTCTTGGATATTTCAAGAAGGACGGAAAAGTTCTTGCTTACGCAACGGCGTAGTCATTGGACGATATAGCTACCCCAATGACGGTACCTTTATGTTACTACGTATGAATAGTAACCAAGTAACATACTTGGTACGGACCTAGTATTTTACTTAGTTACGTGGACGTTTTGTCGTTGAACCTGCCCATTGGGTTATTTCTGCGATGACTTCTTTACACTTGCCACCAGTGCTTGTCGAGTGTTCAAGTAAATTTCTTGTCACAGGCAAACAAAAAGAGAATATCCTTCGCTTCTTGAGAAAGATATGTGTGATTTAACTTTTTAAAGGGCAGCCACAATCAGAATGAATTAATTCATACCATTGTACCCATAGAATTAAGTCTGTGTTAGAGTTGTGCAACCATTTCTGGTGAACTGTAGGTAAACTATAATCTATCTAGCTTTGTTTCATTTTAAAAGAGCAGGCATCTAATCTACTATCATAATTTCAGCAATCTCAAATAGATTAAAGTTTGATCAATGAACATTGTCTTATCGTACGCTCGCATCAGATCTATTAATCTATTAAAAAGTGATATAATATTGATATTGTCGGTTAAGTTGTGTGTGTCCATAAAGTAATTTGTAATTATTACTCTTAAAGGCCAGTCACTGTAGACAGCCTGTCAACGTCCGTAAGGCCCTATTGGGACAAACATGTATTATCTTACTAATGTTATTTTAATTTGCGGGCGCTGATGGAATAAACGCGTTAGGTTGCAGTAAATTGCACTGTCCTGATTTTTTGGGTAGTCGTTAGGATAGATGCCAGTAGTGTCCACTCAATTTTTCAATCTCCAAAGACCTGTGCTAACTGCGTGATGCTCAGAAAAATTCTTAATTTTAGGTCATTTTTAGGGTTCCGTAGCCAAATGGCAAAAACGGAACCCTTATAGATTCGTCATGTCTGTCTGTCTGTCTGTCCGTCCGTATGTCACAGACACTTTTCTCCGAAACTATAAGAACTATGCTGTTGAAACTTGGTTAGTAGATGTATTCTGTGAACCGCATTAAGATTTTCACACAAAAATAAAAAAAAATACAATAAATTTTGGGGGTCCCCATACTTAGAACGGAAACTCAAAAATTTTTTTCCATCATTTAAAGATGGCCCCAAGCATATTTTTGAAATGATAAGGTACTCTCGATTTTTGCCTGAAAAAGAGAGATCTATTATAGATGCAGTAATCGAGAGAAACGCATTTTTTGCGCACCCCGAAAACTTGCTAATTGCCATGTTATTCGATGATAGAGACCATATTCGAGAGCTTGCATTTCGAAAAATATTAAGAGCTAGAGAAGCAGAAAAGAGCAGCTCTCTAGGGGTATTTAAAGCACCAAAGCTTATCTTCTTCGCACAAGATTATATTGATGCGATATTTTGGCAAGAGTGTGAGATATCAGATCCACCGATTCTGCGACACGTCTCTAACGATGAGCTAAGAATTAAGGCAAAAGAGCAAAGCTTCGATATTGTTGACTTTCCTTGTCACACACAGTCAGTGGAACGGTGTGTTAAATTAGTGGCGGAGGCTGGTCAAAGCACCACGGACGCCAAAGCCCGGGATGGGTTTATTAGGAACAGATTAAAATCCCGCGCAGAAATGCCTAGTTTTGGGCACAAAAACCAGTTCCGTTTTTAAAGTACTTGTTAATTTCTTTCATTATCGGCAATTTCAAACCTTGATGTGACTCATTGTGTACCCTTAAATTTAATAAAAAACCTTTCAAGCGTTAGTTTTGTATTATTTATTGTTAATTTTAGGAACCCCTAAAAATTACACATTTGAATAACTTCAAGGACCGGTAGAGGCCTCAAGATGGCAGATATCTAATAAATCTAAATGATAATCGTAATCTACGTGTCAAAACGCAACTTTTGATACCTCTTGGGTAGCCGTAGCTCAAAAAAAAATTTTTCCCATACATGGACGGGACACCCTAGGATAGGTCTTCGAAAATGATACTGAGGTTTCTAATATCAATTTTTTCTAAACTGAACAGTTTGCGAGAGAGACACTTCCAAAGTGGTAAAATTTGTGGGGCCCTCTGCAACTTCTAAAATAAGAGAATGATAAAACTAAAAAAAATATATGATGTATATTACCAGCGAAAATTGGTTTGAACGAGGATCTAGTAAGTAGTTTTTTTTAATACGTCATAAATCGTAAATTGCAACTTCTGCTTATAATATACCTACAGGTTTGTACGGAACCCTCGGTGCGCGAGTCCGACTCGCACTTGGCCGGTTTTTTTAAGAGTTAAGCCTAATTCTTCTTACTGGTGAGTTCTACAGAGAAAATCAATCCGGATATTTTTATAGTAGACAAAATTTGCTACAATTGAACTGTAACGTTTATTCTGTACCTAGATTCTTTGAGTCTTTCCAGGTTGAAAAATTGGGTGTACACTACTGGCAACTACCCTAATAATATCCCAAAAAATCAGGACGGAGCAAAATACTGTGACCTAAAATGTCTTGTATGACTGGCCTACATAATAATTAATAATAATTTCGTTTATTCAGGCAAGTTTTCACCCATTTCAATTAATAACAAAAAGTAACAAAAATTATATCAAATATGTGCATATATGTACAGGAAGATCACATCAACCAAACAATCAAGTATATTAAAGTTCAAATTCAGATTTGTATTGCATTTGTGTACTCGTGCAGGTACGCACGTTTTCGAACCTTCTGGTTACGAATTTCAAGGAAAGCTGCACTATGTTTTGCAATAAAGCAATTGTTTCTTTTTACCATATCCACTTTGCACGAGTCACGTTGTTATTGAACATAAGCACCGAAGGAATACGTTATATTACAAAATATTTATTATTGTTTGTTTGCTTCATCATACTTTTGCAATTTCGATGTCATCTATGTAGATAAGGGTACACCCGAGCACTATTAGCTGTATTTGATTGTGAAAGTTTGGAATCAATCGGATAAACCGTGATTGTGTGAATCCTCAACAAACAAACAAAACTTTTCTTTGTATAATATTACTAGCTCTAGTGGCTTTGCGCGTTGTGTTATTGCTCAATAGCTTTTACGATGAAGTGGTCTATGATAACTTCGTCACCATACTATTCACTAGTAATTATCAAAAGATTGATTTTCATATAAAAGAAAAGAAAAAGTCTTTTGTTAGAAGAAAAAGTCGTTTGTTATCGTTGATCGAAACAAATTTGTTGATTTCGGTGTGTAGTAGGTACATAGCTATGGTGGTAATACACAAATGTACATCATTTAAATCTTCACATCTAAGAGGTTAATATCTGCTTTAACAAACAGAGTGAGACATCACAAAGCATTCGCAACAAAGGACTCCACTACACGCGAGTCTCTGCATAAGGGTTTCTGTATTTGTACAGACAGATGTTAAGAACACGATTCCTTTATCAGGTACTACTATAATTACATTGGATTAATGAGTCTTTGGGATATAAGTAACTAGCGACCCACATCTGCTACGCACAGCTTTTACAAGTTGACAGAACGCCGAGTTTTTGTTAGATGTAAGTTCAATACACACATAATTTCCAGAATAAATCCTCTTAACGATGTTAAACCGATTTATTTGCTAAAAATACTCATAAAAGAAAAATATTGCTGAAACATATACGCCTTTGACGCATGCTCGCTCAGTCGCATTCCTGCGCGTTACCTGTTGCATGTAGTCGATTCGATAATCTTCAGGAATTAATTGTTGTATTTATTGATATTATTTAAATGAGGCTGCTCCGCCATATGGGCCACCTAGGCCCTCTGCTGATCAAAATTGGTATGGAAGGCAAACCTTTTTTTGGTAATTGTCTGAGTCAACTTTAAAGATGGTTGCTTATCTACATGAGCAGGAGCAGATTTTAACGCCTTACGTTTACAGCCTGTATATTAATATGTATTATGGCAAGGTGAAAAGTTCTCGGCCTGACACTTCATTCCAATCAGCAAAAATATTTTTTACCTGCCTCGATAAACTTATCATTGGTTCGTATGACAAGTTTCAACTTGTTCTCTCAATTAGTTTGTTCACACGAATTTTTCAATCAAACGTCTTACTTGTTTTTCGTTAGAATGGATAAAGTGAAGTATCGTGCGGTCATAAAATTCTTCGTTTTGGACGGATTAACCCCTAAAAAAATTCATCCAAACTTGACCAAAGTTTACGGGGACTTTGCTCCTTCCATGTCGACCGTTAAAAAATGGGCAGCTGACTTTAAACGTGGTCGCACATCCCTCAAAGATGACCCACGTGAAGGACGGCCAAAAACCGCAACCACGCCGGAAATCATCAAAAAGGTGCACAATATCGTGTTGGATGATAGGCGAATTAAAGTGCGTGAGATAGCTGTGGCCGTGAGGATATCGGAAGAAAGGGTGCGAAACATCTTGCATCAAGAATTAGGAATGCGAAAGCTCTGCGCAAGGTGGGTGCCGCATTTGCTGAATGCTGATCATAAGCAAATGCGCAAACGAATATCGCAGCAATGTTTGGACCGATTTAAAAAGAGATCTGACCGATTTTGTTCGGCGATTTATTACCATGGATGAGACATGGGTCTATCACTACACGCCAGAAACAAATCAGCTGTCGAAACAGTGGGTGGAAGCCGATGGTTCAGCGCCAAAAAAGCGAAGTCGATCGTCGTAGTCTTTTGGGATGCGAAAGGGATTCAGTTAATTGATTACCTTGAAAAAGGCAGAACAATAACAGGAGAATATTACTTCAACTTTATTGATCAGCTGTGTGCTAAAATTCGCGAAAAAAAGGCCAGGCTTGAAGAAGAAAAAAATCGTCTTTCACCGGGACAACGCATCTGTTCACAAAAGGGCTTTGGCGATGGTAAAACTGCGAGATTTGGGGTATGATTTGCTCGAACATCCCCCCTATTCTCCGGATTTGGTACCGTCAGACTTCTATCTATTCCCAAACTTGAAGAAATTTGTTTCTGGGAAGCGCTTCGCATCCAATGAAGAAGTTGAGACTCTCACTTCCAGGAAGGAATCCTAATGTTAGAGAAACGCTGGACCAAGTATGTCGAAGTCAACGGAGAATATGTAGAAAATAAAATCATTTTTTAACTAAAAATCCTAAAAATCGCAGTCTTTCATTATATGCCGAGAATTTTTCACCCTACGTTCCGTACCATTATCTGTAAAAACGGCAAAAAAGTCACGTTTGGTGTATGGGAGCCCCCTTAAATATTTATGTTATTAAACCAAAATATATCATCTGTGAAAATTGCGACTGTCCAACTATCACGGTTCATAAGATACAGCCTGATAACAGACGGACGGACGGACGGACAGCGGAAGCTTAGTAATAGTGTTCCGTCTTTGGGTAAGGAACCCTAAAAAAGGATACTGCAAAATATATAAATAAATGCTACGTAAGTCGCGCGTAGCACTTATTGAGAGTAGGCCGCACTGATGTAGGGTCGCTACGATGTCGCTACGCGTTCGTAGCCGTTCGCCCGCTACGCTGCCTACGTGCATTGTCTGCTACGAAAATGTATTTCCAGATTTTTTTTTTGATTTATCTTGAGGCCTTGAGGCCACTTATCTACCTTTTATTTCATTATAATAATTCAGTGTGTGTGTGAATAATCGGGCCATAAACTATTACGATTATCCTAATGATTTCTAATCCTACACAAATCAATCGACGGCATTAAATATGTTGTTATCGATCACTTTTTATAGATTGAACTAATATCATCATCTATACTAATATTATAAAGAGGTAACATTTGTTTGTAAGTTTGTATGTAGGGGGTAATATCAGGAACTACTGGTCCGATTTGAAAATTTCTTTCAGTGTTAGATAGCCCATTTATCGAGGAAGGTTATAGGCTATATATCATCACGCTAAGACAAATTATAGGAGCGGAGCAATAATGGAAAATGTGACGCAGACGAAGTTGCGTGGGTCAGCTAGTATTAAATATAGTGATGCATTACAGATTTTTGGTACCTAATGATTACGTAAAAGGAAATTGATGTATAGTTACAGTTTCCTCTATGAATCACCACACAAAGGTTGAAAAACCAAATATGTGTCTACGCTATCAATATTATTGAAATAAAAATATATAAAATAAAAAGAAATATATACAATATTAAAAAAAATAACAAAAAAGTATTTATGCAGAAAAAAATGCAAATATTAAGGATTTTAATGAAAATAAAACGCAAATTCGGAAGGATACGATGAAATCTATACATATAATAAAACTGTAGAAAAGTGGTTTTTGTACATGAAAAAAAAATCCAAAAAAAATAGCTAGGGTGTTAAAGAACAACGAATAGAACCCATTTCCAGCATTTTTAGAATTTGTGTCTGTTTGTCTGTTTGTCTGTTTATTTGTTCGGGCATCACGTAAAATCTGCGAAAGCAATGTAGATAACTTTTACACACAAGGATTGAGCGTAACTTGGAGTAACATTTAGTTTTTGTTTCATTGCAATCGGTTCAGTCTATCAAAAGATATTTGAATTTAAAGTTTTCCAGAAGTAAAATTAGGGTTATGTGCACTTAGTCTCATTATTACTTCACGTAACTTTTATACATAACAATAAACAGTGCGTAAATTGTAGTAATATTAAGTTTTTTGTTTCATCGTAATCAGTTCGTACCTTATAATAAAAAAATGTGAATTAATCAAATTATAATTATAATAGTCTTTCCGAAGTAAAATATTGGAATAGCGCCATCTATCAAACTTAGACTGGACTATACCTAGAGATCAACTGCGTGCAGTATTCGATAGATGGCGTTGGCGTGTGACGTCAAATTGAAAGAATGACTTTGGCACATGTCTGCTTTTTGATTAATTGATTTTTCATCTATACTAATCTATACTAATATTATAAAGCAGAAGCCTTCAGAAGAGTTTGTTTGGTCCAATTTGAATAATTATTTCAGTGTTATATAGCCAATTTATCGAGGAAGGTTATAGTCTATAATATATTATCACGCTAAGACAAACAGGAGCGGAGCAATAATGGAAAATGTGACGCAGACGACGTTGCGCGGGTCAGCTAGTTAATACTAAAATTATAAAAGCATGCACTATTGAGCTAAGTGCAATTATAAACTATTTATTTTATCTTTCTCACTTGGTACTTTTTTTGAAGCTATAAAAGTATCAATTGTTAAACCACTTTTTAAAAAAGGAAAAAAAAACTGATGTTTATAATTATTATCGCCCAATTACATTGATACCTATTTTGTCGAAGATATTTGAAAAGTGCATGAACAAGTGATTGATCGAATTTTGTAATAAGTTTAACATTATCAAGAAAGAACTGTTCGCCTTCCAAAAGAACAAATCCACAGCACTGGCTATCTTCACTCTTATAAAAATGTATTGACGAATATAAATCAAAACCGTCGTACTACAGGTTTGTTCTTTGACTTATCTAAAGCCTTTGACCTAGTGTTATATGACCTGTTAGTGCAAAAACTTTTTTACAAAAAAATATAACCGACTTCTAAAAACACTGCAAAGTATAAATAAAATTATAATCTTAATTTCGGAAGTCGGTATTTTTGGTTTTGTATCTTCGTTTTTAACACTGTATCAAAGTTATTTTTAATTTATGCTTGGACGACATCTTCGTCTACGCTGAAATTAAAACGCAAAAATGCTCATAAAATAAAAACTACTGAGCCACACTGAATTAAATTGTTTACGGGACTAAATGACAAGTACATCGAACTAAAAAATAAACATAGAAATCGGATCAGATACATAAAACAATAAAAAAACACCCGCATAATTTAGAACCTCCTTCTGTTTTGGAAGTCGGTTAAAAAACCGGAGGCCATTGGAATTAGAGGCATAGTGCTTCAGTGGATATAGTCATACTTAAATAACAGACGACAGCGGGTTACCATTACAAAAGTGGATAGATATAATGACATGATACTACACTCATCCGAACTCAAGTTCAACTTTATAATAATCTGCCAGCAGATATCAGGAACACATCTTCTTTGAATGTATTCAAAGCTAAACTAAAGCAATACGTCACCAACAACACAAAAATTATAAGTTATGGGTCTTAGACGTCCAATACACGCTCATGCAAACGTCACTCAATAGCAAAAGTCATGATTGATGGTGTATTATTGTCACTACATGACACGATAAGCTATCGGCAGTCAAGCCTTGACTGTGTCTAAACTGACAGCCGAACTGACGGTCAAACCTGTCGTGTATTGGCCGCCTAACACACAACACCAACAAACAACAACTACCTACATTTTGGAAACAAAACTGTAAGCTACTGGACTACACTAACATTCACTATGCATTTATTCGTTAAGTGAACAATGTATGTTCTTTTAGAATAAATAAAGAATCTTTAAACCGAAGTATGTACAAAAGAAATGGCGTCCCACTACGGACTGAGTTAGGCCCAATTTTATTCCTTTCTTACACACATTCTATAATTCATATAACCAACCATAAGTTTATATTACTTGCTGATGATATTTCTATTATTGTAACAAATGATAGAAAAAATAACTCGATTGACGATTATGAGACTGACATTAAAAAACACCATTGAAAGTTTTATTCAATACCTGAGTAGAAATAATTTATCAATAAATTTAAAAAAATCAATCAGCTTAAATACAATTTAACAAATGTAATAGTAATAAACAAAATGTTAAAATGAATATACATAAAATTAATGAAGTAAAGCTAACTAAATTTCTAGGCGTAACTTTAGATCAAGACATAAACTGGAAAGCACATGTTGATAACGTCTCCAAACGTATAAATAAATTCGTATATGCCCTTTAAAAGTCAAAAACATAACACACATTAAAACTGCAATGACGTCCTACCATGCATACGTTGAATCGGTGATCCGCTATGGCTTGATAACGTGGGGTAATAGCACAGATCAAAATAGAGCATTTCTTGCACAATAAATGTGTACGAGGCTTCGACTTGACGAATCCTGTAGGCCGATATTTAAAAAGCTTGACTTGTTGCCGCTACCATCTCTCTACATATATGAAACATGTATGTTTGTGAGGAAGCATAAAGAGATATTTAGAAATGCATATGGCTCATACCCTCGTTACCGATGAGACCCCCACAGGCTCGTACTGGATACCCTACCGAGACTAGCAAAATTTAACAAAAGTCGTGTTTCTATGTGTACTCATATACAATAAGATACTAAGTAATGAGGTTATTCAAAAATAAATTGCATATTTTTATCCCGGGAGTATGTTCCCTCGGGACCAAAACTCAGGCGTGTCTTTTCACCGCTAAAAGGAGTCTTTTCGACCAAACTCTTACTTTTCGGGGTATATCTGTCCCTGCATGGAGTTGACATCCAGTCTGAACTTCGGCGCCACCATTGAGTACAAGACCCAAACTGCAGCCAAAAGCTGGGCATCCTGAATAGAGTGAAGCGATACTTCAGGCCTTGACAGCTTTTAACCCTTTACAAAGCACAAGTCCGATCCTGCATGTAGTATTGCAGCCACCTTTGGGATGGCTCAGCTAAGTACCAGCTTGCCGTGCTTGACTCGGTGGAACGCAGAGCTAAGAGGCTCATCGGCGACGAAAAACTGGTGAATGCCTAGCTTCACAGTTTGGCTCATCGCCGCAAGGTTGCCTGCTTGTCGGTCTTCTACAGATTGTACTTCGGTGAGTGTGCCCAAGAACTCCACGACCTCATTCCACCGGCCCCCTTCTACCATCGGACATCCAGACGCACTGTAACTTACCATCCCTAGGTACCTTGTTACTATTCCACCAATTCGCGTTACGCGTTTCCAAACATCTTTGATAATGCGCACAGCAAAGGAGTGGAATTCTCTGCCTGCGTCTGTATTTCCGAACGCTTACAACCCTAATCTCTTCAAAGTTAGAGTGAACAGGCTCCTTCTGGGTAAGCTCGCTCCATCGTAGACTTTGTCTCTGTCATCTCTGATCAAGACTAGAGTCAAGAGCAAACCCATCTCAAATAAAAAAAAAATCCCGACACACACTAGTGCGAAACCGCTGGCAAAAGTAGTAGAAAAAAAAATGTCCAGTTCTTTTTAACTGAAATCGAATAGCGGTTTCAACGTAGACCCGTATTTCAAAGGCTCAACCTAAGAACTAAGTAATAGATTCGCTACATTGTATACAACCTTCCGCAGTGGTCAGCGGGATGGAGTTAATCCTGTCAAACGACATAGATAAAGTATATGGCTCATACATACCTACACTGGATGGCCTTTGATCCCATAAAGATTACGGATGACTTGTTGGATCTGGATTGAACCACTGTGTTTATGGTGAGATGTCTTGTGTATTACGAGTTTTAGAAGTTCCGATACAACTGGTTTGTTGTTGTTGCTCACAACTTCATCTGACGCTTTTAACAATTTCATAGGATTTAATTTGTTTTTGCACGGAAGCCTCATTATCCTAAGTTACTCCTTATAACATCAGCTATCTGAAAGTGAAAATTTCTCCAAATCTGGAACAAGCACACAGACCGATAGATAGTAAATAGGTATAAGTAGGTATCATAAGCCTTTTAATAAAAGCTGTTATTTTGATGATTCAAATAGAACAAAATACATTAGACATAGGTAAAACATGTAATCAAAATATACGAAGCGAGTTTTTTACAACGTGTGTACAACGTATACAGTGTCTAACAAACTTACTAACCTTTTGAGATTCCTCACCTGAGGTAACTCAACTGTGCGTTTTATTACGAATAAAAGAAAAGTAAATAAAAACGCGAACTAGCTAAAGAAAAATTCCATATCTGAATCTGATGAACTCATCGTATTAATTAATACAAATCTCTGCAAAGTATGAACAAAACTGTACAACTCGATAAAACAAATGACGATCGGGTTGCCGCTTTCCCGCCTATTTAGTTTTTCTTTCTGTGACCGGCCAGCTATTCAACCATAACATTTTTTATCATTGTTTTTTTATGATTTGACTGCTGTCAAGTGAAATAGTAGATTATTAACCAAGGGGATAAAGCAGTGTCTTCTGTCGCGGGTGACGATTTAAATCGCGAGCGTAACGAAGGACTCGAGGTTTACTCCCGAGCGTAGCGAGGGTGTTAAAAACTTAAATCACGAGCGAAACGAGGGATTTAAGACGAGTCCTGAGTGTATCGAGGGATTTAAGTTTACCAAAGACTAAGACAGCTTTATCACCGAGGAAAATACTGTACTATTCGTACCATTTGCGAAAAAATTAACACAAAAATAATATGAGGTGAGCATTTATTAAAAATAATGATAGTTAAAAGTAAAAATAAATTAAAATAAACTTTACGTTCCTTTATGTATTTGAAGAAAACAAAAAACGCGGCAAATTCCTAGACTAATATTTTTTTGGCGGATAGCAAAGGCATCAAGCTCATACGGCCTCGTCGGTTTTCGTAATTTTACAAAAATCATAACAGCATAATAAATGCGTATTCCTTTTTCAAAAAGATGTATATAATGCTTTATATACAAACTCAATGGTGTAAACACAGATGTGAACTACATCTGTGTTTACACCATTTATATGTATAAATGTCGGTAAGTATTCCAAATTTAAATCACATTCGGGACCCTAGAGAATGAATGAAATTCAGTGCAATTTTCTTTAATTGTTTTTAACAGATTAAAAATGACTATTGTTATGTTCGCTTTTTATGGCATAGAATGCCACTTTTTTGAGCAAGTGGTACGAAAAAGATTTTCTAATACTTTCAAGCCGCTCCTCAGGCATATTTCCGAGTATGAGTAATGAAGAATAATTTTTATTAAACGATGACTCCAGTTTTTATCATTCGGGGAACATTGGTGTGATGTTGTTTTTATTATTTATACAATCATTACTGGAAAGTAATACAGTTGTAAATGTATTTTTAACACAATTAACTACTGACTAAAGTAGGTACCAGTAAAACCAGTGTGCTGCTTTTATTTTTGTTTAAAATGTTTGGGCCTAAGTTATACTACAGGGCCAAAATAGCACCTTACTATACCTTATGCTGGTTTTCACATTAGTTTTCCTAACAATTTAATTGTTATGTTCAGAGTCAAATCCATCGGAGTTTAAGATTTTTCAAGTAGAGCATTTTCGTTTAATAAAATTGAATGGCAGCATAACGTTTGCCCGCAATAAGCGAGAACCGAGCGAGCTAATTTTCTCTCATACCGCAGTAGCGTGCACGGTGTATGGCGCCCTAATACAGGGCTGTCCAAACCTGACACACTCCCTGGCTACTACAAATGACTAAATCGATTGGAGGGCTTTAGATATAAACATTTTAATAAAAATACAGTGATTTCATTATGATGTATATTAGTTCTTCATCCAATTATCTTTTCGTCCGTTTGCACCCACGAACTGCGCTTAGGACAGCCCTGCACTAATAGAAGCAGTCCCGGGTCCTGACCCTTACCCTGAAATATTACTAATTCAATGACCTTTCTCAAATTACTACCTCATATACATGAAAATACGCTTTTACATATATGCGTCGTTATTGTACCTTTTAAATAACCAAAAAATATGTTTCTTATTTCACTTTAGATTCAGAATTTTGTGTTATATTATTCACTATTCTGATTTTTAGGTCCAAAGTAAAAAAGCGAGGAACCCTTACAGTTTCACCAAGTCCGTCCAGAGTTTTGTGAGGTTGTAATTTGGCATGGTTATAGATATTAATCACACTTACAAAAGTGTAAAATAAAATAGGTTTATTTTTTAAACACAAGATAACACTTTGTGTATGTCACACACTTGACCGGTTTTAATAAATTTTGATTTGTAAAGGTTAAAGGCATTGAGGTTTTCAGCTGCGTAAGAATAGGCTTTATAACAAGGTCGAAATCACCTGGGTGTAACCATGGATTAAAATGTACCTAAGTAAGAGCTTTAAAACCCTGAACGTTTGTTGTGAAATAGTTGTATAATTGGATTGGGTAACCAATTAAGCTTATCGCGGGATTGTTTTGTCCATTCATAGTAGTTGGAAACCGCTCTGGCATAAGTTTAATGATTCAATTCAAAAGTCCCGGGCCGTCCCGCGACCCATGTAAACGAGCTATGATGACGGAGCCCGATCTCCTTTATTATACAACTTTGTGATACTGTGAGATAAGCACTGGTATTAATATAACCCAAAATAGTTTAACTACTCAGTTTACAAACTCTTGTCTGGGATATTAATCAATGTCATCAATATATTTAGCAACAAATATCTATCAATTTAGAGTTTGGGTCTATCTAAACATAACAATTTTAACCTAGTGACCTGTGTTTTTCTAAAGACTGCAAAGACGTAGGCATTTTGCGCCAATCCGCTCAACCCATCGACTGGAGCTTTCCATTTCTTTTTTGAATTAGTGACATTCGCTTTTTTGAATGCGGCGCGTTAATCCAATGGGGTTGGCCGGTGCAAGCTGAAAGCAGATGGCGCTAGCATAGTTTGTTCCCTTGTTATTTTTTTATGTTGTGTTAGTTGCAGTTTAAACGTCTAAATTCTTTACTTTGTAACATAAAGGCAGCTGTAAAACAATTAAAATAAGTGGAGTACATAATTATACATCATGTTTTCTAACTGGCGAGTCAAGGAACTGAAAGAAAAACTTAAAAAACGTGGAGCTCGGTTACGAGGAAAGAAAGCGGATCTTATTGAAAGATTTTGGAGTTTTGTTTTTAAATTCAACAAACAAACCATAATCATAGTATAGAATCCTTGTAGAACGACGGGCGATTGATTGGCAAGATTTCGATTGATCGGACAAGTGATTTTTAACATTGAAATCACACAGGCAGGTACGATATATTATAGGATGAGGAGTGTAGGGATAATTGAAAAAAGCAATAGTCAAGCCTTTATTTATGATCAGCTTGCCTGTGTATTACGTGTTATTTCTTAATAACTTTCTACAAAGTGTTTAGCTACCCCATAACCTCGTACTTTTCGTAAATAAACTTTTCACGACGGATAGCTTTTAAACCAAAGCCTTCGTATTTTTATATCCTTCGGTATTTGATGCGTTCCAATTTCAGAGCATTTGGAGACACTAAAGCGCGTCATTGTAACTGTTTGAAATTATTTTCTGTATTTGACCATATGAAAAGGCAATGTTTTGGGAACAAACTACGCTAGCGCCACTTTGACAGTTGCCAACCCCATTGGCACAATCTCAGCTTTGTAAATTGATTCAATTTAACCTGAATTTAACAGACCATTTATACCTTATACTTGCCTTTTCAGGCACTCCTAAATATCCAGTTAGCTTAAGTTGCTGTTCAATTCATGTGATAAACTCATTTTATGGGTACACACTTCTGCGAATACATTTTTATTCGAACATCAAACAAATTCATGTGGAAGTTTTAAATGGCGTCGTACCCGAACTTGATTTATTAGTGTTTGTGTGCAAACAAACAAACTTTTGCTATTATAGATTTGTTATTAGCTTAATACTTTGTTGAATTTTTCAAGTCAGGTAGATAAATGACAATATTTGTTTAATACGAGGATCGAAAACTGAAGTGTCTCAATCACATAACAGTTTTCGTGAAGAATTTTTCGACAAAAATGTTTTCAAATTTTGATTTTTACCTATATACCTAGTTCAATAGTTACCGAGTGCCCAGTGGATATTATTATTGTTAGTAGGTATGAAGTACACTGGACAGCAAATAAACCGAGCCTCCCGGTACCTAGGACATCTAATTCGATTTTCTCCAAAAGTAAAAAACTTACAACTATCAAAGTTATACCTACAGAAAGTGCAGGTCATGGTAATTTAAATGAAATGAAACTCATAGGGTTTCATCAATTTATTTCAGTGTTTGGTGTTTGAGTACGCCTCAAAGAGTTGTCAGCAAAGCAGATGGGGCCCGCTAGGGCCAGTGCCTGCCGGGGTTGCGGAATCTGTTCGAAAGAGTCACCGCGGCCCTGGACCGCAAAGGGCATTAGGAGGAACACGGATGGGTTTTAGTCAGTAGGAGTCTGACACTCCCTCCTGCTTTACCCAGAGCGGGAGAAGTCATTTGATGATTTCCCATGCTTAAAAAAAAAAGCATCCTCGTATTCATCGACCTTACGAGCCTGAAATCTTGAAGAATTGCATTCCACTCCTCTTCAATTGCGATCTGCAGCTCTGGAAGCCTTGTTGGAGCAGGTACCCGGGCTCGAACCCGACGTTTCAGCTCATCCTATAAGAGTTCTATCGGATTCAAGTCCGGGCTTCGAGCTGGCCAGTCCATCTTACGAATGCTGACGTCGCGTAGATACTGGGTCACCACATGAGCAACATGAGGCTGTGATTATCATGCATCAATTGCATATCCTGCCCGATATATCCTGCGTAAGGTACCACATGATCTGCGAGGATTCCAGTAATGTAGCGATGAGAAGTCAATCCACGTGTACGGCTCTTCGGTTCGATGAAAACTAACGCAGTATGTGCTGTTACGAGATGCCGCCCCAGACCACTACAAATCCTCCTCCATAAGCAACAGTTTCCTCGATGCAACTCTGAGAATAACGTTCTCCAGGGCGACGATATACTCTCTGACGTCGATCACTTCCATGTAGACTCACCCTGGTCTCATCAGTGAAGAGTAAATTACTCCACTGCTCTAAGTCTCTAACGTCCAATTGTTAGTATATAATGGAACGCAACCAAATCAGTTTTTTCTTTTTATGCGCATGTAGCGCCTCTTTTCTGGTACTGACAAATAGTATAATAAAAGTCTGATATTATAATTAAATATCTTTAATTATTTACACAGACATATAAATAGTAGCAGACCAAACATTCGCTAAAATTTGCGTAGCCATTACGCACACATAGGGAATGTTGTCATTACAGGGCCGAATTAGGACCGGTTGCCGGTATTATCTAACGATAATGAAACAATCCATACCTATACTTTCTGAAAATCCGTGAAAATCGATATTTTCTGGGTAAATTAAATATAGATTACTTATCAAAAGTCTTAACGAATAGAACCACCCTCTATTCCCGTGGTTATTGTTAAAGGCGACTAAGGGAATATTTTAAGAGGACGATGGGCAGCAGTCCACTCTTCACCTTTTGACGGTGTTTACAAACCGTTGACGGATGTCAGTATCAGCTAGAAGAACCGGCACTGCAGTTATTAACCCGCATGCCCAGTTTTGTAGAACCGAGAGTCAAGGTATTAGTATGTCTGAAAGCTAGTTTAGGAATAAATCAGGATTTGTGAAATAAAAGTAATGTAATTCAAAATTCAAGCATTTATTTCAATTAAACCATTTACAGGCACTTTTTAATTGTCAAGGTCGGTCTGTCCAAAAAGTTTAAGCTATTTGCACGTTCCAAAGCGTAGATCTCTATGGAGAAACTCCACGGACACTCTTCTATCTTACACTCTCATAATGCTTACATATGGAGTAAATTCGTTAAACAGTGTAGGAATTGCTCCGGGACGTAATGTTGTTCGATCAAATGATTCTCAAAATGCTTTGAGCAAAGTACACTTGAAGGTCTTGGTTGCCAATCCTGGAGTTTCAGGTTTTTAATCCAGGCATTCCGTAAACTTTCATCCTTAGGAAACCTGGAAAAATATTAGTATGCTCATTTATTGCCTGCTGAATGAAAATTCATCGTTATGTGAGTAGCCTATACTGTATTTATACATATGCCTATGTTCATGTTCTCCATAACACAGACACTGGGTAATATAACATTGATTTTATAATTTATTTTTTATAATAGCATGACATGTGTACATACACTGAAACTACTACTTACAGGTATTTTGGAATTGTATCACCAAAAAAGAATAAAAAATCATACATTAAACTGAGGCTTTATTTGATAATTCAATGGAAATAAATATTTTACATACAACAAATGCAATTAACTAGTTTCGCCTTTGTTGCCGAATTCTTCCCTGACTAATTGAACAGGTACTTGAGCTGTCACTTGATGCCACTTTCTGACTATTTTGTCCTTGTTATGGTTTATTTCTTTAGTTTTAGGTACAAATCGCATCTTTGTTAAAAACTGTATGTAAAAAACGAATAAACAGTATCGAAACATTTGAATTCAGTCAAGAAAGCACTAAGATTTCCCAAAACTTACCGATGATAGGTCAATCCAGGTGTTCTGTGGTAGCTAGCACTGTCACAGCGATACGCACAGCACTTCACCATTTTATTTTACCGTCCTTGTGTATTTTATGTCCCAAACAAGTAATATTTTATTAATTTTAACACGATTGAAACAGAACGTATGTAGCTTATCAATATGGCGGCGCGGGTTAAACAAGCTACGCGTCAAATTTTGTCTATGTATGAGTCAGTGTGACAACACGTGACAGAACGAGACACGCTTATGAAAAGTCACTTAGAAAAAAAAGGATAAAGAATCATACCATATAAAAAAATATATCTACGTATTAATGTTTGGTCTGCTACTATTTATATGTCTGTGATTATTTACCACAATCACGCAGTATATTCCTTCATGGTAGCAGAGCGTGGTTCCGAGGTGGTACAGTTGGAAATATCAGAAAAGTGAATTAACTTTCAATCCGTTAAATTGTCGGTGCAATTTAAATTTGAGGTTAAGAAAATTTACGATCACAGTTGTAATTGCATATTCTGTTGAAGAAAACCAGCAAAATGGGTTCAAATATGTTCAATTTAGAGAAACTGATCGGAAGAGATAACTTCGCGACGTGGAAGTTCAGTATGAAAACATATTTGGAACACGAGGATCTTTGGTGCTGCGTCGAACAAGCCGATGACAAACCTGTGGATGCAGCTAAAGATATAAAGGCGAAGTCGAAGCTGATATTGTTGTTGGACCCACAGAATTACGTACATGTTCAGGAATGCAAGACTGCAAAACAAGTATGGGAGAATTTACAAAAGGCTTTTGATGACAATGGCTTAACAAGAAGTGTAGGTCTACTTAAAGATTTGATAAATACAACACTGGAGTCAAGCAATAGCGTTGAAGACTATGTTAGCAAGATTATGAACACTGCTCACAAACTGCGCAATATTGGGTTTGATGTCAATGATGAGTGGCTTGGTACGTTAATGTTGGCAGGCTTACCAGACGAATACAAGCCAATGATAATGGGGTTAGAGAGTTCAGGTATCCAAATAAGTGCTGACTCAGTAAAATCTAAACTCATACAAGAGATTAACACATCAAAGTCAACTGCATTCTACACGAGTAGCAAGAAAACTGGTAACAATGCGCAGTCGAAGAAATCAAAGGGACCAAGGTGTTACAACTGTAATAAGAATGGCCATTTTGCCAAAAATTGTAAACAGCCCAGGAAAGAATCAGCAAAAAAGGAGAAAGCTCCAGTTTTGTAGCAGCTTTTTCAGCAACTGTCAAAGGGAACATCAATGAAAACAAGTGGTTACTTGACTCAGGCGCATCCACCCACATGACATGTAGGGAGGATTGGATGTACAATGTCACCGAGCCATCTGTAAAGAGTGTTACTGTAGCTAACAGAGAGCCATTAGCCGTGAAGGGAGTTGGTTGTGTGGACATACACATAAGTCAAGATAATGTGGTGCAAGTTAACAATGTTTTATATGTCCCAGGGCTAGCTGCTAATCTGCTTTCAGTGGGCACTATTGTAAGCAAGGGACACAAGGTCACTTTCAATGACAAGTGTTGTGAAGTCCAAAATGGAAAAGGTGAGTTGGTATGCAGTGCAACATTGAGCAACAAGTTATATACCATAAATACTTGTAAAGAAGTTGCACATTTAGCCTCCAGTTCTCAGAATAGTAATAATACTTACCTGTGGCACCTGCGTATGGGCCATTTGAGCATCCCAGATGTAAAGAAGCTACCCAGTTGTGCTGACGGTGTGACTCTGACTCAGGAACAAAGTAATGTCACATGCACTCACTGTATGGAAGGTAGGCAAGCACGGACACCATTAAAAAATGTGGGTTCTAGAGCAACAAGGCCACTAGAACTGATACATTCCGACTTGTGTGGCCCCATGGAGAATACTTCATTTGGCGCAAAACGGCATGGCAGAAAGAATGAACAGGACTTTAGTAGAACGAGCACGGTGCATGCTGTTCTATGCTAACCTAGAGAAGAGATACTGGGCTGAAGCTCTGGCAACGGCTGCATACATAATAAATCGTTCCCCGACAAAGTCACTACAAGGTAAAACGCCATATGAAATGTGGAAAGGTAAGAAACCTGTATTATCTCACATGAAAATATTTGGCTCTGAAGCTATGGTTTATGTACCAAAAGAGAAACGCCAGAAATGGGATAGAAAATCAGTAAAAATGATATTTGTGGGCTATTGTGATAACACGAAAGGATATCGTTTTATGGACCCCAAGTCACACAAAGTTGTCAAGAGTAGAGATGTCGCCTTCTTTGAAAACTATGTTCAGGATATCAGTGTACCAGTTGATTGTGAAACTTGTGTTCCAGTAAAAGACAGTCAAACAGCTACTGCCAGTTCCGGTCTAAAAAAAAAAATACAAACTCAGGCAGTCAGAAAGATAAAATGAACATGGAGGAGTTGTCCACTTCTGCACCTGTGATGTCCGGTAATGACTCAGATACACAAGGTAATAGTGATGACTCGAGTGAGTATGACACTGACACCGGGGAACTTGATGAAACTTACTATCCTCCACATGCTATTGGACAAGATTTCAATAGTAATGTGACATTAAGGTCAACACGCTTAAAGAATAAGCCAAATGAGGCAGGAAAAGACAAGATGGGCTTATTGTGTCTATTTGCTGATTTAGTGACCCACAGACTGTTGAGGAAGCACTCGCATCTCCACAAGCGACAGAATGGAAGAGGGCCATGGATGAAGAATATTCTTCTCTGATGAAAAACAAAACATGGACATTGACAGATCTGCCCCCAGGCAAAAAGGCTCTTCCATGTAAGTGGGTGTTTAAGAGGAAAACAGATCAGACTGGAAATGTTATGAGATATAAGGCAAGGCTTGTGATAAAGGGCTATGCACAAAGATGGGGAACAGACTATGAAGAAATATACTCACCAGTGGTCAGGTACACAACTATCCGCTATTTATTTGCTCTAGCAGCTAGATATGGGCTAGCAATAGATCAGATGGATGCTGTATCTGCTTTTCTGCAGGGAGAGATTGATAGAGACATTTACATGCAGCAGCCAGTAGAGTATAAGCAAGGATCTCAGGTATGCATGCTACACAAATCTATTTATGGACTAAAGCAAGCCAGCAGACTCTGGAACTTGAAATTAAATTCTGTCCTGCATGACTTAGGAATGACACAATCGAAAACAGATCCGTGTGTCTATTATAATGCAAAGAAGAATACTTTTATAGCCATCTGGGTAGATGATTTAATTCTGTTTACTTCTGAAGAAAGTACAAAAAATGCTTTCAAAGAGAAATTAAAACAACACTTAGAAATGAAAGATATTGGTCCAGCAAGTCAATGTGTTGGTCTAAATATTACTAGAGATGGGGATAAAGTATTACTAGATCAAGAAAAATACATAAGTGAAATATTAGCAAGATTTAGAATGTCAGACTGTAAACCAGTGAAAACACCATTCGAAGCTGGTATGAAACTTGGTGACAAAAATGAGGAGGATAAGATCTCTGACTGTCCATACCAACAGGCTATTGGCTGCTTACTATATGTGGCTCAAGGTACTCGACCTGATATTTCATTTGCAGTGAATGCACTGAGCAGATTTAATAAAAGCCCTACAGCTGCACACTGGACTGCAGTCAAACGAATTTTCAGATATCTGCAGGGTACCAAAGATATAAAATTGACATACACCAAAGATGGTAATGAGAAAATCATTGGTTATTGTGATGCCGATTGGGCGAGCGATGTACGCGACAGAAAGTCGTGCACGGGCTACGTATTTTTGTTACAGGGTGGTGCTATTTCTTGGCGGTCTCAGAAGCAGCAGACTGTGGCCCTATCCACTGCCGAGGCGGAATACATGGCGATGTCCTCGGCGGCGCAGGAAGCGCTGTGGCTCCAACAACTGCATGTTGAACTCTGGCAAGAGCAGAGCAATCCGCTCGTCATTTTTAGTGAAAACCAGAGTGCAATTAAATTGTCTAATAATGATTGTTACTTGCCTAGGTCACGACATATTGACATTCGTTATCATTTTCTTAAGGACCATGTTAATAATTTAGATATAAAGTTTAGTTATGTTAAGGGTGAGGAAATGATTGCAGATAATTTAACTAAGGGCACTACAGCCGAGAAACATTTGTATTGTGTTACAAAAATGGGGTTGCGTCCCAAGGGAGGATGTTAGTATATAATGGAACGCAACCAAATCAGTTTTTTCTTTTTATGCGCATGTAGCGCCTCTTTTCTGGTACTGACAAATAGTATAATAAAAGTCTGATATTATAATTAAATATCTTTAATTATTTACCACAATCACGCAGTATATTCCTTCACCAATCCCTATGCTCTCGAGCAAATTCAAGTCGTGCTCGACGGTGTGCTACCATTAATGCTGGGCCTGTTGCAGCTCTCTTTAGAGTCAGGCCGTTCAGCAAGTCTCCTTCTGACGATACCTGAACTTATGACCACTTGGCGTTCGTCACGCAGACTTTGTTGGACTTGAACTGCGTTGAGATGGCGATTTCGCAGAACAGTAAGTTGGATATAACGATCATCTGCTGCTGATGTAGCCCTAGGTCTGCCCGTACCTGGACGGCGATTCAGGTACTCCGTCTCTAGGTATCGTCTGTAAACTCGTTGCACCGAGGATCAAGCCTTCGAGCGACCTCACGTTGCGCAATGCCTGCTTGAAGTAATGCTACAGCTTGAGCTGCTTCCTGAGGTTTCGTATCCATTATTAATCGAAAAAAGTAGCAAAAAATAAAACTGGCCAAGTGCGAGTCGGACTCTCGCAAGAAGGGTTCCGTCCCGTAGAGTTCGTATTACACGATTTATGACGTATTAAACAAAAATTACTAACCAGATCTCGTTCGAAACAATTTTCGGTGGAAGTTTACATGTTAATGTTTATCATATATTTTTTTAGTTTTATCATTCTCTTATTTTAGAAGTTACAGGGGGGGGGGGGGCGACACATTTTACCACTTTGGAAGTGTCTCTCGCGCAAACTGTTAGGTTTAGAAAAAAATGATATTCGAAATCTCAATATTATTTTTGAAGACCTATCCATAGATACCCACGAAGACCTATCCATAGATACAGGTATGGGTTTTGATGAAAAACAAATTTTTGAGTTTCAGTTCTAAGTATGGGGACCCCCAAAATGTATTGTTTTTTATCTATTTTTGTATGAAAATCTTATTGCGGTTCACAGAACACATCTACTTACCAAATCTTAACAGCATAATTCTTATAGTTTCGGAAAAAAGTGTGTGTGACGGACGGACAGACAGACAGACATGACGAATCTATAAGGGTTCCGTTATTGCCATTTGGCTACGGAACCCTAAAAATACACGCGTCTGAGCAAACGATGGACAAAAACTAAAGAAACGATAAGAAATATCCGACTACCCTCATTGTAGAAAAAAAGAACGCTAATCGCAAACACTAGTTAAAACAGAGCAAATCGTTAGCATTGTATTTGTTGCTTAATTACAATGTACTGCCCACCAAAATATAAAATAAAAAGAGAACACTTTGACCACATGTTTGAATCTCTAAGCGGCAGAATAATCATTGGCGGAGACTGGAATGCCAAAAATATCCAATGGGGCTCTAGGTTCACAGTAACACGTGGGAGAGAGCTAAAAGAAAGTATTGATAAAAACAAACTTAAAGTGCTTACCACATGTCAACCAACATATTGGCCAACAGACTCAAAAAAACTACCTGATTTATTAGACTTTTTTGTATACAGGGGTCTAAACACAAACTTTCTCAAAATAGAGAGTTGTCTGGATGGATCATCAGATCATACACCGGTTATTGCCATAGTCAGCACAACAATTATTGAAAAACTTAACAATAACTACCTCAGCAATAGATGGACAGATTGGATATCCTTCAGAAAATACTTAGATGACAATATAAACCTAAAAGTAAAACTAAAAACAGAAGAAGACATAAATGCCGCCACAACATACATCACCAACTTGATACAAAAGGCAGCATGGTTAAGCACACCTGCGAGCCTCCCATCCAAAAAAGATACACGTCGCAACCTACCTTTGGATGTAAAGAAAATGGTTCTGGAAAAAAGACGCTAAAGAAGAGTGTGGCATTACACTCGACACTCTAAAGATAAAACAGTGTTTAATAAAGCTGCCTCCGAATTAAAAAAATATTTACAAGACATTGAAAATGATACTATCCAACAACATTTAGAGCAACTATCTCCCAACCACAATAACGAATACTCTCTATGGAAAACTGTCAAATCTGGTCAAAAACCTAACTTGCAACAACACCCCTTAACACTGGCAGACGGTAGCTGGGCTAGAACTGACGAAGAAAGAGCCGTAGCTTTTGGAACATTTCTTAAATCTGTTTTTACACCAAATGTAAGTGAGATAGATTCTACCTTAAATCGGGAAATCATGTCATATCTAGACAGTGACCTACAACTTAGTCTTCCCTTGAGATGCTGCACACCAACTGAAGTACGACAGACCATCAGCGCTCTAAAATCAAAGAAAGCTCCCGGATTCGACCTCATAACCTCTGAAGTCCTTCAGCAACTACCAAGAAAGGCCTTAATGTTCCTGACCCAACTGTTCAACGGCATATTAAGAACTTCAGCCTATCCCACAGCATGGAAAGTATCTCAGGTCACTATGATTCCAAAACCAGGAAAATCTCCACATATGACATCATCATATCGGCCTATTAGCCTTCTCCCCACCATTTCTAAGGTATTCGAGAAATTGCTGAAAACACGATTGGATGAAATACTCTCAGAAGACAACATCATTCCTGACCACCAATTTGGATTTAGAAGTAGACACTCGACTATAGAACAGGTACATCGTGTTAGCGATAAGATACGGAATACCTTAGAAAACAAAGAATATTGCGCTGGGGCTTTTCTAGACATACAACAGGCCTTCGACAAGGTGTGGCACCAAGACCTGTTGTATAAATTAAAGAAACAACTTCCTCACAACATCTACACAATTCTCCAAACCTACCTGGAAGACCGAATGTTCTTTGTGAAAGTAAATGACGCCACCTCACCAATGCATAATATCAGCGCAGGAGTTCCACAAGGATCAGTACTCGGGCCAATCCTGTACCTCATTTTCACTGCTGATGTACCACAATCAGAAAATGTGATGACAGCTACATTTGCTGATGACACTGCAGTCCTCTCGTCAAACAACAAACCTGAAGATGCATCAAAAGCTCTGCAAATCCACTTAGATAAAGTTTACAAATGGATGTGTTTATGGCGTATAAAAGCCAGTGCCACAAAATCAAATCACATCACGTTTGCATTAAGAAAAGGAGATTGTCCCCCAGTCAAACTAGGCGAAGATACACTGCCTCATAACACGGTTGTAAAATACCTTGGGTTTCACCTTGACCGCCGACAAACATGGAAACACCATATCCAGAAGAAACGGGACGAATTAAATCACAGATTACGATCACTCCAATGGTTACTGGGTAAAAAATCAAAACTATCATTAACCAACAAATTAATGATATACAAGGTTATCCTCAAACCAGTGTGGACCTACGGAATTCAGCTCTGGGGCTCGGCTAAGAACAGTAACATAGAAATCCTACAAAGATTCCAGAACAATGTCTTCAAAGCAATCACTAGTGCCCCATGGTTCACTAAAAGCACTGAATTGCATGAGTACCTGGAAATGCCTACGGTTAAAGAAGAAGCTGAACATATGATCAAGTCGTACAAGCAAAGGATTTCGACCCATAAAAACAGGCTGACAAAGATCTTGAATGATCCACTGCCTCAGCGTCGGCTGAAACGACAACACATCTGGGACTAATGTTTATACATCATTAACCGATACACCAAGAAATCAAAGATGAAGGTGGCTCAACACTGGTTGTGTGTGCCTAACAAAATACACTATCCTTATAAAATATCTGCTCATGGTCGACAGACCGATCGCACGATAGAAATATAAATATGAAAAAAAAAAAAAAGTAATTACAATGTGAGTTGACGGTACTTTCGAATTAATTTATAGTCATTTGAATTAGCATGAAACGCACTTTTGTAGGTATAACTTTGATAGTTGTAAGTTTTATACTTTTTGAGAAAATCGAATCAGTTCCTAGGTAGCGGGTGGCTCGGTTTATTTGCTGACCAGTGTATCTTCTCAACATTTTGTGTCAATGTTATCTTTTCAGTTATCTTTCGTTTCCGTCGTCATAGGTTATTGGTGGACTACTTCTTCGTTCATGTCAAATTTACTATGTGCATATTTATTTTAAATCTAAGTATTTAATAAAAATATTTATTATTGAACTTCAACAAGAGCGTCGGTAGTATAATAATTCCTGAAATAAATAGGCAAATTATAAATCAATTAATTAATGTTTTAAGTGAGTCCAATTCATTTATTGTGTGACTAGTAATTACATTGATTAAAATCAGTGAAATATAAAATGACCGCTGTTTGGTCAGTCATTGGAATCGATGTTAAAATATTGCGCAGTGCACTGGGGATACATTGATATGGTGTGAGGTAGGGTTGGAAAAACAGGGAGTGGGGTAACACATGCGCTGACCGGAAACGATCCGATTAGCGAATTGGTAGGCGTAGATAGGAAAGCTATCTCGTTGGAGAAAAGCACTATTATTATTTATGACCTACTTTTATTTCGATGACGATATTGCGATTTCATTAAAGCTAAGTATTAAGTAATTATTAATGTTTTTGCATGGTTGTAAATTGAGGACTTGTTTGCTCACAGTGTTTTTATTTATTTACCGATTCATCTACAATGGCGGTTTTTGAAGTGTGCATTTGACTGACAAATCAGCTCTTAACATTTTTTATGGAGCTACTTCATAATTTTGTTTCCTAGAAATTTATTTTCATAAAGACGACCACTCACACTTATTCGTTATAAGTGTGACTGGCCCTGTGTGTGGTTATTGTAACTACACACAGCATTATTTTGTGATAAAGACTTCAGAACACCATAACAAAGTTAAGAGGTAGGACATAATTGTAACAATTTCATGACAGGTGTTGTTTAATAAGGCAGAGTATGTGTGAAGTGTACTTACAAAATTGTCGCTTGTCACCTGTCGCCTCTCGTTTTCATTAAATAGGCCCCCTGTATTACGTACTCTTTGCAGGTATTTTGCTCGCCAAGCACGTTCCGTTCTAGGCTGATGAAATCATTGTTACCTTTCAAAAGGTACATTTTAATACAATGAAGCGTTGGCAGCACCTTTTAGTTCTGAAACTAATCAACTCTAGCGGGAAATTTTGGAAGGCCTTTTTAGAGGTTGTGATTGGGTAATCATCTTTGATTAGCACACAATACAGTTTTGTCTAGGTGTCTTATCGTTGTAGTAACTGAAAACGAATATTTCTAATAATTTGCCTTGTCATTATGAAGAGACAGATTAGTATCGACGATGATTTATTTAGTTTTTCCGAATGATTAGCCTGCAGTCACAGCGTTGAATAGTCCTGTAATGCGCAACATGTGAGTAACGCCCCGCTCTGAGTGTAGGCGTGTTGCTGATATAGAATGGATGCGACACTCGCACATAATCGCATAATCTCGTACGTTCGTACGAGTCGCGTGCGTCAGTGTGCACCCCTAACAGAACGTCATTTGGTACCATTCTTTTATACCTTCATGTTCAGACGTGCCTATTTTTTGCTTGAGTATATTTGAAGGTGGTTGAGGAGCTCCTGGCTAAATAAAAATAGCTTACGAATCAATCAATTCAAGGTTAAGCTATGGTTACCGAGGTTGATCTGAGGATGGGTGACCATAGTGACCACCTTAACGTACTCCTCTGTGCCTCGGTAAACATGTTTAGCCGTTGGTCCCGGCCGATGATTTCATCATTTGTAGATCTTCGGCAGTCGTGACGGATTGTCAGAAGCCTGAAAATACGTCACCAGTCTTGCCAAGAAGTACCATGTGACCTGAAAAACTGGATTGTGGCGATTTAATAAGCAGTCGCTCCACGATATTTTTATATTTCTATGTTACTTACATATTCGAAGATGGTTTCTTTCAGTTCACTATGGATGCAAGATTTGTAGCGCATTTTTAAAATAAGAATAATAAATATGTTGTATTGACATTGCAAGGAATTTATTGTACCTATCTTCCTTCCTACTAACACTAGCATTTGTATAACTAACACACCCATTTACAAGCTACTAAGGAAACGATACATGCTAAGTAGATTTTTATCAAGTAATTAATGTGATTATGTTATTAATTTTAATCATTTGTTAGTATAATCTATCACTAATACAGCTATGTGCACGGATTAAAGTGTGATGTGTTTTCACGTGCATATCATGCAAAGTGAACGAATTCTATTTTTTTTCGCCTGTACAGCCGGTCGATTCTGTAAACAGCAGTGCGATTCTGTAAACATGTCGAAGTAAAAACATAGGCGAAGTGAACGAAAAGTGAGCTGTCAAACCATACAAACAAGATGGAATGACAGCTCACTTGTCGTTCACTCCACCTAAGTGAACACGGTAAGATGTCGACAGAATAGACCGGCTGGTCGAAGTGAAGAAGGTTTGTTGAAGTGATCAAGAAGTTAACTGTCAATTCATGTAATTCAAATGGAATAACAGCTCAGTTCGTGATCACTTCACCCAAGCATAATCTTCGACGCTGGCCGGTCGATTCTGTAAACATGTCGAATTGAAAGCGTGGGTGAAGTGATCACGAAGTGAGCTATCAAACCATACTAACAAGATGGAATGACAGCTTACTTGTCGTCCACTCCACCCAAGTGAACACTACAGAATTCCCAAAATTAATTATTTCATATATTTTCGTCATACAGTTACGCTAATCTATGAAAGGTCTAAACATCTGCCAGCCCATTCATTTAATGTTGTATTGGACATAACAGCTACGTGCTTGACTTATAAAACTGTTGAAAAAACGAATGTTCACGTCCACGACTAATCTTCAAAAATAGCTCCATAACCTCTGTTTGACGGGAGGATTGATGACTTGCGAGAATCTGACACCCGCTGGGATGCTGTGGTACTTTTTACTCGAACAGAACAACGAATCTTCTCTGTATTATGTATCAAATATTTCGTATGGAAAAAAATAAAAAAGTCGAAAATTATTCCAAGGGAACATTAAATTTTTCAGTACAAATCGGCAATTTCATACTTTAACCCCTAATATTATGCTCTCTCTCTCACACACACCCACACTACACATACACTCTACCCTACTTCACTCATAGGATATTTTTTATTTTATTAACCGACTTCCGAAAAAGGAGTAGGTTCTCAATTCGGTTGTTTTTGTTTCCATTTTAAATAATTTTTTGTCTGTCTACCTACTCATAGCATACAATTAAGGTGCTTCTACTAAAGGGACAGGCCCAGCATCTTTTATACAAGTTGTCTTCTCGCACAACTTCGCAACTACTTAATTTGTATGTACTTGTGTTTCATGTAGAATGTAAAACTTTTATGCAAATAAATTACTAGTAGGTACTATTATTATAGGAACGACGTCGCTAGCAAAAGCTAGTATAATAATTCAATATTGTACAACGATTAAATCGCTTTTAATCAAGCGGTTAGACAATTTTTTTTATTTGCTATGTTAATGAATTACATGGAAGGGAATTTATTTGCAATTTTAAATTGCTTTTAAATGCTTATGTGATAGTGATAATTGCGCTCTCATGTTTATTTACATCAGTTGTGACCTTTGTAGGTATCCAGAATAAAATATGATCTTTTCATTTCAAACAGCTTCTATCAAACCCATTCATAATATATTATGTATTGGGTCTTATTCAAAATCTGTTCACAATTTCCATAAAGTTGATTACAATTCGTATTATAAATGTTTAGATTTAGACCTACTACTTCCACACCCGTTAAATGTTTAACACGACACTTCTTGGCAAGATTGGTGTCAGATTTTCTGGCTTCTGACTATCCGTAACGATTGCCAAAGATTTACAAATGACAGCTTTTTTTTTTATACATAACGGGGAAACTTGGCCCAAATCTCACCTGATGGAAAGTGATGATTAGGCCGAAGATGGAAGCGAGCTTCACCCGGAATCCTCTTACACAGAGGAACTGGCTACAGCTGGGACCAACGGCCTAACGTGCTTTCCGCG
Organism: Ceramica pisi; assembly: GCA_963859965.1. Taxonomy (NCBI): domain Eukaryota; kingdom Metazoa; phylum Arthropoda; class Insecta; order Lepidoptera; family Noctuidae; genus Ceramica; species Ceramica pisi. Next base: position 10,619,776 of record OY982533.1, on the reverse strand, counting down.
GCGCGGAGGATTCTCGCTAGTTACACTTATATGGTCATTCATCCAAAGACAGACCTCGGCAAGTGTTCCTTATCCATGAAGATCGACTCATGCAGCTGTTATCATTTAGCCACGAGCTCCTCATTGATCAAAGATTGTTATCAGTATGGTCTTTTGTTATACAAATGAACTGAGAAAGGCATACTGTGGTTTTTTATTTTTTCTTCCGTAGCTTGAGCCGATGAGGATCCTCTTGACAGAACATTACTCTGGTCATTGTGTTGTAAAGATTCACGTTATATCCGACTTCGACAACTCTTAAGGACGACTTCCAAGTGAGGGCTCGAGACAATGCTTAAATAAAAGACGCTCTTGTCAAAGGAGAACGATTCTATTATCGCCACGGTAGCATTGTTGGACATTTCGTTCGCAACGTATTGTCAAGTCTCGCTGTGCGTTTAGAATTCGTGAGTCCTTTGGCTACCTTCGTTTTATTATTCTGATTTAGAGCGGATTTCATCAAAGAAACTGAACGTGATCTATTATATATACATATGGACCACGTTTACGAGCTGTCAGTTTCATTATTTTCAGTAGGTACTGGTAGGTCTTGAACGCAGTTGATCAATTTCATTGGTGAAATCCGCTCTTATTGTATAACAACACTGTTTTATTTGATTTTGCATTCAGTGTGTTATAATCCCCATTCATAAACATCGTGTTAAAATAGCGATTTAGAAAATATTTACAATCAAAGTACCACGATAATCATTCCTTTTTGTGGAAACATGCTATTTAGTTCGATAATGTCAATAATGGTGATGGATAACTTGATATCTCGCACTGGTTGGTCACGCACAACACAGCTATAGGTAGACTTGTAACTTTTGAGACGGAAAGGCAAAAAGGATTAATGTGATAACGTTTTGGCAATATTGATCACTTTAATATTTACGTAAGTAATGTGTCCCGCCCATGAGTTTCTAAATGTGTTTCCCTTTGTTCTTGAATTTGAGGAAAACGTCAACATGTGGGTATAGGTAAAACATGTCTATTAATAGTAGGTGGTATTGTAGGTAGGTACTGTTTCTCTGCCTGGAAGGGAAAAATATCTCCCTTTTCTCTCTGTTTCACAGACATCTGATCGGTGCTAGTTGTGGACCAGTGGAGGCTCGTGTCGACGTCTTCACCTTAGGCTGCCGCAGTGTCTCCTAGGGTTCAATGGGCTCCACACATCCGTTCTTTAGTAAACAAAGCTCATCTAAATACAACGTGTAACAGCGAACAACCCTGAAAACGCGGAAAAAAATCATCTGTTAGCACAATTTTGTCTTGTTATCCGAACATAGAAGTAGTTTTTTTTCGCGATTTCGTGATTGTTCACATCGTAAAAGTTGTTCATACTGATGGTACCCATTTCAAGGTATTGCATACCTGTCACACGTTGTATGTGAAAGGGAAATTGAAATATTAACTTCTAGGACTAGGAACATGAAATTTTGCAATAAGCTTCCTTTTATGATGTAGTTAAGCACTAAGAAGGGATTTTTAGAATACATTTTAAGTTGGGGACTTGGTCCCGTCATCTTGATGCTCACACTTTGTAGGGGGTGAAAAGGGGGGAAAATTGTTTGTATTAAATTTGCGCAGACGAATACGCGTGCGTCATAAAAAACGAGGCAATTTATGTACTCGGTTAACACCAAAAGCTCAAAAGCCAGTGACGTTCTATCGGCGATAGCGTGATGAAGGCGATATAGTAAAAAAAAACATTGACAAAGGCTGCGAAATGACACGTGATACCCTTATATTTTGGCATTTCGACGATCGCATTCGCTGACAGAATATCACTTGTGTAGAGTCTCAGCTTGTTCATACCGTATTGATGCTACAATTTTGTCATTCAATCCTAATTACATATGAAAATAATGATAAGATAGATTACGCGTTAAATCACCACTATCTGTACGATTTATACTCATCAGTAAGTATAAAAGACAAGTTGGACAACGAGTGTGGTTGCAATCGGCTACAGGGGCCAAACAAACATAGACAATGATTAACGCTTCATCAATAAAATCAAAATAAAGTAGTTGTTTTATTTTGTACAAAAGTTGGATAGGTACCTACATAATTATCAGCTGCACGAAATTAGAATTTGCTAGAGGAAAACCGTGTCGACTATGTTCGTTTGTGACATGGTATAGGTTTTCTGGGATTGATAAAAGTACACTACAGTACACTACCTATATATCTATCGGTTACATTTTGGGGAGTGTGCGACGGAATTGCTTAATTAAATTCCGCCAAGCCCGTTCCACCATCGGACCACAAGACGTACGGCGATACGCCACTGGTACATGGTGGACATCCCACCTATACGCACAAAACGTTTTGGGAATACATTCATTGTGCGTACAGCTAAGGAGTAGAATTCCCTGCGGGAGTCTGTGTTTCCTGATAGCAACAAACTGGGAGTCTTTAATTAAGTCAAGAGTGAATAGGTTACTTCTAGGCAAGCGTGCGTCACCTTAGACCGCATCATCGCTTAACATCAGGTGAGATAGCGGTCAAACGTATGCCTACAATAGTAAAAAAAAAAAAACCGGAAAACTCACTTAACAAAAAAATATTGAGATCGTTTTGATTGTTTTGATACGTCATTAATAAATAAATTGGTTCGTATACATTAATGATAAAGTCTTATCTAACTGATATTTATTTATCGTTAACCTAGGTACTTGTGAAAATCATTCAATCATTAAAAATACATTTTTAGAGATCCACTAAGAACAGCATATTTTTATGTTTTCTAGGACCAATACGGGAATCAGTGTGCAATGTGTGCATCTAATAAATGAGGTAAGTGTAGTACAGTGGCATTAGCTGAACTCCAACGGTAGGTAGTATCTAATTAGATATACTTACAACTAATGTGTGGTAGACTATAGATACCTTAAACTTATGTTCCTTCATAAGGAGCATCTCGCTGAAAAACCCATTTATTTGTAATGTGTATACCTATACAAGATTGTATAGGTATGTGTATACCTATGTAGACTGGTGGAGTATACAAAGGTACACCTGTACCTTTGTATACTCCACCAGTCTAGGGAAAGTACCGCATTTTAAAAAGATGCAAGTAGATACAACGACTATTGACACTGACTAAGCTGATATTAACGAAATATACCTACGATTTTCTTCCAACAGCAATGTTGAGCACATAATAAAGCATGGAATGCCAGTTAAGTCCCTACTCCCACGATAAGCGGGGTTTCTAAACGATAGCTTATATGTAAGTTAAACATTCATCTTGAAACCTACGGAACTTGCAAAATGGGGACAACTTCAGTGGATATTGGGAGAAAACCGATAACAGCAACTAATCGGTTAAATCTTGCTTGATAAATTTACAATACTAAGCTATAAATATGGACGCCAATGTTCAAAACAGTAGTGCAGGGTGTGCCATACTCAAAGATGCGTTCAGTGTTAGTGCTTGCAGCTTTGTTGGCTGCGGCGGCAGCGTTGCCGACTGAAATACCGGAGCCCGGACAACTGGCTCTGGTTCTCGGCGAAGATGATTTTGAAGACTACCTCGATGCCTGGCTTGAACATGAACAATCCAGATCGGCAAATTCATCTAACGCTGAAGCTGAACTCAGAAGCGGTAATTTTTTTTATTCTAAATAATTCTAGGCGTTATGTTTCGGAACTTAAATAGTTCTTTTGACTTCTTCAGTTCAGTACAAATAAAATCTTATGTCCAGGTTGCACGTTCAATGTAAATGGAGATCTTGGACAACCGCAGCCGGTATACCTTCGCGGAGGCAATAGATACTTGGCCGCCAACGGAAACTCTGGCCAAATCCGTCTAAACACCGGTGAACAAGTCGTGGTCGCTTGCACCGGCTCCGGCCGATCCATCCTGCACCCAAACATCGCAGCAACGAGAGACGTTGCTGTAAGTTCTAACAACATAAAAAAATACATTTAAATAAGGTTTTAAAAGCCGTTTGATTTTATATGCGCTGGGTGAACTGGTTGATCCAGCGCTGGGTGTCTGACGCCCAGCATATGCTGAGATGGTAACCCTTTCGGCATGGGCACGCTCAGCACAATATTTTTTGATTTTTGCCAATCTATTTTGTAATGTTTTTTTTTTGCTGTTGTGTTGTGTCTGTGTCGAATAAATGTTTTCTATTCTATTCTATACGCCATACTTTTTAATAAATGTTGTATTTCTTTTTGTAGACAGCGACATGTGTGAACAACAATCTCGTGTCCGGCTCTGGCTGGTTGAATGGCAATTCAGCCTTCGGTCAGCTGACTTGCTCTGCACACGCGTTCCATGAGGCTCAAGCGACTTCCACTCGTTGCTTCAACAACAACATTGTTATTCGGTTTGTTATATTTTGTTTTACCTATGACTAAAAGTTTTAGTCCATTTTTGGTTTTGTGTCACGGTTTGGTTTCTTGAATGTAAAGTATTTACGACAATTTTTCAGTGTTGGCTTTATTGTTAACAATGTCTTCTACCCTCTCTACTGGTCCTGTTTCGACCAGAATCGCCTGGAAGTTTTGTACGTCTGGTATGATCAGACTCCCGAAAATGCTGTTCACCAAACTGGCGTAGACAGACCTAGTTGGCTAGGTAAGTCTCATTTTGACGTGTATTTAACTGATTTATTTTCCATAAGATTATTCGTTCAGGAAATGTTCTGATGAAATTCTGCAATATAAGAATAAAATTTATTTATGTGTTTTCATTGTAGCTGGAAGCTTCTTCCCTGGAGTTGCAGTTAATACCATGTACACCCAAGTCAACCAGAAGGCGGTGGTCACCCAATATGTCGGAGCTACATTAGCCGACAGATATATCACCACCCACCAATTCATGGCTCGTGGTCACCTTGCTGCCAAGAGTGATTACGTTTTCGCCACCGGTCAGCGCGCTACTTTCTACTTCATCAATGCTGCTCCTCAGTGGCAGCCCTTCAATGCTGGTAACTGGAACTGGCTGGAGCAGGTAATTTTTTTCATTGAGAATGAAGTAATCCATGAAAAGTCATTTTGGATCGGTCTACATTTTTAATATCAATCTACTTATATACAGAATCTCCGTGCTCGCATTGGCGCTGCTGGATACAACACAGTGATTTACACTGGTACCTTCGGAATATCACAGCTGCGTGATCAGAACAATCGCCTCGTCGATATCTACCTGGTACCAGAGCGCAATCAGCTCCCAGTTCCACTATACTACTACAAGGTAAAAGTCATATCACAGACTTAAAATAGTCGGTTAAAAATTATAATACACGGCAAGTCTTCATTGGAATACGAATTAGAAATCAGCCGGAAATTAATTGGATAAACGGTCATAGCTTACAGAGTTAGCAAGCTCAAGTAGCAGTGGTCATGTATGTCGTTGGGCTTATGGCCGTAGCAGCAGAACAGTTATCGTATGGTGATCCCGAATCTAATAATTGCAGTTGCGTTGTTGTGACAGGTCAGGTGTATAAGCACTGGAAAGCGAGTTAGGCTGTTCTCAATCTTTGAATTATATTGTCCAATGTAGACAATAAGTTTTTATCTAGTAAAACCAAAGACTATTAAACCACTTGACTGCGCATACAGTGCCCCGACGCACGAAAACTATTAGTGTTTTTGCTCAGATGTTAGTCAGCGGCACTAGTAACCATTTTAGTTGTGACCAATTGTTAGACCTGTGGGCATGCTAAGTTTTTACAAATCGTTTTAATTTTTATGCAATTTATAACGCATAAAAATGCCTTCATACCCGGTGAATTTGTGTGGGAAACATTCCAAGACCTTTTGTTACAAAAATGATGGCATAACTTTTCATCGAAGAGTAAAGACTACGCAATATTATATTTTTGATTTGAATCAGATGATGAGCCACTGCAGGGGTCTATACAGGGAAATTGAAAAAATACCCGAAACCTCTTAGGCAGTGAAAGTACACATGATTATAAGCAACTTTTGTTTTGGTAAAACTCCGAAATCTCGAAAAAAATATCAGCTGTTTCATACAAAATGCAGTATTTAGCCAATGAAAATGTATGAAACAGCTGATATTTTTTTCGAGATTTCGGAGTTTTACTAAAACAAAAGTTGCTTATAATCATGTGTACTTTCACTGCCTAAGAGGTTTCGGGTATTTTTTCAATTTCCCTGTATAAAATGGTGGTTAGGTGAACGAGCACACTGTGAGAAGCGCGCGTTGATGTCTTTTGGAAAAGTCTCTTTCTTTCATTAGGAAATACTTATATTTTTATCCCTTTCTTCCCCTTTGTATTTTTATCGTAAAAATCTGTGCTGTTACGTTTAATGATTGAAGTCGATTTATCGATGATCATAAAATTACAACCAATACAATTTTTAATCAATTCACATACTTACATTAAACACGTAACTACTTTTAAACGACATTAAAAATAGGAGGAGGGTCTCAGATTTTTCATCTGTGTGTTTGACATACATGTTTTCATTTTAGATTTTCGAAGATTTCAGAATTAAAATAAAAGTGGAAAGATAAGGTTACTAGGGAAACTTTGTTTAAACAAGATATAGCGCTGTTTGTTTGGATTGAGTATTTTTATAATGTTAAAATCCATTTTATCGATGTCGACTATTTTCCTTTAATCAAGTAGTGCCTCCACTAACCATAGGCTACCTATGCAACTTGACCTTGAACGGACCAATTGCAGCCGCGCGTTGTTCCTCGTCCCCCGGCCCGCTGTAGTGAGCCGCGTACTTAGAAGAATTCGGCCTATACGCTCTCTAGTGGTTATATACTCTATGAGTAAAACCCTCTGTTGTGTTCTTTTGGTTTTGAAACAATTATATTTGTTTCAGGTCGTGTACGACGCATCACGCCGCATCGGCACGGCTTTTGTGAGCATCAACAACCCTTACTACACGCAGGCGGAGGTCCAAGCCCTGACGTTCTGCACAGACCGCTGCCGCAACAATAGCGCGTTCAGCTGGCTCAACTGGCAACCCGATCGCATCGACATCGGATACAGTTTCTGCTGCACAGTCGATGACTTCCGAAGAACTATTCCCCATCTACCTGCCTTCACAACCAACGGTCTACTTGCATAAGTTGTATGTCATTGATCTTATCCAAAGCAAGATAAGACGTTAAGTGCTGTTCTACTATTTTTTTGTAAATATATCGATGTAAAATTTATTAGTGTTTTGTTTCGTCTGTTTGTAACAAGGGTACTTTTTAAAAACAAATATCCTGAAATGTTTTTATAGTCCTTTCGTATTATAGTAAGGTCAACCTGCAAATTAATTTTACCCAATACTATTGGGTAAAATTAATTAAGCGATTAAGGAAACACTCAAAGATACCTAAAGGCGACACAAGTTTTGCATCTTCAGTAGATTTTACTTTTGGCCGCTTGTTTGGTTTGCACGTTGTGCCTTTTGCTTATTATTATTATTTGAATGGAATAGAATAGAAAACATCTGCATATTCGACAAAGACACAATTAACTCTTCTACTCAAGTTTTCTTCGTATGTTACCAGAAAAACTTGAGTAGAAGAGTTAATTAACTAAAAGAGAAGAATTGTACAGAATGGTACAATAAAATTTCGCTGAGCAGCTCTTTTTTCAAAGCTAGTTTCTAGAGTTTTACAGAATTAAAACTCCATCATAATTGTATTAATTTGCAAGACGTACTAGAATAATGTAGAAAATCTAAAAAGCCCTTAAAGGACCATGGGCAAAAATGTATGAAGCCTGGGCTCACCCCAACAGGTTTATTAATACATATACTTCAATAATAATAAAGATCCATGGGATTACTTTGCTATCAACATTCACCTACCATACATACACTATAATCCTGAAAGTTTTGTTATTATGGCATTGTAGTTTGACTTGACATCTCTAGCATAAGATGATTAAATATCATTGCAAAAAACAACTATTATTATCAGTTTAAGAAAAATTGATAACATTTTATTCATCACATTAAATGATGAATGATATTTATTTTTGTGAATAGGTTAAATATAAGACTTCAACACGTCAATCTTTATTGTGTTTCCTAACTGACTACCCTGAGAAGAAACACCGAAACAACCTCAGAGGTCAAAATCTCTTTTAAAGTACTGGTCAAACTACTTCGGTGAGTGTGCCCAAGAACTCCACGATCTCATTCCACCGGTCCCCTTCTATCATCGGAAATCCAGACGCACTGCAACTTACCATCCCTACCTTGTTGCTATTCTACGAATTCGCACTAAGCGATTCCAAACGTCTTTTATAATGCCGACAGCAAAGGAGTGGAACTCTCTGCCTGCGTCTGTGTTTCCGAACGCTTACAACCCTAATCTCTTCAAAGTTAGAGTGAACAGGCTCCTTCTGGGTAAGCTCGCTCCATCGTAGACTTTGTCTCTGTCATTTCTGATATCAAGGTCAAGAGCAAACCCTTCTAAAAAAAACCATGTAGGTTAAATGTCTGAGGGGTGGTCTTTTGAGGAAAGTACCTACCACATGGATTTGAGTGGACATGTCGAGTCAGTGCAAACAGTTGTCGGTAGTCATACAGCTTAACTCAGAACTACTTAGGAGCTCAACGACTCGGCGAACAATGAAAGGACATTTGGGTAGGCAACATAAATACTGAGAATGGGTGACCATCTTAATATACCGAGTTTCCACCGTGCCTTGGAAAATACGTTAAGCTATTGGTGCCGGCTGTCATTTGTAGATCTTTGGCAGTCGCTAAGGATTGTCAGATGCCAGAAAATCTGACTCCAGTCTTAAAAGTACCGTGTTACCGAAATGAGTTGTGGAGGTCTGGTAGGCCGACCCCAATATAGTTGGGAAAGGGCTTGGCCGATGATGATTTACAATTATGTTTGTAATAAAAATATATACCTACTTATTTTTCAAAAAAAACAAACACCACACCTAAATTAATAAAAAAATAATACAAATAATTGAAGAAAATAGGATACTTTACAAAGTAAACATTGATGTCAAAAAGTATATAAAAATATATAAAACATTCAATGAGTAAAAATAAGAAAACAATGTATAAATGTAAATATAAACATTGGGCCAAGTACATAATTGAAACAGCTCAATCCCAAGCCAAGATTGTCTTCAGGATAATCTTTAACTGTGTAAAAAGCTTTATGGCATAGTTTACGTTTTATAAATAACTAGCTAACGCGGGCAACGTCGTCTGCGTTACATTTTCCATTACTGCTCCGCTCCTATTTGTCTTAACGTGATGATATATAGCCTTTAACCTTCCTCGATAAATGGGCTATCTAACAATGAAATATTGTTATAGTATAGATTTATTTGGTTTTACTAATACTATATACCAGCCGATAGACGCCCACTGCTGGGCCTCTCCCAAGTGTCGCCACAACATTCGGTCCTTTGCGTCTCACATCCATCGGCTACCCGCGACCCACACCAGGGCATCGGTCCACCTTGTGGAAGGCCTTCCAACGCTGCGTCTTCTGCACGTGGTCGCCACTCCAGAACTTTTCATCAAAATCTGTTCATTCTTTTAACATCGACCATCTATTCTGCGAGCAATGTGCACGGCTCTCTGCCACTTCACTTTGGCGATCCTTTGGGCTATGTCGGTAACTTTGGTTCTCTTGCGGATATCATCAATACTGATTCGATCACGCAAGGAAACTCCAAGCATTGTCCTCTCCATTACCCTTTGAGTGAACTTAAGCCATCTGATGAGACCCATTGCGTGACTACGTTTTGGTTCCATCATCAGTCATCACTGGCAACACGCACTGGTCCTAAACTTTTGTCTTGAGACACTGTGGTATGTGAGATGAGAAGACACCACGTTACTTTCTGAACGTCGCCTAGCCTAGTCGCATTCGACGGTTGAACTTTTTTCGAAGTGAGCCCTACCTAACTGGGCCGTTTAAGCTATCTACCTACCAGTGGCGAAGGGTGAATTTTCTTAAAAGGGAAGCCGGACCAAAAAATGCTTACCTTACTCAAGTGTGATGCGTAAATTCCAGCTGTGGCCCTGTTTCGTCAATCATGACTATTCATGACCGATACAAACTGAGCTTTATTTATTTCAAATTTAATTTGGTCGCGTAAAACGAATGCGATACTTTGTATTAAATCATTTTGTATACCTATCACTCGAAAGGCCAGAGAATGTGGGATTATCTTGAGGAACATTGTTCCAAATGCGAATTGATAACAGTATCATACTTGCTTAAATATAACAACGTTTCGATATAGTTACCGCGGTTATCGGATTTTCGTGGTGGCCGCGAAAAGCTAATTCTTGTTTACCTAGCAAAATTACTGTGTCGGTGAACCATTTCATTAAACTTCTATTCCGATCTACTTTTCTATTATGAACTTCATACGTATTAGCAAAAAATGTTTCTATCCTACGATTTCCGAAATCATGCAAAGATAAACAACTTCGAATAATTTAATTATTACTTCCCGTAAGCCACGGGTATTTGTCGTACAAAGAACTGTTAAAATGTTTGAAAAAACCATCGCGTCGTTTATAATTTATAATCATGTCAGGGCGAGCACGGCCTATCTGAATTACATGTTTTTTTATTTCCAAAACTCAACTTTGAAAGGATGTTTCCTCAGTCAACAAATAATCTGTCAGACAGCATTCTACGTTCACTAATGCCGCCATGCTATCGAACTTAATAACAACAAAATCATTACTTATATAACTTCTTTCTAATAAAACTATAAACTAAAAAAACTATCTTACTCCTTACTTACCTAAATACCTATTTAAATAGCCGATCACCAAACAATACAACGCCACTAACCATGTTTTCACTACGCAAAACTATCACTAGTTTACACAAATAACTCAATTTCAACAATAATACACGAATAATGCTATAAGATTCTAAATTATGATACGAATATATCAAATCAAATGAAAATGAACAATGATATCAATAAACATGACACATAAATTCGCGCGAAAGAAATCTGTTGTGGATCTGTCATGACTGTCATTCAAATATTACTATCCGAACAAATTCGATTTACAACTTCAGTATCATTCCATCTCGTTCTGGCGTACACATTTCCTATCTCTGTCCTGATCGTAACTCGATGATTAACGGCTTGCTAACTGCCTAAATCTAGCAGTGTTATATTGTGGCCTCAAGGTCACGATCGCTACAAGAGACTATGAATTAAATGTACTGAATTCCTGTTCGAGCGGCCGGCTTATTCTAGGCACTGATTTTATTTCTTTGATTGTTACTTTTATAAGCAAATTTTATACCTGCAATGTAACTTCGTAAATAGTTATTTGTTTAAATGATGATTGAAAACAATATAATTTGATACTAGTATTTGCCATATTTCGAAAGGGAAGCCGATAGGAATCGAGTTGTATGGACCCTTCGCCACTGCTACCTACCTTCATCTAAAGTAAGCGTGGCGAGAATTTTGTTATTGTGGCGTCTGTAACAAACAGATTGGGTGTTACAGAAAAACTCTGGTAGATAATTGGGCTAATCGTCTGGTAGGTTATTGAGACCGACCGTGAGAGAGCGGACGGGCCGAGAGGAGAGGAGTCCGAGGGTTATGAGAGAGATGGAGAGTATTGCAAATCACACGGGTGCAGGTGCATCAATTGTTTACCATTATTTTAAAGTATGAATTTAATTTTAAAATAACTGCTTTATGATTATTTGTCTTTATTTACAAAACCTATTTAGGTGCACATCTTTTTTCTGCAATGGAATTGAAGGCTGTGCCGAAAGTAACAATTCAAGTACGAACAAAATCGTTAACAATGGCATAGGTCACAACTCTGCTGGACATTGAGCCCAAATTGTTGCATGGTCCTTTATTGCTAAATAAGAAAGAGTTATGCGAAATTCAAGTAAATAGATATAACTACGACGCACGCACTTGGCAGCTTAACCACAATTTATACTAATTATTAATTTAAAATATCTTTTTATCTTAGATATTTTGTGACGTCAAAAATCACGCTTATTTGTCTTATCTAATTTCGAGTATCATGCACATAATTACATGAACTAAGTGTACATTTTCGGTGATCCATAATAAATGATCACAAACATTTTAATTTAGTACTTTCTTCGTATTTTAACACAGACTTTAGAAATTAATGTTAATTTTTTAAGTTTTTTTTTTATATTTGGAAGCCGGTTGTATTTTCTTGTAAAAAGTTTTAATTTTTCACTTTTTAGTTTTATGCCACACCTAAGAAGTCTGAACACCACTGGAAAGTCTCAGTATAGCAAAATACGCAATTTTTTGGATGACAAAAAACGTTCATCCAAGTAAAAAAAAATCCAAATATTATGATTTTAAAGCCAAACTACAGAACCGATATTAATGAAATTTTAATGGGACCAATCGGTGAGTATATGGTTTCACACACTACTTTACTGATGACAGGTTTCTCAGTACCTAACGGACGGGCGTGATCGACTGGAACGGGGTGTGTTTGGGGTAGGTCTATCCTTCTTAAATTTCTTCGACTTGGACTGTGACCCAGCTGCGTCCAGGCGCGCTAATGTCCTGTAGCCTAACCTATACGAATTCCTATAGTTTCTCGTCAACCGTTTTCCTATCTTATACTGTTTTCGAGATAGATTTGGGTTAGGGATTTGCTTACCAGAAAAAAAAAGAAGACATGAGTGATTTGGGAAACGATTTCGTGACTATTTGCACTATAAGTATTTAGTTATAAATCAAAATTATCATTTCTTACTGACTACAATTTCTGTTTTTAACCGTTTACTATCGTCATCTACATCTACACTAATATTATAAAGAGGAAAACTTTGTTTGTTTGTTTGTTTGATTGTAATGAATAGGCTCAAAAACTACTGGACCGATTTTAAAAATTCTTTCACCATTCGAAAGCTACATTATCCACGAGTAACATAGGCTATATTTTATTTTGGAAAAAAATAGGGTTCCGTAAGATATTTGGGTTTTTCGGACACAAGGTGTAAAAATCAGCCAGAAAAGTTACTTATTTTGCGTACGCTGCCTAAACTATAAAAGATAGAACCATGAATTGTTCTAATTAATTGTAGATCTTATAAATATCTACAAAAAAGTCCGCGACACACTATACCTATCTATGTCGAGTGAGGCACAACAACCACTTTTATATTTAAAAATCTTGATTTTTTTTTGGACTACGTTTAAACGCGTTTATTTTACTCATGCTATTAATCCTTATCAAAATAAAGTATTTCATCACTAATTACAGTTTATGTAGATAATATTTTGTCTTTGAATGATTAAAATCGGACGTTTGGTTTTGAAGTTATGGCGAAATTAAAATATTACGATTTCTGCTGCACGGCCCGTTGCGAAGTGGACGTCACCAAGGCGGGGGTGCGCGTGCGGGAGGGGAGTTTAGATCTATGAGTAATATAAAGTGTCCTCCACACTATTCCGAAGTTGCACGAGGCGAAGTGCTCTCCGAAGTTTACCGAATTCCGAAGTAGGTGTCCACACACTCGAGCAACTTCGCGAGGAGCTCAGTCGCCCGTTCCCCCCGTTCCCCTCACGATAGGCATAATGGATAACGTTCATGTGGCAACTGCCGTTGCAATGTGTACTCTCGCATAATAAAATTCCTGCGTATTTACTATGGCTGACGCGAACCGAAGTGAGCCGAGTAGTGTGGACAGACGCTTCGTGTTCGAACTTCGAGTCCTTTGACTCGGTCGCAAAAACCGACAACAACTGGAAGTCGCCGGGGGCGAAGCGAAGTTGCACGAGGCGAAGCGAAGTGCCCTTCTACACTATCGTATTCGCTCAACTTCGATCAACTTCGGGAATAGTGTGTAGGCTACATAAGGTACACGCGTGGCTCAGACGCGAGGTCGGCTCCCTACGCAGCGGTCGTGCGCGAAGTTTAATAATTTTCGTGCGATTTTTTTAGATTTCGTTCTTAAAACTATACCTACGCAAAAGTTATTCTCAGAGCTAAACAACAGTTCTTCTCAGAGCCAAACAACAGTTCTTTTCAGGGCTAACCAACAGTTCTTTTCAGGGCTAACCAACAGTTCTTTTCAGAGCTAGAATATTACACGCTATTAACATTTTCTTAAACATTTGAAAATGCCTAAGAGAGCCAGGTCTCAACTTACTAAACATAGTTCTCAACTTCTCAAGCACGGGCAGCAAGAATACGCCGTATGGGAGTATTCACCTGAACGTTCACAACGCCTTGCTGAACAAAATCAGAGAAACTCTCTGGTATGCGCACGAGAGCCGAGTGTCGAACGTTCGCAACGCCTTGCACAACAAAATCTGAGAACCTCTGAGTTATAATATTACTAGCTGACCCGCGCAACTTCGTCTGCGTCACATTTTCCACTATTGCTCGGCTCCTGTTTGTCTTAGCGTGATGATATATAGCTTATAACCTTCCTCGATAAATGGGCTATCTAACACTGAAATAATTTTTCAAATCGGACCAGGAGTTCCTGAGATTAGCGCGTTCAACCAAACAAACAAACAAACAAACTCTTCTGCTTTATAATATTAGTATAGATAAAGCAGAAGAGTTTGTTTGTTTGTTTGGAGCGCAGAATTAATGGAAAATGTGACGCAGACGAAGTTGCGCGGGTCAGCTAGTAGAGTATATAACCACTATCGTTCATCACTAATTTATCGTGACGAGGATTGCAAATCGCTAACTATTTCAACTTTATTAATTATACTTTTAACTTTAACATTACCTATTTGTTATATCTAACGCTAGTCTTAATTGGGATAGGGTTGATCCTCTTTCCCGTAAATTTCATTGTCTATTGGGGTGAAAACCACCACTTCAACTCTCTTCAAGTTAGTTCAAAGGAATGAGTTGATTTTTTGTGTGTGAACCTATTTACTATTTGGGCCTGAGCCTCGAGGTTTGTCCTACTGTAGTCCAAGGTAGGTGCATCATTCCGCCATCCAGGCACACAGCTGTAAAACCCACCCCTCTAAGGGTGGCAACATTTAATAGGCTCTCAAACTCGGAACGGGAAAAAAATTACATTTAAAAAAAATCCTAAATTGTGGTTTTATTTCCTAACTTTATGTGTACCTACTTGAATAGGTATGTTTGGATAGAGCTCAGTGCAAATAGATATTTTATATGTGTAGTAAATGAATGTTTCTGTGAATGGTGGTTAGTTCATCCACCTATTCACCTTACATATGATACTTTCCTGTGTTTATTGTGTAATGTTCAATACCAGGTTACACATATTTATTTTACCATACCTTTACCTCAAAAAGTTTCAAGAAAACAAATTATTAATAAAAATGAGTATAAATTTCAACATTACATAGTACTTAAACTGACTTATCTTATTACATAGGTGCTGCATTTATGTAATAATCACGAACCTAATAAATGGAAAGTTTATTATTGAACTTATATGGTACCCTGGAACTTTACTCTTAGTTTTTCTTTAAAAGTTCTTAAATTCGCATTCTTAATTTACAAACCAGAAATTGAATGTGACCAAAGCATTTGGCATTGTTGTTCTACTAATCGTGTGAGAAAAGCTAGAATAGAAAAGCAATAGAAAATATTTAAAGATCTTTAAAAAGTCAATTGAAAATATACCTAAATCTGCTCAGTGATCATTTTGCTATGCCATCTGGAGTCTCTCATGTACCTACTCCTTTTTGGTCCTACATTTTATTGATTTTTGTAGGTGGATTCCCGTCCAAGTACTCTTTGAGTCTTTTTATCTTTTAACTGGACTTATTGAACAACAGCCAGCATCCTTCCAGCCATCCTTCATATTGCTCTCATATAATACAATACAAATCAACCGTTAAACTGTGACACTGCCGGTTACAGATATGAAACTACGCGTTGCGAGAGATCACGCCGACTGTGGCCACCTGAGTCTGCTGCTTGCTTCTCTTGCTGCACGTATTGCTCTTGCTCCATTCTACCTCATGGAGAAACACCTACGGAACTTGAAACAACATCGAAAGATAATTAGCAAAATTGATAAAAACATTAATCGTTTAAGTCTCGTTTGATAAAATTGACAAAATGGACTAAAATAGATAGGTACATAGATAATGCGTTATATTGGTATAAAACTGTAAATATGAATCCACACATTAGTAGTGCAGAGTGTGTCATCCTCAAAGATGCGTCCAGTGTTCGTGCTTGCAGCTCTGTTGGCTGCGGCGGCAGCGTTGCCGACTGAAATACCGGAGCCCGGACAACTGGCTCTGGTTCTCGGCGAAGATGATTTTGAAGACTACCTCGATGCCTGGCTCGAACATGAACAATCCACATTGGCTAACTCCTCTAACATCGAAGCTGGACCCCGGAGTGGTAAATACTGATTATAAAAGAATTTAGTGCGCTCGAACCTTTGAGAAAGGAATAACTAACTCTTGTGTTTAGGTTGCACGTTCAGAATAAATGGAGATCTTGGACAGCCTCAGCCGGTATACCTTCGCGGTAACAGATACTTGGCCGCCAACGGTAACTCCGGCCAGATTCGGCTGAACACGGGAGAACAAGTCGTGATCGCGTGCACCGGCTCCGGACGATCCATTCGGCACCCAAATATCGCAGCCACAAGAGACGTCGCGGTAAGTTTCACTCGTATTCAAAAATGAGTCAGCTTGCTGAGTTGAATTCGAATTTTAGGCTTTATTTCACCAGATATGTGCAAGGATGCGTAGCGACGGATGTGTCGGTTAAGAACCAACAGAATCGCTTGCGCTGAGCGAGGCTAGGTAAATTAAGCGATTCTGGTTCTTAACCGACACATCCGTCGCTACGCATCCTTGCACATCTCTGGTGGAAACGCAGCCTTAGATGACTGTTAGGTATTGTTTTTCTGCTAGTAGGGTTATCATAACTGGGACATTTCTTGTTATGGACCGATTTTAAATGTAGTTTACCTACCAGTATATGCGCATGCACGTATGTAAGCAAAAAACGGCCAAGTGCGAGTCGAACTTGCATAGGAAGGGTTCCGTACCCGTAAACCTTAATTTTATAGCAGCAATAGAAATTAAACACAATCAGTTGGATAGACTTTGGGTGCGGAACCTTAAAAATCATACCAAAATGTAAAGAATTTATTAAACTTTGTTACTATGTCAATGCGTATGTGTAGAGGAAGACTGCGTGTCTATTGAAAGGATACGTTTCTACAGAGTGTAAAGTCGGGTTACCTATTAGAAAACATACGTTTGTTTGATTTTCTACATTGGAAATGTACAATTTGCGCGTCAGTTCAATTCTACAAAAAAAAAAAAAACTAGATTGGCCTTTTTTTTTCGGATGGGAATTCATCAAATGACTTCTCCCGCTCTGGGCGGAGCGGAAGGGAGTGTCAGATTTTACTGACTAAAACCCTTCCATGTTCCTTCTTTGCCCTTTGTGTTCCGGAGCCATGATATATCTTTAGAATAGTCCCGCAACTCCGGCAGGCGTCGGCCTTTTCGGGCCCTCCTTATTGCTGACACTCTTTGAGGCGCGCGTGGAACACGAACGCACCATCGACACGGCCTGTCGTCATAAGACGGACGGACAGCGAGCTAGCCCATAGCTCACCGTCCACGGGCCAGCCTAACGGCTGCCACCTTTTTGGGCGCGTTCAGAAAATGGGCGGCACGCCGCCTCAAGGAACGCGCCCACACCGGGGCCCCGTAAAGGGCCATGGACCGCACGATCCCCGCGTAGAGACTCCGGCAGGACGCGTTTGGTACCCGCAGGTTGGGCAGGAGCCGCCTAAAGGCAGCCCCAGCCCGCTCCAGTTTGGAAGCCAAACGTCGGAAGTGCTCCACGAAGTTCCACAGACTGTCGAGGACGATCTAGATTGGCTTAAGCTTGGAAAACAATTTCTCGAAAAATAAAAACTATTGTATTAAGTTACCAAATAGAATTTTGCCCAATTTTGTAATTTTCTAACATTCCATACAGACAGCAACATGTGTGAACAATAACCTAGTCTCCGGTTCGGGTTGGTTGAACGGCAACGGAGCCTTCGGTCAGCTGACTTGCTCTGCACACTCCAACCACGAAGCTCAAGGAACTAACACTCGTTGTTGGAATAATAACCTCGTTATTCGGTGAGTAGTAAAATCACGCCTTGAACAATTCTTTTGCACTACCTACTACATAACCACCTGATGCTGGGCTCATCTCTAACTTTCCACGTTCCGTACCTACTTGTTTTATGCACGGCAACTAACGACATTTTTATTTTCAGTGTGGGCTTCATCGTTAACAATGTTTTCTACCCTCTCTATTGGTCTTGCTTCAACCAGGCCCGTATGGAAGTTCTGTACGTCTGGTACGATCAGACTCGCGAAAATGCTGTTCACCAAACTGGCGTAGACAGACCGAGCTGGCTAGGTATTAATTTAATAGTTGTATACTTAAATTTTCTTTCTGGTTTTTATAAAGCCCGTTTTTTTCACATAGTAATCCGAGACATTTGAAACCATTTCTGATTTATCATTTATAATTTTTAGCTGGGAGCTTCTTCCCTGGTGTTGCCGTAAATACCATGTACACTCAAGCTAACCAGAAGACCGTCGTCACCCAATATGTCGGAGCTACATTAGCTGACAGATATATCACAAACCACCAATTCATGGCTCGTGGTCACCTTGCTGCCAAGAGTGATTACGTTTTCGCCACCGGTCAGCGCGCTACTTTCTACTTCATTAATGCTGCACCTCAGTGGCAGCCCTTCAATGCTGGTAACTGGAACTGGCTGGAGCAGGTAATCTTTTTGTAGGTTAACCAACAATTTCACTATAATGTTTCTTTTACATAATTATAATGTCAATTAATGTAATTACAGAATCTTCGCGCTCGCATCGGCGCCGCTGGCTACAACACCGTCATTTACACTGGCACCTTTGGCGTGACGCAACTGCGTGATCAGAGCAATCGCTGGGTTGACATCTACTTGGTGCCGCAGCGCAACCAGATCCCCGTTCCACTTTACTTCTACAAGGTAAAGTTGACCAGTGTTTTTTTCGGATTGCAAAATATTCGGCATTGAAAATAAAATTTTGAAGATTAAATAAATAATAAATATAATAATAATAATATCCTTGGACATTTCACACGGCGTTGTGTGAAATGTCCAAGCTAAGCAACCTAATGCTTGTGTTATGGTAACGATATAGCTGATATACTACTTATATACATATTTTTTTTTTTTGTAAATACATACATATTATAGATAGAAAAACACCCAGACTCGGAACAAATACTTGTAGGTCGTACAACTATTTGTTCCGTGCAGGAATCGAACCCGCGACAGTTGTCTTGTCTGCTTGTTGTGATAATTGAATTGTAAACTTTGAAAACTGAATGCATGAACCCAAATTCAGAAGAATTTTTATTTCTCAGGTGGTGTATGATGCATCTCGGCGTATCGGCACGGCGTTCATAAGTATCAACAACCCTCATCTCACGCTGGCTGAGGCACGCGCGCGTCAGTTCTGCACGGACCGCTGCCGCAACAACAGCGCGTTCAACTGGCTCAGGTGGCAACCTGACCGTGTCGACATCGGATACAGCTTCTGCTGCACAGTCGACGACTTCAGAAGAACTATTCCGCATCTTCCCAGCTTCGCAACCAATGGTCTTCTTGCATAATGTGTATAGATATTATTACCATCGTGTACAGTTCGAGATGTTTAATGCTGGACTTGATTTTGTAAATAAAAATATATAAAAAACTTTTTTTTCTTTTTAATATGTAAAGCAGTAATTTGACAGTTCAAATAATGCTCATCACCAAGTGATGCGATAAAATTTAGCCATAAACTTAGAAAATAAATGTGTTATTCAACAGGAAGAACTGTCATATATGGTACCTAGTGAATATTTGTTTCGGCACTCAATTATGTTGACATTTACTTGTTAGAAGAACTTTGAAAGTGACGGCAGTGACTGAAAAGATGAATGTTGGCAGGCTCTTGGCACTGTGGTTAAAATCGCGGGGTGAAATTTGAAAGTGCGACGTAAGATTTGTGTGACGTTAGGATTATTTTGTAATTCAAATTTGTCGCTCAATTAGTTTCTGGTTTAGCAAAACAAAAAATGGATATTAAGCTTTATGGAATAATTAAATTTAGGCGAGGTTTGTTCATGATCCAATGTGAGCAAATGTGGCACTCACTTTGAAAGCAACTAACGGATGCCCGAATTATAAACACCTTCTGATATCTGTACATGGACAGATAATCCAAGAAATTTCAAGTTAAAACAAAGTAATTCAAATTCAAAGTGGCCCCTTTAATGAAACGGCAAATTCATTGGTAAAAACCTAATAGCTATTTCATGTAAGCCTGGTTTAAGTAGTACAAAATTATGTTTTCGTTATGTATATAGAAATAATGGGCAAGGAAGCATTCAGAAATAGCGGTAAATACAGTCGCAGAAATTAACAAGGATAATTACTAGAGTTTCCCTAAATTAACCGGTTAGTTAAGCTAGGTTGGTGGCACAATGAGCCGTAATAGATGGGAAAGTTTAAAGCAAAAGGTAGCTTCTTTGTCCCCTTGCTGGGGCAGACGGGGCGTCCTCGGTAGTCCTCCACCTCGCTCCACGATATTCCGATGCTCGTCGCATCTTCCAACACGGTGTGTTGCCAGTTTTGGTAATTTTGTCTCATCGATCATCGAAGGTTTATCTGCGAGATGGAGTACCTACTGCTCCCGAAGAAGGTGAGATAACGAGAGGCTGGATCATGCTATCATACAACGAGCATCAAATGCTCTACGAACATCGTTGTGTTGCGCAGATGAGCCATGCTACTCGTTCTGCAATCCACAGAAAACCAAGATAGAAACCATGTGTACACCTGCATGAGATTACAACACCTGATTATATGGACTCACTCAATTCAGAGGCTATCGAATAAGATTAAAACAATGGACTATCACAATATAGGTGATTGGTACATTGCCTCAGGCATTAGGTTCGCCATATACATTTGTGTGCGTAAAGTATTAAATATAATGATTAAATCCGCTTTGTACGTCCTCAACCCGACGATAAGCAGGAATGACTCCATGTTATTGACAGACTATAAAATCAAAGACAACTTTATTAAATCGTTACAAACATTAAGGGCTTTACCTATGCAACATGTTAAATAGTTAACAGTTAGCAGTAAAATATTATTTACTTCTAGAAAATAACTAAAAATTTCCTAGTCCAACTTCGAAACCATCAAGTGTAAATATATAAAACAGTTGATCCGTCTTAGTTTTGTAATATTGTGAAAAAAGAGAGTAGTGAAATAATAAACATAGGTTCCATTATATTGTACAAGGTTTGCGGTACCTAAAGATGCGTCCAGTGTTAGGTAGTGCTTGCAGCTCTGTTGGCTGCGGCGGCGGCGGGTCAGCTACGGGAGCCTGGAGAAATAGCTCTGGATCTCGACGAAGATGCTTTTGAAAAATACCTCGATGGCTGACTGGAGCAAGAACAGTCGCGATTACCACAAGCCAACCCTGGCCCTGACGGCCGATACGTTTCTTAATATATTTTTGGCACATCGCAACACTCTACAAAAAGGAATGTGTTTATTACGAGTACTTCTACTACTATTGTTCTTTCAGGTTGTACGTTCAGAATAAATGGAGACCTTGAAGCCTCAGCCGGTGTTCCTCCGCAACGGCCCCCGCAAAGGCCTCTATAGGTACTTAGCAGCCAACGGCAACACCGGCCAGATCCACCTGCAGAAAGAAGAAGAACTCTTGGTCGCATGTCCCGGACAAGTTGCCGCAGCCGCTGTGAGTTACTTTTTTGCTAACAGTTAGCCTTAGAGCGATTTTTTTACGTATTCGATCGCGTTAGCGTAAGCGTCAATTTGAATTACTGAAACTGGAAAAACGCCGTCTGGTGACACTCATGGAAAACCTCCATTTTCTATTGAAAGTGAAATAAACTAAATACTCGCAATTAGGGACGTTTTTTCACTGATCGAAAAATATGATAAAAAAAAACTACTTATTAATAAAAACTCCTTGTTAACAATTGGTTGAAAAACGCACCACCAACATGTTATCAGCATCAGTGCCGTTTACAGTACCGGGTCCATGTTAACAATATCATTTTGTAAATATCTTTTACTCTATTTTTGATGATTTTGTAACACTTAAACTAAAATGTACTAACATACTACTAAATTATACACATCACAATTATACCACAAGGATTCGTACAACCATCCGAACACATACACAATCACACACCACCACTCATACCACTTCACTCATTACTAACTAACCACTCCCTATAAAGCACACATACCTGACACTGCTACTTATTAACAATTATCTACATGGAATAAATACGGGAAAAAATAATGCTAAAATATTTGATATCGGTATACATATTACCAGCAAAGCTAAGCAAAAAGCACCGTTGAAAACGTAAACGCGAAATTCGATAATACATATAACAAACAGCAAGGACTCGGCAACCTGTGATCTCGACAACTGTGCTCGCAATAATTTTAGGCCGAAATGTCGCTCAAAATAATAAATTGAAAATCCGTCGCTTTTAACTAAAAATAATACAGGCTTCTATACCATTCTAGCAAGAACAAAGATTAAATGGGATATTTGCAAGTCTGCTGTTAGAAATTCCTGTTGAAATAAGCAGTACCTTTGTGCTCTTTTCTCTATACAAAGTTTTCCTTTTAAGTGTGTATGTATATAAATAAATAAATAAATAATAACGTTTAATATCGTTCATTCTGCTCTGACTGATTATGACACGGTGTTGCTGTTTCTCTCAAAGAAACTCCCGAAGGCTACTGCGACATAACAGTTACACATGTTAATCGTGATCGGTTAGACAAAGACATTGGGCAAATAGACTTCAGTGAAGTCTATAACACCCAGGATCCTCATCTAGCAGCCTCTGCTGCTAAGTTTAAAAATTCACCCTGTATAGCTTAGAAATCATTAAAAAATGGTGAATTTTCATTTGTTTTTTTTTACGTTGCAAAATGTGTGAATAAAAATTTCGTCTCTAGTAAAGGCTGGACCGGCAACAAACCCTTCAGGCAGCTGACTTGTCCCGCAAATTCAAGCCCCGTGATTCAAGAGACTACCGAACGTTGTTTTAATGGCCACGCCGTTATTTTGTAAGTATTTGCTTTGAAGATTTTCGAAACGAAAACCCTCACTTTTTTAAATATTTTTAATAGTGTTTGGCAGTTCACATTTTCCCAAAAAAAGGAACACCATAAAAAGCAAAAAATGCATAATATATGGAAATTTCAACCAACGACCTATAACGGTTCTTGAGATACAGCCCGCTGACAGACATATGGACGGATGGACGGACGGACGGACGGATGGACGAACGGAGGGACAGCGAAGGCTTAGTAATAGGGTTCCGTTGGTTACCCTTTGGATATAGAACACTAAAAAGTCTGCAAGCTCTGAAGTCATTTCTCACAAATATTTTGTTCTCGTACAAAACATATTTAGGTACTCATGATTTTTGGAGTTTACTCTTTAAGAATCGTTTTATTCCAGAATCAATTGTACTCATGTACTCATTTATCCTATCTCTTTCTTTAAAGAGAGCAAAGAAAGACAGATGATAAATGTGTGACTCTCTATTTCTCTTTCTAAATATGTGATTATGATGATATATTGGTGTGATGCCTCGCTGTAATGACCAAGTTAGCCAACTTGCATCAAAATAAACCACTTATTTTAGGTAGGATAATACGGTTTTGGACGTAACATTGTCTTACCTATAGTGAATTGCTTAGTCCTCTTCATTTTATTGTCTCAAAAAATAGTAATGTCAATTTTATTTTTCAGTGTGGGCTTTAATGTTAACAATTTGTTCTACCGATTGTACGGCACTTGCTTCGACAAAAACATTCTGCAAGTTCTGTACGTCTGGTATGAACAGACTCCCGAACATGCCGTTCACCAAACCGGCGTCTCCAGACCTAGCACATGGCAATGTAATAACAGTTTACACAGAACAATATTTAGATTATTTTGTTCTGTCAGCGCCCGCAAAGTAATAGAACAATAGTAAGACAAATACAACTTTGGCCCAATAGGGCCTTACTTGTGTTGACAGCAACAGGACACAGGCGCAGGGGTTCTAAAAAGGCCACTTTAGCAGAATCAGAAAGCACATCACGCTACCCGTCACTTTAAAATTTTCCCAATCAACCTTGAACCTAATGCGTTAGCAATAAAGACGAAAATGAAATTTGACAGATTGTTTTTCAGTTAATATTATGATTCTGCTAAAGTGGCCTTTTTAGACCCAGATCTTCAGATGAACGAAGTGTGGGATTTGACGCGATATATTGGGGAGCTTTAATAGAAATTGATAAATCAAAGTTATGTTTGCTTGTTGAAACCACCATCTGATTTAATATTTACATTTACAGCTGGCACTTTCTTCCCTGGACTTAATTTCAATGACTTATACACCCAAACTAGTCAGAAAATTGCCCTAAAGAGATATATTGGATCTGACACATATATCACCAAGGCAAAACAAAAGTTCTTGGCTAAAGGTCACCTTGCTGCCAAGAGTGACTTTGTGTTCGCTTCCGCTCAGCGCGCTACTTTCTACTACATCAATGCTGCTCCTCAGTGGCAGTGCATTTAACGCCGGTAACTGGAACAGGCTAGAGCAGGTAAGCTTTTTAGCGAGATATCTGCCACAATTTAGGCAACGACCGACTGAGATCGGACCTTGACCGCGTGACCAAAAGTTCTTTCTTTCCTCCCAAAGGTCTTTGACATCAAAGTACCTATTAAATAGATTATTCACCGAGAGGATAAAGCAGTGTCTAATATCACGGGCGTCATATTGAATCTAGAACGCGAGGGAGTTTAGGGTCCAACTCATATCGTGAAGTTACAATAACCAACTTAAAAAAAAATTTTGCAGGTTTTGATACTGTCACATAATAAGCCCAGCCGCGATGTTTATATGCCTAGTATTATCAGCCACTAATTGATAACCAAAAAAAAACACCGCTTTATGAACTTGCAGTATCTTCGTGCTCGCATCGGCGTCGCTGGCTACAACACCGTCATATAATAATAATAATAATAACCCTACCGCAGTATCTCTACGTTGACGTCGTGGTGGGGCTTGCGCGTCCCGATGGACCTTAGGTCATACCTAGGGTGAGGGGCCAGACAAAGAGAGATACAATCCGCAAGGCAGTTTTGTGGCGAACTGTTGGGCAGTAGCGACCCCACGAACCTTATCTCCCGGGAGAAGTCTTGTTCCTCATCTACGGCTTGCCTTTATTGGCTGGCCGGAGTGAAAACTGACGAGGAACAGAGCTCCCACCTCTTCCTTGCCTTAATTGGCCGGTCTGAGTGGAGATTCGCTAGAGCATACGTGCTCGGGAGAAGGACGTATAATCCAGTAAGATGCTGGTAGGGATCTTGACCGCACTTCCGGGATTGTCCTGATAGCCGTGGTATACCTCTCCACTCCTCTAGCACCTCAGGCCATGTTGGCCCCTTGGCGCTACGTCACTTTGTGCTAGCGACTGTTTTCGGGGGCCCATTCATTGAGTGTGCAAGTCACCACCTGCCATTTAAAAGCCGTGTATATTGTTAGTGTTCAGGCAGGGGCCAATAGTTCTATAATAAACGATTATCATTCCACTAAGCCACTCAAACCCATAGCGTTTCATTTTTTGTTTCCATATTCTGCAATAGTACTGCTCCAACCGGGGATTGTCCTTGGGAATACTTTCAGTGCATACAGGGATAATCGCCGGTTGGTGCCCCATTACATTTGAAAAGTCTAACGGGGCCTCTGCGAGTTGGTTTCGGCCCCTCGTACGCCTACCAAAGGACCGGGTCTCCAGGGGCCCGAGAAAGTAAAAAAAATAAAAAAAGAATAATAATAATAATAATAAATAATAAATCTGTGGCTCGGCTGTCAAGTCAACTGACGTTAAAAAATTTTCTTCTCATATTTTTATCTGATTTAATTGAAATAACCCAAATAACAAAATGAATTTTATACAGAATACATAAAAAAAAAAAACAGAATAACATAACCATAATTTTTTTATGAAATGGAAACAAATTGACGACTACGACTACGAAATAGAATGCTGACAAGACGCCGAGCTCTACTACAAGCCGCACCAACACCATCTTCGGGTTCGTCGCTCAGCTCCGCCTCGCAGCCGCCGGGACCAGCGCCAGCCGTGAGTCCAGAGATTCCGGTTGCTGCAGTTGCGTCGAGCTCGAGCGACGAATACTTCTCGCCGCCGACGACACCACCACCTGCGCGTCGGCGCGGACGAGGCCGACCACCGGCCAGCTTGGGACCTCGAGGCCCACCGGTCTCTGACAGGGTCCCCGCTATCGGTGGAAGTGTGCAGCGCATGCGATGGACACAAGCCATCAATGAAAATGTCATGCGCTCATACTTTGGGGCTACAGAGGGGGGAACTAACCTGACTGCGTACCGTGGTCGGATGCTTTCTCTGTTTCAGGTACTTGAGCCAGCTGTCAACGTTTCAGCACAACGACTATCGGATCAGGTGCGGGTCATCCAGCGTAACCGTATGTTGGATGAAGCCGTACTTGATAGACTGCGTCTGGAATCACGGAACAGCCGCGTCTCACCAGCTTCGCCGCCGGCCGCGGTACAAATACAACCCAGTATAAGTGTTTCACCGCGACCCGTCTGCGTAGGTGAAGATGATGATGGCGGGGCTATATCCGTGAGTACCCAGTGCAATGAGCGATTGAGGAGCGCTTTGGAGGATGCTTTCCGAGAGTATCGCTCCACACCGCCAGAGCTTAGGCCTCGGCTACCTCGTTTGCCCATGCACAAGAGAAATAGGGCGCTGGTGTGTGCTCTAGATTCGCAACTAGCAAATTATTTTGCTAGTAGCGAAGACCTCGCCGATACCCACTCGATCTTATACTGTGCGGCTGCAGCGGCATGTCGTGTAGCTCATGTCAAATTTCCTAATAGTGACAGAGTTACACGACCAGCCGTACCAGCTTGGCAGTGCAGGATCGAGCGTCGTATCGGTGAGGCTAGAGCACTCATCGGTAAACTTATCTGCTTCAGGGAGGGCAACACTCGCCCAAGAGTGATGCGCTTTGTGAGGCGGGCGTTTTCGGGGACTGACATCAGTCCTCGGGATTATCTGTCCTGCGTCACAGAGCGTATCGATCTCCTGAAGCAGAAAGTCTATGCATGGGCAAACCGTATTCGTCGGTACAAGCGGCGAGTGGAGCGATACACTCAGAATCGCACATTCCGAAGCAATGAGAGGTGGGTTTATAGGGCTTGGGAGCGACCGGACCCAGGCATGACTGATACGCGCCTACCGGATGATGACGCCATGTGCTTATTCTGGCGCAACATCTGGTCGGTGCCTGTCAGTCATACCGAGGGTGATTGGACTCGGGATGTCGAACGCGCGTGCGATCCGATACCAGAAATGGGGGCAATTAACATCAGTCCCCAAGATGTAGCTCGTGCAGTTCGTCCGTTGCCTAACTGGAAATCTCCAGGACCGGACGGGCTGCACAACTTTTGGATAAAGTGGTTTCAAGGATCGCACGCTCGCTTGGCATCTCAATTCCAGTCTGCCTTAGAGTCAGGGTCGCTGCCCCAGTTCCTAACTACAGGAATAACCCACCTGCTCCATAAATCAGGTAGTACCGCGGAGCCTAAAAATTATAGACCGATCACGTGTTTACCGACGGTCTATAAAGTTCTTACATCCATTTTGAGAGCTAAGATTAACCATCATATTGATAGTAATTCAATTATGTCTGCCTCTCAGAATGGATGTAGGAATGGGTCCCGCGGTACTAAGGACCTGCTCCTAATTGACATTGCCATTTGCCAACAGGTTCGTCGTTCCCGAAGGGATCTGTCGACATGCTGGATAGATTATAAGAAGGCCTATGACTCGGTGCCACATACATGGCTCATGAGGGTGCTGGAGCTGTATAAAGTTAATGCAGTTCTACGCACCTTCCTGATGTCGTGTATGGGGCAGTGGAGGACGGTCCTTCACTGTCCAGGGTGTAGACAGACCCAGGTGAACGGCGACCCCATAAGGATCGAGCGTGGCATATTTCAGGGCGAAAGTCTGAGTCCACTGTGGTTTTGTCTGGCCCTCAATCCTCTCAGTACATTGCTGGAGGGTTCAGGGCAAGGCTTCCGGTTGAGAAGAGGTGGTCAGGTCATATCGCACCTCCTTTACATGGATGACTTGAAACTATTTGCTCCCAACAACTTGCAACTGATGAAGCTACTAAAGGTAACAGAAGCCTTCAGTAGAGCCATCAGGATGGAATTTGGTGTGGATAAATGTGCGGTCGTGCATGTAAAGCGAGAGGAGATTATGGAATCCGTGGGAACACAACTCTCGGATTTCATACACCCTCTCTTCAACCGAAACTTACAAGTATTTGGGTATGTCGGAAGCGTTAGGCATCAATTCTGTTGATATGAAACAATCGCTGAAGGAGCGCTTCTTTAGCCGCCTGAATAAAGTACTTAACAGTCTTTTATCAGGCGGAAACAAGGTGCGTGCCTTCAACGGTTGGGTCATGCCGGTTTTGATGTACTCTTTTGGCATACTCAAATGGACTCAGACGGAACTTGACGCCCTGGATAGGAGGGTACGCTCACTGCTTACCGCAAATCGGATGCATCACCCACGGTCATCGGTGATGAGGCTGTATATCCCGCGGAAGTGTGGGGGTCGTGGCTTCTTAAATGCTAAGACCCTGCACAACCGTGAGGTATGCAGCCTTAGGGAGTACTACCTTGAGGCCGACGTGGGTATGTATCGGGATGTGGTAGCAGTGGACAAAGGCCTTACCGCGCTCGCCTTGGCTAACGAGAACTGGCGCAAACCTGTGGTATTAGATACAAACGACCGCAGGGAGGTATGGCAAAGCAAGGAGCTTCACGGACGCTTTTATCGGGTCCTACATGGGCCTGATGTAGATTTCTTAGCGTCCGTAGCCTGGCTGCGTTTTGGTGACCTCTTTGGGGAAACCGAAGGTTTTGTCTGTGCGATTATGGACGAAGTTATGATGACGAACAACTACCGGAAATACATTGTGAAGGACGGTACGGTTGACATATGTCGGGCATGTCACCGACCCGGGGAATCCATTCGCCACATTATTTCCGGTTGTTCCAGTCTGGCTAACGGAGACTATTTGCACAGGCACAACCTTGTAGCCAGGATTATCCACCAGCAACTTGCTTTGAAATACAATCTTGTGGAATCGGAAGTACCGTACTATAGGTATGTGCCCGACCCAGTTCTCGAAAATGGCAATTGCACGTTGTACTGGGATCGGTCTATCATCACTGACAGGACTATTGTTGCCAATAAGCCTGACATAGTGGTGATAGACCGACTAGAGCGTCGCGCAATGATTGTTGATATAGCAGTCCCTCATGACGAGAACCTCGTGAAGTCTGAGAAAGAGAAACAAAGTAAGTATCTTGACTTGGCTCGCGAGGTTGTCGACATGTGGGATGTGAACACAGCAGTCATTGTGCCGATAGTCGTGACGGCCAATGGCATAATTGCCAAGAGCCTCGACCAACATCTAAAGAGGCTCTCGTTGGGCAGCTGGATCAAGGGCTTGATCCAGAAAGCAGTACTCCTGGACACGGCGCGTATTGTTAGGAGATTCCTCTCTCGGGAGCCCTGACCACCGGTAGCTTGGACCCTGTTCCCGATACCGGTGGGCTACTATTTTTTATATTTTTAAATGTATTTTCTAATGTTTTTTTTAAGGTATATTTAAAAATGTAAATTTTATGTATATAGAAATGAATAAACGGAATAATAATAATATCCTTGGACATTTCACACAACGCCATATAGTCCCAAGCTAAGCAACTTAATGCTTGTGTTATGGTAACGAGATGGCTGATAAACTACATAAATACATTTTTTTTTTCTGTAAATACATACATATTGATAGAAAACACCCAGACTCGGAACAAATACATGTAGGCCGTACAAATATTTGTTCCGTGCGGGAATCGAACCCGCGACATGCTGCGCAGCAGTCAATCGCTCAACCACTGCGCCAACCGTGTCATATACACTGGTACTTATGGCGTATTGAAGCTGCCTAAGAAAAACCAACTTGTCGACATATTTTTGTCGCAGGGCGAGGTCCCTGTTCCACTTTACTTCTACAAGGTAAAACTAACTACTTACGAACTTACCCACAACAGAACGGCAGGTTACACTTTGCCAAACTGACCTGCCTACATGGCGTTCACAGTACGTCATATTACTGTAAATGATAAATTATATTTAGAACTATTGTAAATATTGAGGTACAATTAATGCCCTTAGGTGGTGTATGAGAAATCAAGTCGAAAAGGCACGGCGTTCGTAACTATCAACAATCCGTACCTCTCGTTGCCGGAAGCGGAGGCGCTCGCTAGAAACATCTGCGTAGACCAATGCCGCGGCTACAGCCACTTCAACTGGCTCCGATGGGAACCTGACCGCGCTGACATCGGATACAGTTTCTGCTGCACAGTCAATGACTTCAGGAAAAACATTCCACATCTACCCAACTTCGAAACTGTTGGTCTACTTTTTTAAGCTGACATAATAATATTATTATAAGTTAACGTTTTAGTATGTATAGGAGGTAGCAACGTGACATTTACATGACTTTTATACAGCAATAACTAAGCATATTAATCAAATATTTAAACAAATAATATTTTTCTTTTTTCATTAGTCTTTGGCTCAATAAGAATTTCAAGAATGTGTGTTTTTATGTTACTTGAATTGTAGTAAGTATCCTAAATGAAGGAAGTTTCAACTGTTCTTTGGTAAGTATAGTGGTTATGTACAAGTAATACTGCTTATTTAATGTTTTTTTTTTGCAATTTTATGGAATTCATAAATATTTATTTTTTAACTGATGAATGTAAGTATTTCTTATTGTATTTTAATGATTTTACTCGTATTTTGTAATTTAATGAATTTTGATTATCTTTTATCTACTGATGATTTTATGAAGTGTAATGAATTTTATTTGTATTTAAATTGTATTTTTAGAATTTTGTCGTATATTTATATAATTTGATGATGGGTTTGGTGATTATTATATTTTTAATTAAGTGATTGTTAATTGTTTTGTATTTTAGCATGTGTAAAATTAATATTGGGACTTGGTGCCTTAATAAAGTATTTAAATAAGAATAAATAGATTACAAAAATAGAATTCTCGAACAAAAAAAATAACCAACCTAGATTTGGTCAGAAAACCAAACAGGAGATTTCGTTGTCGTTGTGCTACGAGCTATGAATGCTACGGGTGTTACGAGAATATCGTTTCACACTCCGTGACGTCATAGAGTTGTACTCTGTATGAGCGTAGCGGTGGGTGTACATGAAAACTTGTTTGTACATACACGTCTGGGGGGCTACTCTCTAAGCCCGAAGACCGTAGTTTCGGACTTAGTTGAAGGCGGAAACACCTACGGACTTACGATGACTCCCGAACCCGAACTAAAAAAGACTGACAACACGATTTGACAGTAACTTTTGAATTTTGTTGTCATTAATTCTTAGTGGTTAGATAATACGGAGTAGAATACGCCCGCAACTTAAGCCCAAAACTACGGACGTCGGGCTTAGAGAGTAGCCCCCCTGACGCCATACGTGGTCAGTTAACCACGGTTATAAAAATAGGTAATAATAAAGAAAGCCTCATATATTTCTTGATTAGTATTACAAAAGAGAAATATATACTAAACTTAAAGCTTATTCTAGGGTTCGTAGTTTAGGTATATAAATTAAAATTAGTTTTTATTATTAATTGCAAGAACCCCTCTGCAGGTGAAGGCCTCCTCCAAAGTATACCCAGTCGTCTCTGGCTAGAGCTATCTGGAACCAATTTTTTCCAGCTGTTACTATTATTTCGTCCTCCCATCGCCCTGGTGGGGGCTGGTCGGGCTGGTGGGGGTCTGCCCTGTTTTCGTAATCCTTGTGGTCCTTTCCATGCTAACACCCTTTTGGTACATCTCTGGTGCTGAAGACTCGCTACATGTCCGGCCCAGTTCCACTTTAAGGATTGAGAATACGCCAGAGCATCAGTTGCTTTTGTATGCTTGTGTATTTTAGTCTGATGGCTTTTTTTTAAATTTCATATTTAGCTCCTCGTTGGCATGTGATTATTTTACTTTTCGTAACCACGGTTATGCTTATCTAATTATTTATTGTAAATAATAACTAATTGCATCAAATCATTCCCAACAAAATTAATTGGGAATAAAATAGAATACTTACTTATTTTAATTGCATGAAGAAAGGCAGTACTGATTTGAGAATAACATGCATCCACATATTTCGCTTATTACCTAATTCCACATGCAAACTTACAGTCAGTTAAAAACCTAGGGTACCTTGTTATTAGTATCTACCAAACTTCTTTAAAACATTTCTGTGTCATTGTTGTTGACAGTTTTGCTAAGAAGCAAATAAAGAAAGAATGTTAATTTAATCTTTGCACGGACTAGCAGTTGTTTTACGAGATGGAATACAGCAACATATTATATCTTCTATACGACGCGACGGTGGCATACACGTGCGTTTTATTTGACGTTCACAGATAGTCAACCTTATCTAATAACTGGTCCATAAACCTGGCGAAATAAAAACGTAGTAAAGACAAATATTGTGCGTGATATTGTTGACACAAAATAGCAAAGAGGATTTCAGAAAACTATACCGAAAAATAAAAGGAAATACTTACAAAAGCGAATATCGTGAATTGAGATTTGAGATGTCAAAGCTATAAAATAAACACAAACCATTTAAGAAGTCTTAAGACTTCATGTTTTCCTTAAAATGTTCCATCCCACCAGGTACCCATAAATGGTTTTTATGTAACTCAGCTCAGGGCGTAGTAATTAAAATACCTGAACTAAGAAACAACAAACTTACTGAACATACATATTCAGCGTCTAAGGCCTAATGGGTTCTAGGTAAGTTGTTTAAATCCCAAACTGATACAACTTTGTGTGAAGTTAGAACTTCTCTTCGCTTGAATTATAAATGGTCTGTTGAGTGTTAGAACGGCGAAAAGCGCAGCTCCAAGAAAGAGGTTTTTATTACCTCTGAATAGTTACCGATGTAAAGTAGCAAGGGAAAAGGCTTAAGCTACGTCCCACAGGTTCTTAAATTACCTAAGGTTTTTGAATGCATTTATATACTCAAATATAGCTACCGAGCCGTGCAGAATGTTTATTTGATTTGGGACATTTGTCCCATTTCCAAACCAGGAAAGACTTATTCGTAACATAAAATCCAGAATCATTTTTTAAATGATTATAATTACTTTATTACTTAAATTGATTTATTTCAACTTTCATGATTTAAGTTTAAATAAATAATTAAATTGAAATAACAAAAGCAAGACAAATAAAATTACGCGCTGTTACAATGGTCTGTATACGCAGCAATACTGATGTAGCATAGGTGCTACGGCGTAGCAGCCGTAGTAATCTTAGCTACGCAAGTTCTGACAGCTACTTGTATACGAGGTCGCAGCTGACACCCTTTGTGGTACGCATTTCGTTCAAACTCTTAGTAGCTGCAATACGTGTTTAAGAAAATGTTTTTATAATGAGGGACTATATATAGGGGTTTAATGAGGGTTTGTCTTCCATTGTTCTCTTTTAGACGTTGTGTCGATAGTCACCCACTTTCTAGTCATATTATCATCCCTTACTCAGTCTTGCCCTACTCTTATAGCTATTCATACTCAAAACTCTCCTCAAGACATTTCTCTTATTCCTCCGGATGATGGATTTCCACACTTTAGATACCTTGCAATTTTTTCTTAGAACATATCAATCTGCATTCTGCTCGCATAAGTTGCATAACATTGCGTTCTACCGCAGAAGCATCTGATCAATCGCTCGATCGTATCCCGCAATTAAGAGGCATGCGAGTTGCTTGCAGGTAGAAACACTGCATATAGCTGCGATTCGAAACGTGCCCTTATATACTCACTTCTTATTCTATACAATTTATTAGCATTCTCATTTAAGGCTCTAGACAGACGGACCGCATTTCAACTGCAATCCAACCGCAAATTGCAGTTCGGATGCAGTTTGAATGCAGTTGACACGACTGCAATAGAACTGCAAACCAACCGTGCAGTTCGATTGCAGTCAGTGTGCAGTTTACACGATTGCACGCCGACTGCGATTGAACTGCATCCGAACTGTTAAAGTAGTGCGGGCGGGTATGGAGCAGTTCGGATGCAGTTTGAATGCAGTTGACACGCCGTGCACGCCGACTGCTATTGAACTGCAATCGGACTGCACGTTTGGTTTGCAGTTCTATTGCAGTCGTGTCAACTGCATTCAAACTGCATCCCAACTGCAATTTGCGGTTGGATTGCAGTTGAAATGCGGTCCGTCTGTCTAGAGCCTTAGATGTATGCAGTTAAATAGTCTTTTTGAACGTTGCAATTTTCTTGCTTTGAATGTCGTTATAAAATATGATGTTATGAATCTTCTTGTTTCGAATGAGGTTATGGTAGTCCGCGGTAGTCAGTTAATCAGGGCTATTTATTATAAAAAGAAAAATATTGGAAAGTGAAATAAAACTCAAATTAGATCGTACTTTATTTATTGTTCTTTCAGTGTACTTGATTTTAATAATTTTATTTAAAATAGTGACTTTATTGAGTGCAAAAATAAGTATCATGTACATACTTACATTGAAATGAGTGCTCTCAAAACTCTAGTTTTACTTATTACCATTTAATTTTCAATAGTTTACATAATAATATCCAGTTTCGTACTACAGAGTAATTGAATAAGTAGCTGGTGCTGTTACACACTTCGTAAAAGTACCTACTTAATTAGACCATCATGCATTCCCGTAAACTATTTTGAAAAAGGCTATAATTTACGTAATATAATCGTATGGGGATATATATTAATTTAATATTTATAGCACTTCTATATTATATGTATGTAATCAGTATGAGGTAGGTAGATGGACAGTATAGTAATTAAAGCTTTAAGAAGGTAAGTAAGTATTACTGACGAATAGCTTGTAATAATAAATTCGGTTATTGAGCAAATTTCCGACAACTACGAGCTAATCTAATGCATATTTTGTATGTTTGGGGGGTGGTGCTGAGTTTATACTGATTAAGTTGGTATGAGATGACGCTCGATGCATTTAATCTCGGCGAGGAAGGTCGAGGAGGCGGAGGCGTGATGACGGCTACAGATATTGCAGCTTATCGTGACGATCTACACGAGGCGAGCTGCGCTACTGTACATCGTGCGATGGAGCTTCTAAACCCAACTAATCCCGTCACTGTATTTTCCTTTTTAAGTTAGATTTCACAGCAAAAATTGTAACGCTTAGAGGAAACCAGCGTTAAAACGGAAAAGATAATTTGTTATTTGTACCAATCACTTTTTGTTCAGGTTAATACCAAAACAACTTTCGAATTTTTATTTTTCTTGAAGTAAGTAATAACATTCAGACATCATAAATATAATACAGAATAACAGTTATATTAGAAGGAAACGTTGAATGCTTCCAAATAAAACAATATTGTCGTGATAAAACACGTATCAGCGACTCTGCTAGTATTATTTATGGCAACAAACTTGTACCTCGAGACAATTAGATTTATAACTTCGGCAAAGCAGTTATATACCACAACAATCTAATGTATTCGTAAGTGATATATAAATTTAAGGGGACTTGGCAAACTTGGGAGCAGAATTAGGAGGAAACGACATTAGCTATTAATCATTTAATTAACCTCACAATGAGTACATACATATTGATCTTGTGCCACCGTACATTCTCGCTTCATATGTCGCAGCTGCCAATTTATACAAGATTGTGTCTTTTATATTATTTACCATAGTTAGTTAGATTAAAATACATTTTACCTTAATAAGTATAAGTACACACGTTAAAGGAACATTTGAATAGACCACGTCACGTGTGCTCTGTGGTTCATTGTGTGGTTGCGATTGCTAAACTTGGGATTTTTTATTTGTTAAATACAAATAGGATTTAAAAAAAGGTAAGTGATAAAATTTGCTGAAAAAGACATAATAAATTATTCATGTTTATATAAGATGCAACCATCGATACAGCACTGTGGAGGATCTCTGGGGTCTATTCTATTTACATATTATGCCCAAAAAAGTTCGGAAATGCGAGTTTCATCACTTGCCAGGGGTTCCGTGTCGTCGATATGGCGTTAAAGTTATTTTAAGAGCCAAACACAATTCAACAGTAGTTAAAAGGTACTGTTTCGCGGTTCTTTTGCATTTCGTCCGTTGGAACAGCCTGGGTTACCCCGATCGAGATCCAGGGAGTATCGTAATAGTACCAGAATGGCAAATCTTAGCTGTAATAAAAGACAGCAACGCTAAAACTGTGCCAACAGAAGGGCTGAACATAGAAGACCCAATATATACCTAATATTGGAAAGTAGTAGTAGTACATGATTTTCATAAATATTGTAAGTTTGATTGTAGTTTTTTTAGTTTCACAAAAATATAAACTAAGATAAGTTGTTTCTTTTTTTAAAATGCGGTACCCCAAAACGAATGCAATCTTTTAAAATATTTATATTTTCTTAATTCTTTATTAATTTTAAATCAAAATACAGTGTGTCATTATAGCGAAAGACGTACAAAATGAAAAACATATTTAAAGGCATAGGTATCTAGAATTTGAATGGAATGCTGCATGTGCTTAAGGAAATAGATCAAACTTAAAAAAAAAAACAGTATTAATTAAATACTGAAATTAATTATAGTACAATAATTCATCATTTACATATTGGCAATAGTAATAAAGATCTAAAACAGATATCTAGTCAGTATACTCGTATCAACACAACCTGTTATGCAGGCACTTTATTTGGCGTATTTGTCGAAATATTCACTTCACCTTGGTAATGCAAAATATACCCTATTCGGTTGAACATTAAGTTTATTTCGTATTAGCGAACTTCCGCGAACATTTGTGAAAATTCGCCAAGTGTAGAGCCAGCATTAGAGAATCTCGACGAAAGGGTCTCTCTCTAAGAATAATGTAGTCCACGTGCCGTCCAGGTGTACGCCTCGGTATTTGAGTCTTACACCTCTACGCATAATAATAGCTCGCTAACGTAGGCACCTATTAGTTGACGCCTACAGACACGGCGCAGTACAAATTATTTCGCTTGGCAAGTATATACAGGGTGTAACGTTATAAGAGTGCAGTTTCTTTGTAGACCATAATAACATTCTGAAGGAAAATATTAAACATATTCAGAAAAAAAACATCCTTAAGAATTTCTTAGAAAAAAAAACAAGATCAAGAAGTCTAAAGAATGAGAAACATTTTTCATGATGCCTTTATCGTGTACCTAAATGTCGTCCACTAAAAATATATGCACTCTTGCTATAACGTCACACCTTGTATACTGACAATACTTAGAAGGCATATAAAGGTCCAGCATGAGAAAATATGCAACACATGGGTAGGAATTATAATAGTGGGTTTCCCTCATAAATCTAGTAAATATTCGATCCAAAAGCAGCTCCTACGTAAGAGCTTAAAATTTTTAACCTAGTGATATTCATTTTCCTTTCTTAGACAGAACTTGGTCATGAGATATAATTACTAATCGTGTAAAGTGTCACGATATACTACTTGAATGAAGGCCTCCATTACAGTATGTACAAGACTAAGTATAATAATATCTCATAGGAAAAGTATCACTAACGATTTAAAGATTAAACGGATGCCCATAAATGGCTCTAATATTATAATATCTCACTTTTAAATATTAATTTTATTAAGATGTAACACGCATAGATTATAATTTACTATCTACCCAATGTCACATCAATTAAATGATCTCAAATTTTGTTGAAGAGCGTCGACGGCTCCGGAGGGACAGCACTGCCATTAACGATGTTACACTCAGCAGAGATTGTGATTCGCGCTACGATTGTAACAAGCCCGAAGGTTAAAGTCATCTCTTCAACACAACGAGTTAATTTTCTACATAATATTATGTTAAATATCAAAAACGTCTATCTACAATCACAAATAAAGAAACTCACAAAACAGTGTTATGTATAATGTTGCATATCGTTTCACTTACGATATAAATGAACTTACATTTTTAGATTACGACCAAAATTCTCACAGCTTTGTCTTTCATTGTTCGCTTGTCAGCGAGTAGTACGAGTAAATTCGATAAACACTAAACTATTAGGTACATCTACTAGTAGAGGTATTGGCATAATAGACATAAACAACACTTAGCGATCCAAACTCGAACAAACGCACAAATCATTCAGGAGATAGACGAGATAAGTAATAAATAACAATAGGCGAGCGGCGGCTGCCGCTATGTACTTACGACTACTGCGACCAGCCGGTCGATTCTGTTAACATGTCGAAGTGAAGGCTTGAGTGAAGTGATCACGAAGTGAGCTATCAATACATCTTGATTACTTGGATTGACATCTCACTTCGTGATAACTTCACCCAAGTCTTCACTTCGACATGTTAACAGAATCACACTGCAGTACTTACGACCACTGCGACCAGTTAACTAGTGCACCCACGACCACGCAACCCACGCCGCCGCGAACACCACGAGCTACACATTCCACAAGTGAGTGCACATAACTTTATTCAACGTAGTATGAGATAACAAATAAGTTTAACTATATTACAATATACTCATTATTATGACATACAGAAATAAACATTACACCGTAATACGGATACATACAAATACTGAGATCATAATAATTACAACACCGATTATATCAGTATTGTACAACTCAGTAGTATCAAATTTAGTCTTAGACGTTAAATTATTATTGCCGAAGACTATAATAAGAATATTAGACAAGAAATATTGCATCAAAAAACAATAGTATAATACATAACAATATTTAAGTAGTTAGGCCTAATCATCGAGTAAACAGCTTTATCAAAATAACGAAGTCACGTTGATATAAAACAAAAGACTGGCAATACAACATATTACACAAACATTTTACTATCACAACTGTACTCATTGGGGTCCGCAGAGGCATTCATAAGATGAATAAATCGCACATGAAAGTTTCTCATTATCACAAACACTTATCATTCCATAGAGTAAGAGTAAGTTAAGGTCCCATGGATTCATAATTGAAGTAATTTAGAAGGAAATCTGGAAAGGCAAATCGTCTGTAAAGTGATGTAAAATTTATTCTAAAATATACAAGTACTTAGAAAGGTTCTTTGACAGAACACAAAAGGTAGACATCGTGTATGTATCCCTCCGCATTATCTTCTTATGTTTGGCTCACACTTCTTACATGTTCAGATATCAGACAGATTTTACATAAAAGGTTCGCTTTTTTAATATTTTATCATAAAAAATGAAAGATTTATTTCCTATCTATTTCGAGTGATAAAACATCTTTGGAAGGCTGCGCACAACCTACATGGTCCGGATATAAACTACAGCCTGAGATTTCTTTACACTGCAAATATTAATCACACTCCGTCTCAAGAAAACTGCTGCATTTACAGTTTGTGAAAGCTATCATGTTCAGTGTACTATTTCAGGTTGTAGTTTTTCATTTTTGTATTCACATTGGAGTGCGGGATACATTCCATTGTCTTGTTGTTTATACAACACACGGGAAAGGCACACACTTTTACTTCAGAGCAATTTCATAGTTCATGAAAATACTCACTCCTTATAATAGAAAAGAGAAAAATTTAAACAAAATGCGAAAAGATTCACCTTATAAGTGTTTATTCTAAATTCATATATTACTACAACTATAAATGTTACAGTAAGGATAATAATAGAACGAACTTGGACTAAATTGTAAAAGCTCTATCATAATATTGTAATTTTTTTTATTAAAATATTTCGTAGGTTATAAATTGATTTAATAATTTATTTAATAATAATTTATCTGTAACATTTACAGTGATTAAATTCAATAAATTAATTGAATATATTATAACTTATGACGAAAATATAATTATGATTAATGCATCATCATCATCTTTCAATGTAATTATTTTGATAATGAAACGTTTTTTAATCCTACACCAGATCTGAATATCACTTTGGTGTTTGAAACAATATTCGTAAGTCATGTTATCACTATATCACTAGAGTTTGGTAGTGCGAGCTCGCTTGATAGTTATCTTCTGTGCCGTGGACGTGGTCAACATATTCGATTTAAAATTTTAAACGGCAGTTTCTAAATCTTCAGACACTAATTGGAAATGTTCCTGACCTGAAAAAGGACATCGAATGTATTTTTATTGCTGCATATTTATTTTACTGAAGATGATAGATAGATAGATAGCATAAACGAACTTTTCTATTCGATGAATTATGAAATTTGAACAAGTCTTTATTTAGTCTGTAATAGCTGCTGCCCGCGTAAAAGTTATCATGGGTTTCAATTTTTTGTACGAAAGCCTATTATTTTTCTAAAACTATTATTAATATTATTTTTCTATAATATAAGAGTAGCTGAAAGTACTCTTTGTAACATTAGCTACCCGAGAGTTGAAGTTCCGTCAAAATCGGTCGAATCGTTTTGGAGATTATCCTGAACAAACAGAAAGAAAAAAATATATTTTGCTTTAAGTATCGTATATACTTTCATACGGTGAACTTAGTAAAAGGCTGTTATTTTGATATTATAAACAGACACCTTATGTATTGATGATGAAATAAGAACCTTTTTATTTCAGGCTACTTTGGCCCATAAATATATACCTTACTAGCTGACCCACGCAACTTCGTCTGCGTCACATTTTCCCTGAATTTCGTTTGCTACAAACCTCACGGAGCCCGAGACCTTTCCAACGAATGCAAAACCGTGGAAATCGGTTCGTGCGTTCTGGAGTTATAGCGTCAGGAAGGAAAACCCGACTTATTTTTATATTATAGAGATAGACTAACATCAATATTACAATAATAATGGGTACAGTTATGACTGTAATGAGTGAGTGATGAGTGTGTTAATGTATAGTAGTCGGTATACTGACTCTCGAGGTAGGCGGCGAGGTCGTGGTCCTCGGCACGAAGCGCGTGGTGGCGTGGCGTGAGGCCGGCGTGATCGCGGCGCGCCAGCGAGGCGCCGCCCGCCACCAGCATGCAGCAAATGGCGCGGCGCTTGTGTGCGGCCGCCTTGTGCAGCGCCGTCTGGCCGCGCTCGTTGTCGCGCATGTTGAGGATGGCGGTGGGCGCGCTCGCGATCAGGTACTTCACGATCTCCTTGTTGCCGTAGCGCGCCGCCACGTGCAGCGCCGTCTGCCCGCTGGCATCGATCGACAGCAGCGAGTAGCCCGCCGCGTGCAGGTCCTTCATCTGAACCGTTCAAGCAGTTTTCTTTCTTATCGCGAGTCTTTCATACTTAACGACCGTTGTAAAGTTGACCGACCGTTGAGTCGACCGTTGTATTGTAATGATTTAGTGAATAAGTCGTTGGTGTGTCAATAAATAAATAAATAAATTAGCTGCAGCTCGCTAGTTAAAGTAGCAGCACGATTTGTTGATATTTATAGGTTACTAGCTGACCCACGCAACTTCGTCTGCGTCACATTTTCCCTGAATTTCGTTTGCTACAAACCTCACGAAGCCCGAGACCTTTCCAACGAATGCAAAACCGTGGAAATAGGTTCGTGCTTTCTGGAGTTATAGCGTCAGGAAGGAAAACCCGACTTATTTTTATATAATAGATTTAATATTTACGGGCAGCCTACCCACGTGGGTGATATGAGAGATATTTACGGATTACCATTATTCATTTATTGGAAAACGTCACAGTGCAAAAGCTGTGATCGATTTCCTTGTGCAA
Organism: Ceramica pisi; assembly: GCA_963859965.1. Lineage (NCBI taxonomy): Eukaryota > Metazoa > Arthropoda > Insecta > Lepidoptera > Noctuidae > Ceramica > Ceramica pisi. Next base: position 10,577,812 of record OY982533.1, on the reverse strand, counting down.
CAGAGCGAAAAATTAAATTCACACCTCACAAGAAAAATTAACGCCCGAGGGCGCATTTAAAAGGTTTAAGCCTGTTCATCGAATATTAGAATATTCGTTAGGTAAATTTTATCAGGGAAATCACATGAAAAGTAAATTTCTGTAAATGATTACTCTCACCATTCTCAGATCGCCGACTTTGGCCGCTTTTAGCAGAGCGTCAGATGTTTTTTCCAATAAATTTCTGAAACAATGTCAAAGTTTTACTTTGTGCTACAAAAACTGAATAAGTTTGAGAAGATAAATAAAATGAGACGTCTTGTTAGTCTTGTGGCTTAACTGACTCGTTCAAAGCTGAGCGTACGAGATACGTTCACCTCGTGAACTTTTCATGTATTGTGTATGTTATTGGGGCTTTTTGTTGCGTTAATAAAGTTACTGAATTATATTTTGTTCTGCTAGCTGTACCGCCAATGGAGTGAATCGGAACAAAACTTTAATAAGGATTTTCACTGCAATATAATATTATTGGTTTTCAAAGTAATTAAAGTTTTCTTTTTAATTTTCAATTTAATAAAATTAGAGATTGTAAATGCTGGCAAAAATATTTAAATAACTTAAAAATCCCCTTCAAAGTTTTGTTTCGATTAACCACTACATTCCTATTCACCCCTTTTGTAGGTAATTAGTACTTATTGTATAATACATAGGTATTGATAAACACAAAGTATGTAGGTATTGGATAGCCAATACCTACATACTTTGTGTTTATGTTGTATCTAATAATTGCTAAGTACAAGCTGCATAAATAAATGCTGTATCGAATAGGTATTCAAATAAATTTAATATATTTTACAACACACTTGCTCAAAAACTGCATTTACGAAGCCTGTTACATAGTTCGAAAGTTAAAATTACGCACCATACAATAGAAACTGCGGTGAAAAAGGTTTTCTCACCAAAGTACATACTTTACCGCACGCTCCGTTGTACTATCGCCATACAACGGAGCGTGCAGTAAAGTAGGTACTTACGTGTCGTGCGTTTACGGATTTTTTTATTAATTTCCTATATACAGGAATTCTACCAAGAAGATTCTACAATACGAGACTAAGGCTGGATTTTTCCAACGCCAGATAGCTTTATCGGAGGAATAATTTTGAATTTTTGACAGTTCTTCCATCCAAAAACTGTCAAACGTTAAATTTATTCCACGAATGAGAGTTATCTGGCGTTGGACAAATCAGCCCTTAGAAACACTTTAAAGCTTGGAGGTTTAATAAGGCGCATTTTATTTTTTAATGCTTCCTTATATTTTTCAATAATACTCAATCAATTATTAAAAAAATAATAAAAAAGTAGTAAATTAATAAATCCGAAAACGCACGACACGTACCTACTTTATTGCGCGCTCCGTTGTATGGCGATACAACGGAGCGTGGGGTAAAGAAGGTGCTTAGGTGAGAGTACCTATTTTACCGTATGTTCCATTGTATGGTGCGTGATTTTTAACTTTCGAACAATGTATACGGGCATCGTAAATACATTTTTTGAGCAAGTGTGTTGTAAATAACTATTACAGCTACCTACATACATACCGACTGCTTTATAAATAAACATCTTAATAATCTGAAAGACTGGGTAAATAACATTTTCTTATAGATTATGGGAAACTTTAAATCCTAACTAATATTATAAATGCGAAAGTAACTCTGTCTATCTGTCTCTTTTTCATGCCTAAACCACTGAACCAATTTGGATGAAATTTTGAACAAAGATAGTTTGAGACCCGAGAAAAGATAGGATAGTTTTTATCCCGGAAATCTTATAGGAACGGGAACGATGAGGGTAAATAGGTTGGTTGGTTGTGTCTGTCTCGAATAAATGTTTCCTATTCTATTCTATATAAATTTCAGAAGTATGTTCCCTAGGGATTACGCGGGCGAAGCCGCTGGCACAAGCTACTATATATATGTCACCGGAAAATGGCAGACTCCGTAAGATTGTAATAAATCTTTATTACATTCTAATTTTTCGATATATTAAGAAAAAATCATTTTGCATATTCCATACAAATTCAATAGTTTCCAATACATCCGTGTCTTATTGAAAAAAACAAATTCAAGCGATATTTTACAACCTTACGGTGTTTGCCATTTTTCGTTGACATGTATAAAAGGCAAACCTGACTCACTAACTTATATATCAACGCACAGCCGAAACTACTTGTCGTAGAAAGCTGAAATGTTGTATGTTGCTTCCTTACACTCCGTAGAGGTGCACTAAGAGGATTTCCCGAAACTCCTACGGGGACGGGGAAAAATGGGATAAGGGCGTACGAAGTCGCGGACGTAAGCTAGTACTTCATAGAAGAAAAACAATTGATAACACAAAAAAAATAAGTTAAAACTTAATCGTTACCTATTAGAAGTTACCTTATGAAGCAGTCAGTACATGTAGAGGTACTAAAACTACTCTATAACTAAAACCATCCATGTAAAGTCTCACCTATAGCCAAACACTTCTTGCTCAAGTCCAAACAATTTCTCATGAATGCTGCATGCAATAGAAGAAAGAAGAGATAGAGTGCAGATTTCAGTTTCAAACAAGTGTGCATCGTGCTCCAATGCCAGTACTTGTGCGATACTCCTAACAGAAAGTGATCACACATTGTTAGATCTATATCAGCCGCATCAGCGACTGGATATAACTCACCAAGAAAATTGTGCAATATCTATTTGCCACACGTACACGTAACAATAAAATATTTCGTTCCAGCTGCCTTACTTTCATTGGCTAGACAAAAGACTTTATTAATAACTACTAACACAGTGCTGTTAAACTAATCTTGAACTGCGACTACAGGCGTAAAGGTTAGATACAAAGAGGGCTCGTCGAACCGAGTGCCATCTTAATCCTTATTAGTGTCCCGAGGAGGGCTTTTGAAGATTTCCCAGCCCCTGAGCCGCACCGACGTGTGCGTCTACTATGTACCAACAATTTGATTCAGTACGGTAGCGTTTTGGAAGCGCTTAAATGAATACATTGCATCTAAAATCTAGGCGCACACTCAACGTCGTGGTTAGAGATAAAAGTGAACGTACTCACGTTTTGAACCGCGCTATTGAGTCGGTGGTGGGCTCGTGGTCTTTGGCGGGCGGACTCGTGCACAGCGGCGGAGACAGCGGCTCGGCCGGCACCGCGCCCGGGCTCAGCGGCGCGGGCGGAGCGGCCGGCGGGGGGGGCCGCGCCGACACCGGCGTCGTGGGCGCCGTGCCCGCCGCGCTCGGTGGTGGCGGTGGCGTCATAGGTGATAGCTGCTCTTCTGACGACCGCACGGGACTGCCGAGACCCGATTCACTGCATATACATTTGTACATATATACATGACACTGTTTCTATGCCGAGATGTCACTTAAAAACCGGCTAGGCCGCTGGATGAACGGCTGATTAGGCCAGTTAGTTGTGTACATCTAGATAGGTACGCAGATACCATCAATATACTATAGCTAGCAAAACTCTTAGAAACATTCTAAAAATACGTTCATGGAGAAGCTATATGCTATATAAGAGATAAGTATATGCAAACGTTTCCTTGCTTCCTTATTTTCTTAAAGGAAGTCAACCAAAATGGATGAGATCGCAAGCCACGCGTGAAATTATCCAGATTAATTCTAAATCAGTTATTTATTTAAGTAGCTTTTGCTTCTTTCGTGGTAACAGCGAATTTTAAGATTTTGAAATTCAATTGGATTAATTTTGATGAGGGCTTTACAGCCGATATTGCTATTGTGGTGAGGTTCATCAATTGTAACGCATTATTTTTACTACGTTCGTTGATATTAAATAAAGTAGTAAAAATAATGTGCTTTCCAGTTTTGTTTTGGAATGTTGAGTTTCACGCGTTAGGTGGTTTAGTTGCGATAGTGCCCGGCGCGGCGCCTGTTAGTCGGAACTTCGACTTCACACGACGCGACGTTATAGATTAAATGGTGCAATCCAGTCACCCATTCACATTTTTGTGAACACTTATTCTTGCTATTTGTACTGTAACCCTTTTGTCTCTCTTTTATCTGCCGTGCTGATTTTGTTAGGAAAATTATTTTAAGTATGATTAGGTTGAATTGAATTATGATTGTGATTTAAGGTTTAATTGGAACTAAAGCTGAGTTTTTGAAACAAGTTAACTGTTATCATGACTTTTGGCTGAATAGTGTCTTAAAACTATTATATCTTGTCTTCATTTGAGCAATGGGCACTGAGCAGTAGACAGAACTGGGGAGAGAAATCACAACATGATGCTATCCTGAAAGTTAGGATTGTGAGTTCTAGATGATGGTAAATGTGACTATACAGGGAATGTCTAGCAAGGCCACGCTAGGAGTACATAAGTCCAGTATAGTTTCGATTAATGTCGAGTTACAGGACAGGGGCGCAATTATGCTCTGTGGCGAGCCAGTGACGGTGGTATTAGAAACTACCCAATGATGTTTCTGAGGAACGTCTAGAATACAATTCGCTTGGAGTATCGAAGGTCAGTTTTATTTTGAACTTCACTGGCGAGCCCTTAGCTGTGGTGTTGTAAATTAAGAAACTCACCAAGGATGTGACTCGGGCACGTCTAGCGAGACGGCCGCGCTAGGCGTGTCCACGCTCTGCGAGATGTCGAGCGACACGGAGAGGCCGGTGGTGGTGTCCAGCGACACGGACGCGGCCGTACGCTCCAGCGAGCCGGTTGCGGTGGTGTCCGGATGCGCTGTGGACTCCGTGTCCGGCGTGTGCGGAGTGTGGGGCGCCGCGTCTAGGATGTAGATGTTGTCGTGTCCGATGTCTGCTGGGTAGTGCAGGTTCTCTTGCGCCTTGTCGATGCGGAAGAACCGCTCCGCTGTTACGGCTGGTAACGAACGAAAACTTGCGATTACCTTCTCACGGTAACTTATCAGGACCTAAGTACTGTGTGAAGTAAGGTTTGTCTGAAGCAGCATTTGAACATGGATTTGTTGCCCCTTTGAATCATGATTTCAACCCTAGAACTTATTTTGAAATTTTAATTAATTAATGTTCAACATTTTACTCATCTAGGTAGGTACCTACTCTACGTAGTCTACTTCCAGATTTATTGACATTTCTACTTTCAAATATTTTCCCAGAATCGGGACGATTAGCCGAGGTAACAGTTGAATACATTTCAATTTCGTTCTGAAGAGTTAACGTATTCACATAAAACATTTTTTCAGACTGATTGCAAAATATTCATACGTAAGCTCTGAATTTCTTTCATTCATTCGGCCATCTTGTAAATATAGCCGTCTCGATTATATAAAAAGGGTAAAACGTAATTCTATATTTGTATGGTGAATACGTAGGTACCTAATGAAAACGGTGTGAGTAGGTATTACAAAGAGATATAGAAAGTAAGTATGAGATTTATGTTCTTGACATACTTTAAATAATGGGAATACGAGAGAGCACATGCTTGCCTTTCGTCGTCATCTGAGGGGCTCTTTAAGATTGAAGATGTTGAGCTTCGGTCAGATAAGCATTTGTTCCTATAAATTACCTGTTTGTATACCAGCTTTATTTGTAGGTTTGAATTGTGCGTAATAAGACTTATAAGGAAAGTCAAGGTATAAATAAATCTCAAAACTTGTTCCCTTCAACATGTCAGTAACAGAATGTGAAAGTGCCTAGTACAGCAGTAGGTACGTCTAAATGGAAGGAATGGCAAAAAAACTCACAGTCGACAAACCACCAGTCGCTGAGGTTCGAGTATGCTTGAGATTCTTTGATCATGCCCTGAATGAGGCCGCGCATTTGCTCCAGGTCGGCTGCTGGGTTCACGTCTAGTGTGCCGACTTGCTCCGCTGAAACAAAACAAATCAATATTACCAGCAACCCAAAATGAGCCCATAATTTAGTGCCGAATGTTTATGGGATTAAAGTCAATAAAATATCTGTCACAATAATTCTCTCTGATATCCATATTTCCCACGTCCATTCATCAGTGCACGGGACAAATTAATTTATCGGCCATCAGATTTAGTAGTATTTCGAACGTGGGCAATTTTTTTTATTAAAGTGTAGAATAAAATTATAACGACTCATTCGATTTTCAAAGTGTTCGGTTATTTATATCATAACCCTATTAATTTTATAAATGTGAAAGTAAATCTGTCTGTCTGTCTGTCTCTTCTTCATGCCTAAACCGCTGAACCGATTTGGATGAAATTTTCAAAGATAGTTTGAGACTCGAGAAAGGACATAGAATAGTTTTTTCCCGGAAATCCCACGGGAACGGGAACTATACGGGTAAATGGGTTACATATCTTCCGCTTGCACACGCTAATATAAGATACTAGCTGAAGAAATCATAGTATAATCTACCATAACAAAAAAGTTTTAGATTTTTCAAAGTGATCGTTAACTTTTTTTGATGTGTGTATTAGCTGTTGTTTCCAGCGGTTGTTTATTTATTGTGTTTTTTTACGGAAGGTTCGCGACAGTAAACGACTGTTGCAAGAGTATTTTCTTGTTTACGATGAGTGTCAGTAAGAGTTTTAATTGTTTGTCAATATTGGAACGAGACAAAATTAAATAGAAGCCGTCTTTATGATACAAATGAAAATGACCCACTCTCGCTAAAATTAGGATTTGCTTTAAATTCCGATCCCTTGATTTTTGATTGAATTCATTTTTTTTTGACATTTTATTGATTGAAATTTTTATAATTTAGAATAGTGACTTGAATAATTTAATATAATTTATTAAAAAATATTTTTTATCGTGTGTATTTAATAATAATTTTGAGTTATATAAATGACTAGCTGACCCGCGCAACTTCGTTTGCGTCACATTTTCCATTAATGCTCCGCTCCTATTTGTCTTAGCGTGATGATATAACCTATAACCTTCCTCGATAAATGGGCTATCTAACACTGAAAGAATTTTTAAAATCGGACCCGTAGTTCCTGAGAATACCCCCTACATACAAACTTACAAACATACAAACTTACAAACAAATGTTACCTCTTTATAATATTAGTATAGACTACTTACCTATATTTGTATGCCACAAGGCCGAACATGACTGATCTTTTTTTTATGAACAACTTGCATTCATTTTATGTATACTCATGTCTCTACAAATAAACGTCTTGTCTTGTCTTGTCTTGTCTTGAAACTTTAACGAGTGGTGTCTTCAACTTTTAATTTAAATCAATGAGTTAAATGTAGGGGTTGAATTGAGTTCTACACCATACAAGCTTCTTTTAAATCTGTGTGTCAAATTAATGTAAAATGTTGTGTTCGTTATTGGTTTAATCATAGGTGGTTTAATTTGGAAAACGACGTAAACATTTAAATATTTTACAAAAAAAGTCCCATTATGAAAATAATCACAGGCCCCGAGTTTCAAAACGACCTATCTCGGCTGTCTAATGCCAAAGCATACAAAGTTTATACTCAAAGCAGTAAAATTAAATTATTAATTATGTGCGACAAATTTATTAAATAACTTTTTGTAATTATAAAAGTAAAGTATAAACGACCTCGTTAAAAGGAAAAGTTATACGTATGACAATATTTTAACTTAATTATGGGCACTAATCAAGATTTATGAGGTAGATACTAATATTATATACAGAGTACTGTAAAAACACTGTCCAAAGACGGTCACCCCCAGATAGTGTCAACTTTACAAAAAGACACTAGTTGATATCCCCAAGTAGACAAAACATCTAAAAAGCGCCATTTACATGGAGATACCTAGTTATCGAACGTTTTGGGGCGAGAAGTCGTATGCAATTGTCGTAAAAGATCATCGCATTCGCACGTTTACATTTAAACAAAAAACAAAATCGTACTCGTCTACGAGTACGAGTATGTCATACGATATTCGTAAGACCAAAAGTTTTGTTAACACTGCTACACACATTGTAATGCGATATTTGCCTACGATTTCTTGACTCGTCTAAACACGATCTCGTAAGACAGTTTTTCAAATTCATGCGAGTATCGTACTGTAAATCGGCTGGAACCGATCTGTCACAGTCCAGGGTAATTAGGTTTATTCCTTGAAATCCAGCTGTAATGAATGAATTTGGATATTTCGGCCTTTTTATCATAGGTAGTCAAGAGTAAACAGTTTAGTACCTATCTTTTCAAACCTTCTGCTAAAGTTTCTTTTTTAAGGTTCTTCCATGCAAATGATGCCACTTCTAGTACAGTATATTCCTTTTACCGTTATATTTATCTATTCTTTCAAGAATAACTCAGTTTAAATCGATTACCATCAGGTGGGAGTGGGATAGTGGTCAAACGCGTGCCTGTCAAAAGTGGAACTTTTGCTGTTGACTCTACCAAAACTGTTTTGGGGTTAAAGTAGAATTGAAGTATAAAAATATTATGGTTTAAGGTGGAATGAATGTATGGACCGTAGAGTTTTGAGAACAATGGCTTCGGGGTTTAGTGGTATAAGTCAAAGAACTGCGGTAATAATACTCCAAAATTGCTTCTTCTATCTATACATTTTTTAACCCAACATATCTTTTTAACCGACTTCCCAAAAAGGAGGAAGTTATCAATTCGGTTGTTTTTTTTATGTTTGTTACCTCATAACTCCGGCAATTATGAACCGATTTGAAAAATTCTTGTTTTATCTGAAAGGATATACTTGCAGATTGGTCCCATTTAAATTTTATCAAAATCGGTTACGAACTTTTTTAAATCGAAATAGCTGGAATTCGTCTACTTGGATGATAGTTTTATGTCATCCAAGTAATCGAAAATTGCGTATTTTGCTTTTCTGCGATTTTGCGGTGGTGTTGTTAGATGTGGGGTACCACTAAAAAGTGAAAAAAAATTACAATTTTTTTTTTCGCTTTTTTTTTGTAAAAAGTTTTTCTCTGTTTTCATTTCATTAATTCTTGTCTTAGAATTTAAAAATAAAATTAAATTAAAACACTCTCGCACACTGCACTCATGATAGCGTTTGGCTAAACTCGAAGTACGATTCTTGCTTTCAAATTTTGTTTACACGGAGTATTCAAAGACGAGGCGATTATCGCCCTTCCTCGTACGATTTCATATATTATGTAGTTTACATGATCATACGTTTTTTTCTTACTTTCGAGAATCGTATCTTAGAGGCAAGAAACTCTCTCCATGTAAATGGCGCTTAAACCTCGTCCCAGTTGGTAAGTTTATTGTTTGATTTGTCACATGCGATAGGGGCAGTCATTTGAGAATCAGATACCTATCTAGTTTAGTAGTAATAGATCGGCCTGGTCTGGTTATTAATTATATTACTGGTCATTATAGATAAGTGGCGAAGAGTTTTACGAATTTAAAGGGTTCGTTTATGAGCCCATTATTGGTAATGGACTCATTACCTTTACGACAGCTCGCTTAGTGAGGTAATGTAAAAAAAATACTGTTTTAAAAATAATGATTTTTTGCTAGGTATAGATGTCACCGGAAAATAGCAGACTCCGTAAGATTGTGATAAATTTATTTTGATTAGATTATATTTTCTTGATATATTATGAAATAATCGGTTTGTATATATAAGAAATCTCATCCAAATGCTTCCAATCTAACCGTGTCTTATTTATAAAAAAAAAAGTTCACAATTTCACGCTATATTTTAAAATCTTACAAAGTTTGCAGCTTTCCGGTGACAGATACAGGCAGTCTTAGTTGGAAAGGCCATACAACTGAAAATGTAAGGAACGTATCGTTTTTTTTTCATTCGGTTCCAGAACTCATAAAATAATAAACACAACAGTTAGTTTCAGTATCAAAACAAAATGCGTTACAATAGTTTCACTCGAGTTGATATCGATTGCTTCTAGTTGAGGAAAACAAAAGATAGGTGTCGAATTCCGCGCCAACTACCGACATATTTTATAACGGCGAAATAAAGTAGTGAACTTAAAGCTCTGTGAAGCTTTTCCAGTACTATTGAAATCAAGCTTGAATATCGATTTGTCTTAACAGTGCTGCGTAAACTTCTCTGGTCAAGATCAAACGTAATAGCGAAAAGTTTCCAACTACATTTAGTAGCAAGATCTCGGGGCGTGTGATTGAATAACATAATTTGCAAAGTTAACTTTGCAAGGGCTACGAAGTCTGGCGTTGATTTAATTAATGCTAATGTACCGTACAACGATATTTGTTACCTGTCTTGGCGAGCAGTTCCTTGTCGTAATGATGCCGCTCGTAATCTGCCATCGTTATGAGATTCACTGTGAGGGTGAGTTTGTCCATTGTTGTTTGACTGTAACAATAGGTTGACATAAGAATCGCAATACAACATCATTTTATACCAAACTGGCTCCTAGCAACAAAATTATGTACACGAAGTACTTACATAAACTAAAGTTATCTACTTAACATTAACACTCTCCTAAACCAATGAATAAGATATGAAGTCAGTACTTAATTATATTTATTTGAAAGCTTTCAAAGAGTGTTTACTACTGAATATTTTATGACGTCTTACATCATGCAAACGTGAAAAATAATCTTGATAGTATAATTTATTACAGGTGATATTTGTAACATTAGGCTAGGCAGTTCATACATTTATTTCGATTTCAACCTTGCTATTTTTATAAAATCAATAGAAGTGCAGCACGGCTGGCTATCGGACCTCCAACTGTTAAAACAAGCAATCTTTTCTTAGAATATCGGGAGCATTTGTTTTAAAAGTCAGACGAGAATGGCTCTCTGAAATGCATACACTCTGTCGTATCTAGTTGGACTGCAATTCCGAAAAAGGCTGTACTCACAGATTGAAAAATACCAGTTTTGTGATTTTTGTCACTCTGAATTTGTCAGATTGCTCTCACTGGCGAAAACTCATATGCACAAACTCAAGTTTACGTCGCCATGTCAAGTCTTATGTCCTTCAGTAACATGTGGCAGAAAGATTTTTAAGGGCGAAAAATTGTGATCGAGATTCGAATGTAAATGGTATTGCGTGAAATACTTACGGTGCTATAGTTCTGCCCGGTTTCTTCTTAGCGAGCATGGTAGCCTGGTTGAGCCTGGATAGCGTGATGACAGAGGGTGCCAGTCGACACGCCTCTCCATCCACTTGCATGGGGATGACCTTCGTGGTCACGATCTTCGCAGTCTTGCATTGACAGATGCAGGTGCCGTGTCCGCCCGCTTGAAGTAAAGGCTGCACAATACAATTATCATTTAATAGGATAGAATAGATAACTAATTTAATTCAATACTGACACAACAATCTATACTAATATTATAAAGCAGAAGAGTTTGTTTGTTTGGTTGAACGCGCTAATCTCGGGAACTACTGGTCGGATTTGAAAAATTCTTTCAGTGTTAGAAAGCCCATTTATCGAGGAAGGCTAAAGGCTATATATCATCACGCTTAGACCGATAGGAGCGGAGCAGTAATGAAAAATGTTACGGAAACGACAGCTAGTCAGAAATCCCTGAACTCGTATCTAGAAAGAGCAATTTAAGTCTACTGAAAATATTGTTATTTAATTTCGCTCTTTGTATGCGGAATTTCCTCATGCATTTTCCAGTTTTCATTGTTTCCCCATTTCGTTACATTTTTTGTAAAAACTAATTGCTAAATGTGTTCATCTAATAAAACAAAGCCATAAATCCTATTACGATCGTTCCACAAAAAACGATAGCCAATATTATAACACGAAGCAATTGTTTGCCCCTGCTGCAAATAAATATCAGCCATTTCTTCACGTGGGGACTTGCAATATACGACAAATAGGATTATAATGCCCGCTGGATTGGCAGAAGGCAGAGCCCTTTAGATTGAAAATAATAAACATCGTTCTGCCAATATTTGATATCGTATTTCAAAGTATTTAGTGGATTTAGGCACTAGAATATTGAAGCTGTTGATACGTTGCGATAAGACGGAATACCTACTACGTAATACCTGCGCAAATTCAAACACTCCAATGATCGATCTTCCACCGACTTACCAATTGATAAGTGGTTAATCCGACTACTTCTATTAAGCCGTCTTCAGTGGAGGGTTCAAAGGCTCCCCCTGACTTATTCCAAGGGTGTGTCCCACCCCCGTAACTGTAAACAATATAGACACGTAAATATCTTCCAATATAATGTATTTCGACTAGACTCAAAAGCATTCACATTTTATAAGTACACATAAACAATTAAATGATTTAAGTGTTATTGATTTCCCTTATATTTTTTGAAAATGTAAACTGGGTTTTTACATTATGAGTTTAGTCTTTGCACGGTTTCAATTTCGTAAATGACACAGTGTTTCTTTTATGTATATTTTTAGTCGGCATCGTTTGATCGCATCTGAAGAAAATACGACTACACTTTAATAAATGAGGCTGGCCTGACCTTGGAATGTTTAAGAAGACAATGGCGTGAACTTTGTGCTCACGGAGCACGGGCGTGAGGTCCTTGCCGTCGCACTCCATGGTCACGAACTCGGCCAGGCCCTTCCACTTGCGCTGCATGAGATCCTTTCCTCCGGCGGTACCGTAGAACAGCTTGTTTCTTATTCGAGAGTTGAACTTTTCTGGGTGTGCCTCTGTTCCAACCCAGACAATACGGAGTTTTATTAATTCAAATTGTCATCAGTCTATTAGTATTCCACGAATGGGCAGAATTTTTATGAAACTATCAATAAAAATATTGGAAATAAAGTATATTTGTAATGACGCCATTATTGATAATGCATTTTTTTTTTCGATTCAACTACATTTCGATTTACAATACGTTGAATAAACACAATGGGGTGAAGTCAATAATTTAACACGAGTGATGTCATGAAGCCGACCGTTGTGGTTTTCATAAGAATCCAATAATATTCAACAATAATTTCCTAATATCACAGCAGAGAACGTCTGCGGTTGGTAACTTCCAAACGATTGAAATACTCAAATAGAACAATATGAGCTCTCGCAAAGTTTTATTAATAAGAGGAAACCTCGGGACAGCTTAACAACATTTAAATAGAATTTGAAATGCATGCATTCCAAATTGTCTTGCGTACTATTGCGGTCTCTTTTGTAGGTGAATTTATCTCCACAATAAAGCGGCTTATGAAATTGGCTCCACTTTATACGATTTCAGGTCGTGAAGGATATTCTATTTAATTAATTTAAACGTCAGCATACTTTATGCTAGTGTTTATTACGTTTAGCGAGAAGAATTGCCCAGTCTGTTATTATATTATAACATGACACTATACAACGTCTTGTTATGAAGTCGTGCATGACTAAGTTGTGGTAATGTAAACGGGTCACTGGGTTTATTTTTGCATAACAATTTGGACATGCAAAATATATGCATACTCAGTGCATTATTTTTAACACTATAATTGCAAATTTGCTTTATGGATAGGCATGAAAAATAAAGATTTAGCTGGTTTGTAACTAGGACCTAGTAGATAGACCTAGAAGGGTTTGCCAGTGAAAATACGAGAAGGACAGAAACTATCTTAAGCTGTTTCCCAACTTTTTACATAAAAAGTAAAACATGGTACCAAGTTAAGACATATACATATTCATGGAACAACAGAAGTTGGCCAAAGTTAAGATAGGAGGATAGCAAGAAATGCGAAAAGTGAAAGCTAGGAAGAGAGTTAGTACAGAGAAAACGAGTGATGGAGATTCACGAAAGAAAATTAAGTATTTAGGAACTAAGATGTACGAGCATAGCCCTGAATAGATTATTATACTCGTACTACCCTAATTATGCGCAAAAAGATCTAAAGACGTTTTTGGTGGTTAAAAACATATTTTCGGCAAAAAAGGGTTATTGCAAAACTATTACAGGTTTAAACTGCAATATCTTGAAACAATTGAATGTTGAGATCAGATACAAACTTACCTCTCGCTTCATGGAATTCCAAGGCTATGTGAGCATCGACGCCAAACGAGAAATAGTTATTGACGACGTTGAGAGGTAGTTCTGGCTTGGCGTTGCTGGTGTCTTCGCCGGCGGCTGCCGTGTTCGGCACCACCCCCAGCTCCCATCGGTCCAGCAGCACCGTATCACTCTCGCCTATGTTCGCTAAGATCTTCGATATCGGCTCGTCTTCATAACCCTGGTAACAAAGAAAAAGGAACATACATATTACCATACAATGCCCCAGTTTTCGACTAAAAATACCCCCACCCACGTTTTTGAAAATAAAATAACAAATTTTCATAGCATTAAAATAAAGCTTGAGGGTAAAAAAGCTATGGTAAACTTCAATAGTAGAGCTAAATAGGTTACTTTGAGTTAACTCTATGTAACCTATTTTGCTCTACTGACTCTCACAAGTTGCGTGGGAATGTACGCAACCAGCGGCGCATTCGGTGTTTTCTTCTTAATTCATAACATTTCTAAAAAAATGCAGTGTTTGACCGAGCAGTTTTCAAATTTATTTCACCCCGCTTAGTAGCAAAGTTGTTAACTTTTACACGTTCTTGTTTGTGTTTAGTTCGCTTTAGGCTAAAGATCCCTATAGCCCAAAGCGAACTAAAAGTGTACGGTCGTTTTGTATCCACAAAACGTACACTTTATTTAGGTCAATAGTTATGCCAACATGTGGTGGGTCAAAGTCCCAATGAATCATTAAATAAATATTTCACACAAACGGACATAATATACGCAGGTGGGCTTCAGGGGAGAATTCCGACAACTGAGGGGTGATATACATACATTTAGTAGCTTCATTACGTTTTTAAATGGCTTATAAGGGACTGCCCAGAGGTAAGTACATATGGCGTCTGAAAAATTGTAAATTAGAGTGCTTTTATACTTCCCATTTCGTTTTTGTGTTTAGAATATCAGCTGGTTATATTCTACTACATGAAATTTGCCTAGAGACACCTAGTCTACCATATCGAAATACTAAACACAGCGAATCAAATTGAATAGGTACAAAATTGGTAAAAAATACTGGCCAAGTGCGAGTCAGACTCGCGTGCAAATGGTTCCGAACCAATTCAATTTTTTTTTACTTTTTGTAATTTTATTGCTAAGGACTTATTTTAGGTTTTCCTTTCATCGTCAAGTACGGAATTATCTATTGATTTTTTTTCAACATTTTGGGCTCAGTAGTTTCAGAGATAAGAGATTTCTTGAATTATTTCAAAACTTATATTAAAATTATGAAAAAAATATAAATAAAATCGTCACAGTAATTCCTTTCAATTAAAATGTCACATGATACAGTTTGAAAAACATTTTTCTTTATTTATTTACGTAACGCGTCCGTGTTGCGGTCACAGAAGGCCATATGTATACCAAATTAAAACAGAATCGGTCCAGCAGATCCGGAGAAAACTGGCTGTGACAGACGGAGAGACAGACACCGGAGTGATCCTATAAGGGTTCCATTTTATTCAGAACCCTACTTAAAAAGATAAAACAAACCTTGATCATAATGATCCCTTTAATTACCCACCGGCCTCTTCTCTGCTGTTACTACTACATGGTATACCAACCGTTCTGTAGGTATACCTACGTACTAACCTTAATACTTTTAAAACTTTAAAACTACTTTTAAAAATTTATATAGTTCCATAAATTGCTGAACAGTCCGTGTTAACTTTGTGCTGTAGATTTAGGTAGTTATTTTTGTTCACGAGTATATTTTTTTGTTTTGACTTTTGTATCATAGCAAGTCTTATAAAACATGAAGTAACTTCTTTTCTACTATTTGGATTATGGGTAAAATTTGTTACAGAAAATAGGGCATTAATTTTCACGAAAAGGAAATAACGCAATTTCCGGTTATAGAAAGCCCATAAGTTTACCAGAAAAGCGAGGAAGTAAAATATATTATGTTCTCTAGATTTACAAAAATTTTTTTACCCGCAAACTTGAAGCGATACATATATAACAATATGTATACTAAAATCATGTCTTATAAGATAAAGCAGGTATGATTAATTTACCACAAGAACGGAAGATGATGGGCTTCTTTGATATAACAGTAGGTACAACGTCTAAGCAAATACATAGCTACCTGATTTAATAAACACTTTGGAACATTCGCTTCATTTCGTTGGCGGTAACTATTTGTAACTAGTCTCATTTGATAACATAACATAATAACATTAAGTCCTTATGTTCAACAACTAAACATTTTAATCTCTTTAACGTGACCTTAATTTCCCGTTTAAATGATAATGAGAGTATTACGCTAATCTGGGCTTTAGTCCAGTCGGTGAACGTTAGGTGGGCAGAACGTTAAGCTCTGTAACTAAACTGTAATACCCAATATTATTATAGGTAATATAACAATGTAACGGGTAGTAGGACCTACTTATAACCTGGTTGTAGCATATTGTTATTTGTTTGCGGAACAAAGCTGCGTTAGCCTTGTTGCCTTGTTGGCTTGTTGCCTCAGTGAGCCAGGCGTAAGATGTTTTACCTCCATGCTGCAGGCTGTATAAGGAGATTTAGTTAAGTACAATCTTGTTTACTGCAAACGCTACATATTTGGCTCTTAACAAGTTAATTTCCAAAGGTGGTATCTACGTAAGAACTAGGTTATTTTTAATGATATTTATAATTTTAGCTTATACTGTTATTATTCATAGCTGAAAGAGTTTTATTTAGTAGGAACCTACCTAAAGATGTAAATTAGCTAGAAAGAACTCAGACAAGAAATATTTCTATATCATGATTACTTGGAACAATTTATTCAGCTGAGGTGAGACAAAGAAACGGCTTATTTAAAAGTGTCTCCAGCAAAAAAATCATTTTGCAACGTGTCGCGAATATTTTACCACGTTTCTTTGGCGTATTCTGAGGGGAAATTACGCGATCGTTTGATAATTGTCGGTAAATAAACACAACGAGGGTGAAAATATCCAAACATTTGTGCAGTATAACAATGACAGAATATTACACAAATCCGGAGCCAGAGCGAAGTTTGTTTGTCGTTTTGGAGACCAGTAAAATTTTCATGAACAAAGTAATAATATTTGTTTATGGGCTCGTTAAAAACATATTGTCGTACATCAAGCGACAGCGAGTAATAATAGCATTTGCATATTCATAGGTCTACCTTTTTCTTGTGATTTTTCCCACTCATAAATGAATGTATGTGTAATAAATTCTGCATAACAAGTTGGCGCTCCTTAATTTGAGTCTCCGGAAAATAAGCGTATTTTAACTTTTTCCTCTGTTTTGCTCGCGCTCGCCTCAGGCTGAACATTTTTGGATTAATTACCACTTGCAGAAAAGGTATTCTCGTCTTTAAGTTATTTTCTCATGTTAATTTAGACGCATCCTACGTACACCCTACATCCTACATCAAGAATTTCTCGCGGTTGTAAAACATTACGTCTTCGTCATAAACGACAAGTAGGAGCAGGTAGTAGACGCCAACGTTTTACTGCATTATATGAGAAATTCTATTTTAAGGTAGAATAAACACGACCTGAACTCTCGAGACATTATCAGCTTAAAGCGTCGTTGTTGAAGTTTTGAGAAAGTCCGCGGTTCCTTTAGTAGCTCCGTTTCAAGTAACTATAACTTGAGCAAATTGAATACACCTCGGGATAAAAAAAATCTAACCGCCTAGTACGACAAACTAAGCTTCCTGAAAAATAAAAACAAAGTTTAGTTAACTTTTTTGTTTTGAATTTAGTTCTTAATCCACTGTTTTAATGCCGTGGAATTGGCAAACAATTGTAGGTGAGTTGTGCCGGCCATTTATTGGTGGATGCCAAGCTACACAGATTGGCTCATCGTCGTAAGGTTGCCTGTTTGTCGGTCTTCTACAGATTGAACTTCGGTGAGTGTGCCCAAGAACTCCACGACCTCATCCCACCACCCCCTTCTACCATCGGACATCTAAACGCACTGCAACTTATGGTAAGTTACCTACCTTGTCGCTATTCCACCAATTTGCACTAAGCGTTTCCAAGCGTCTTTCATAATGCGCACAGTAAAGGAGTGGAACTCTCTGCCTGCGTCTGTGTTTTCGAATGCTTACAACCCTTATTTCTTCAAAGTTAGAGTGAACAGACTCCTTCTGGGTAGGCTTGCTCCGTTGTAGACTTCGTCTCTGTCATCTCTGACCAAGACTATAGTCAAGAGCAAACCTCTCACAAATAAAAAAAAAAATATATTTAGTAAATACCGTACGTCATACCCAGTTAAGCATTTGGACGGTTCCCACGGGGTGCGAATGAATTAATTTTACTTGTTCACGCACGAGACTCCCGTCCTCGCGGCCAGCGGCGTGGACAACGATAACGTCAGAATAATACCCTCTGTCGTGTCTCTACACTCATTAAGCGGTTCCTGCTTTATTTTCACCCCCATTTTTAAATCCTGACAGGTATGTCAAAGGCTTGGTCTATCGTCCAATTAAAATATTTACATATTTATTATAACAGTCCAACGAAAAAAGAACATCAGTGTTGGTTGGTATTATGAATACAAATAAATCTTACACGTTTACTGAAAATATTGCCTGATATTGGGAAATTGAATGCGTTACGGGCATCATAGACGGCGCGTGGCGTGGGGTTAATTTACATGGAACCTAAGTAGGTTGTACTATAGTAAGCGACTGAAATTATGGCGCTTTTGTCTAGAAAAACTTCAGTTTCGTAGATTTTCGTCTCAGTCAATTATACTGACGTGACAGTCTCATTTGAAAACCTTTTTCTCTTACACGGACAATTTTTTTTTATCACCATCAGTTATCCATGAATGCGAACAACTTTTATCATTGGACCAACTCTCAAATGTCAAAAGAAAGCTGTTTCATACAAAAGTTGAGAGTTCTGAGTTGATCTCATAGTTAAAAAATATTTTACGTAGTTGTTTTCTTTGAACTTTTTTAAGCATGGAAAACCATTAAATCACTCTTCCCACTCTGGGCGGAGTAAGAGGGAGTGTCAAACTCTTACTCACTCCTTCAATTGCGCTTTAACTGTTTCACACAATTCTGCAATCCTGGCAGTTCCTTTCAACCTCAACCTTTCAGTTCTGACGACGCCAACGTGGCGCTCGGTTCAATCCCTACTCAGGTGCCGCTGACGCCTCGGTGGCGTCTTGAAATTACGGTGTTAGGTGTTTAAGTGGCTTTCTTCACGAGATGTAAGCTACACTACACTACACTTGGCAAGGACTTCACGAAAATCAGGTGGCAATGAATGTGTTAACGCTTGTATTCTGTACTTACGCCGCCCCACCCAAGCGCGCGCGCCAGGTCGTTGCCAGTGCCGAGCGGCAGCACGCCGACGGCCGGGCGCGTGCCGATGCGGTCGAGCACGCTCAACACCCAGCCCACCGTGCCGTCGCCGCCGCACGCCAGCACGCGTAGGTTCGGCACCTTGCGGAACAGCTCTAGACTGAAATTAAACTCGGTTATAAATTGTGGAAATTAACAAAAATCACACACATACATTTAGTAGCAGTTATCATACAGATAGCAGTAGTACTCACGTACATATGTAGTAGATTTATAGGGGCAAGTCATCGCGCCTGATCAAGTCGGAACTTTTGGTACAAAAAGATTTTAAGATAATTTACGCCAAATACCACATCGAAGAAGATGGCAGGACGAGTAAGACGAAACCCTCATTTTCAGATAGCTGAAAAAGCTGGAATTTTTTGGGGACTTTTATAAAATTATTGGATAGAAGGTGGCTCGTAATAACAAATAATGTAATATATCTCAGTTTCTGGGTTAATAGCTGCCCTTATATTTTAATAATAAGGTACGTCTTTTGCATGAATAGTTGGAAATATATAAAGCGATATCTTAACGTTTCATAAAAAAAACCGGCCAAGTGCGAGTTGGACTCGCGCACCGAGGGTTCCGTACGAACCTGTAGTATATATTATAAGCAAAAGTTGCGATTTACGATTTATGACGTATTAAAAAAAAACTACTCACTAGATCATGATCAAACCAATTTTCGCTGGTAGTTTACATGGTAATATACATAATATATTTTTTTTAGATTTATCATTCCCTTATTTTAGATGTTACGGGGAGGGGGACACACATTTTACCACGTTGGAAGTGTCTCTCTCGCAAACTGTTCAGTTTAGAAAAAAAATATTTCAGAAACCTCAATATCATTTTTGAAGACCTATCCATAGATAATAATAGATACCCCACACGTATGGGTTTGATGAAAAAAAAAAAATTTGAATTTCAGTTCTAAGGACCCCCAAAATTTATTATTATTTTTCTATTTTTGTTTGAAAATCTTAATGCGGCTCACAGAATACATCTATTTACCAAGTTTCAATAGCATAGTTCTAATAGTTTCGGAGAAAAGTGGCTGTGACATACGGACGGACGAACGGACAGACAGACAGACAGACATGACGAATCTATAAGGGTTCCGTTTTTTCCATTTGGCTACGGAACCCTAAAAACGACCTATTGTTTCAGAATAAATATCTACGAGTCAAAGGTATGACGAATCTATAAGGGTTCCGTTTTTTCCATTTGGCTACGGAACCCTAAAAACGACCTATTGTTTCAGAATAAATATCTACGAGTCAAAGGTGTATAATGATCTCCGATGATGACTAAGACTAAAATGACTTAACTTTTTACACCGTTATTCGATTACAAAAGTCTTCTCTATTGTGAACTGTGAATAAGAACAACGAATTTGTACTAGCCATTTGACACTAGGCATATCTTGTTAGTTTATACATATTGAATAATTATTATTGGGGATAAATATAATGACCACCATAAAATGCTTTGATACCCTTAGTTTTGTAACCAAAAATATCTACTTAACACCAGAAAAATAGTCACGACTCCACTTTAAATTGTATTCGACCACCAAATTTAGTAAATGATCACCAAATCTTAGCGAGCAAATTAATATTCAGTTAGTATAATAATCAAATTCTATAGTAACGTGTCTGCGTCAGATCCCCTCTATGGCTGGTGAAACATGTGGGTTAGGTTAGGTTAGAACCATGACCATTAGCGCGCGAAGGCGAGCAAGCGAAGCGAGCGTGCCGCGTTAGCGGCCACCGAGCGCCAGATTGGTTTAATTTTGGTGATCATTTACTATTTTTGGGTTACTTATGATTTACTTCGAGTCATTTTACTTAAATAGGATAGCAAAGTGTTAAAACTTTGGTTATAATTTTACATTAAAATGCGAGTTTCATTTTGGTGATCGTTTACTACTTTTGTCTGCTATTTGTTACTATATCTGGTGGTAAGTTAAACATAAGCCATTATTATTTATTATAATAATATTATAAAGAGGTAAAATTTGTTTGTAAGTTTGTTTATTTGTATGTAGGGGGTAATCTCAGGAACTACTGGTCCGATTTGAAAAATTCTTTCAGTATTAGATAGCCCATGTATCGAGGAAGGATATAGGCTATATATCATCACGCTAAGACTAAAGGGAGCCGAGCATTAATGGAAAATGTAACGCAGACGAAGTTGCGTGGGTCAGCTAGTATTGAATAAAGTGGGTTAAGACGAACATTGCACATGTGAGACCACCTAATTATTTATTTTTAATTATTTACTTAGGATACAAGAGGAGTTTATGTATATTTTCCAAACTACATAACTGATTAAGAAACAAAATATATTTTCTAAATCAGAGCATTCACAAGATGCTGTTAAATTGCCTAAAGGTGATCCTGAACTAGAATCTTCAAGCCAAATAGGAATTCAGTTGACTAAGAGATCCCACATCACGTACCAGTACCCTGACATTTTTAGAACATTTTGTTAAGACTTAAACAAAGCGAATGATGTAACGAGACCAGACCGGCCTTAACATTTTAATGGGTCCAACCTATTATTGGATTTGTCAGGTCTGCAAGTGGGGGCAGTTTATACAATGCTCTCATTTTGCAAAGAGCATTTAATACTTAACTATACTAGATGTTTTTAACCACTGCTTGTCACTGAGACACCAAATCTACCTCTTATATTAATAAGGAATGTGTACTCTTTTCACAGGGGCGTTATCTCAGTAAAATATGACGGCAACCGGAGATGTAACTGCGACGCCAAACTAGACATGAAATTGTATAAAGGAGATTACCCCTTACGGTTCATTTGCACTTATTAGACGAAGTTATGAACTTTTACAGGAACGATAGTGTTGGAAGTTAACTTAATATTTACCCAGGTCCAGGTCCACCTTGTGTGAGATCAAAAACTTGTCGTGGGTTGAGCAGCCACTGGAACTTCTGCAGCAGTTTAGCGCCCTGGTTGCCTCCACTCTTTGGATTTATAAAAACTAAGACTGGCCTCACATTTTCTGTAGGGATTGGCTTAATTACGAATGTTTTCTGTTCATTCTTCGAATCTTTTCCTTTTTTCTTGGAAGCACTTTTTTTCTTAGGTGATTTTCTTAGTGATGACTTAAAGCTTCCTCTTCTTGGCAATTTGACGATCCACGCTGGCGGTACTATTATATTATATTGCGATCCTATGGAAGACAACAAAAGATTGGGCTGAATTTTAATAAATCAAGTGTTATGTAAAACAAAGAGAAAAGTTTTTGGTCGTTAATACTGTACCTAATGAGCATTCCTCTCCTATCCGCTGGAGATTGAAACAACTTTCTTTGTTGTGGTATGCGTCTTTGCACCACGAACATGTCAAGGCTACGATTTCCTTCGAGCTAAATGATAATTTAGCCTGCAGCGACTGTCGAAAAAACATAAAATTAGAGCAAATGAAAGTTAAACTAATAAATTATACACCGGTTAGCTACAACAATTTCTAAATGAAAAACAAGCATCAATAAAATTAATGTACAGGTTGGATTTTAATTACCGACATTCCCGAAATTCATTTGTTATGCGCAATTCTGTTATAAAGATAAAAAGTTACTTGGAAAACGGTGTGAGCTTCTTTAACTCGAAATTCAGCTGAGATACAGCCGGTTGAGTTGAGATTAATCGCTTTTCTGAAAGCGAAATTTTGATAACTAATTAGTTAGTATTTATTGTTTCGTGGACTTCTTAAGTTAAATGTTCAAATTATGAAACAGAGACATAATTTTCAGCTTGTTTAGGGAATGTTGGTTTAAAAATTTAGTTCCTTCCTGTTCTGAGCAGCTGGCGTCAAGCCTCTGCCTGTCGGCAACACATTGTATACGCACATTCACAACTTCACCACTGTCTACTCCTATAGCCTTGTCTACAGTATCCTGAGTGGGTATGCACCATCGACAGCAGCTCCGCCGGAATGACTGTGACAACAAAACAACCATGCAACACACATGCAGATGAATATAGTGATACACACAACAATAATAAGCCACATAAAGCAACATAAATCTCGCTACCAAACTAAACAAAGAAACATTTAAAATATGAATGTTGGGATAAATGATACCAGTGATATATTGAAAACGATTTAATGCTGTGTGAGCTGGGTCATAACCGTGTAACAAATATAAACTACAAAAATTAGCATTTGCCGGATTGCACTGCTCCTGTCATTAAAGTTTGTGAATTGCAGATGGGTATCTTTAAATATTATAAAATAAAGCATAGTCAATTTCAGCCTCTACCTATCTCTCCGCTTAGGTAGATACTTCTTTTAAACCGCGCAATGAATTTTGATATCAGTTCTGGGATAGTAAATAATTATTCAGTTTCGACTTTCCCCTTCATTTAATTTTCACAAATATAAAGAGCGATAAATGAGGACGTTTTATGTATTTAATTTGTTCATAACAAACGCTTTACTAAAAGCTTGTTTCTGTAATAATACCTACACACAACGCAAAGCATATTCTATACCTAAATATACACAGTTATTCAATAGTGCAAAATATAACACTGAAGCACTATTTTTGTTCAAAATAGTGCAGGGTGCAAGCTATACGAGTTCTTTGTGGACGATATGGTAACACGTCATTAAAAATGAAGTTTTAATTTCGCACTGAGCGGGAGTGCGGCGTTCATGTGAGTTCGTGACGTGTCGCATGCGATGTCGGCCATATTCGCGGTAAGTAGGTACGTAACGTATATAGGTGCAAACACAGGCGTACAGAATTGACTGAGCATTTCCCTATAAAACAATACCACTGTATAAAAAGAGACTAAGTGAAGATGCGTCCATTATTTGTCTATTTTCTGTAGGGTGTATCGATGAAACTCATTATTACAAGCCTGTTATGTCGACAGTCGCAAGATGACTTATCCTTCTCACAATTTTCTGCTGCGTATTTATTTCAAACTTGCGTAGGAAAAGCTCAATCCATTCACTATGAATACGAATGCAAATCATTTCAGTTGACAGAACCGCGTGGCCCGGCGAGTGTCGGCAGCCGTTAGTACCGCGGTCACACACACTTCATTAAACACGTGGTCACACCCGCACCGAAAAGCTACTTACTATATGTCATGTCATCAAACATTTATTAGCGATACCCGTTAAAATAACGACGGCACAAGCAATAAAGAAGTTTTTCGGCGAAAAAAAAATCTATGAGGTGGTTGTGAAAATATATTCGTTAATAAATCAAAAATTAATTAAAAGTACATTGACCTAGTTCGTTAATTGAAAAATATTATCGTTTTATAATTGCTGTAAATGACCAAAAAATTAAATCCCAAATTGAAACACATTGACATAGTCATTGATATAAGTTTGAGATTAAGTAGTAATTAAAATACAAGTCTATGGACATAGTTATGCGCCAAAAGACAGATGAAGATGATATAATCGAATTGCCAATGTAAACTCTACCATATTATGTAGATATCTACATGGGTTTTATACGCAGTTCGGTTTGCAAGCTTTGGTTGTTATTTTGAATTCTACATGATAAAGTAGCAATCAGGTCAAAATGCGTCAAGATTCAAGCAACCGAAAAGTTATCAAATCGAATATTTGAACTCGGCTACCTCAAAGAGGTAACCGAGATATGCTAACAGGCTATTTAGTATTAAGTTTACCTAGATCCTAGGCCAACCAGCTCGAGAGTTTTGACGACGGTTTGGAACATCTCAAATATGTGGACGATTTGAGGACCAATTTGTCAAGTTTGAGTTACTAATATACGTAAATGTTCGCATGTATTAATCCTAGAAAAACTGGTTCAGTTGCTGAATAAAATAGTTTTGAACCAACTTATTACTTCAGTTAATATTTAGATGTCAAAAATTTTTTAGCCTCTCTAGTCATTGTAGCAAAAGTTAAAACGATGTTTGCCGTTTGATCCAAAGCCAAGCATAGTGATTTTCGTACATTTTCTTTTTGAAAGAAGAAACTCATTTATTCATGCTTCACATTTTTGGCTGATGTTAAACTCAAAACATGTCGGGTAAAGCCGGACGTTCCGCAACTCTAGCAGGTAGGCAAAAAGTTTTCCCGTCCGTGTGACTTTTTTTTCGTAGCACCGTTACCGATTTTTTTTCGTAGTTCCGTACGTGGCTCCTACGGGAATATAGCACTTAGTTCATGCGTGACCCAAACGTGTGTTCGTCATTTGCGACTGACACGGTATAACGCTGCAGTCAGCTCACTCCCACAGACAGCAGCAACCAGCATGAAAAAAGTTTTGTTTTAATTGAAAACTAACAATCTCAATCTTCACTAAGACCTTAGTTTTTATGATGTTGAATTTAGGCGGGTGCTTAAGCAGGCTCATCCTTGACGATTATCTAGCTAAATTTATACGAGGTTACGACTTAAAACGTTTGTTTGTGACCCACGTTTTAGTGTGTGATTAGACCGTTAATGGACCTAGAATAAAATACACAGGTACCTCCAGTACGTTAGAAAACTTTACCCATTAAATAGCTGCCCGTCGAACACAATGGTACTTATCGATTCCTTAAATAATTAAAGACTCAATTAAGTGGCTGGAGGAAAGGACTTTTAATGTAATAGCTTTGTCTGGCGGCTAACTTCCAGAATTGTGATTGCACGACAACATCTCGACCACTCGAAGCGCACCATACATATTAATGACTCCTGAGCTGGGGATAGATGATCGAGCTGGCTCACTTAATTGTAGCAAGCCCCATTAAGTATTAATCAGTCTGTTTATTAATCTATCCTAAGCTTATCCGTATGTGAGTAATTACTATCACAGACACGGTCTGTTACATCGATTTAGTTATTAAATAATCGTGTCAATCCTATCGACTGAAACACTACGAGTCTGCATTCTCATGACGTCTTAAATATATAGCGTCGCAGAAAAGTTGTTATGAGTTCTAAACTAATGTCTACGGATATTTTAATGTTAACGTTAAGTAGTCAAGAAAGGTAACATGATAAAAATATATAAAATTACAACATGCTTTGTAAATAAAACAATCCCGAGTGAAACGTTTTTCCTCCGTTTGAGCAGCAGTCATACGGAATTTGTCTTAATCTGATCGAGTTTAAATAATTCAACTCACGTAATGTCCTCCAACAGACGAAACAATAAGGAAATTATGATTGTTGTTTTTGTAGACGTTCCAAAAGTATTTTCATAAAATTTTGGCTTGTAAATGAGCACGAAACACGGCATGAAGTGCTGAGTGAATATAGCCTACTTCTGTCATCCTACTAGAACTCCTGTAATTTACAAATGATACTTTATAACTTTACTAGCTGTCCCCCGCGGCTTCGCTCCCTTCAATTAAGTATTCATTGCACATATCGAATTTTC